>OY294049.1:6891330-7165179 GCA_958510825.1 Brachypterus glaber | reverse complement strand
TAATCTTGACTGGGATATATTGCAAAAAAAGTCTGTGGATTGGAAAATTGCTCTATTCACAATTCAACAAGGTTCCCGGAACATAAAATATTTCTCAAAGGGCCCAGTCAGCCTTTACCAAAAAAATCTGTCTATGAGAAAAAAGTGCAATGCCGAAATTAAATACTTCCATTGTTTAACACGTTCGTGACGACGAGTGCCACCGGTGGTACACGGTTTAAATCAGTTTCTTCGTCGCAAACGTGATAAATAATGCTTTTAGAAGTTTAATTTTTAGGGGGCTTGGGAACCTACCTGTTACCGGGCTCATCTTGGCTGTGCCCGGAGCTGTACTTAGTTAAATATTGATAAATTTTAATAGTAATATTTATTTAGTATTATATTATCAAGAAAAAAATATAATCTAGTTCATTAAAAAAAATTAACAAGCCTATAAATATTTAAAAGAATACGAATTATTCAGCGCTTTATTATAATATTTTGAACATGCAAGTTACTAAATGTTTAACAATTATTTTTGTACTTTGTTTAACAAAACACGGAGATTGCTTTTACAAACCCTCCTGTAAAAAATGGTCGCAGTACTTTTTTACAGCTTTCAGTAGAAACTGTCATCATAATCCAGATATTTTTGCAAATACAGTAAGTTATTTTAAGTATAAACAGTAGGTAAGTAAGTAAATATAGTTCTCCGCATGAAACAAAGTCTCCGACGAAAGGGGAAGGAATCATTCGCGCTCTCTTCTTGTCGTCAAAAGCGTAAGAAAAATATTTAAAATCCCGAGTTTTATCCCAGACTTTTCCGTATAATTCTTTGAAATTTATTTTAAAATTCTAAGATATATCTCACTTGGAATTTTACAGATTTTAAAACTACTACAATTTTTAGTTAAAATGTACCCCTTCTGTGCCTTCGTAGGTTTTACTGCAAGTAAAAATAATTTCGATATATTTAAATAGAGAAGAATTAAATTCAAGAACGTCCACCTAGCGGTGCACAGTGTTTCGTCTAGTGTATGGCTAGCTGGACAAAATTATTTTATTTGTTTTAATTGCATAGAATTGTATATTATGCAATAACAAGGGCATATCAAAGAGAACAAAACATTATTTTCATAAAAAATGATTTTATTTTTTACAATAAAATGTAAAACAAAATAATAAATCTTGACATACTATATAAATTATTAGTCCTAAAACATAACAATTAAAACTAAAAATCATCCGATGATAACTCGTCATCATAATCAATTTCCGAAGAATCGGTGAAGACTTGTTCTAAAAAAAAGTACATAACTTTAGTTGCGGGAACTTTCGGGCCAAAATGATTACTGGTAATTAAACGTGAATATAGGACATTACATAAAAAAAAGCCTAAAGGCAGGTTATGTTTAAAAGTTGTGGGCTTTGAAAATTAGAGATTAAAGAAATTTTCAAAAAAAAATCAACAGTATTTTCAGTTACATATTTTAAGTACAACTACCAAAACAAAAACTGTATTTTTTTACATAAATATAATAAACATACCTTGAATAAAAGATTCCATCACTAAAACACTTTTCACTTTCACTAAAAATTTTGAGAGATGTTATCGAAACTGTGGCAAAATTGCAACTGTTACGAAATTGACAGCAACGCTTTGCTTATCAATTACCTTTAATCCAAGCTACTTAATTAGGGAATAATCCTGTGACCTTTATTTCTTGGATTTTCTGGACGAAACACAGTGCGGTGGACTGAAAAGTGGTTTCTTGACCCATTCGATCTATCTAATACTTTAAATATTTTCTTAAAGTGATGCCACTATAAGATAATTATATGATATATTAGAAATAAACTTACGAAATCCAATCTATCTGTAATAACCTATGCACATATGAAGAATATTATTATTAGGTATTATTATACTCAATATTGCTACAATAGCAATAATGCAATCTTTTTATTATGCCATGACCCTGATTTATAGTGGGCTTAACCAAAAAAAAGTAATTAAAGTATACAAATTAATATTAATGACTGCAAGAATCCTTATTTTATGATACACGTGTATCATGCTGCACAATAGAAGGGGAAAACTTTTTGGAAAAAAATTCGTACTGCCTAAAAAAATTAATTTTTGTACCATTATTTTATAGAATATAAAAGCTATAACCTTCAGCTGTTATTTAGCGAAAAAAAAATAATTTTTAACTCTAGATTTTATGTAAAATTAATTAAAAAAAAATGTTAAAAGTTAACATTTGCCCCACTTTTTGGACAAGAATTAATAGCCATGGGGCAAGTTTATGGATTTCAATCCCTCAGGAGTTTGAATCCCGCGGGATTTTTGCGGGATTGACTTAAATTTTTTATACACAGAAATAATCAAAAATGTAAAAACTTACAGGGTGTTCCATTAAAAAAAAAACATATTTATGTCAGTTTCGGCATCCGGAAGGGAAACAAAAAACATAAATCCGTCATTTTATAGCCAAGGGAACTTTCAAGTATTACGTAACGCAAATTTTGATCATTTTAGACCCCCCCCTGTAACGCTATTTTCCTATACCATTAACATGTTACGCCATGGCGTAACACTCCAAAATGACCCCCACCCCCCCTAGGAGCGTTACGTAATACTTGTACGTTCCCCAATGTAAAATTTTATACCTAAATCACCAAAGTTTTTATCGAATGAAGATTTATCCTAATTTTAGGGGTGGACATAAATAAAACTCACTCGGTACATAAAAGTATAGTTTTAAATGTGAATTAAAATTGTTTCTATTAATTGTCTACCTTATAATGGATGGTTTTATAATTAACGAAATTTCTTTACTTATAACATTAAAAAACACTAATGCAATATTACCAAATTTAATGAACAAACATATAAATATGTAAACCAGTTGTTTAAAAAAAAAACATGGAGGGAAAAATATTACAAAATTTTAAAATTATGCATCACAATTTTTTATTTTATTTTCAATTCAGTTTTTGGTTGACAGTATGAAATAATGGTTTAATAATAATGTATATTATTTTATTGTTTAAAAAATGTTTAATTTGTATAGTTTAGTTTGTTTTTCTTTAGTTTTTGTAAAAGTCAACAGTTCGGGATATACAAATTGCAAAAATTGGGTTGATTTTTATTTTCCTGAAATTAGAAAAAATTGTTTTTTCGAACCCGACATTTTTGGTAATATTGTAAGTAAGTATTTTTAATTTAAATAAATTAAAAACTAAATTAGTGTAGCGGTTTTCAGTAAAAAAGTATTTAAAATACTTGTTTGGCAAATACCTTGATGTATTTGTCATATAATTATTAATTATAAATTTATCAACTTAAGCTAATAATATTATTACTTATTGTAAAAGTCTTTATCAATTTATTTTTGCATTGTAATGCTTTTAATGAGTATATATACTCAAAATATATCTTACTGTGATTCTGAAATTTAATATATTTTTACTTGGCAAATGTATACTCTTATTTTCCTAAGACCTAGCTATATTATAATCAGCAGTCGACATATTTCCAGTTGTAGTCCAGTCTTCAGGTCAATAAAAGAGGCTTTACCCGGAAATAATTCAGGGAGTTTTGATTTTCGGTTTATTGGGTAGGGTTAATGGCCGAAAATAAAAAAAAAACAATTTTGCGACGTTGAACTCGATTTGGAACTGTTATTTTTTTAACGTGTTTTTCACAAAAAAAACGGATTTTTAAAATATCTCTTAAACGTTACACTATACCTTTTTAGATTTTTATTTTATTTTTCGAAAAAACCAAAATTGTTTTTTATCGTAGGTTAGGATGCCCCTTGGAACATTTTGGGTGAAAATTAAAAAAATCTATCTGGAACTGTCTTTTTAATTTACGTAAAATTAATTTTTTTTTAAAATAATTTACACATTTGTGCCCCATTATTTCAAATAAACCGATTTTCGATTGAATCACCATTGTATTAAGCATAAAAAAAAACCTTTCTAACCAAGTTATAAAAAAAAATCTAAAACCCTACAGTGTAACGTTTAAGACGGTGCCGTAAATTAGCTATAAGTCATACAAAAAAAAAACATGACACAAAAAATGTTGGACTTTGACAGTTCCAAATCGAATTCAATGTGGCAAAATTATTTATTTGCGGCCTTAAACCCTAAACTACCTGAATTATTACCAGGTAAAGCCTCTTTTATAAACTTGAAGACTGGACTATAACTAGAAATAAGCCGGGTACTGATTATAATACATTGTAATAAAAGTCCAGTCAAATAACGAAAAATTCCAGTATTAAATTGCAATAAATGTACAAGGGTTGATATTTTAAAGGGTAGTAGTGGATAGTAACAGAACACTCCTGTTTTTCACCGGGTGATTTGCGTTTACGCGGACATCCCTTACAAGGGATGTCCGCTATCTTAAATTTTAGGGGTGAGTTTGTTTTTTTTTAAGGTTGTACCTACCCTTCGGTAGGTACACCCCGGCATTCAACCGTATCGGTTATAGCCAGTACTCGGCGAATTTCCAGTACTCGCATAGTCGCCGCGTCGACTCTAGCGTTGACCCGAGGTTTTAAATATTTACATTTGTATTTCTTTTTATCTTGATTTTTTGTAATGATTCCATTTAAACGAGTAAGGTGGGAAAAAAGTTATCGATACATAAAAATTAAATACTTTCGCATTCTTAAAAGATAAAAATAGAATGTCGGTTTTTTCTTTGAAAAACACCGATATATATATATACATATGTATAGTTAATATGTATAGTCATTATTGTTGTGTGTAACAAATTAGTCGTCAAATGTTACGATTTAGTGACCTTTATAAAAATTTCCCTCATAATTCTTCAAAATTATTCCGTAAGCCTATGTTTCTGTGTTTATTTTCAACGATGATAAGTCATAACTGAGTTTACGCCGACTACTGGTTATAGCCTATTTATATGTAGTTCAAAGTAGTAAATAATAGCAATTTTAAAAAATTTAGGGGTGAGTTATCTCATTAAATATGCATCTTACTATAAAAAATGTATACAGGGTTATTTATAAATAAGTTCGAGAAATTTAAGAGGTTAAGAGGTTAAGAGTTCCTATAAAGGTTGGTCAGGAAATAAGTCCTAAGGGAGCTACGGCTCTTTAAAATTGTAATAAAAATAAGGTTTTTAATTACTAACTCTTGTACCCTTTAAGCTAGAGCGACGACCTTTTGCATGTATACCAGTATTAATAAGGACAATACTTTTATGTTAATTTATTTTTTGAATTTATTCAGAAGCTTGCCTAAACGGACAAAATATGTGAGGCTTAACACATCTTTGCCCCAGACTTTTTTATGTATATTTTTTTTTGATTTTTTGTAAAAAATACAGATCTGTATTATGATTTTTTTTACAGTTACAGTGGGCGGCCTTTGTAACCGTAGCAAAGTATCTAAAAAAATTTATAATATATGAAACTTATAGAACATTTCAAGAGCTACAAGTTTGCTAATAAGCACTTTTATCGTCCGTTGAATAATTTGGCCGAAAAATGGATAAATCAATTTCACCTCCAACATGGCTATTTTTAAATCAACTCGATTGTTATTAATATGTTAAAAAAATCATTTAAACACAAATTGTTGGAAATTTCCTGGTTATATGCATTTTTATTGTAAGGGGCATATTAAGCAACCCACCCCTAAAATTCAAGATAGAGGACACCCCTTGGGCAAATCGCCCGATGAAAAAGTGTAAGTGTTCTGTAACCATCCACTACTACCCTTTAAAATATCAGCCCGAGTACATTTATTGCAATTTACATTTATTATTTCACTGGACTATAACATAATTTTGTTAGAAATCCTGCCATATCTATATTTTATTTTAGCCTGAAATTTTACGAAGACATTTCGGATATTATGAGGCTCACAAAGTTACCACTGAAGACGGTTATATTCTTACTGCCTTTAGAATACCTCAAAAAAATCCTAGAGGTATCATAATGTTGCAGCATCCCGTTACTGCAGATGGTATAGTCTTTGTTGGACAGGGAAAGGATTCTTTAGGTAACCTTCAAGGCCTAGCCAGAGGCTCGCATAACTAGCATAATACATAACATACGATGCCGCAGAAAAGATGACAGTTTGTGAAAGTGGGGAAATTGAAAAAATAGAGAGATCTGTATTACAGATTCTGTAATTCCGTTTGTCGACTTAAAAAAAAACACATTACCAGGGCCGTAGCTATAGGGGGGTGGAGGAACTTCTCCCCCACCTATCTTGAAATTCGAAAAAGTAAATTTTATTTAAAAATATAAAAGTTGTAACTTTAGTAGTTCTGCTACTACAACTATTACTTTGTGAAAACTTTTTTTTCAGTCATCAACTTTTTCGTTAAAAGTTGTAGTTTTAGCCGTAGTCGGAAGGTTCTTTTTTTTTTAGTCATTAACTTTTTTTTCGATAAAGTTCTAATTTGAACTAAAAAATTTGTAATTTTCGACCTTCTCCCCGTCCACTATATCTTCTTTGCTACGGCCATGCACATGCCTTTTCCTTAGACAAATTAATAGTATTTTGTTTTATCAAGTTTTCTAGCAGATATTGAATTTAATAAAATTTCGAAAAATTACTTTACGTAATATATGGACAGCCCCTGACGTCCCCGACGTACTATCGACGTCATTTTTAGGTCATATTCGTGACGTCATACATACGTAGCATATCAGACGTCGACAAGACTTTAGTTTTTGGTTATCTTGGTCCCCAATATACTATCGTCGTCTGTTTTAGGCCAGATTTGTGGTCAAATTTTGAATTGTACTTCGCTGGGACGTCAATTTAATGCTGAGGCTATAGGTGGCGCCACATATTGTTTTCTACCGCTAAAAAAAGTTTTAAATCTAATATTCTGGAATTCTGGATTTTCTAGGCCTGTGGAAAATTTCTTTCACTGTACAAGAGCAGATATGTAAAGCGAGTAATGGCAGAAATTTTGTATGAAATCCTGTCATAGCCTTGTGGGTTAATTTTCTCATGTGCAAAATCTTAGTTTCCTTTTTCATACCATAAATAACTATTAATTGGAGAGATATATTAGACTTTATTCTAACGTCATATTTCTAACGTTATTATAACGTATACTTATACACGTCACTGAAATAACAATAAGACGTCATAATATGAGGTCATGTATGTCAGATAGTGCCCAATATTCGACGTCCAAAATACGTCTTTTGGTTTGCTGGGTTAAATTGATAAAATTATTACTTTTGTGAGCTCCCAGAATATAAGTAGGTAGGTACCACTAACCGACCCGTGTTTATAACTTAATGTTATGAGCCTAGCCGCAGTTGAAGCCTTTTTAATAAAGGCATGATTTCAGCCAGTCAGCCAAAAACTACAAAACAATAACAAAACGAGTGCGTGTTTATTCGGCTGAAATCTTTCTTGGCCGAAATCTTTCTTGTCCGAAATAGCTCTGAGTTTGGCGAGGTATACTAATTATAATGAATTATTATGACATTTTTAATTAATATTAATAGATTTATGTAGTTATATAATTATTTTTATATTGGTACTTATTATTGGCAATATATTTTTAGGTAAAATATTACACCTTATCGTATTGACTTAAAACTTGTTATATTTCACAGCATACACATTACATCAAGCAGGTTACGAAATATGGGTCCCAAACCATCGTGGTACCTTCTTTTCAAAAGGTCATATTAGTATGAAACCATCACAATTTAAATATTGGGATTTCGGGTAAGTAAAATTTGTTTTATATTGACTGCTATAAATAACACTACACTGTGAAGTTTCACTTTTTTATGCATAATAATTTATTACAAACAAATTAACTTATCTCAGTTTTGGGGCGCTGAATGATGAGTTTAATTTCAATTTTAAAAACCCGTTTTGGACATTTTGATATTGATTTAGGGAGAAATTCATCAAACGCAAATTTTGTCTATTTTAACTTATTGCTCCTGAATTTGAAAATAATGTTTTAAGTTGTCTTTCTACCTTTAAATTTTAAAAAGAGTTTTTTTTACATTTTTTTTATATAGGAAAAAAAGATATCATTGTAAAATTTTGTGGGTATGTTTATTTATATTAAAAAAACAAACAATTTTTTTAAGATTTTTAAAGGGCCATAAAAATTTTTTGAAAAAAAAAACATCAAAAAACGGTGGTCACAGCCGTTCGGATTGACTGAAAAAAAAACGGGATATTATTTAGTAATGAAGTCGCTATAGCCCGAACTAGAAGAACATTTTTTGGCCACAAAATAAAATGGTGGATTTTCAAAAACATTATAAAAACGCCCGCCATTTTGTTATTTTTTGGCAAAAAAAAATCTGTTCAGGCTATAGCGACTTCGATACTGAATAATATCCCGTTTTTTTTTTGCAGTCGATTCAATCGGCTGGAATTATGGCCACCACCGTTTTTAGATATTTTTTCAAAAAAAAATTGTGGCGGTCTATTTTTTTGTACTTTTTGAATATGAATAAAAATATTATTTTTCTGTCGGTTTGGCCACAATAAAATGAGAACACTTTGAGCTAAAGATTATGGGTTTCCGTAGCCAAAGTTCTCAACTGAGATTGTTTTGTTAAAAATTGTTTGTTAACCCTTTTTGGTTTCTTTGAATTTTGTGTATATAAAATAAAATGCTATCAAAAGTGAAATTTATTTTTTTAAATGTTCTTTTACAAAAACTAAGTGGGATATGTTTGTCACAATATAACATAATATGTGACCTTGCACAAAGAAACCCAGTTAGTGTTAGATTAAAACAAAATCAGATTCTTATTCTTAAAAAACTGTTCTACATAAGAATACGACAAAAAAAGAAAATTGACACACTAACTGGGTCTCTTTGTGCAGGGTCACATATACTGTTTTAAAGCTGGACAAATATATCCCAATAATACTTATAGTTAAGTATTAATATCACTTGATATGAAGTTTGGACTATAAAATACTAATATGTCCCTGTTCTGTGCATTCTAAATGTTCTTTTTGTCTATAGGATTTTTTGAACATCTGCAGGGACATATATGTCCCTACAAGAGCGAAAGGGTTAAACGGGATAAAAATAATTGTTTTCAAAAAAAAAAAAAAAAATAAAATAAAATTTTTGCGTTACTGATGGAGAGTGAATCCCTGTAAAAAATCTTTAAAAATCTCAGCAATATTAGTAAAAATTTCGGTAATTTTTAAGACAAATCTCAGAAAATCTTTGATATTTGAAGGGGTCAGGGGAAAAACGATCATAGTCCATTTTGTCGAAAATTCGTTATATACACCATCTTGTAGTTCGCGACCCAAGCTTTCAGGTGACTATGTCGGTTTTAAGCAAAAACAATTACAGTCGCTGTAACGAATTTAAATAGAAACGATATACAGCGTAAGAACGGTCAGAGTCCGAGCGATACCATAAAAAACAATTAAAGTCCATAGTTTCGAATCGGTAACTAAGGAAACGTATTTTTGATTGTAAATGCACTAAGCCTGTTAGGCTGCTTTATAACATAAAAAAACGATCAGAGTCCTGGACTGATCGATTTTATAAAGTCATATGTGTAGTTCTGTTGCATCTTTCGCTTTGAACCTCAAAGGTAATGTTAAAAACCTTGGTAGGTTATTATATTATTTTGCTGTGAAATAAATATGTGACAAGATGAAACAATAATTGTCGTTACTTTGCAACTGTAATCATACAATATGAGTCTGTAAACCTTAATTTCGCTATTCTGTGAAAAGTAGTTTTTGTGACTCTGATCGTTTTTCCCCTGACCCCTTCATTTTATATATTTGATAAAAAATTAATTTTGGAAATCCGTGTATTTTTTTATACTGGTTTATCCTTATTTGATAACAACAATTAAAATATATATTTTTTTTAGTTTTGTTTTATTTTTTTAACAACTGTAGTTATTCCTTTTTGTTTTAGTATGCTTGAAATTGGTATATACGATTATGCAGCATTAATAAAATATATTTCCAATATAACCAACCGGAACGACATTGTTTTCGTGGGTCACTCCATGTCAACTACATCATCTATAATTTACGCAGCGTTGAAGCCCGATGAAGCCCAAAAATATTTAAGTGTAATGATCGAAATGGGTCCTACAACATACATGAAAAATTTTCGCTCACCCATGAAATATTTGACGCCAATATTGGATCCTTATTTTGCGGTAATTATAATATTTAATTTATAATATACAATTAATAATACACTGATAGAACACTATCGTAATCAATAGCGTAATTGGGTAATAGAATACAACAATAAATAGTTGTATATGCGCCAACCCACTATGGGCCAGGGGATCAGATTTTTGTCAAACAACATAAAATTTGGTATTTGGGGGTTTACAACACCGCTAAAATCGAATTCAACGTTAAAAACCCCCATATACCAAGTTTATTTCTTTTGTGAAAAAATATTGTATTTAACTCCCTTGCCCCGCCGAAATGTTTACCAAAAATAATCCCGAGCGAGAAGTTTTGGTCACATACCTGTATGCGAAATGTCAAGTCTCTAGATTAAAGCGTTCTTAAGTTATCGTACTTACAAGATTTCCCGGACACACCCAACAGCCAGACATAGGAAAGTTCTTAAAAAAAATTAGACTTCCCGCTATTACCCTGATCTCAAAAGGAATTTAAAAGGCTCAATATTTGTATGATAAATACTTGTCCTTGATGATAGTGACATATTTGTTTTATCGAAATTGCTTAAAAGACTTTCTGCCAAAATACCTTACCACCTGGCCCATAGTGCAACCACTAAATATTGCATAGAATACCACAACAAAAAACTAAACGCGTTCTGTATTTACAAGCGAGTGCAGTTGTTCGATTTACAACAACAAATTTTACGCATTTTATTTTAAATTCACATATTACATGTATGTGCACATAAAAACCACATATTACATGTAATTACATGTACATGTACATGCTTATCGTTAGGTATACTTATGCACATGAAAATTTCAGCCCAAATTGCCTGCTTTCAAAGTTTTGTAAAATCAGCTGATTTCCGCCATCTTTATTAATCATCCTTCATAAAATACCAGCAAAATAGTACAACAGTGTTGTTGTAAAATTAAATACTATCAAGTTGTTTATTATATATACAGGGTGTTACAAGACCAAGGTACACCCCTTTTTTTCTTTATTTTAAAAGTTAGAGATTACAAATTTGGAAGATCTCTTATTTCCATAAAACGTCAACTTTTAACATAAAAAGTACATTTAAGTCACTTTCGGTTTAACCGGAAATGACACCAACTTTCTATTTTTAAATGTGACATGCTATATTTTTTTACATATTTCAATTCTACGCTTCATTCTGAATACAATGATATAAAAAACGTGACATTTTAAATTTCAGAGTTGTTTTTATTTATTTTTTAGTTTTTGTCATATTTAGGCCATGATTATTAAAATTACTCGAAATTATCTAAGTGACCCTAGAAAAATACATTCACGCTGAAAATTCCATTTATACCTTAATTACTCCATTTTAAAGATTGCGGAAATGGTTTTTGCTCAAAAACTCTTTTTTTTTAATGGCACCACATTGCTCAAAAACTCTTTTTTTTAATGGCACCACATTGTTACACTAGTACCATTAAAGAGTATCATCATTCATCATTAATCTAACAATATGTTTTATTTTTATTTATGACATATACAACCGTTTTTATAAATGAAAATAAACGTTAAAAATCATATTTTTGTGATTTTAGTAACAAAGTTGGCTTTGAACATTATAGAAGGCAGCATTTTTATCTGTCAAAGTAAAAAAAAAGGTTTTAGCCTAAATTAATTTTTCCAGGGTTACTTAGATCATTTCGAGTAATTTTAAGTTATCACTGTAGGGGCTTACTTTATTTTAAGCTCAGGTACTAAATGACGTCATAGGACTTAACGCTTGGTATAAACAACCTGGACTAAATTTTAAGTACTCATTTTTGGTCCACAAAATTTTGCTGGATTAAACGCAAATAAATGCGGTATAAAGGCTTGAGACCAAAATTGAAACTTATTCATGGTCAAGGACTGTCAAATCATTCGACACAAATGTTTTAAAATTTGTAGGTTATGTTCACAAGTCTTAAATTGTTTGTTTGTTTATCTATAAGAACTTATTATAGTTATTAATAAGGTAGGTTAATTTTTGAAAGTGACGTCATGACTAAATAGAGTTTTGCAGCATGTTAGTACCTGCACTAAAATAGTACTTCCGGTGGAAACTAAGCCATGATGATAAAAACTAAAAATTAAATAAATAAAAAATTACATTTAAAATGTCACTTTTTTGACATCATTATTCTCAGAACGAAGCTTAGAATTAAAATGTGTAAAAACATATGGGGTGTCCTATTTAAAAATCGAAAGTTGCTTTGCTGTCATTTCCGGTTAAACCGGAAGTGACATAAATATACTTTTTATGTATAAAGTTGTCGTTTTATGGCAATAAGAGACTCCCGAAATTTGAAATTTCTTTAAAAATAAAGAAAAAAGGGGGGGTGTACTTTGGTCTTGTAACACCCGGTATATATGGTTTGACTGTATGGAATATAACGTTATAATGTTTTACAATAACCGTAAAAATTGTATTCTATACCTAAAAGCTGACACAACAACGTTTTGTAATAATATTTTTAGTGTACCCAATTGACCAAGGGTACTACCATTTTTGTTTGCACAGAATTCATTATAATGAAAATGGGCAGTGCACAATGTGCATCAGGGGCGGATTTATTTTAAGGGAGGGGGGCATCCATAAAAAAAAATTGCGCTTTCACCAAAAATATAATTTCTATGCTAATATATCCCGCTGGGGGGGGGGCATGGCCCCTATGCCCCCGCCCCCTAAATCCGCCCATGGTGCACATACAAAAAAACGCTTCCATTTGTTTTATTATATTCTTTTATTCGTTTAATTTCTTTATTTTAGAACATTTTTAAAGCCCTTCATGTTGGCGCTGAATTTGATACCTATTCGCCAACAGTTACGTTTGCTAAATCACTTATATATTTGCCGTTTAAAAAATGGGTAGTAGACTTGATGGTTTTGGTTTTTGGAGGCTCAGCAGAAGAATTTGAACCAGTAGGTATTTATAGAAACCAAGTACCTAATTTAACATTATAATTTAACTTTAATATGTAAATAGACTTAAAACCAATCGTTAACAAAAATATAGCAGTTGATTAACCTAGGGTCACTTCTTCTGTGCTTACTTTGTTTTTCTGTACTTGGTCTGTTTTAGCTCTGGTTTTGTTTTTTTCGGCTCTTTAAAAGAAGAAAGTCCAAAAAAGCCAAAACTAACGAGAAAAACGAAAAAACAAAGTAAGACTAGATTAAGTGACCCTAGTTTAACCCATGTACTCAGGCAATGTACATATGTACAATTTACATATGTGTTACATCTGTTATAATTGCTATACTTTGATAATAGTTCCTATATATACACGGTGTTTACAGTCTTTTGGCATTAAATAAAGGGGATGATTCTGCATCAAAAAACATAAAAAACAGCAGGATAATATGTCCGGAAATAAGCCATAAGGGAGATACGGCATTCGAAAATTGAATGGGGAACAAAAAACCACCGATTCTTCATTTAAAACTAAGCAAAAAAGTATTCTTGACCGAAACACTTAAACTTAAAGGAGTTTGGACTTTTTAGCCTTTTAAAAAGTAACATTTTTGGTGGCACAAAATGTTACTTTCTCATTTTGCATTTTTTTAACGGTTGCTCCTACAGTGTTACACTATATGACATTTTTAAAGTATTTTACTCAAGGAATCTAATCTTTTACAAAAAATCAAAAAAAAAACGCATTCCTAAAGAAGTTTGGGGCAAAAATGTGTTAAGCCTCACACATTTTGTCCGTCTAGACAAACCTCTGGATAGATGAAAAAAAAATAATATAAACTAATTACCCTAGTATACGCAAAACTTTGTTGCTCTAGCTCAAAGGGTACCATGAAAAAAAAAAGTAATATTAACTAATTACCCTAGTATACTTGCAAAACTTTGTTGCTCTAGCTCAAAGGGTACCATGGTACACTTTGAGCTAGAGCAACTGAGTTTTGCAAGTATACTAGGGCAATTAGTTTATATATATATATTTTTTAACACTCCAGAGGCTTGTCTAGACTGACTCTAGACTCTGCAGTTATTAATTAAAAACCTTGTTTTTGGTACAATTTTAACCCGTTCCGCTCCAGCCGGTTTTTCAAGGTACAGGTCCCCACACCAGATTAAAATGTATATGGAAAATCACGTAAACAAATATCCAACTGTGTATATTATGGTATATTTTGCAATATCTACAAATATTCATACGTGGATACGATGGAGGGGTCCATGGTTCGTAACTCTCTTAGTGTTCGTATAGGTCCGGAACATATATGTTCCTATACTGGTTTTTAATCCTTTGTGATGTAGAATCACCTCCCTTACCTAATGCCAAAAGACTGCAAAGACCGTGTATATATTAAGAATAAAATAAAGTTGCCTAATTTTTAATACCATTTACAATTTATCCAATATATAATAGGTGGTATTACTTTTTGATGTTTTTCTTATATAACAACATACAACTTATTATAACGAACCATGATTTATGAAAATAATTTTGTTAGTTTATTTATTCCTAAAAACAAACATTTTTGTTCATTTGAAAAAGGGTTCCTAATTTCAGACATATCTGAACTTTTGAAGAGTATGGGAAGGTGGGGAATTCCTTGCTCCGAAGGGAAAAGCTGGATAAAAAAAATAATATAAATGCAATATAGTTTATATTACCTATGATGAATCTCACATATGTTTACTATAATTTTATCTCATAAAGCAGTATTATAATGACTATTTTTTTCAACTATCATAATATCGGTTTCAACCAAAAATAAAAACAAGGCATTACCATAACGACGGGATATTTTCGTCTCGAATATATACCAGAAAATCGAATATATACCAGTTTTATAGTTCTTTGTTATAACAAGCTTGATAATGTAATATTATAACAAAATATCAACTAAAATGCAAAATTAAGGCAATTTTTATGTCTTATTAGCTTATTTTTATTCAATATTAATAACACTTAACGAATTTAGATCTTTTTTATTCCAAAAAGTTGAAATGTCAAACATGAATTTATTGTGTCAAAATAAATTAACATCAAATTAATTATTATTTATTATTTATTCAAATTACTCTTGAAGATTTAAATTGTTAAAAAATTGTTTCAAAAAATAGTCCTGCAAATACATCTCCAGAATCGGTATATTACATATAAAAATACAGCATAAAACGTGTAATATAGTCGTCATACAAATAAATACACGACCAATTGATATATTTCTTTAAGTTACATAATCATAATAATGAAAAGTTACATGGATTTCTTACTGTGTAATCTGGTATAATTCGGCTGGTCTAAATGTTATGTTCTGTTTTGCCAGACATGATACTAATAAAAATTTTGTACATTAAACAATAAATAATTTTTAAACCCACGCATGGGCCACGATCTTCTAAAAGGCCGTTAGCACCATAAACTACGATCCAAAAAAAAATTAATAAATATTTAAAGATTTTATGATTGGACATCAGTGACGTACTTAGTAGTCTGCTTTAATTACTGTTATATTTTTAATTTGCTGTCGCTTCGTATGTTTCTAAATAATTGATTCCTATTTATCGTCCATTGTCCATGTATCGTTTGCCGTAAACAACGCGAACTCTAACCTAATTTTATAATATCATTAATGGATCAATATCAAGCTCTGCCTTTATTTTATACATTTTAACTTAATAAATCTTTAACTTCTGTTATATTACTTGTTACTTACCACTTATTACATTATTCACAGCTCCATCGCTAGAATATAATATTATTAGGGAGCGTTCAAGTATTACGTAACGCAAAATTGGGCCATTTTTGACCCCCCCCCATGTAACGTTGCGTAACATTATCGAGACCCCCCCCCCTATTTGTTACGTAACATTTTACAACAAGTAAAAAAAAATAAAGGATTTTTTTCTTTATGGTTTAAACCGGTTTTTAACCGGTTATTGTTTCCGTGTTTTAACCCAAAACCGGTCTGATGTAATTTTCGAAACCTGTTATTGGCTATGGTTTTCCATCTCTAATTGTTTTTGTTTAGAGGATTTAGTTAACTGTTAACCACGCCGTGTGCAATAAAATTTGCAAAGAATCCGTCTCTTTAAGCCTAGATCATTGTTAAAAACGTGATCCAATAAACATTTTATAAGTTTATAATTTTTTAAGTGTTACGTAACATTTTTACTGACACCCATCCCCCCTTTGTAACGCGGCGTAACGTTTTCGAGATATATTTTCTTGTAGGTTTGTTTGTTTAACCTCTTACTATTCTACTTAATAATGCAAGTCCAGGACTTGTGTGGGCTAGTAGTCGAGGGAACCACCGGCTTATACTGAATTTCGAACTTGTTTATGGGAAGTGTCCGTTTCACTTATCGCCTTCGCCAAATTTCAATTAGTAATTCACTGAAAAAGGCAAATCGGCGCCAGTGAGAATCGAACACACGCTAGTAGGCTTGCTATGTGCAAGCGCTAGCAAACTACAAAACTACGTTTTTTATACATTGCGATGTACAATTGTATTCTAAATCTAAAAACAAAATTTCGAATAAATCTGTCCATGATTAAGAAATAAAAGAGGCGTAAATTTACAATATCGCAAATAAGGTATTTTTTTTTAAATTTATTAATTCAATTTTTTTTAATTATTGATATCATGTTTTAGTTTAAACAAACGATTGTTATTAAATAGTTTTTTTTTTATTACGGACACCCGGGTGGAAACACCCGTTATTAAAATCGACCCAAAAATCAATTTTTTTACATTTTCGGGTTTAGAATGTAATGAAACGTCAAGAAAATGTGTTAAAAGTGAGTGTTAAAAAAAGTATGTCTGTCTGTATGTCTGTCTGTATGTAAACCTTATAACTTTTTAACGGGACTTTTTTTTTTTTTAATTCTTTCACCAAATGATTCAGGACCTTTTCTATTTGCGTCACATTAAATATTATTAACATTAGCGTAGGGCAAGGGGGACAAAATGGACAAAAACTATAATTTTTAGCGATATCTTACTTATTATTAGTATTATTAGTAGGACAAAGTTTTTTGCATAAATGAAAATAACACATGCGATCATTTTTATCGTAGGACTATTAGTTTCCGAGATATAGACATTTTAATAAATTTTGATATATTTATACATTTTTAATTAGATGTCAAATTTTGACACTAGTAAAAATTCAGTCATAGGTAAAATAAAATTTTGATGTTTTTGAATAAATTTATATCTGATAATGGCCTCCTTAATAAGATAAATCTTTGAAGCTAGAAAGAAAAAACAAAAGGAAATTATCAAAAATACAGAAAAACAAAAACAAAAAAATTGTTGATAGAATTTACGATTAGTTTAAAATAAATAAGAAGATTGCCACCCGTCTAGAAAAGGTACCCTTTTCACATTTTTTTTTTTTTTAATTTTCAGTCACTTTATAACATAGCATTTTCACAATTACCCAGAACATCAGCTTGGAAAGTTATTGTTCATTTTGCACAACTGGTAAACAATGGAGGACGATTTTGTTTTTACGATTATGGTGCGAAGGAGAATTTTGCTAGATATAACAAAACTGAACCACCTGAAGTACCTCTTAAGAATATTAAAGTTCCTGTTTTTATAATGGCTAGTAATGATGATTCTGCAGCCACTTCAAAGGTAAGTACATGATGATGATGATGATGATGATGATGATGATTTATAAATTCTTAGGTATATACGGTACCCAGAGGCGTAGCGAAGGCTATTTGGGTGAGATAAAGCAATATTTGCCAACTTCTCATTCGAATGAAAAATCCTTTTTTTTAATAGATTGCCATTTATTATGTCTGGGCATTCATGTCGACTCTGTTATTGCATAGGTGACTTAAAACATGAAAAATGATTTTTTATAATAACATTTTTTTTTTCGTTTTTTGCATTTTCGGCTTAAGAATGCCATGAAAAGAGAATGTGAAAAAAGTGGATAAATTTTTGTCTGTCTGTCTGTCGGTCTGTATGTAAACCTTATAACTTTTTAACGGAAAGTCCAATTTGAAAAATTCTTTCATCAAGCGATTTAGGACTTTTTCTATTTGCGTCAAATTAAATATCGTTAACATTAGCGTAGGCCAAGGGGGACAAAATAAACAAAAACTATAAATTTTAGCGATATCTCACTTATTATTTATATTAGAACAATTTTTTTTGCATAAATAAAAATAATGTTTAATTTTCTACAAAAACACATAACATCATTTTTACCGTAGGACTATTAGTTTCCGAGATATAGGCATTTTCATAAATTTTGATATATTTTTACATTTTTAATTAGGGATCGTTCAAGTATTACGTAACGCTGTTAGGGGGGGTGGGGCTCATGTTGGAGTGTTAATGGTATAGGAAAATAGCGTTTCAGGGGGGGGGTTGTTGGGGTCCAAAATGATCAAAATTTGCGTTACGTAATACTTGAACGTTCCCTTAGATGGCACTAGTAAAATTTCAATCATAGGTAAATTTATTTTTTTAATAAATTTCAGATAATGGTGGCCAAAATAACAAGCTCTCCGAGCTTGGATGGCAATCTCCGTAATTGCTCAAAAAACTGTACCCACTTTTCGACCTTATATCATAAACTACTACTTTTAAAATTGTAATTTTTGCGAGCCCCCGGTATATGAATATCTACCTCGATTCGACCAGTGATTATGACTATGATGACTAAAAAAGATCTTTTCGATCGGCTTAATTTTTACCTACTTTTCAAATGAAGCATTGCCAATTATTCAAATTTTCATCAATTTGGTTGGGGTTTTTCCCCACAACTCCTCATGGCTACGGCTCTAATTACACCTAAAATTAAATACTTTCTTATAATTAAAGGGAAAATAGAAAGAAAATTCTAATAAAAACGCTAGGTTCCTATGGGAATAAATTAATTTTTTTCCGACACAATTAAAATCTCCTGGTTTATTGAGAGTGAAAGAAAAGTGTAACAAGAAGGTTACTAAAAAGTTTTATTAACTAGGGCAGTTTTTCGTTGATTCTATAAAATTTAAAAGTTTAAAATCGAGAAAATCTGCTTATGATATGGACGATACAGGGAAAAAACTGTCACATTGTGCATAAAGTCGTCTTTAGAAAATCATGAGAAACAATTTAAACTTTTTAGACTTTGATCGTTTTCCCCCTGCACTTTTCATAATATGAAAATGTTACATAATATGTTACATATGTTACATAATATTATTATGTTTAAAAACTTTCTAGTTAGCTTGTTTATGTTTGTTTTAGGATGCAGAAATTTTGTATAATAATTTGCCAAACCAAACGAAAATTTATGGAAAATATATATTTTCTGGATTAAATCATATCGATTTTCATTATGGAAAAGATAGAAAAGCACTCGTCTTTGACAAAATATTAGAATTACTAAATAAAATGTTTTAAATTCTTTTTCCTTATAAAATAATTGTTATAGAAGTCCTGTTATTTTTTATTGTTAATAAAAATATTAAAACTTTATTTTATTGTTTATTTTACTGAGTAAAACAATCTTGCTAGTAAAATAAAGGTACTTTTTTGTAAAATCATTATTTCCCCATGACACCAATTACACTGGTCGGTAATGTAAAAAATTTTTTTGAAGTTAAATCCGTTTGGATAAGAAATCATTTTTGTTATCGAAAGCGTTTTATACTTACAATGAATTTTTATCACCCCCTTTACTTAATAAGTAAATACCGTATGTTGTGTTTTTATTATTATTTTATGTTAAATTATCTTGTCTGATATATCAGACAAAATGGAAAGATATGTTTTTTTTACACTATTTTTTGTACGACTAAACATAATTTACGCAGAAAAAAAAAGAAGTTTAGTCCCGAAAATAAAAGCATAATAGTAGGGGAAGTCGGGATTAACTGGGCGGATTAATTAATATCGAGTTTTTGAAAAACCTGTAAACAATTTTTAAATATTTTCTATAGCAAAATGTAGATTATTACTATAGTTAGAACATATTAATACTTTAGAAAAATATTATTTATATAAAAAAAGTTATTAACGATAAACCAGTTAACCGCGCTGGACCAGTTAACCCCATAGGGCAGGGTTAACTGGACCACTATTCAGGGATAACCGGTCCACTAATAAAAATGTATTGTATTTATTGAGAATAAAAACGATTTGAAATCAAATAAAATTTAATTCTAACATAAAAATAGACAACATAATATGTTAAATATTAGATATATCTCAGGGTTAACTGGTCCGGGGTTAACTGGACATGGCCCATTTTACCCCGAACTAATTAATATTGACATAAGTTGTCCAGTTAACCCCGAATCAGTTAACCCTGAGTGACACCACTGAATGAGATCATAAACTTTTAATACTTATAAGATATTAGAAGGCGGCAAGTATGCAGAATAATTAACAAAATACTCAGTATATTACGTAAAATATTAGTCTAGATCCTCCTATTAATAATAAAGTATTAATTAAAAAATAAAAGTTAATGTAAATATCTACCTACTTTTCATCGAAAAAAATGAACTTTCTTTACTACAACTTATACGTGAACAACACGGTCCGTCATAATACTTTAAACAATACTACTAACTAAATATCACTAGAATTTGCCCTATGGCAGCAATACTAATAAATGAAGTTGATAAAATTCAGGTGGACCAGTTAACCCTGTGGCCCAGTTAACCCCGACTTCCCCTATATTACGCACCGAGTAAGCGAACCTAGTTTAGTGCATGAGAGTGCTTATTTTTTTACAGGGCAAAGCCGAGTTAAAAAAAAGCACTCGAACTTCAGTAAAATAGGTTTGCGTAGAGGTGCGTATACTATTTTTCCTAAGACCTAACATCTGAACATTAAAAACACGCAAAATTTATCTTAAAATAAGTTTGTCAATTTAAGATTATGTGTTTGACGTTTACTAACTTTCTGACAGCAGATATGTAAAATCAGCTGAGTGTCACTTTCCAACCGTCATGGGAGCGGGTGGAAAATAAGCACTAATTAATAGATTGATCGACTTACCTGTAGGATGATCGATCTTAATTATCTGAGTTGCCGTCCAAATTGATTATTAACATTGTAAGTAAGCTTCGGTTGCTTGCCATCGCGCATTTTCAAGTGTTTAAAACACGGTCCTGCGCTCCCTGCCCATCCAGTGTCATTGCTTTAATTACCTAATTAGATCGATTTTGGGGTCTATTGATTTGCAGAGAATTTTTATTGACCTGGGTCTGGGAGGGAGAATAATCAATTTGGACGGCAACTCAGATAATTAAGATCGATCATCCTACAGGTAAGTCGATCAATCTATTAATTATCTTTCGTTGCCGTCCAAATGATTATTAACATTGTAAGCTGTTTAAAGTATCTTGCGATCTAATTAGTTTGTCATAAAATCATAGTTGTAGTTATTCGGAGATTATGATTTTTTTTGTTAGTTTTTTTTTTTTTTTTTTTTGGCTTGTATGTTTATATAAGTAAGTAGGGCTTTTAAATTTGTGAAAAGTTTATTTTATTTCAAAAATTTACCCAATTGAGTTTTTCCTAACTAAGTTAAATTAAGGTTTTTAACAATAATTTGATAGTAATTTAATGTGTTTAACAATAGTTTGTTGTGACATAATGTATAACAAAGCATTATGGCAATAAATATAGAAACCATTTTTTTTTTTTTTTTTTTTGTAATTTTTCCCTAATCTAATTTTGTCAATCTTGTCATTTGGTGGAGACAAGGTGTTTTGAGATTGGTACTAGTTATCACAGTTTTTGATTAAGTCTTATTTTTGTTTCCAAGAATACTGTTTGCAAAGTCTGCTGGGTTATTAGGGATTTGTCTGTTGTAGAAGGTGTTAAATGTATTTGATTTTTGTGACCAACCAGCCGCTTTTCTTATCGTTTCTATGCTTATTCCAGATCTTAGGGCCGCTGAGGTGGAGGCGTGTCTGGTTGAGTGGCCAGTGAAGGTTTGTGTGTCTATGCCGCTACTGTCTAAGGTTTTTTTTTTTTTTTATCCACCTTCCTATAGATTGTGTTGATGCAACGTTATGGGGCTTTTTGTGCGTTACGATAAGGTAGTTTTTGTCTCCTCGTAGTGTTGTTGTTCGTTTTATGTATTCTCTGATTTTACTAGCTACACATAGGTCTGGTCGGTCTTTGAATTCTGGAAACGTGAGCAGTGGTTGAGGCCTTCCGATTCCAGAAGTTTTGATCCAGTCATCGATTTTTATTTGTATGGTTCCATTATTTGTTGACGTTATGTTTTGAAGTTTTATTTTTGATAAGGTTTGAATTCTTTGTCCTGAGGTTAGTGATAGTAGAGTGACTATTTTGTATGTTAGGTTTTCTAGGTTTAGATTCCTATTTGGTCCCAGTTTTTCCAAATAATCCAGTACTTCCGAGGGGTCCCATGTGGTTGAGTATTTTGCTCGAGGCGGTTTTGTTCGTAGTGCCCCCTTAAAAAATCGTTTAAATATGTTTTCATCTTTTTGTTTGATATTCATGATGAGTGATAGGGCTGCTCTGTGTGTATTTAATGTGGAGTAGGATGTTCCAGTGTTTTTTATTTCGACGAAATATTCGAGCATTTTGTCTAATTTATAAGATAAGGGGTCGTGTTTTTGCCTTGTGCAGAAGTCCCACCATTTTACAAAGCATTTCTCGTATTGTTTTACAGTGCTTGTTGACAATGATGAGATTAGTATTGGAATAACTGTTTCTGGGGTTCCTCTCCTTGTATAGGCGGAGCGCATAATCTCCCGGCAACCAGGGAAAGCGTTTTGTGGAGTGGGTGTTCGTTCCTGAAAGGAGAGGAGAGTAAGTCATTTTTTGGCCTAAATGTTATTTGCTTGCAGCATAGTTGGTTGAATAATGGGTACCAAGGTTGGTTTGGCCATTTTGGAACTACTAGTATTCCTGTTGCTTTCTCTTCAATTATTTTTTCAACACCTTTGGTATAAGGGCAAAAGGTGGGAAAGCATAGAAAAAGTATGGATTCCAGTTTATAGTGAACGCGTCAACACACATGGACTCGGGGTCTGGTTGCCACGAGATGAATTTTTTGAATTTTTTATTTAGTTGGGTTGCGAACAGGTCAATTTCTGGTTTTTCCAGAGAAGTGAGAATTTTATTGTAAGCTTTGTTTGACAGTTCGTATTCGGCTGTGTCAGATTTACGTCTGGATTCAATGTCGGCCCTGGTGTTATCTGAAGATTTTATGTAGGATGCGTATATTGTAATGTTTTTTTGTTCGCACCAGGACCACATTTCTTTGACCAGATTGTTAAGTCTGTCAAAGCGAATGCTGCCCATTTTGTTTATGCATGCAATTGCTGTTATATTGTCTATTCTAAGTAATATGTTTTCTTCAACCATGTTTTTTGTAAATGATTTTAGTGCATTTTGTGCAGCTAAGATTTCGAGGGAGTTTATGTGCATGCTTTTTTCATCTTTAGACCAGAACCCATGTGTGTTGATACCATTGCAGCTAGCCCCCCACCCACTTTTGCTGGCATCGGAAAATATGGTCAGCTTGAACTGTTTTGGCTTAAGTTTCTTTTCACTGGCCGATATGTGTGTAAGCCACCAGTCAAAGTCATCGGTTAGATTCTCAGGGATGTTTATTACCGCATCATAATTTTTTTGGTGATTTTTTAGCGCAAGGTATAAGGTCTTTTATAGGTATTTTATGTGTAACCAGCCGTGGTTTACGGCTTGGCATGCTGCTACCAGTGTGCCAGTTATTTTTGCAATGTCTCTGATTTTACAAAGAGATTTTGATTTTATTGATTTGATGTTTTTAGCAATATTTAGTTTTTTGTCATTTGTTAGACTAATTGTCATTTTGATGCTGTTAAATGTAAACCCCAAAAACTGTATTTCCTGTGTTGGTTTGATTACACTTTTTTCCCAATTTATAATGAACCCCAAGCCGGTCAGTAATTTTATTGCTGACTCGGTATGTTTTTCGCATTGCTATACATTGCTGCATATTATAAGTAGGTCGTCTAGGTAAGATACCATTAGTATTCCCATTTCTCTTAATTTTTTGAGGACTGGCTTCAGTATTTTTGTAAAATAATAGGGTCCTATATTTAAGCCGTTTGCTAAACAGTTGAACTCGTATATCTTATCTTCAAATATGAACCGCAAGTATTTTCTGTATTTCTTTTTTATCGACAGCAAAAAATATGCGTCTTTTATATCGATTTTTGTAAAGTGTGACCCGTTTTGTATTAGTTTTGATGCCGTTCTGTGGTCCTGTAGTTTGAAATGGCTTGTGGGGATATGCGAGTTCAACTGTTTTAAGTTTAGTATAAACCTATGCTCTCCATTGGATTTTTTCTTCAAAAAATAGGGGGAGATAAATTCGTTTTTTGTGTGTTTTGTGATGGACACTGCACCTGTTTTTAGTAGCTTGTTTATTGCCTTTTTGTAGGCAGCTAGTTGCGTTTTTTCCAGCCTTGGTGTTGGCTTGGATTTTTGTATGGGCATAGAATTGAAAGGTATTGAGATGCCCTTAACCCAGTCCAATACATGCGAATTGTTTGTGATCTCCTCCCATTTTTTGTAGAATTTTTTTAAGGAGCCTGCGTATTTTACCTTATCTTTTAGTACTGTTGGAATCGTCGTTGGTATTGCTGTGGGTTGGTTCGGTTTTTGGTACTTGTCGTTTGTTGGTTTCTGATTGGTTTTCTCCATCTCGTTTTCTGGTTCCGACGAAATGAAAAATTTTCTTGGTTTTCTTCATTTTTTTTGTACGTAAACCTCTTGATTGAGAACTTTTTATTTTTTCTCTCAGGTGCTGCTTTTAGTTCATTTCTAGTTTTTGCTAGTTGATCGTTATTTTTTATGTTTTCCTGTAGAGTTTTTCCGAATAGGTATTCGTCCGTTTTTCCTTGATCCAGGACTGCTTTGATTTCTGTTTTTAGGTGGGGTTTTGCCATAAACTTTCTATGGTCTGATAGCTGCAGTTGTACATTGCACAGCATTTGGCCCACGTCTGCTAAGCTTTCAAGGACTTCCTTTGTGTTTACGTTTTGGTTATTGTCTAGGATAAGGGTCATCGCTTTTCCCAGCGCTGTAAGTCCTGCCGATATTTGGCTTTGTGTTTTGAATAAGAATTCATCCTGCTTCTGCGTTTCTCGGTAGAAAAACTTCTACTTCCTTATTAAGTTGGTGCTGTTATTTCTGTGCAGTTCCCTGGTGTCCCGTATTTTTTGGTGATCTCGTCTCTTTTTTCGTTTCCGAGACCCATGGTAAGGTAACTTTTCCACCTGATAGCAATCTGCTCGTGTATGTTTTTTTCCACACGTACTTCACAAGCTGGGATCTCTCCCAGTGCTGCTAGTATATCCGCCGGTAGGGCTGTATTTGCCGTGTTGGACGGGGGTACGGGGTTCACCTCAATGTCTAGTTAAACAAGAAAAGAAAAGGTAATTAGTCGTTTTGCTTAGGAATGTAAACAAGTTTTTTTGCGTATGCAAAGAAGTGTAGATAAGCCAGTGAGCATTGTTTTGTTTGAGTATGCTTCGAATTGCAACGCATTTATAAAACAGATAAGGTTTTTTGAGTAAAGCGGGGTTCATTTGTTATCAGTAAATATTTTTTTTTTTGCGTATTTACCATGTTTGTTGACTTAGATATAGTTTCATAAGTACAACGGCCAGCGGTTTGTTTGTTGTTTTTGTTCTATTTGTATAGATATACTTCGATATACAGAAAAAACCGTTAGAAACTTTTGTTGACTCAGATATAGTGTCATGAGTACAACAGGGGTTTGTTTTTGTGGTTTTATCCTCCTTTTACTTGCATAGATATACTTTCATATACAAGGGAGGTTGTTTTTAGCACCTTTCGTTGACACAGATATAGTTTCATGTGCACAAAAGTGACTGTTTTGCCCGTTTGTATATTGTACAATATATAACTGCATGGTTTTCAATGGTTAATATGTGTAAAATAGTAATTTTTGTCCTACCTTCGTCTGAACTGCTGATACATCGTATGCGTTTCCTTGTAACATTCATTTTCACGAGATATTTTTCACTTAACCTCACATCGACTGTCGCGGTGGCGCGCAATTAAAGCAATGACACTGGATGGGCAGGGAGCGCAGGACCGTGTTTTAAACACTTGAAAATGCGCGATGGCAAGCAACCGAAGCTTACTTACAATGTTAATAATCATTTGGACGGCAACGAAAGATAACTACTAACTACGTCGTAGGAAAAAGTGATTATTGCTTTAGGTACAGAGATTTGTTTTCTCCGATTATAATGGTACGTTCTAAGGCTATAGTAGTGAAAAAACATAATTTGTTGCGTATAAAAATATACAGGGTGTAACAAAAAAGGTGGACTAGCTATACTGCCCTACTACGCTAGATAGCAGTAACTCCATTTGTCGTTTTGACGTCGTAATATTTTGAAAACGCGGCTATGGGACAAATGAAGTTACTCCTTTTTAGCGTAGAGGGCAATATACATAGCCATATTAAACTCACCGAAACAATAAAAAAAGTTCGTATACACATATTGACAGTAAAATATCTGACTTATTGTCTTAACAGCGGTATTTTGAAATGAAAAATAAATGAAAATTATAACAACTAAGCTTGTGAACTTAAATAATATATACTTAAGTCAGATATTGAACTGTCATCAAGGGCAAAAATAATCTTGGCCTACTTGATAAAGATGTATTACTATATCAAGTGTATTAAATCTATAAAGAAATTGCACTGCTCTACTACAGAAGTTTCACAATGAATGAGAAAATCCCTACCAAAATGTCATATAGCTGCTATTAAAATAGTATCTCAACTAAAAACTTAAAGTTGACATAACTCACAGACGAAGCATTTTAGACAATATGTGTATATGAACTTTTTTTATTGCTTCGGTGAGTACAACATGGCTATGTATAGCTAACTCTCATTTTTTGTTTCACCCTGTTTAAATAGATATGGGTATTTCTCAGTTAAGGGATAGCAGAAGTGTCCAAAGGCTTTTTTCTCTAAACAAAGAAAATAAGTGATTAGGGATGAGAGCAAGGGTTAAATATACTAAATTACCTTAAGGGCAGCAATATTTTATCTTTAATTTACATTATATTGAAAACTTTGTGATTAATTATAAGAAGAATTTTTTTTTATTTCTTTTTTGATGCCCGTGTTGTCTTGGATTCATGTCTTTTACAAGTTTTATTTGTCACTTTTATGGCTGTTATTTAAATAAGCAACATAAATTATTTTTTCAGTCCCCTGGCAGAAACAAGACTGAGAAATCTGGCAAAAAATTAATATATTAAATATACTAATAACTTATCATAAAATTACGTAACACACATTAATTATTGCTGATTATAATCAGCCCGCTTTAAGTATTCTTTATTTTATAAATAAATTTTAAATATAAATAAATTTAATATAAAAATAAAAATATTTATTTCCTTGCCAGGGGACTGTAATGCTACCAAGCCGAATCATGTTTTTTGTAGGGAAGCGATAAATTACAACTAAAGAAATAGCACAGGAGACACCTGTGTAATAACTGTAGTAGTATATACTACTACTAAACCTAATTATGTGGGTACATATATATTCCCACATAATTGGGTTTAGAATTTACAATTCAAACTTAGTAATGAAAGATGCATCAAAAATATCTGACAATATTAAGCTAGAAATTTCTAGTATTTACAAATAAAGAAAAATAAAATCTATATAAATCACAAACTTCTATGTTTAGAGAATTTAAAAATTTACATTATTTTATTTATTTACTTTTATATGAAAATTATATCTTTGACTATGTTTTGGGATTGGGGACAAGCCCCTGAGTTTTGGCATATATAAAGAAGCATAACGAAATATATAGATAATGACTATTTTAAGAATTTAAGTCATAATTCAGTAATAAATATAAAAAAACCTTTCACATAAAACCATAATTGCAAATAAATTTTTTATTTTTTGTAAATAATTAATTAGGGACAAAAATTTTCACCATTTGTGAGAAACACCCATATAGGTATATTTTGGAGTTGCGTTCTTAAATCATCCATGCAGGATATTTCTCCCCTCTGTATTATACCCGGCGCGCCACCTCTGCACATGCACAACGACGTCAGCGCCGCGGCGCTACCCCTAAAACTATACACCAAGATGTCAGTCGATGTGGTCTAAGCACGGTATAATTGACTATTTTTAGTGAATAAAAGTATATTTTGAATTACATAATTTGACCTCTTTACACAGAAACTAAGACGAAATGAAATGAACACTTGGAGATGCAAATTATTTATATACTTTTGACGTATAAATTGAAGTTTAAATATTTCTAGGTAAGTGTTTTTATAGTTTTATTAGCTTTCATCTTCCTGTAATAACAACCCCATAAAAGAAAAAAATAGGTAGGTATCCTATATGAAGCTGTTATAAATAGTAAGCGAATATTTTTCTTGACTCCTGAAAAATGTTTTAATTTTAATAATTTTATTTATCTTACAAAATACATACAAAATTAATTCTCACCACAAAAGTCCTAATGCATTTTGCTAATAAGTTAAAAAAAGTCTATTTTTAATAGAATGTGAAGATATTAACTTTTAAAAAATATTTCTACAGGGAATTCCCAGATTATTATTATACTAGCGACTGCGCTAGTAAAGTATTATAAGGCAGTTTCGAATTATCAAAAATTTTCAAAAATCGTTCTAGACAAAAAATTCTTGGATATAAATTTGTTTCATGAAAAAATAACTTTTTTTTAAAATGTCCGTCTGTCCGTCCGGAGGTCCGTCCGTCTGTCCGTCAGTCCGATGTCACGATTTTTGTGAATACAATAACTCAAAAAAGAATAATCCGATCGACTTGAAATTTCCTGGAAAAATCGAGTTCTACTAGTGATCCCTATTGTTTGTGAAAGTAATCCCCCAATTTTTGAGAAAAAAATACTTTTATTATCATTATCAATTCTACCTATTTTAAAAGTAATCCCCCCAAAAAACAAAAAAGTAATGGGGGGTTAAACTTAAAGAAAAATAAAAAAACACTTATTTTCAATTTTTTGTTTTTGCAAAAAGAAAAAAAAAATGAAAAATTTTGAAATTTTTTTTTATAGTTTTTTTGATTTTTTTTTCGAATTTTTTTTCAATTTCAACATTTTTATATATTTTTTTTTAATTTTTCTTTTTTCAAAAAAAGAAATATTATTTTTTTATTATTATTATTATTATTATTTTTCTGTTTTTTATTTTTCTCTCGTTCTTAATATATAAATTATACGTGAAATCTTCTTAATAGAAATATAGTTTTTAAAATTTAAATTTTTGCTATATACTGTTCTATTAAGAAGATTTCACATATAATTATTATTATTAATATTATTATTGGGGTGGTGTGACACCACCAAAGTTTTTCTATACGGCATATTTTTGCATTCATTCGGAAAATCTTTAAATTTCTGCCAGGGGTACAGCCCTTTTCAGGGGTAAAACCTTTTCAAGAGGTGTGGACCCGTTTCTTGGCCACCAAAATTTCTGCAAACTTTTTCCAGAATTTTCTGCCAGGGGTAAAGCTGTTCTCTGAATTTATTTTCTGACAGCGGTAAAGCTTTTTTCCGAGAGGTGATAAAAAATTACTTACTTTTTTGGATTTTCGACCATTATTTGGTATTTTTACCAGTCACACCCCCCAAAGAAATTACTTTGGTTATTGATACTGCTACAAATTTATTTAATAACTAAAGGTATTTGGAGTTTCATATTTTTTTAGTATTAAACGATAACTAATTCTAATAGTAGTGTAAATAAGACTTTCTATATTTTAAAGTTTTTCAAAAAAAATATAAATTTAGTTAAAAATTTGGTACTAAGTTTTCGAGATTTTTATTGATGTTCATTTATTGAATTTATGTTTTACCATTTAGGTACATGTTGGCAGAAAAATGTAAAACATTTAAATATCCATGATTTAATACGATTGAACTCTTTTAAAATTATTTTTACAAACACAATTTGTTACTTTCATAAAACTCCTTTTATGATATTATGTTACAAATTTTCTTACAAATAAAGTGCTTGTATTACGTTTCAGTTTCAGCGAAAAATTTAGGTCAAGTCTTTACTCAGTTTGATACTTAGCTTTTTTCTCTATTAAAAATCGTTTATAAAGCAAGTGCCTGCTGCTTTAATAGGACTTTTTAATTGCAAAGGTAATGAAGTTAGGAAAAATTAAAATAGTCATTAGGCTACTTAGAATACATTCTTATACATAACTCAGGTAAGTAAAAATTATGGGGTAAGTGGGCCCTACACTAGAAACAGTTTAAAAAAAACATTGGGTTTGGGTTACCAATTTTTATTACAAAAATATGCAACTGATTTGGACGGACGGACAGACCGACGATCGGACTTTTTGGGGTTGGTTTACGTTAACAATGGTTTGGTTTGGTAGTTTGCTGGTTTGGTGTTTTTTTTTTTAATGGGAGGGGTTGGTTAACTTTAATAATGGTTTGGTTTGGTAGTTTGCAGGTTTGGTGTTTTTTTTTTTTTAATGGAAGGCATTTTTCAGATACGATATTTCAGAATTTAGAAGGCGATATATTTTAAGAATCAAATAGGATTATATCTAGGCTAAATAATTTAGCTTTAGCTAATTAAAAAATAAATGCTTGCCTGGTGTAACAATATGCATAAGAAAAAAGTAGATATTTTTGTAAAATTCTGCAAAAGAATGTTCCATAACCTTAAAATAATTTTTGGCATACGTCAAAACAGAATCAGTGCGCATGCGCTGGATTCTTCTCATTACTGCGGTGAGTGAATCGTTACTTGACTGTTTTACGACTGACTTGCCTGTTGCCTAAACTCTAGCGCGCAAAATTTAATTTTGCGCTTGCTGTCATGGTAACGAGCAGAAAAGTAAAATGCTAAGAAATAGGTTATTTTTCGGTCAGAAAATTTAATTTGTTTTTGTAAAAATGTTAACTTTTCTATTAGATCGTAGAAAAATGTATTTTAGTTGTTTTGCGTTCCTTGTTCCGCTAATGTTTTTCGCATTTTTGCCGGCCGGCACATCTATTGATTTTCACACGTGGATTTAAAGATTAACATCTCCAGTTTCTTTTCTTGCCTCAGTAGGCGTAATTGACTCTTTAAAATTTCTTGATTTATTTGAGTGTTTCATTCAGTTACTTGACACGTGTAAAGTAACACACGTGTAAAGATTTTTTGCTAATATACCCTGTATTTTAGGAAAATGCCTTTTTAGACGGCCATACTCAAAAGTAAATTTATTCGGCAATAATTTATTGTTTTTAACCCTCCGTTAACCAGGTGAAATAAAATAACGTTATTAAGAGGTTTATTAAACCCCAATATAAAATACACAGAAAAAAATAACAAACACAATTTGTTTCAATAAAAATGTTTCTATGATAACTAAATATGTAATAAACTTTACTTAGATACTGTAAATGCCCGTGACTTGAAACACTTTTCAACTTTAAAAGAAATTTAAGGAAAAGCTAATAAATATGAATTCAAAATATACTGTCCATACTTAATACTACTTAATGCAGCAATTGATTTTTATTAAATCTTTTTAGTTTATTTTATTGTAATTTTTTAATGAGTTTTTCAAGCTTGAAACACTTTGCTTTTCACCTCAGATTTTTTATCTTAATGTTCTGAAATATTAAAAATAAATAATTACTTTAATTATTAATATAATATGATAAGGTGTTAGGGAAAACCCCCAAAGTCCCAGCTGATGCTAAAGTTGTTTCGTCTTCTTTAGAAGTCCAAACCAAAGTCTTTTGGCCCCCATATGAACCGCTGTTTAATCCACGACGCATTCTGGATAATATCGCTATAAGTACACTAGTCAATCTGGATGCTTTGCATAGGGCGACTTGCACCAAAGATGGTTTAACTTTAAACTCCGATTAATTTGACAATTGACCAGTCAGAACGCACCATTTTTAATAAACTCAGTTTAGTTGAGATAAACCCAGTTTAAAAGTTGGTGCACTGTAAGCGTAACTTATCTAGTTCTTGGTTATTGGTTTTAGTACTTTAATTGAGAACAATTTAATTTTATATCAATAATCTAACTATATTAAAATACAATTACTAAATTAACAAAAGAATTAATATTCTTTTTAGGTTTATCAAAATAATATTTGGTAAATATTACACCAATAAACGACCCAGACAGCAAAGTGGCGCCCTTCAAGTTAAAATTCACCAGGGGCTCCAAGTCCAATGCATCCAGCAGAAGCAGTTCTGTGGAAACTCCAGTGGACGAAATTGGTGATATTTTAAGCAGCCCACAAAGTAACGTTCCCGTCATATTGGAAACACCAGAAGGCCATGAGATGATACCTACGAGTCCTCCACCCACTTATGACTATGTGTTAAAAGAGGTTGGTATAAAAATAACAAAGGTCTTTAAAATTTCCAATTACTTACTTACATATAAATATTGCCCCGCTAAGACAACTTATCCTATCTGCAAATTAGATGTTTTGAGATATGGCCAGTTTGATTGTTTTTGTTTGCACTTTTTGAAAACATGTTTAAAAAAATATGGTGTTGGGTTCTGTTTATTTAAAATAAGAAATACGTGATATCCTTTGAAACAGAAGATATTTTTTTTTTGTCAGAAGAATAAATTGTCATGCTAAATGCATTTGTTCTATCTGAGAAAGTTAGGACAAAATGATCCAGAATTATAAGATCTGTAAAGTTAGTCCTAGTCCTGACTTATTCGTCTAGTAAAGACTAATTAGGAGAATTTTATTTAGAAAACATTGAAAATATTCCACTTAGGACAATTTTTAGAATTTGGGTTTTAGATCCTGTCAACTCTGATGTTATATTTTGAAAACGCTGCTATTGACAATTGCAGTATACTGCCCTACTAGGCTAGAAAGCAGTAACTCCGTTTATTGCATAGCAGCGTTTTCAAAATATTACATCAGAGTTGAAGTCAAAACGTCGCTAGGGGGACGTTTCTAATAAATTTTCAATATAATGTTTACTCATTTATTTATATGCCTATATACTGCCCTACCAAGCTAGAAAGATCCATTTGTCGCATAACGACTCTGATGTAATATTTTGGAAAAGCTGTTATTGACAAATGGAGTTACTGCTTTCTAGCTTAGTAGGGTAGAATAGGTAAACCTACTTAAATATAAAAACAATTAAATTTGAATATACAGGGTTATTCAGCAATAGGGTTAAATTAATTTTAAGGGGTGATTCTACATAGGAAAATATGAAAAAAGTTACTATAAACATATGTCAAAAAATGCGTCATAAGGGAGCTAAGCCCCTTTGAAAGTGGCTAAAAAATCGGTTTTTATTTAATAACTCAGGAACTTTGATGTACAGCAACGAGGTTTTGAATGTAAACTAATCGTAATAAGGCCCATCTTTGTATGTTATCTTCATGTTCTTATTTTAAACGGAGGTGTATGAAACGGAGTGGCCTTATCAGTTTTTTGTCCCAAACTTTCTTCTGTGTAAATTTTTTGTATTTTTTTTTTGGTTTGGACTTATTTGCACAATTTTTTTTTTTTTAATATACCTTTTTTTAAAAGGTGACGTCACTTTTAGCCGGACCACCCTCCCCCCTTCGTCACTTTTCGTCACCTTTTGACCAACCCCCCCTCCCCCCTATGAAGGTGACGTCATTCTTGAACAGCCCCTAAGGGAACGTTCAAGTATTACGTAACGCAAAATGTACCAAAATTCATACACTTCATACCTCGGTTCTCGCGTTATTCCAGGCTGTAGAGATTTTATATTTTGGTTACCCCCCCCTAACACCCACTATTAGGGGGGTAGTCAATATATGAAATCCCTATAATCTATAATAACGCGAGAACCGGGGTATGAAGTGTAAAATTACTATAAATTGTAAGAAATCTTTCATAATTGTTTGTAATTTTTTTAAAGAAAAACTTAAAGGCCTTGAAATCTTATTTTTTTCTTTTAAAGCATACAAAACTATGGGCCGAATTTCAAAATGATCAAAAGATTGTAAATCCGCTAAAGTTGCCCTTAAAAACACTAAAATCTATATTGTCTTAATATACTTTTGATTGCTACAAAGTAATTATTTAAATGTCATGTCAAATTCTTGGTTAATATTTCTGATACTATGCCAGGGTTAAGCAATAAAATTAGGCATATAAAAATTTACTTTTATTTAGAGGAGAGGGAGATAAGCCCAGAACAAATCAAGAATTAATAAAATGCTTGACAGCATCTCACAAACCCTAAATATAGTTATTCAGTTTTTTAAATAATGCATAATGAGAGTTGTGATGGCGCTTAGGACCTTTTTTAAATGGTATGCCTATTAATATTAATTAGTATTTATAAATCTAAAAGTAACATATTTGAAACTTTTTTTATCTGCACCCTGCTGAAAATGACGGGCCTGGGCGGGTATAAATGGTGCATAAACCGGACTTGAGCGGATGAAATTCACCCACTCAAGTCCGGTCTATGCAACATTTATACCCGCGCAGACCCGTCATTTTCAATAGGGCAATGGTTAAAAAATTAGGAACAATTAATTAAGTAAATTTTGACAGCAGATAACTAGAAAACAAATGAGCGCAGAATAAAAAAGACACGAACCTGAACTATTCTAATTTCAAGATCTTTTAATTTTGTGAATAAAAAATAGTTTACAATGGAGAAAAAAGAATAAAGGTCGTCACAGGGCTAACGAGTATTATTTTGAAACATCATATGGTATTTATGTTGTAGTATAGGTGAAACTACAAAACATGGTTCTTGAATTTTTTCAATATCCCTTACCATTTCTGAGAAAAATGAAGAAGGAGGAAATTCTGGAACATCCTGTAGATAAATTTTTTGAAACTGATAAACTATTTTTTTACTGTAATTTTCTTGCAGACTCAGCTTAAAACCCAACAAGACACAATGTCCCCTACGAATCCAGCAAAAGGCCCTGAAATCATGCACAAATCAAGCAAAGAACTGTACAAGGCCGTAGCCAAGCAATTTGGAATTACATGCAAAATGTCGGATCAATGCAGATGTTTTGATTGCCAAAGCCACTATTTTGACTGCGAATACGAAAAAACTGAGCATGATAAAACAGATGGCGGACTAGGAGCTGGGACTCCTATGTTTATTTCTGAAGTTATGCATGGGACTGCATGTAATATCCTGTAGAAAAAATGTTAGTATTATTTTCACTATATTCGTATTACTAAGGGAAAGTGGGGAAATTTTAAGCACCTAATGAAACAGCGCAATAAGAATTTGGTTATTCAAACCATTTAAATATTTTTTGATGTTAAGCTAAACATCCCATCCCATAAGCTTATGTCTTTTTGTTTTTTTTTTATTATAATATGGTATAATATGGTTATAGTATTATCTATTTAAATACACATGTATTGATTAAATTTGCTATTTCCCCGCTTTCCCTTATATTATAATTAAATATTATTGATCGCGGTCATTAAATTTCGCTACAGCAAACATCCTTGCGGAATACCAAATAGTTATAGTTACGTAAATCGTGTCGTATCAGTTTTTTATAAAATAGGGTTGGACTTTTAAAAATATGTGTTTTGTTGCATTTACAATGTTGAGTCACAAAAAAATATTGTTTTTAACCTTGTCGGCAGTTTAAAGCCGTACAGTGTTTCATATTTGCAGTCGAAGAAAAAGTATAGTCTACAACACGTATGGAATAGTGCTCCGCGCTCGCGGGACCGTCATAGTCGCCTGCCGGCTCGTATGACAAACTTTCCGCTCGCGCGGAATATTGTCTATTCCATACTAGTTATAGAATATACGATTCCGTATGAAAAATCTTAAATCTGTTAATTAATAAACCGATTTAAGGTGGTTCCTACGGAAATGTATTTATGTAAAGATTATTTGTCAATTTGATAATTATTGTTAAAATTATTTAAAATGCTCGTATTAGCAACGTCTGTAAAAATTTTAAGTTGGTTTTAATAGGTAGGAACATATGTATATTTTTTTGGTATAGCGAAGTTTATTGGCCGGGATGGTAAGTACTTATGCCAATATTATTCGTTCAATTATGGATCTAGTTAAGGTGATAAAAGGTCGATTCAGGCATAATTATCACTAACTTCACTAAACTGAATTAAGAAAGTTAGAAATTAAGAAGATTAAGGAACATAACCTCAAATTCTATAATAAATTTTTCGTGGTATGCAACAATTAAGATAAAAGATAAAATATACCATAAAATAATGATACAATCTTAAAATAAACCATAGAAAAAGAAGAATTTCTGAACTACACTAACTTTTGTGCAAAATGTTATAAACAAATGTTATCCAAGTATTAAAATAAAAATTAAGATGGCGACACATTTGTATTTTAAAATTCGTACATTTTAAGTGTTAAGGAAAAACACAGTAGTTACATAAGAAAATAAAAGGTACTTTTGGAGATAGTTGGTTTTAAAACACGATTTTTAGACCCAACAACGGAAAATATAGTAATAATCGTCCTACGCAATAGATATTTGTTTTTGTTTTACTAATTCAGTCGTATTTACACATACTTATTATCTATTTGGTAGTTACCTTATTATTGCATACCCCGGAAAATTTGAGGTTATGTTTCTTAATTTTATTAATTTCTTAATTTCTTAATTCAGTTTAATGAAGTTAGTGATAATTATGCCTGAATCGACCTAAAGAATTCTGGTAACTTAGAAATTTTAGGTAAATTTTGTTCAACTACACCACACCAACGACTTATTACTTCCAACCTGACTGCGGCAGAAAAGCAAAAAAAAAATCTTCTTTTCCTTTTCATCACAACGATTTGACATAGCCACTTTTTCATGCAATATTGATTAATTTGGAAACATTATTGATAGTTTTAAAATGTTATCGATTTTATCAATAATTTACTAAGTTACTAGAGTCTAGAACTATTCAGTGCAATATACTGAGTGTATGGCATATATGCCACGAAAATTTACTGTGGTGGTGAAATTTATATTTAAAGTAGGAAAAAAGCACATTTATTTTTCTAGTCTAAAAACCTAAATTAAGATGTGTAAAAAAAATTACAAACCTAATATTGTCATGGTCCAAAACAGTTTTATACGAAAACTTCAGATACAGATTGAATTTAGTCTTTAAGTAATTACGTAATATTATAAAATATACAGGGTGTTTGTCATGGGCGGATTTAGGAGGGGTGGCATGGGGGCCATGCCCCCCCCAGCGAGATATATTATAGAAATACCTTCAAAATTATATTTTTGGTAAAAGCGTTATTTTGTTCGTTATATATACGAAATTGATACGGTATATAAACGACATTCATAATTATCAACTAATTATAAACCATAAACCGACTTGTTGGGGATAAAACAAAGTGATTTTATAAATTTTTTATTTTAAAACACCCTTTATATTTGTGTGACTTTTTCGGCCAAGTAAGTCTGAATATTTATGTAAATAATTTAAATTATTATATTTATTTTAATGCTAATTAGCAATAAAATTTTATGTAATGTATTATACAAAAAAAAATAGGTGCTTTCTCAAGATCTCAATGTTATTTCTTTAAAAAAGGTCCAAATATTTGGTTTAAGGCATTTTTTAAGAAAACTTATCAGCCATTCTTTTTGTAACTGACGTTACATTTTGACATTTGAAACACAAATATCTCTCAATCTAAAACTATATTTTAATGTTTTTTTTTTTTATGTATATTACTTGCAATAGAAACTACACTCCTTATGTCAAGTATCATTTTAAAGCTAATAATAGTTTTCTTGCTACAGCAACTTAAATGAGTGTATCTGACGTGACAAAAAAAAACATCATTCGACACTTGTTCAGGTTTGTTTAAAACTCTGTTAATTGTATAAGACTACAGAGTTAAAAATTTTCATACAAATTGGGTAGATACGAATCGTATCATACGATGTCGACACATGATGTACTTGGTTAGCCAAAACTTTATTTCATTATTAAGACTGAGTCAAAAGTTTTAACTTTTATTTTTTTTTTTCATGACAAAATCTAAAATAATTGGGCTAAATCTACTGAATTCAAGTCCCACCCGCTCGTTTTCCAAGTTATGCCCATATTAAAAAACCCTATAAAATTTAAAAAAACTAAAAACCATTATAAAACCTACAAAAAACAGAAAAAATCTAAATAATATTATCGGAACTTTTAAAAATAGTAAGTCTTTATCTTAATACGATATAGGATCTTTTTTTTGTTTCATTTCACTTTTTTTTTTTGGTACTCGGTAGCGGTTGTAAAAAAATGGCCGTTATTCCATAAAATTTAAACCTGCTATAATTTTTTTAAGCTGTTCTAATATTAGGCATACAAGTTTAATGATATGCAAGAAGAAACCAACCAATATAATCTTTTAAATTTAATTTTGAAATATTCTATTCGGTGATATTTTCCTGCACATCATGAAATTTGTTTAATGTAGGAGAATTATACCTCAGTTATTATACTATCGCGCTAGAATAGTATTATACGGTCGTTTCGAAATTTCAAAAAATTTCAAAAATCGACCTAGACAAAAAAATTCTTGGGTATAAATTTGTTTCATGAAAAAATAAGCAACTTTTTGTTTGAAATGTCGGTCCGTCTATCCGATGTCACTATTACTCAAGAACGAACAATCCGATCAACTTAAAATTTTCAGGAAAAATCAAGTTCTACGAGGGGAAAATCCCTATTGTTTTAATAAGTAATCCCTTCAAAACAAAAAAGTTATGGTGGGTTAAACTTTTAAAAAAATCCAAAAAAGCTCAAAGAAAATTCCGATTAACGTAACTTTTTCAGTAAAAATTACTTGTTGTTCGAAACATAAATATATTAAGAAATTCTTGATCCTTACTCATATTGGAGTTGATTTAAATAAACCATAGAAAAAATTGTTATCTCTCCAAAATATAAATTTATTGTCTATTAAACAAACATTACAGCGACAATTGTTTCGACTTTTTTAACATAAAGTCATTTTCAAGCTACAAATAATAAAAAAAAATTAGGTTGAAAATGGTACAATTCCTTTTAGAAAAACTTACTTTTTTAAATTTATAAACAAATTAACTTGAGTACACATTATTAGAAATGTCATACTGACCTTAACAATATTATTTTTATAAAATCTTCAAAAATTAAACAAAAAGAAAATTACAATAAGTTAAAATAAAATAAATTAATGAAATCTAAAATTTAAAATTGAATAAAAATCTGGGACATCTATCATAAAGTAATCCAAACTATATTTGAAACATTCTAAAGGAATTATCTTTAAACTGCAAAAAAGTAGTTGAACATAAAAAAAAAAAAAAAAGGAAAGAGATTAATTTATATTCAACTTGGTAATTGGAATAAAATTGGAGAGGTGGCAGCAAATTCATACCTAAAACTCAAAAACAAACCAAAAAGGGACAAAATTTTTGGAAAAATTATTAAACAAAAATATTTATTCCAAAGATTAATGCTCTGTAAGGGGACAGGCAACAATCTCCGGTCTAACATTTAAAACATTATTGTAAACATAAATATTCAAAAAATCTATTTGTTCATTATAGGGATAGGTTAGTTAATGAACAAATAGATTTTTTGAATATTTATGTTTACAATAATGTTTTAAATGTTAGACCGGAGATTGTTGCTTGTCCCCTTACAGAGCATTAATCTTTGGAATAAATATTTTTGTTTAATAATTTTTCCAAAAATTTTGTCCCTTTTTGGTTTGTTTTTGAGTTTTAGGTATGAATTTGCTGCCACCTCTCCAATTTTATTCCAATTACCAAGTTGAATATAAATTAATCTCTTTCCTTTTTTTTTTTTTTATGTTCAACTACTTTTTTGCAGTTTAAAGATAATTCCTTTAGAATGTTTCAAATATAGTTTGGATTACTTTATGATAGATGTCCCAGATTTTTATTCAATTTTAAATTTTAGATTTCATTAATTTATTTTATTTTAACTTATTGTAGTTTTCTTTTTGTTTAATTTTTGAAGATTTTATAAAAATAATATTGTTAAGGTCAGTATGACATTTCTAATAATGTGTACTCAAGTTAATTTGTTTATAAATTTAAAAAAGTAAGTTTTTCTAAAAGGAATTGTACCATTTTCAACCTATTTTTTTTTATTATTTGTAGCTTGAAAATGACTTTATGTTAAAAAAGTCGAAACAATTGTCGCTGTAATGTTTGTTTAATAGACAATAAATTTATATTTTGGAGAGATAACAATTTTTTCTATGGTTTACATAAATATATGTTTAGTCAAAAATTGTTCAATCTGTCGATGAACGAAGCTTATGCACAAGCCTAAATTCATTGTTTAAGCATATATTTATATTCCGAACAACATATAAAATTTTGGAAAAATTCTTTAATGAGCCAGGAAACGATGAATCCGTGCCGGGTTCTAAATTTTTTCGTTCAACAAAAAAAGATCTTTTATTTTCAAAGTATTCTGTTAAAATTTTAAGCATAGTTGATTGATGTTTTTCGCTTTTTGTGTCTTAAAAAATTCCTTAAATTTGTATGACCTTTTTCAAAAGAAAATAGTTCTTGTATCTAATAAAAGTCATAATTAACGCTTTCGTAGGTTCAACAGCAAGTTTTAGTTACAATATGTATAATCGTTATATTATATTATATTATATATTGATTATTTTTTAACGTTTTTATCAACCAATCTTTTAACAATATTTCGGACCACGTATTTATTTCTGTCCAATCATATTACAGTTATATTGGGAATTTTCTACTGCAGAAAATTCTAGTGAGAATCGCTATTTTGTTTTTCAATATTTCTCTTTTAGAACAAGATATCATACCTAAAACTAATTAATAATTAAATATGAATATATTACTATTTATAATTATTTTTATTACTTTATTATTTAACAAAAAATACCTCAAAATATTCTTTTTATTAAATGTAATGACAGTTTTTACTAGGTTGACTTTTATGAACATGCTTGCAAGCCTAGCGCAGTACCGCGATAGTCACTACTGTAGTAAGTGACTAAACTATTGACAGAACCAAAACTTGCAATTTAGAAATAGACAAAAAAGGGTTTAGTTTAGCAATTGAGAATGGAATTAAATTAACCAAATCAAAGAATATGCCTGTAAAAATATTAAGATAAGTAACAACAATTTATATCATTTTGCGATGAAAAAAAAATATATAAAAGTAGGTTTGACTTATTATAAATCGTTAAAAAATAATCGACAGTAATCGACAAGAGGTAGTGAAATTTTCGATGATTTTACTATGTCCCAAAAAAAAATTTGGCTCAGTAATTTTTTGAGTATATTTTTCGTTATTAAAAGCTAAAAATAAACAAACAAATTACTTTAGAGCAAAATTATTTTATAAGGCCATAATAAAATTTTCTGAAAATTACACCACCTCGAGTAGTGTATTTAGCTATATTTAATTCAAATGTTTATTGCATATAATGGAGATTTCTCCCGTTAGATTAGACAGGGACAAAAGTTCTACCCAAAAAGGATAGAAGACATACATACACTCCCACTTCCACCCAACCAAACAAATTCTGTATTTGTTCTTTGTTGAACAAATACAATATTTGCTTGGCCGGGCGAAAAGTGTATTTTTATTAAAGAAATTACTGGCGCCATCTAAATTTTAGTAGAATTATCTTATTCTACAGATTCACATTAGCTATGTTCGTTCGTGCCGCTCACTGCTACACTTTCCGTCCAACCAAACAAAATACTGTATTTGTTGTATGAAAAACAAATACACTATTTATTTGGTTGGCTGGAAAGTGTAGCACAAATGAGATAGGGTAGACGTCTTTTGTTTCATAATTCTAGTTGTAGAGAGCTCCATTAGGTTTAACTAGAGCGCGCGCTTATAGCAATTGTTTGAACGTTTATCTGGTGCTCCCACGCTGCAAGATTTAGCCCAAAACATTATAGTTTCCTATAAATTAGTTGTTGTTTTTTTCTACAAAGCATTAGGCATAAGAATAAATAATCAGAATAAAACAATTACATTATGTTTTTGAAAAATAAATTGTTCCGTAGCTTAATAACTATTATAATTAATTAAAACTTAAACAATAAATTGTGAAATAAATCTGACAAAATTGCTAGGCAAGTGAGAATCGAACTCACCCTAGTTGGCTAGTAGACTTGTCATATATAGACTTGGTAAACCACTACACCAATCCTCCCATGCGCACAAGTGTACATCAATCTAATGGCTTTACTTCTTTTGCGAATAAAGTCAAACACTGTTTTCTTAATCAGCGATAAGAGATGACTCTTGGTACCAAAGAGACCCTTGAGGGCCAGCAGCCCGAGACTGTCAGTAGATTGATGAAATAATAAATTAATATTTTTATAATTTTGTTTAAAATTAAAAATGTCTGTCCTTATAAAAATTATAATTTAATAGGCACACGAAATAAACATGGAGAATTGAATTTGTTATTTCAATAAAAGTGAACTGAAAATATTTAAACTGGCATATTTTCCAATTTATTTATTTTTATAATTAATTATTTTCACATTTTTATACATTTTTAAACAAACGGGCATTTTACACTCAAGAAAGTTTAAGCTTTAAACAAATTTATGTCTGAATATTATTTTTTTTTCTGAAAGCACTAAAAACAAGATAAAAGATAGATAAAAGATACGATCTTAATCTTTTTAGTATGTACGTATATTTTTCTTTATTAAATTTTAAAGTTAAATTAGTAGATTTTTTTTTGGATTTGTTCAAGTTTAAGAAGTTTTCTTTAAATGTAAATATAAAGTCCTAATTATAAATCGTACTATTGCATTTATTAGAATGTAATAAATTTAGATATAAGATCTTAAAATGTGTTAGAATATGCATAATATACATATTTATGTATGTTGTGCATATCTTTGCATTGTTTTATTCTTAAAACAGCCTGTACCAGAACTTGCAAACTACATTGTCCTGAACATATTTTCCTTAAAAACTTCAAATAAAAAGAGCCAGATAAAATTTAACTTTACTATGTAAAAGGTTTCTATTTAATCCCTACCTTTTACCGACGAGAATATACCAAGAGGTTTGAAAATAATGGTAAAAGTTAAGCACGTCGAGTATAAATTTAAGCATCTTGGATTTTGAATTGTATAGAAATGAACTATTAAATTTCTTTAGCGGTTTTTTTAGATGGACCAAAAAAAAACGTAAAATTAAGCAATTGGTGAGAGGTTTAATATTTGGGTATAGGTCTAGATTTACATAAGTACTGGGGTAAATTTCGATATAGGTATTATCTTAAGCGAGTTCTGAAATATGCTGTACGTATTAAAATGTTAGCACAATTGTACAATCTTTAATATAATTTTTACCGAACGAACTGAAGAGTAATGTTTTAAAATCATAAAAGATATTTTTTCTACGACTATTTTTTTTTACAAGTAAGTAAGGGCCTACTTTTTTTATAGTTTTAAGTGGTAAAATTTTTTAAATCACTATGTATAGAAAATAGTTTGTGTAATGTTTTAGATATAAGAAAAGGCACCAACTATATTTAAACAATGAGGCACCCATATTTTGTAATAACCTTTAAAAAATAGTTTTAAGTATGTGTAGATTGATATTTTTCTTTACACAAGATAATCCAGGCGAAAAGGATACCTAAGGTAACAAGAGAAAAATAGTAGATTTTTATGTCAAGATTGAGAAATTGTGCTTTAAATAAAACTTTAAAGCCAGTTTTTCTCACATTTATGGTTCCAGTTTCAAAAGTTTATATCGATATAAGGATCCTTATATGTTTCATTAAAATATTCGTAATATTATATTATATGTATCAATTTATGATCAAATCTCATTACCAACCCTTTTTACCTTAGTTCCCTTTCGTGTGGGACGTCACATATTATAAATCCCAGTGTATGTCTTCAAAGCCAGGACCTAAGGATCTTTGGCTTAATCTTTGATATAGAACAAATTACATCTAGGACTTTTATTTTGTTTTATTTAAGAATCCTTTTTGTGACCTTTATAATAAAGGGTATGGGAATCTGGGTTGAAAATGTCGGACTAAAAGTCACATAATATGATCAACATATTTTGTGATTGAATTTGGTAAGTAACATAACTTTTATACTTCTAATTTTTTCTAAAATAATTTTTTAAACCAGTAATGCATTTCATAATATACTCCTCACGGTATATTTCGTTTACTATCGATATACTTCCTAAAATGAGGCGTATAGTGCAAAAGTGGCCCATATGTGTTTTTTGAGATATGCGTTTTTTTTATAAATGTAATAAGGACATCTATATCTTTCATTACATACCACCCTCATAACAGAGGGTTTTCTTTTTGGCACTATACAAGCATTTAAAGCACTATTACATTATTTATCGCTTTTATTAGTGCAAGAGTGGCCCACAGGTATAGGCTACCAGTCAAACATATCTTGACAGTCATAAAAACGTCCAAACGCAGCGAAACGTTTTAAACAAATTCGCCCTCCCCCCCTAGAGCGTTACGTGATACTTGAATGTTCCCTAGTGGTGTTCGCTGGGTTATAGTAGTAATAGTAATAGTAATAGTAATATTTATTGACCACAAGTGATACATTTAGTACATAATGGTATGTCAGTGATACATTAACCTAAATTAAAAACTTGCTTAAAATTAGAAGTATATTTTAAAAGCTAAACAAATACGTCTAAATAATCCTAACATATGGCTTGGGTTTTATAGGCCTTTACAGTATAAAAAGCTCTTTCTATCAAATATTTTTTAACAGATCTTTTGAAGGCGTTATTGTTGGAAATGCTTCTTATATTTCTTGGTAGTTTATTATACAGATACATACAACTATAGTAAGGCGAATTTTCATAAAGGCTTGTTTTATGTTTAGGAAGTTGCAAAATTTCGCCAAGCCTTGTATGGCTTTTTGTGGAAAAATTTTCAGGATTATTCCTTACAAACATAACACATTTAAATATATAAATACACGGCACAGTTAAAATATTTTTATCTTTAAAAATCTTTTGACAACTGGCTCTATAGTCCAAGTTAAATATAAGACAAATGAGTCTTTTTTGTGCTACCAAAACTCTGTCTATACCACTCACACATCCCCAACAAATAATGTTATATGCCATGTGAGGGTAAGCTAGTGAGTAGTATATGCCTAAAATTCCAGCCTCATCAAAATCTCTCCTTAGCTTTAAAATAGCGAAAAAGGCATTATTAAGCTTTTTACAAACATGCTCTATATGATCACACCAAGAGAGGTCGCTGTTGAAAAAGGTACCAAGAAATTTAATGGACGAAGATAGTGATATATCCAAAACTTTAAAGTCAATATCCAATCTTTTCCTATTAAAGAAGTTTATGGCTACGGTTTTCGATTTATTTAAAACAAGCTTTTTATATTATTGGGGATGTTGAAAAAACCAACTGCATCATTAAAAATGTCAATTTTATTATTAAAAAAGCTAATAAGGCAAGTTTTATCGATTTATAAAGATATTTTTAGAAAGATTCTTAAAAAAGCCAAAATTTGTTTTATCGAGAAAGTTATTTGGACTTTTTCGCCCCAAAACAAATAATTTTCTGCACAAATGCAAGAGCGTTATGTTACCAATTTTGTACATTTTGCTTTATTAATAAAAAATAATTACAACTTACCTTAAACTTTGAGATTATAGGAACTGAAATCCATTTAGGTACCTAAACAATGTTTACGCATTAGTTATTCTTCATTAAAAAAAAAAAACTCCAAGAACAGTAAGAAAACGTTTATTTAACTATTCCAGAGCATAATTATTGGTATTTTGACTATTCTGTTATTAAATAACGAACATTTCTTTCACATGTAAAAATAATTAAAATTTCAAAGTAAAATGTGAGGTTAGATCTACTCAAAAAAACGTGTTATTGAAGGTCAGATCTCGTTCGTAATGCAATAGTAGCCCAAAATGAACACAATGTATAGTACAATAGTGGCCCACCAATTTTTTTCTCTAAGAAAGTAAAGAAAGTAAAATAAATTTGTTTGTCATACATTACCTTAATGTTGGTTGAGTCTAAAAACCCTAACAGAAAAGTTTTAAATAAAATGCGTCCTAGATCAAAGATTAAAAAATCGGAGATATTTAAATAGCCATTATCTCGATATTTCCATAAAGTGAGATGGGCCACTCTTGGACTATACGCCTCAAATATAATTGCTTTTTTTTCGTGCGCGTATTTTATTTGTTATACCTATATTATTTCTTGATATTGTCATTTAGCAGTGTTTATTCGTTAACTAGAAAGTACTTGATACATAACGTAAAATTGACCACTGGGGCTAGTACTCGCATTTAGTTTCGGGCTGGTTGTCGCATGATCTGGAGATATGTTCATGGTATAATTTTTCCTTTTTCTCATTTTTTTATTCAAAACTGTGTTAAAAATTGAAACTGTAGGACAGCAAATAAAATCGTTTATTAAAATAAATTAAATTCAAAAGAATCGAAAAAATATTCAATTATATTCAGTTGACGATTTTGGCACAATAGTAAAAATTTAGATAACAATCGGCTTTTGGGAAGGCACATGTCTTATCAGTTATTTATAAGTTTTATCAATGCCTTTATATTTTTTCAAAAAAATATACTTTAAGTGCCGCGACTAAGTGCTTTTCGAGATGCCACAAAAAACATCATAACTCTAATACCCTATAATTTTTTCCATGTTTTTTCTTTAAACAATATTACTACAGCTACAGCTAAAATTGCAATTTGGTCAATTAAAAAAAAAAAACAAAAACAAAAATAAAGAAAAAAAAAACTGACTTTGAATGAAAAGTGCGACAATTAGTCCCGGTCACCCCTACTATATTAAAATTGTATTAATGTATTTTTTCAAATTAGTTTTTCAGACTTTTTCTTTTATTTTTTATAATTTTTGGAAAAGTTACGCCCCCTATAACATTTTCATTTTTAAATGTATATTTTTCAATATTTGTAGGATTGATCCTCATAAGGATATAATAAGAGTATTTTTTTAAATTACAACAGAACACTCCTGGTAATGATGGTAACAAACTGTTTTAATCCACTGCTACCCTTTAAAATATCAGCCCATGTGCCTTTATTGCAATGGAGCTCTCTACAACTAGAATTATGAAACAAAAGACGTCTACCCTATCTCTATCTCATTTGTGCTACACTTTCCAGCCAACCAAATAAATACTGTATTTTTTTTCATACAACAAATACAGTATTTATTTGGTTGGCCGGAAAGTGTAGCAGTGAGCCGCACGAACGAACATAGCTAATGTGAATCTGTAGAATAAGATAATTCTACTAAAATTTAGATGGCGCCAGTAATTTCTTTAATAAAAATAATATTTTCGCCCGGCCAAGTAAATATTGTATTTGTTCAACAAAGAACAAATACAGAATTTGTTTGGTTGGGTGGAAGTGGGAGTGTATGTGTATGTCTTCTATCCTTTTTGGGTAGAACTTTTGTCCCTGTCTAATCTAACGGGAGAACTCCATTTACATTTACTATTTGACCGGACTATGCTCTCAGTTTCTATAACATAATAATAATATAATATATTATATTATTATATTATATATAATATAATATATTATATTTTGATTGATAAAGCCAAATATTGCACAAATTCTTTCAAAAACTAATATTTTTTTTTTGAAAATGGGATCAGATTAGATCCCGAAACTTTTTAAATTTAATTTAAATTATAGCTTCTATAATAATATAATTATTGAATTAATTTTTAAGAAATTTGCGTCAAAAAGAAAAGCATAAAACGCTTTATAAAAATATACAAAATAAAACACCTTTAAAACACTGAAAATAAGCTTTATTACATAATTTACTTTATTTGGCATAATTTATTTAGAATTTTTTCATATCATACATAAAAACTTTATATACAAGATTATAAATATTATTTATTTATTAATACTTTTTTCACGAACTTGTTTTTATATAACGTGATTAAAGCTTCGTAAAAGTGCTGTACATTTATCTTAAAACTAAGATTCACAGAATTATATTGATACAAAAATTTTGTAACAAAATTAAATACATATATAATTTTTTCAAAATTTGCATTCCCGGGAATATAATTCTATGACGAAATATCGAATTTTACAACTTAATATATGAATCCCTTATTTTGAAAACAACGTCCAAACGAAAAATTACCTTTTTACAGGACTTTGTTTAAAATATCATAGTTGATCCTTTAGTTTGATTTATGTTTTTATGACATTACTAAAAAAAAAAAATACTAGGTTTTTAATTTTTTCTTGTATTTATCCTAAAAACACAATTATTTTTGGTTCATTATAAAAGCAAAAAGTCTATGAAAGTAGATATCTATTTTTTAATATGATACGTATTTCATAAAAACAGTTTTTTTTCCCATAAAATTTACTGATTGTGACTTGTACTGTTTTTAAAATAACTGATTCACATGTGCCTAATACTTAAACAGTCAATTTAAAATTTTGACAGTTAAAACGCAAAACAAGATAAGTATTATTTAGAATATCGAATCGTCAGTTCCATACAATAGATTTTAATTTTATTGAAAAATCAGCCCTAAGCCTTATATTTAATTTTCGTACAACCTAGTGTACACGAAATAAAGAAAAATGCATGTTCACTATATATCCTCGTTAGGATATTTTTCTATCGCACGAGTACATAGCGTATATTTGAATGAAATGACAACTATGCACACTTATTTATCCAAACGATTACACATAGCATTCATTTTAACAAAACTCATTTGACGTTCATAAAATTTTGAAATGTCAAAATTAAACACAGGTAAATTTTTAAAATATACATTTTTAAAGAGTCTGGACTCTAGATCGAACGAAAAATGTTGTTCGCAACTCGTTTGGGACAAGTCCTTAGTGCAATCGAATGATTTTTTGACCGCTTCGGTTATGCACACTCATTTATCCAAACAATTACACATAGCTTTCATTTTGCCAAAAGTCATTTGACGTTTATAAAATTTTGAAATGTCAAAATTAAACACAGGTAATTCTTTAAAAAATATATTTTTAAAGAGTCCAGACTGTAGATCGAACGGAAAATGTTGTTCGTAACTCGTTTGGACTTGAAATGTCAAAAAAAACTTCATTCTCGTGTACTAAAGACTTGTCGCAAACGAGTTGCGAACAACATTTTTCTTTCGATCTACAGTCTGGACTCTTTAAAAATGTATTTTTTAAAGAATTACCTGTGTTTAATTTTGACATTTCAAAATTTTATAAACGTCAAATGACTTTTGTCAAAATGAAAGCTATGTGTACTCGTTTGGATAAATGAGTGTGCATAGTTGTCATTTCATTCAAATATGCACTATGTACTCGTGCGATAGAAAAATATATAGAAGGATATATAATGAACATGCATTTTTCTATATTTCGTGTACACTAGGTCGTAAGAAAACTTCTATTTTGATTGAAGTCTAATGTCTTGTTTTGGACTTTAACTAACAATTTGAGTATAGATAATTATGTATAATTATCTATACTTATAAGTATACCTATAATAAATATATTTACAAAAAACATTCGTTCGATTTAAGAATATATATATATTTTATTTAAGATATAGGTAATGGAAACCAAAGTCAATTTTGTGAAACTCTACTGAGAAAATTAGATTTAAAATTCAGCAGTGAGTTTCAGCCCGTGTCCATGGTTGTTTTTAATCCGATCAAAGCAATTTTTTAACAGCTTATATTTCTCAACAATGGCTACAAAATGACATAAAAAATTATTTTTTTGCGCTTCCGGTTTTGTCGGAAACTAAGTTAAATATTTTTTTTTAAATTTTTTGGATCCAGAAAACTAAATTAAATAAAATAGAAACTTACTTACAATAGCTATTAATTTGAGAATGGGATCTACCAAAACTGTTGTCCACCATTTGTGTATTTGTGGTGAAAATGTTGATACATCTGGAACACATGGCCTCTCTTGTAGATATAGCAAAGGCAGATTATCTAGACACAAAGAAGTAAACAACCTAATAAAGAGAGCCTTAGCTATTATTGATCTACAACCTGTTTTAGAACCTCCAGGTTTAATGGCACGAATCGATGGCAAAAGACCAGACGGAATGACTTTGGTTCCATTTAAAAGAGGGAAATGCTTGGTGTGGGACTTTACCTGTGTGGATACTGTGGCTCCCTCTTATCTTCATATTAACTCTGAAAAGGCTGGCTCTGCTGCAGAACGAGCAGAAAACATTAAGATCAAGAGATACAAATTTTTATCAACAGACTATGAATTTGTTCCCATAGCTATTGAAACTTATGGTTCATATGGTCCAATCACTAAGGCCTTTCTTAAAGATATTTGTAGACGCTTGGTAGATTCCACCGGCAACCCTTTGGAAGGTCTTTACTTTCTACAACGCATAAGTATGGCCATCCAAAGAGGTAATGCTATAAGTGTCTTGGGAACATTTGATAATGATTCTGAAATGAACGATGATAAATTATACAACACCAACAACAGTTTAAATTACAGTGATATTGATGATAACAGCGAGAAAAACTATATCACAAACAATAAGCCAGAGGTCGGAAGTCCAGTCAAAACTCTGGGTCTTAAAGGGTTAAAAAATATCGGGAATACCTGTTTCATGAACTCGGTCATTACATGCCTTTCGAACACGAAACTTTTGTTGGAATACTTAAAGAAGGACAGCTATATGCAGGACATCAACACCAATATATCAAGTATGCATGGAGCTTTAATTAAGACATTTGCCGATGTGATAAAACATTTGTGGTCAGAAGATTCATCTGAACGGGTAGTAAACACGGTTTCTTTCAAGAGCCAAATCCAGATTTTCGCCCCCCAATTTACAGACTACAAACAACAGGACGCACAAGAATTTCTGCGGTACCTTTTAGAGGGACTTCACGAGGACGTTAACAGGGTAACGGAAAAACCTAAACCTATTTTTACCAAAATAGATGAAAAATTAACTGATAATGAAAAATCTGCCGAATCATGGTCCAGATACCTCCGGATGGACGACTCTCGCATTTTGGACCTCTTCGTCGGACAACTGAAATCCACCCTCAAATGCACCTATTGCAGCCATTGTTCCGTCACATTCGAACCATTCTGGGACCTTTCTCTCTCTCTTCCACAACACACCGGTCAATTAAGTTTATCACATTGTTTGGAATCCTTCACACGGGAAGAATCGTTGGACGGTGATGAAAAACCTACATGTTCAAAATGCAAAAAGCGCAGAAAAGGCACAAAATTCTTTAGAATTCAAAAATTCCCAAAAATATTAGTAATTCACCTTAAACGCTTCTCCCCGATGACACAGTTTCAAAGTAAGCTCAAAGTCACCGTAGACTTCCCCCTAGAAGAATTAGATATGAGCAATTATGCAGCAGAGTCCGTTGCACCCTCCAAATACAACTTATACGCCATTTCAAATCACAGTGGTACCACGTATAGCGGACACTACACCGCCTATTGTAAACATCCCTATAATCATACGTGGCACGAATACAACGACTCTAGGGTATCTTCAATTTCACCAACATCCATCGTATCAGGGAATGCTTACATATTATTGTACGAACAAGAAAGTCAAAAATCATATACTTGAGTTTATTTATTTCTTTTTTTTTACTTATTTGTTACTTTTATTTGTTACTTGATCGTTAATTATTTTTTTTTAATTAATATGTATATTTCTATTAATTTTATTGTAAAATAAATCTGTTCTTTTCTTATTACTATTCAATAAAAATTAAATAAAAAAAAAATCATTTAAAACCTTTTTATTTTTCTAGTACGTATTTTAATTTTTTTTTTATTAACATTAAAGATTTATTTTTTTAGAAATAAAATCTAATTGATTTGCTAAATGAGGGAAGAATACAAATTTTATGTAAAAACCAAAATTTGGTAATATTTTTGTACCTTAAAATTTTTTAAACCATTTTTTCCTTTATAACTTAATTTTTTGAAACGGCACCCCCCTTGGACGCTTTTTGGTGCGCAATTACAAGGGCTACAACATGACGTACCTTTTTTTCTTTCACTTCCGTTTATTTCCGAAAATTAGGTCAATTTCAATTTCATTTTTTTTTTGCCTTTATGGAGCCCTCTGAATACGAAAATGGTAATCGTTCTTTGCGGAAATGCACCGTTTTTTTTTCTATGGCGATTTTTTATATATTTTTAGTTTTGGCAAAAAAAAAAACGTTATGGAAATCTGTTTTCGTTGGAAATAAAGTATATTCTAGTTATATGAACCTCCCTGAATCCGAAAATGGTAATCGTTCTTTGCGGAAATGTACCATGTTTTTTCTATGGCGATTTTTTATATATTTTTTGTACTGACAAAAAAATGGTATGGAAATCTGTTGTTGTTAAAAATGAAGCATATTACAGTTATTTTGCCCCCCCCCCTCCTGAATCTGAAAAAGGTAATCGTTTTTGCGGAAATGCACCATTTTTTTATGGCGATTTTTTATATATTTTTTGTTTTGACAAAAAAAAAAACGTTACGGAAATCTGTTACCCTTAGAAATGAAGTAAATTCTAGTTATTTTGACCCTCCTGGATCCGAAAATGGTAACCGTTCTTTGTGGAAATGCACCATTTTTTTTTCTATGGAGATTTTTTAAATATTTTTTCATTTGGCAAAAAAACGTTATGGAAATCTGTTATCCTTTGGAATAAAGTATATTTTAGTTATTTTAGCCCCCCTGAATCCGAAAATGGTAATCGTTTTTTGCGAAAATGCCCCATTTTTTTCAGTAGTCATGAGTTTTTTATTTTTATTATTTTCGGATTCAGTGGGGCCCAAATAACGAGAGTATGTTCTTTTTTAACGATAACAGATTTCCATAACGTTTTTTTGCCAAAACAAAAAATATAGAAAAAATCACCATAGATAAAAAACGGTGCGTTTCCGCAAGGAATGATTAATATTTTCGGATTCAGGGGAGCTAAAATAATTAGAATATATATCGTTTCTAATTATATCAAATTTCCATAACGTGTTTTTGCAAAAACAATAGAACTATCAAAAATCGCCATAGAAAAAAAATGGGACATTTTCGCATAAAATGATTATAATTTTTGAACTCAGGAGGGTCAATTTAGTTAGATGGTAAGTGATTTGTAACGATATCAGATTTCCTGCAAACGAAAGTTGGGTCTTTTTAATAAATAAAAAATCAATTAAATGTTTTTTTTAGATATAATTGTTTTCTGATTCTGATTCTGATTCTGAAAAAGTGCAAAAAAATTAAATTGCCTTAGTTTCCGGCGAAACCGGAAGTGCAAAAAAATGTAAGCCATTTTGTAGCCCTTTTTAAGAAATATAAGCTAAACAAATGCTTTGATCGGATTGAAAACAAATTCATTTTAGGGAGGTGCCCATGGACTAAAACTTACGCTGTATGGAAGTATACAGTCACTGAATAATTTTTGTCTTTCCTAGGGTCCCTGCTTTTTTATTTGATGATTTTCTGTTAGAAAACGTCAAACAAAATACAGGGAATTGATTTTAAATTTCTTAGACCAGTGAATTAAGTTTAAAGTGTGATACACCGTTTGAAGTTTTACAAATTCTTTGATTATTGGCGCCACAAAAATGACTAAAGTTTTTTAAATAACACTTAAGTCGTGTGGAAAAAATCGCTGCCACCATTGTAAAAACATATATGGTGGAATGAATATCATTATTATACACTGCGGTGCAAAAGCCACCGCCCCCCCTTAACTTTTGAACGAGTTGAGGTATTGACTTAAAATTTGCTACTCTTAAAAAATAGAAACTAATATATCTTTTCACATGTATCTGATATTTTTAACTCTTAAAATGTTGGCAGGGGGCATAGAAGGCATTTTTTTATTGGAACAAGGGGTCGTGAAACAACATTTTAAAGCCTGTAAAATTCTCTATTTAACTGTATATTTTTTTAAGATTTTGTTTTTTAATTTTTTTGCTAAAAAAAATCGATTTTTTTAAGATTTTTTGACAGAAATATTGACAGAAAAATTCCTCCATTCCTCCCTGCCCACATTTTAAGAGCTAAAAATATCAAATATATACAAATGTAGGTACCTATATGTGGGCAGAGGCGCGTGGGGGGATTTTTTTTATGGAATTGGGATCGTGTGATACATCATTTTAAAGCTTATAAAATATATTAGACTATATATATTTTTAATTTTTTATACATTTTTTGGGCTTTAGTTTGAAATCGATAATCTCAACTCTTTTAAAAGTTAAGAGGGTGGTGACTTTTGGAATGCGCTGTATAACACTGTTAGTATAATACTAATTTTACATCTAGTATACATACGTTTCGAAAAGAAGTAATAATACATAATATGTATATTAATATATTATATTAAAGTAACCGTGTACAGATTTTTAGATACCTACCGGGTGCCTGACATCGATATAATATCGCCCCCCTATTTTGCACACCCCTGGATAAAATTACCAAATAAAAATTAAATAAAAGGATAGCCTTTATCCAGCTTAAGACATGTGCAAAAAATCTTTACTGTGGTTCAAAGGGTTCCAAAGATATTTAATAAAACTACTTTTCAGATGTACCTTTTATCGTGTCTGGCGTGATGTTTGGCCTTTCGGATTGGTCTGGCAGCTTATAGAAGGTCTTAAAATAGTCACCCAAATAATATATATAAATTTCAGGGGCAGTAAAATAACGTAGGTTGCCTACTTTTTTTTCCGATTTAGAGCGTCTGGAGGAAGTAAGGGCCCACGGAGGGTGTCTGGGAATAATGAATGTTGGTTTTTCATAGCATTGTGTAAAACATATATGAAAACCAGCCACAGTAAAATGACGTAGGTCTGGGGCTCTGGGATCTTGGTTGAACTATATGTAACTTGTTATTTATTAGTATATTACGCACCGAGTACGCGAACCTAATTTTTAGTGCACTGTGAGATTTGAGGTATTGCGTTTGACGCTTACTAATTATCTGACAGCAGATATGTAAAATCAGCTGATCGTCACTTCCCAACCGTTGTCATAGGCAACGGGTGGGAAATATGCACTATCTACTAATTAGGTAGTAGGAAAAATCTAAAAACTGCTTTTTTAATGTAAGATAAATTAAAATTTGATAATGAAATTGTGAAAAAAAAATACTTATTATCGGTAAAATTCAGCAAACGCAGAGCATAATTTTTTAAAATTATGTCAAAATCATTAAGATTGACTCACCATTGGGGATGGTGATCACCATCCCCGCTTATCTCCGCACAAGCAGTTTATCCACCGTTGCAATGGTGAGTCACTCTCAATGATTTTAAAATCAAACTATAGTAAACAGTAAATTTTATCGATGGTAACACATGACCCTTGTTTACTGCAGTAACGTAACTCCAACTTTTACTAGAATCTCAACGTTTTTAGGTAATACATAGGGGAACAGGGGGCACAGTGAGTCACTTACTTTTTCAGAGCGCATATTTTTAAAAGTTTTGACAATAACTCAGATTTTTTTTCATACTACGTTTCATTGATCTTTAAGCTAACATAATTTGCAGGTTTAAATTAAAAATGAATAGACCATGATTTTTTACAAGTACTTTTTTGACAGTATGTCATTTGATTCACTGAGCCCCCAGTACGGGGTACAGTGAATCACTGCAAGGGGTACAGTGAGTCAGTATGAGTTACAGTTAAATCGTCATATTTAAATAAATTAAGTCAATTTATTAATTAAAAATAATGTTTATTTTTGATACGTACATAGTTAAATAAATTTAAATAAAACTCTTTGGTAACAAAAATCAAAACTTAAAATTAATCAACGTAGGTAAATGAAAACCTTGAAAATGAAACTCTTAAGTAAGAAAAAAAAAACAAAAGTCAAAATAAACTAACGTAAATCAAGACCCTGAAAAACAATGTTAAATGTATACATTGATTGTATATTGATAAACCAATTTTCAAAAAAATCATCACCCCTAAGGGGGTGGATTTTGAAAAAAATAATTTCAAGATATAGTTTTAGCAACCTCAAAAACCCCCATATTCAAATTTTCACGAAAATATTAAAAATATTTTAAAATATTTACCTTCTCACCCCTGCGGAGATGAAGTTAGAATTTTTTTATTATCAGATTCGATTTCAGCAATATTAAAAACCCCTATAATGAAATTTTCAAATTTTTTAAATATTGTTCTCGCTCGGGATAGTTTTTGGTGAACAATCCCGAGCGAGAACTTTTGGTAACATACCTGTATGCCAAAGTCTCTAGCTTAAAGCGTTCTTAAGTTATCGTACTCACAAGATTTCCCGGACAGACCGACCAATCGACCAACAATTTTTTTTTCTTGAAATTGATTTATATCGACATAAAACGTCATAAAACGCAAAAATACGCAAAAAAATATTTAAAATTTTTTCACGAATACAGGGCTTTCCTAAATTTTGAAAATTTTAAAAATGGGAAAGCAAAATTACTACAATAATTTTAATTATAAATATACAGGAACATTTAACCATAGTTGAGGCACAGTGGATCATGAGCCACTGTGTCCAATCGGTCTTTGACTCACTGTGTCCCCCCAGTAACCAGACCAGTTCAAAGTGGACATAAAAAAACATACCAAATATCTGATAAATTTGTGTAAACACACTTATTTAAGAGTTAATAAAGAATATAAAAATGCCAAATTACACTGGAATTTACGTAAAAGTAGTACAAATATACCTAATTAACACATTAACAAAAAAAATACTTTCATTGTTTATTTTATGCAGCCACCTCTTCGCTTCAACACACGCCACGCAGGTTTGCCGGCAACTGACCCTTTATCTAGAGAAACGTCTTCTTAGCGCTCCATTAGAAAGCGGCGTTTCTAAAACTAATATTGGTAGAGTTATAGTCAACGATTCATTGTGCCCAATGACTCACTGTGCCCCTAGACATAATTTATACACAAATAAATAAATAAAATTAGTTGACTAATATTTAAAATCGAAATCAGCCTTTTGCTTTCCAGTACCAGTATTAAAAGGAAAAGCTGTGTTCACTATACATGTTTTTTATTGTATACAACAAGATGAACTATGATCCATGACGCAGTCCGATGAAAACTCTATGTCGTCATCAAAGTCGAAGTAATGACACTGAAAAATAATATAAAAAAATATTAACATTTAACTTCCGGTTACACTTGTTAAACAGCCTCCACACTATTAGATTATTCATCGAATATTTGACCGCACTGCAGTGGACCAACTAAAGGTAGGCACTAGTGGTAATTTCATTTCACAAGGGGCTTAGAATTATGCGGTAAAAATTCACTGTTGTCATGAAAATTTTCTGTCTGGAAATAGTTACGACCGAGGTAATAACCTGGAGTAATTATTTCCTTTGACAGCAAATTTGAATAAAAACTGTGATTTTTTCCCGATAATTCGAAGAATCCTGTGTACATAATTCGGAAGATTATTTTTTAACGATTTTTAATATGTATGTCGAAACAAGTTTTATGTTTTTTTCATCGCAAAATGATATAAATTATTTTATTACTTATCTTAATATTTTTACAGTCGTATTCTTTAATTTGGTTAATTTAATTCCATTATAAATTTCTAAACTTAAACTTTTTTTGTCCATGCTAATTGCGGTTCTGTTAATAGTTCAGTGACTTGTGCGGTACCGCGCTAGCAAGATAACTTCACACATCATGCGCGCTAGGCTCGTTTATATTTAAAAGTCAATCTAGAAAAACTGTCATTACATTTTATAAAAAAAATATCTTGTGCTAGGTTTTGGTAAATAATAAAGTAATAACAAATTAATTTAATTATAATTAAAACTATTTGTTAATTATTAATTAGTTTTAGTAAGAAATTTTGTTGTAAAAGAAAAATACTGAAAAACAAAATACTACAGCGATTCTCACTAGAATTTTCTACAGTAGCAAATTCCCGATATAACTGTAATATGATTGGACAAAAAAAAACACGTGGTCAGAAATATTGTTAAATGCTTGGTTGATAAAACGTTAAAAAATAATCACTATTATTCGTCGAATAATCTATAAGTGCTCTGTTGAAAATGACGGATCTGGGCGGGTATAAATGGTGCACAACCCGTACTTGAGCGGGTGAATCTCATCCGCTCAAGTACGATTTGTGCACCATTTATACCCGCCCAGACCCGTCATTTTCAGCAGGGTGTGAAATCGACTAAAATACTTATTTATGATACAAGGACGAAAAGTACGATTTTTCGGACGAAAGCGTAGTTGCCGGGAGAGCGAATACTAACTTTTGAACTTTTGAACAGAATATACGATTTATAAAATTATTTTATTACCGTAAACTATGGTTAACATTGGGTTTGGGCAAAGGGTGCAAAATTAAATTATTTTGGAAATAACCAACTTGCTTCATATGATTTTGGCTTTTAGTGAATTTAGCTATTTATTTAATATATTGTTAAACATTTTAAGCTTATTAAAACTTTTGTTTTTGACTTTTAATTGATGGCTAGTTTTGGAGTTATGAGCAACAGCTGCCGCAAAACTTATTAAATTTGACCTGATGGTTTGTGATTTGACCACTGTCATTAATTTTGTAACTTCAATCATCCAAAATGTTTTTTTATTTATCTGTAAATCGAAATAAATCCAAAAGTTAAATGAATTTAAATTCTTAAAAGATTAAGAATATTATTGGGTGACCTAAGAATAATATTAAAATCCCGTTTGTGTTCCTAGAGATCCTTTATTATCTGAAACTTCTGTCACCATAGACTCTAATAATTAGGAATGCAATGTGAATTTTACACCTCCCAGAAAACCAGCTTGAGAGTCTAGTGTATAGCATGTATTGAGACGTTCAAAATATTTCTCAAAAGTTGATTGAAAAATGGATGCTATAATTGTACGTCTAAAAGCACTCATAATTATATCGAATTATGTATGCTATTTTATGTTAATTTAAGGTCTTATTATTATAGGTTCCATTTTTAATATTAAATGCTCCCTAGTTTTAGACTTTTTAATAAACTATTTTAGGTCGATAATATACACCTTTATTTGATAAAATTTAGGACCACCTAATAATGACCAACTTTATGTAGAAAATATATAGTTTATATTGGTTTATGTGAGAACATGCTATAAATGAACTATTTTCCAAAATATGCTGCTTATATCGTCTGAATTTAGCTCGCTAATAATGCTTCTATTTTTCGCACTAAATGCAAACAAATATTTTAAAATAGTATTTATTTTGTTTCTTTTTTTTAACACGTATAGCATTACTAAAGTCTTCAGAATAGATGCACGTAGCGCCGCTTTAAAAATTTACGAATTTTAAATTCTTCTCAGGTCTTTCAAAAATCCTCGAAAAAAAAAGAAAATTTGATTATTTAGCTTCTTAAAGAAGTAAATTACAGAACAAAAGTAAAAGTACCCTTAGTGAATGCAGTTCAGTTTTAGAAGAATATAGGAGTGGTAGAAGAGAGCTGTTGTGGTAAAAGCAGAAGTAGTGAAATAGTGAGAAGATAGTTAAAATTATATTAAAAATTTGTGTAAATAAGAGTGAAGGCGAAAGTAATGGCAGTGAGGAAGAACATGAATGTGAAAATTTAAATTTTCAACAAAAATTATCTAACGTGTTATGTTATACAAGTCTGAACCACAAACAAATATATTGTACCTATTCTGATCTTTCTTTTTAAAAATAATTACTTTTTTTTTGTTATACAAGTCTGAACCACAAACAAATATATTGTACCTATTCTGATCTTTCTTTTTAAAAATAATTACTTTTTTTACGTATATCACCTGTTTTATTTCTGTCAAAAATGTAGCTCAAAAATATACTGCTAAACTAAGTAGAAAATAGCATGATATTTTCGAGCTAATTTAGGTCATAAATGCTATTTTTAACCTCATTTGGATTAAAAATATCATATTCAGGTACTATTTTAGGTTGATATTTTGGATCTATTATGTGTCGAAAATAGCATGCTATTTTAGGTTTCTAAATGGATCAAAAAATAGGAATAAAAATGCGAGCTATATTATTAGGGCTAGTTGTGTGCATTTGGGGACATTTTAAGGATGTTTCTAGACCATCAAAATAGCTTTCAATTAGTGCACTAGTTGCGAGCTATTTTGGTTTTCTGGGCCAGAAGAAAAAAATGAATTAAAACACACTCGGTACGTAAATTTGTATTGTTTTATATAATGTGATTTTCTTTGACGTAATATTTCTGAATTTTAATTTTGATTTTGATTAAGTACGTAACAGTTTTTTAATTATGGTTAATAAATAAATGGACATTGCACCTATTGAAACTTACTAGGTTGGACATAGTACTGTTTGAAATTGACATCTATCAAGAAAAGTCCTATTTATGTGTAGAATTCAAAACAAAAACAAATTACAGTATTGGAAACTTTATTAAGAAGAAATAACTATTAAACGAGCTTGTCCGGAAACTCTCCCATCAATTCACAAAGTACATCATTTTCTAAAGAACTTTCACTTTCGGGTTTAGACCGTGTTAATGAATTTTCACTTTCCGACGTTTCGTCTCTTACTACTAGAGACATCTTCAGGGATTAATCTGAAACTAAGTTTCGAATCAACTTGTGTCACTATTTATGACGAGTTGTGGTTATTCACCCGTGACGAGGTTTTTCCTATCAAAGACTTCCATATTGCAGGTAAGTGGTAACCAGTGTCCCGATTGATATTGTTAGGATGCTTGATGATTTCTATCGATTCCCATCTTCCTTGGCATTTTTCTGTTTTCTGTTAATATTTGTTTTGTTTCAGACAAATTGATTTTATGACCTGTTTCATGTACATGTTCGGCTACTGCCGATAAGGAAATTTGTTTCTTTCTTATATTGCGCTCATGCTCTTGAAGTCTTGTAGAAATTTTTCTCTTAGTTTCACCTATGTAAACCGTACCACAGGAGCAGGGTATTTTATATACGCCTTCTGAACTCAGGGGTGTTTTGTCTTTTGTTGAAGTCAAACATCATTTTCATTTATGTTTGGATCCTCAACGGCTTCTTCGGATTCCGCGTTAGAAGATTAAATCTTAGTCGGTTCGCCACTGCTGTCCATAATGACAAACAAGTAATGCATAAGCATCCAGTTTTTTTCGGTTTTAACAGTATTCTGACTAACTGATGACTGGACATTGTACTCTTTGAAACTGAATGGCATATTTTAACCCTATCTTATACCCGGACATTGCATCCTCCGAAGTTTATAACGTTGGATAGAGAGGAAAAAACTGATTTGAATGCCATCTCTAATTCAATTGGACAAAAATGTGGACATTGCACTATTTGATTCTATACCCCTCATATGAAGTGTGTGTAATTTATCATAAATAACGTTCTTAAACACTTTCTAATGTATAGTGTTTGCGTAAAATCAGGCGTCAGTTATTAATATTTAAATGCTCATTACTCAAAAACTAGCCATACGAATAAAAAAACAGCAATTTTGATTAGTTAATTATTTAACATAATGTCAAAAAAAATTAACCAAATATTTCCAAATTCAACACCATATAAAAACTGTGCGGTTTCTTTTTAGTTGCTGAGATAACTTTACCAAGGGGCCTTTTTACTTTTATTCAATATGAAGCATGGTCTCATTTGGCAAACATTAGTTTTTAAGGTAGTACAACGTTCCATCCACTAAAATATATAAGATTTTTTTTTGTGTGTACAATCCATTTGTTAGCCTTCTAACTGATATTACAACGGTATTATATCTGACGAGTAATTTTCTGCGAAAAAGTAATTTAATATTCTTTATTTTTAATTTATAAAAATATAATATAAAGAAGACGTAACTGTATTAGAGAAAATTTTATTATAAAAATAAGTAATTTCGACGTAATTTTCTTTGAAAGTACGTATCATATACCACGAGTTTCTTTTATTACACTTAATTTAAAAATGTAATATATAACATTTTTAAAGAGTTGCTTTTATTTTATTTTTCATTTAAATTTGATTAAACCTAAAGCGTTTTTTAGTAAATCCTTTAATTCTTTGCTCATAAAATATAAAAAATATAATTCTCAAGACATACAAAGAAAATTAAAAAAAAAACAATATTTGTTAAAAAAAATAAGTATTTTTTGTCAGAAAGGGTAATTCAAAGCTTGCCTTTTAAAAAATATTCTCGCATATAAAATAAGAACAACTCACAAGTATTCTTGACGCGCAATTTACTCAAGAATAAATCCTCAGTCGATTTATTTTCCTTATTTTTCTGTCACCGGTGGCATTAATTATAAGGTTCTTAAGATTCACGAATAACATATAAAAATGTAGATAGGTGTTTCAAAACTTTTTTACTTTAGAGAGTTTTATTAGTTAATGGATCTACCCTTTTGATTTTTAAAAAGGGAATAATAAATCTATTTTATACAAGTATTACGTAACGAACCTGGGAAATGTTGGCAACAGGTCGGACATTTTGGTTTTGTCGATTGTTCTTTGATATTATACTCTATTTCATTTCATTATTAGTAACTATTTCGTACTTTTGATTTCTATGATTGGTGCCTAATATTAGTTGTTTGACTAAGGTTGCAATGGTATCAATTTTGAAGTTTTTCAAAATGATTTTTCTCTTGTCACTGTCAGAAATAAAATTTCGTATTTATTTTTTTGAAAATGCCTCCATAAATTTTATATAAGCAAACAAAGTGATATAATTAAGTGATAAAATAAATAAGTGTATAATAAATAAGTGATTATAAATAGTGGTGGATATTTACTGTTGTAAAATTTTTGCCACTTTCTTCGTTACATTTGGGCAAAGCCTCAGAACATACATTTTATTATATTTTTATTAATAATTATAAAAAAATGCAAAAGTATATATTCTTTCCAAATGATATGACATAAAAATATAACCTATTTTTTCAAGACATGTTTATACGTAACTTTAAATTTACACAAAATGCCGTTTTCCACCAGAAGATCTACATACAAAGCTAAACTAAACCTATGAACTTTTTTAGTTACTAATAATGAAATTTAAAAATGACAGCTTTTCGAATTTGAAAAAATTATTCTCCTAAAAGTAATTGCAACAAAGTTATTCAAATTGTTTATAAGGTAAAAATGACAGTGTTTTGTAACGAGATTTCGCAATGCTAAAAATCGTTATTTTTTAATTAATAATTTCTTTTGATAAAACAACTCTTCCTCTTCTAAGCAACAAATCATCATATCGACATTTAAAAACGCCATTTGAAGTTTTTTTAATTTCCTTTGATTATAATCAATAATTATTGATAAAAAACCACACCAAATCCAGGGCAGCAAATACATAGGTTTTGCTTCTATACAACTGTATTACCTGAAAAACTTGACAGACCTCAGGTTCAGCCACAGTCCCCAACAGGGTATTTTTTTGATTATATCCCTGGACTAACCGTAATAGCCCTAAAAACAGTTTTTGTCCGTGATCATACACTATTTTTTATTCGATTGTAAAATATTAATAAATACATTTGTATTTTTGACAAAAAAATTGAGGTTAGAATTCAAATGTCAACAGTTTCAATATCAATCAACCAATCAATGTAGACTATTTTACAATCCAATATTTTTTTATTAGTTTGAGTTTGGACTTTTTTAAAAAAGTTTCGCCAGCCTCACCTGACATTCTAAGCATTTACAATCATCGGTTTGTGAGCACGTTAACCCTAATATCGATGCGGCTTCCTCGTACAAGTCTATACTTCGTCTCCTACTTCTACTTCCTAGGGGTTCCTCTTCGGAAATGCTCACATTTGAACTACTTGTGGTGGTACTAGTGGTCGCTATACATTTTTCAACATCTTCCTGGCAACTATCTGTTTTGAGACTCGTTTCTCCTGATTTTGGAGGCTTTGAGTTGGTCTGAATGAAGAACTAAAACGAAAAATCTGAAGTTAGTAATATAGTATATAACAGTATGTACTGTATACTACACAGTCAGGGCCGGACAGAGCCAGTCTGGGCCCGGAGAAACTTTTTATTCGGGCCCCCATTTTTTAGTGTACTCTACTAAAATTAGAATAGACTAGGTATCAAATCTGTAACACTGCAGTGTTATAATTTTAAGTTTCATATTAATGCAAGTGCAATACAATATAAATTTTACAAAAATGCAAGAAGGCTTAAGCTCCGCCTGCGAAAATTTTGACAATGTTTACGTTTAAGTTTTACAATCTTAAATAAAAGAACCCCAGCGCCACAGGCGAAAATTTTTACGAATTTGAGGGAAAAGTATCTGCGCATTTGCTCGTTTTGACGCCCTTATCATTCTAGGGGAGTATAAATAAATAAACTGTTTATTTTAAACTTAAAGAAACTTCCGAAGCGTGAAATTCGGAAAAATTTTCGCTTGAGGTACTGGAGCTTTCTTGCATATTTGTGAAATTTAGAATAATAAAACTGTTTAAAAATTAAAGTTTTCAAAAAAAATTGCCTGTGGCACTAGGGCTTTCTAACGTTTTTCTCTATTTAGGATTGTAAAACTTACGCGTGAATTAGAAAAAGTTTCGCCTGCGGCGCTAAAGTTTCCTGTATTTTCGTACACTTTTAAATTTAATTAATTTAAATTTAAAAGAATAATTTAAAATTAAAATAGACCATTCAATTTGTAAAAGATGTCGCCTGCGGCGCTAAGGCTTGCTTGCGTTCTTTTATTTAACATTGTAGAATTTAATACCCCCCCCCCCCAAGATCAAATCCTGCGCACGGCCCTGTTTGACCATATTCAAGGGAAAAGGGTATAATATAACTCGAGGGGTAAACCGCTGACAAAATTTTGTACACCTTTGGGAGAAAAACTTCAAAGATTTCCTCCAGATTACCTCCAAAAATTACCTCCAATTTCTAATTTCCTCCGAAAAGGAGGAAATCTAAAGATTTCCTTCAGATTACCCAATTTGTACAACTAAATTCCTCTGCGGCTTGCCCCTCGATATAACCTAATTGAAAATAAAATTTAAAAACAATTACTTTCTTTGGGCAAATTTTATTGATATACGATACATTTTTATTATTACCATAAAAACTTTATATCTTAAATTAGCTTCAGTAGGTACATTAAAACTTTATTTAACTTCTATTTTTCATAAAAACCTAAAGCTCTTTTAAAGGGTATTAAAAACTGTATTTTATTGAATTTTAAAGAGGTCATAACATAAGCCTCTTTAAAAAAATGCTTAACATTATAATACTAGCTAATGATAATAAATTAATTTAAATATAACGTATTATGTGTAGGTATGTGTTTACATTACATTACATGTTTGTTTAACCTCGTACTATTCTACTTAAGCATCCCCTAAGTCCAGGACTTGTGTGGGCTAGTAGTAGAGGGAACCACCGGCTTATACTGACTTTCGAACCAGTTTCTAGGGAGTGTCCGTTTCACTTATCGCCTTCGACAAATTTCAATTATTAATTAACTGAAAAAGGCAAATTGGCGCCAGTGAGAATCGAACCCACGATAGTAGACTTGCTATGCATACGCGCTAGCCACTACGCTATGCCTCCCATTTGATTTGGTTTTATAAGAATAATGAACGGGAAGTCAAAAAATAACCCAGATTTTTATGTGAAAGTACTTACACACAGAAATAATTACTAAAAACAAATACTTAATATTTAGATGAAGTTACTCAAAAGTTTCTATATCAGAATGTTGAGTAACTAAATTAAATGTTTTCCTTAATTAAAGTTGAATACGTATCTTACTTAGATCAAGAGCTTAAAACTTAAATAAAGTGAAAGTATTTGGTTTAAATATTAAATTTCTTGTATTGAGTCTTAAAGAAACTCAAATAGAAGATGTACAGTAGATTTTATAAAGTATTTAAAATAGTAAAAATAATGAAAATTGCTAGAAACTAATACTATTTTTCGTACTCGTAACAAATTTTTATTATTTTTTTAAATTAGTTAAATACTTGAAAAAAGTATCCCACAAAATTTGTGATATACTTTATACTATTTTTTCTCTATTTGTATAGGTTTCAATTTTATTAAGTTAATGCGATTAATTAAGACGATGGCGGAAAGCAATATACCCTTGTCAAAAAAACTCTCAAATTTTGGGTGTTTACACCTAAATTTCAGTGTTTACTCCCAAATTTGAGTGTTTAAACCTAAATTTGAGTACATACACTCAACAATCCAGTGTTAACTCTCGAATTGAGTGTTATACTCAACTATTTGAGTGTATACATTTAACGATCCAGTGTTAACTCTCAAACTTGGGTGTTTATACTCAACTTTTCAGGGTATATTCTGAAACTTGAGGGTTTATACTAAAACTTGAGTGTTTATACTCAACTATTCAAGGTGTACTCTGAAACTTGAGTGTTTATGCTCAATTATTCAGTGTAAACTTAAGTTTAATTAAGTGTGCACACTCAACTATTTAGTGTGCTCTGAAACTTAAGCATGCAGGGTGCAACGGTTCAGTGTATACTCTATTTTTATTATAATGGGAGAGTTTCTGAGTCTATTTGTGAAAGAAAGAAAATATCAAAGTATACTTATACATATACTAGATATATCTAGTATATAAGTATACTTTGATATTTTCTTTCTTTCACAAAACTATAGTTTCTTTCACAGAAAATCTCCCATTAATTGTTTAAAGGTAGGGAACTTCTGATATATTGTACATACATATGTAATGAAAATCAATCAGTTTCGCATTTATTAACTAACTTGATAGCATACAAGTTTTTATCGCCTTCCTGTACAAGAATACACTTATTCGTAAAAAGCCATTATAAGTAAGTGATTACAAACATTGTAATTTGTCAATTAATATTGATACTTTGTTTTATAGATCATGGAACGAAATATTTTAAAGAAGAGAAGTCAATACAAAAATTGCAATCAACTTTAAAAATAATGCTAACCAACAAATGTAAAAATTCAGCTCACGTGAGCAAGTAAAAATTATTCAACTGAAATAATTATTATAAGGAGCCGTTTTAAAGATTTATTGTGTTTTTCTTTCATTCCAAAAAAAGAGTGAAAATTAACGTGATTTTCGTCTTAAAATAACGATATTCATTAATAAATAACACTTTCAGGTTATTAGAGTTTTACCCTCAAATAAATCTAAACACTTGAGCATAATATAATTTGGGTGTGGCTTTAATTTTGAGAGTTTAGATTTATTTGAGTGTTACACTCAAATTAAGTATTACACCTAAATAGAGTGTAACACCCAAAGTGAGAGTTACTCTCAAGTTGGGAGTGCTCATAAGTTAAGAGTAATTAAGTTGGGAGTACTCTCAAATTGAGCGTACGAAATTATACTCAATTGAGTGTTTCTTTGGACACTGAACTTAAGTGTAAAAACTCAAGATTTGGGAGTTTTTTTGACAAGAGTAGTCTTAGCTATTTCTGGCTTACAACTTATACATTTTTTGTGTAAGAATTAATAAATTAAAGTATTTCAAGTAATGAATTTAGTTAAAATTAAATTAAACATAAACCCAAAACTTTCTCTACAGTAACTGTGAATAACTATTAAAACATACTTACGTCTAATGCCGGGTTAAGTTTATGTTTATGTTTCGGCCTTGCTTTGTATTTGAACATTTCTCTACCTGCTGGCGAAACGAACAAATTGGTCAAATCTGTGGTCTGCAAAAGAAAAATGATGATGATTATTTTCCAACGATCCCCTATGAAAATGACATTTACCACACTCTCTTGTTCTTTAGAAAACGCCTTATATCACCCTTGTTTGATATTTTCATATCACCCTAGTTTGATATATATGTATGTAGGTTTGCCTAATTTTGTTTAGATATTTACGCTGTAAATTCTACGAATTTTACTCACCTCGTTTTATATGCCATTTTTCACCTTTCATTACAGACTTTTTTTATGTTTTTTATGTTTTTCAATCCAAATATTTTTGTTTTTCATGTCAAAAATAAAAACTATAGTTACAACCTTACTATTTTAACCCAGGTCAATATATTTTTTTTAATTGGATATACGGGGTATCCAGAAAAAAATAATATATATATATATATATGTATATATATTTTTTTTTTTTTTTTAACATTTTTGAGAGATAAATTAGGTTTTTAGGCAATTTAGTTTTAATTTTCAAGGTTTTTTGTCTTTAGATAAATTCCAAAATATAAATACATAAAATCTCTGGTATTTTTTTTTTGGTAATATACCACATGTCCAGAAAAAAGTATTAAAATATATACATCCAATAAAAAAATTACTACAAATTTTATGTTTGTATATATCAGAATTTGTCTAGAGACAAAAAAAAACTTAAAAAAATTAAATTAAACTGCTAAAAACCGAATTCTTTCAAAAACACTAAAAAAAATATATATTATTTTTTTCTGGATATTCCGTATTTACAATAATTAAAATTATAGTGGCTTTTATGTGGGGACCTATTGGGCTACACTCACAATATTTTAAGACAATGAAAAAAAAAATTGTGCCTGTCATTACGCCCAAAATGAAGCAATGTAGTGCATTTTCGAACTTAAAAGGGCACAGCTTCGCCATTTTGAAAGAAAACATTCTGATTTTTTTCGAGGTTATCCATTTACCCTTCATACCGTGCCGTGTTAAAAAGATTTAAGTAAAAAACCTTCGGACTTAAAAAAAAATAAAAAAAAAATAAAGAAACATTTATTTTTAAAAAATGGCTGTATATTTTTTTCAAAAATTCTGAAAAAATTCAGGGATGATACTCTTACCCCAATAAACAAATTTAAGGGGTAAGACCTTCAAATTTGTTAATTTGAAATTTTGGTGGGTCACCCTAACGTACATGAGACTCCATATTGTAATGTGCACGAGAGCTATAAATACGGATACAGCGCGCTGTAGCGGTCGAGTGAGAGTATAAATTTAGTGGGAAGTATTCTGTGGTTTAGCACCAACTAAATACCTCACCAATTGAGCCCCAGTTTGTGTTAGACAGAGGGTGCAGAGAGATGCAACGTTGTCATTTTATATGTGGAGAACTTATTTACAAATACAGTACTATACATTGACTAAATTATATTAGGAGAGGGGAAAGAACATTTCATCTCGATTAATATACACTACATATCCTACAAACAATATTTACGCACACATGCGAAATTAAAATGCAAATTTTAGTAAAAAAAACTATTGGTATTTGTAAAAAAGTATCTTTTTTTTTTGGTTTAATAACCTTTTTCGGTAAAATTTAAATACCTTTATTAAAAGTTATGATTTTTGATACCTAACTCACCTCTGTTTTTGTGTTGGTCTCCAAAAAATAAATATCTTTGTTTGTTGAGCAATTTAATATTTCTCCTTTCATTGCTGAAATAAAACAAAAAAAATCAAATTAATTGAATTTACTTGACAATAAATCATACTTTAAAGGCGATGAAAGCTTTTATGAGTTTTGTGAGAAAACTGACTTTCGACGTAAAAAGCAATCACACAAAATTCTAAAGGTTAATCTTATTGAGAGAAAATTTTATACTTATATTAGGGGAGACAGGAAACAATAATTAACAATTTTTAAATTTAGCTCAATTGTCAATTTGATTTTAAAGAGATAGCAAAACAAATGACACCTTCAGAAAGCACCTATATTTGTTTATCATTACACCTTAGTTTATATTTCACATGATAATTAATTAAAGAAATAGCAGTTTTCTGTAAGCACTTCATGTGTTACTTTCGTCCCAATGATGTAGGACGAAAGTAAAAAAAAATAATTTTAAAAGCAGGAGCATTACTTTTGACATGTTAATTTTTATTATTTTTATAAAACACTTTTTTTCTCTACTGTTAGGTAATATAAAAAGGAGTTTTACATTCCCCTTTCACATTTATATTTATTAACAATTATTTGGACTTTATAAGTAGATAGATAAGGAACGCTAAAGTATTTTCATTTAAATAAGAATAATGGCAAAATAATAAAGTTATATCGCTTATTACTTTGTACTCCTTTTACTCTTTTTTTGTTATTCATATTTATAAAACAGACAAGTCTTTATTTTCTACTGATTCAGATGGGCTTTTTTTATTTCACAGGTGTATAAAATTCCATTTGCAGTTTTATTTTACGGACATGGACTGATTTGACCAACAAGAAATTTAAACTACAGATTATATGATCATATGTAGTCAAGTAATATTAGGATTTAGTTACGGAAAAATTCCCATCTGTCTAAATTTTTGTGTACGCCTTCGCTTTGTCATTATAAACGCGAGCTTAATTTTTTATTTTGCAATTAGTCGGCACGTATGTGGTTTTTCGCCAATATCTTCTACAGATTTGCAGTTATGCAAAAAGAACTTATTATAAAATTTCTTAAGCATAAAATTCTGTACAAAAAATATTCCGAAATCTTAACCGTGTCGCGCTAGCGCTTTGTTAATTTATAGCGCGCATGAAATTGTTTAAATATGGTTATTTGCAACATGCAATGACTTTCGCAAAAAAACACAATCGGATTTCTTAGACATACCCTTCATTGCAAATTTACATGAATAAAAAAAAACTTTATCACTTCTGAATTTTTTATAAGTTCCGATATATGAATTTTTTAAAAACGTAAAATTTCATACTTCGAGGGTTAAAATTTTTTTTTTCATTGCAAGATTTTAAGTAGAGTTAAAATAAATATTTTATACAGAAACTTTTAAAATTAATCCATTTTCTGCGGAGTTACACCGTTAAAAATAATTTTGCAAAAGGCACCGCGGAAAAACAATTGCATTTTCTCATAAATAATTGATGAATTTTAATCGGAATTTTTCACAGGATACTCGTAGACTCTACGACGTAGAACTTTATTTATTAAAATGACACAGGTAAAAAGTTTATTTTTATTTAAATAAATGTGTAAATTATTATAAACTATTTTTAGTTTAATTTAAATTTACCGAACAACTTATCCATCTTTTACGTCGTAACTTTTTAAGGTTATAGTATAGAATAGTATAGTATAGAAAATGCAATTGTTTATCCGCGGTACATATTAAAAAATTATTGTTAATGGTGTAGCTCCGCTGAAAATGGATTAATTTTAAAAGTTGCCGTGTACAACATTTATCTTAACCCTACCTAAAATGCAGTGAAAAAAAAATTTCACCTCCAAACATGGCTATTTTTGCATAAAACTCAAGTCTTATTATTTTAATAAAAAAATTATACAACAAAATTCCTCCTTAACAAAAATGGTACTACGCATTTTTATCGTAAGATGCATTTTTACCGATAATATAATATAGCCATTAGATTGATGTAGACTTGTGCGCCTTATTGATTGTTATTAATATAATAAAAAAATAATACAAACAAAACTTGATAAAATTGTTTCCCAAACAAAATTGGTTATATACATTTTTATCGTAAGATGCATATTTAGCGAGATAACCGCATTCACCCCTAAAATTTAAGATAGCTGACATCCCTTACGCAAATCACCCGGTAAAAATCTAACAGGAGTGTTATAGAATGGAATAGAATAGAATAGAATTTATTTTATCCTTATGTACATATTACAGTTAAAAAAAAATAACAAAAATTGGTTTATGCACAAAACCTAGTTAAGGTATTGAAAAATGAAAAATGTCTATAGAATAATTTTGTTCTGTTACTATCCACTACTACCCTTTAAATTATCAGCCCGTTTGAATTTATTGCAATTTAACACGGGAATTTTTCGTTATTTGACTGGACTAGTGTGGTTTTAGTATGAATTAGAAAATTCTGGAGAACGTTTCTTTATATTTTATTTTTCAACTGAACCGTGGATGATTTCTTATTGGTTAATCCGTTCCGCCTATTTCCCGGTTCTATGTGAAAGCGAAAATCCGTATAAAAAATATCGTTCATTAAAATGATAGAAAGCAGTCATTTTTATGATGACTACTGGGCTTAAAAACAATGGGTAATACTTTTTATATGATAGTATACTATTGCCTAGTAACAAGGGCCATATGAAACCATTAATAATAAAAAAGTTATATTCCAGATTCTTATTTATCCTCCACTTTATATTACTATTATATTACTGTTATTATTGTTAGTCCAGTCAAATAATAAATGTAAATTGCAATAAATGTATACAGGCTGATATTTTAGAGGATAGTAGGGGATGGTAACAGAACACCCCTGTTAGGGGTAAGTTGCTTAATATGCATCTAACGATAAAAATGCATATAACAAATTTTGTTAAGGAGGAAATTTTCAATAATTTTTGTTTGGATCATTTTTTAATGTAGTAATAACAATCGAGTTATTTTAAAAATAGCCATGTTGGAGGTAAAATTCTTTTTTTTCCATTTTTCAGCCAAATTATACATCGGACAATAAAAGTGCTTATGAGCAAATTTGTAGCTATTCAAATTCTCTATAAGTTTCATATACTATGTTTCATAGAAGCTTTGGTATGGTTACAGAGGGCGCAACTAGATTTTCAGTGCCCACTGTTACCGTAACAAAATACTTAAGAAAATACATAATATATAAAACTTATAATTTCAAGGGTACAAGTTTGCTTATAACCACTTTTATTCTCCGATGAATAATTTGGCTGAAAAATCGAAAAAAACAATTTCACCCCCAACATGGCCATTCTTGAATATTCATAACTCGATTGTCGACACCCCTTACGCAAATCACCCGGTGAAAAACTAATAGGATTATTCTGTTACTATCCACTACTACCCTTTAAAATATCAGCCCGTGTACATTTATTGCAATTTAACACAATAATTTCTCGTTACTAGACTGGACTATATGTAATTGTATATATTTTATTGTATAAAAGTTAAATTTTAATATTTTATTGTGCATTATTGTCTATGCAATCAGGCTCGTGCGCAAGAGGGCGGTTGGTCGGTAAAAATTTTCGCATGTGGCACTAGGGCATTACTTCGTTTTTTATCTAAGATTTTAGAATTTAAGCATGAAATTCGGAAAAATTTTCGCCTGCTGCGCTGAAAATTTCTTGCATTTTTTGTAAAATTTAGAATAATAAAACTGTTTAAAAATTAAAATAGACCATAAAGTAAAAAAAAATGCCTGTGGCACTATGGTTTTCTTACGTTTTTCTCTATTTAGGATTGTAGAACTCATGCGTGAAATTAAAAAAAGTTTCGCCTGCGGCGCTAAAGTTTCCTACTTTTTTGTAAACTTTTAAGTTTAATTAATTTAAATTTGAAAGACTAATTTAAAATTAAAATAGACCATTAAATTTGTAAAAAAAATTCGCCTCCGCACAGCAGGCTGCAGCGCCAAGGCTTTCTTACGTTATTTTATTTAAGATTGTAGAATTTAATACACGAGTAAATCCTGCGCACGGGCCTGCAATGCATAGTATGCATAGAATACAGATATGGTTTAAGTTATAATATAAAAAATACAAAAAAGTTATTATAATTTAATAATTACCTTGGCAGCAAAAAACCATATTTGAAAACTATTCTGTAACAAAAAGAAAAATTTATTAAAATCAGTATTATAGCACGTGTATTAACTTTTAAACGAGTTGAGATATCGATTTCAAATTTAGAACTCTTAAATAAGACAACTTAAACTATCTTTAAGCATATATTTGATACTTTTAGCTCTTAAAATGTGGGCAGGGGGGCATTGGGCGACATTTTTTTAAATGGAAAGGTGGGTTTTGTGATATATCATTTTAAAGCTTATAAAATTCTCCATTTAACTGTAAATTTGTTATTTTTTTTAAACATTTTTTTTTTGGGTTTAAAATGGGTAATTTTGTCAAAATTTCTCTATAAAATCCAAACAATTTTTTAAAAATGTCTAATTTCATAATGTAAAAAAAGTAAATTATACTTTTAAACTAATTTAAGTTGACATAAATAAAAATTAACAAAAAAAAACTTAAAAATTTATTTTTTTAGCACAAAAAACTGAAAAATCAAAACCTTAAAAAACATGTTTAAAAATTTTAAAAATGTATGGTTAAAGGCTTTAAAATGATGTATCACACGACCCCCTTTCCCATTTAAAAAAAATTCCCCCCATGCCCCCCAGCTCACATTTTAAGAGATAAAAGTATCAAATATATGCTTAAAGATAGTTTAAGTTGTCTTATTTAAGAGTTCTAAATTTGAAATCGATATCTCAACTCGTTCAAAAGTTAAGAGGGGGGGGGTTACTTTTGGACCGCACTGTATAACGCGGAAATGTTTAGCACGAGTCGCGCAATGCAGCGCGTAAACGTCTCGAATCCAAGAAAGACAGTTTTTGTCAAGTTATGTAAAACAAATTCGAAAATCTAAAAGTTATTTTTGGGACACCGTTAAGGATATTAGCACTTGATATTCGTCTTTGACACTTGTGTTCCCCTTTTTATAAAAGAGCAGAGTATATAAATCAAGGCAGCGTGAAAAAGAGGAAAAGCACATTCAAGTGGGCTATGATAAGAGGATGACATAGTGGCTAAATTTGGTCACAGACTTTTAATGCTTTGAAATAATTTAAAAATCAATTTTTAACAAATAATAAAACACAGCTATAAAATAGTTATTTATACAAGGACGAAATGTACTGTTTCTAAGGTGATTAAAGAGGTTGCTAGCCGAGTTCAGAAACCCAACCAGCAAAATAAGACCTTATTGGTTTATACATACTACAAGATATTTTTACTAATATTGTGAAAAAAGTGGAATTTTAACCTTTAAAAATAAATTTACCTGAAGGTTTCAACATTGGAAAAATAAACCAACGAATATACTAATTTTATGTAATTAAATACTTTTCTATAAAAAAGGGTAAATACGTTGGTAAGATTTTTGCAAAATATTATAACAATTTTTGTCTTCAAAGTCTTTCAGGTAAATTTGTAAAAAAAAAACAACCAAATTGGTCAAAAAGTCTCTTTTATAATCAAGTAAATGTTTTTTTAGGATTAGCTTAGGGTCAAATTTTAAGTTAAATTGTCACCTTGGTAGTAAAAAGACTTTTTGGTATAAATCTTTAGGACGTAATTTAGAAGTAAATATACCCGACAGTGAATTAGAAAATATTAGTAGGCAACATGTGGTAGGTATAAATTAAACTCAAATGACTATTATTCTAGAACAGTATAATAAAAACTTTTTTCTGTAATTGGCTCACCCACCATATTCTGCGTAAAAATGTAGTAATAATTGTACTATTTTACCATAAAGAATAATTGTCTTGAAGTAAAATCGTCTAGTATTACCATTTTTTACATAGAATTTACTTAGAAAAAGCGCTCCACTTTGGTAAAATCTACGTCAATTAAACGTAAAAAAAACCTAATTAAGGCAGAATAGTGGCCTACTTCTAAGAATATCCTACCGCAGAAGGGTATTCTTGAAAGTTTAAAAAGGGGACGATTCGTCTTCCTTTTCACCATCTATACTGCTTGTGCCAACCTCGCAACAGTAATCGCACTAAAAACATACACTATTTTTCTTCGACAGTAATATTTAAAAAAATATTTTTTTTTGACAAAACAGTTGTATTAAAATGTCATCAGTGTTTAGGAGTATATTTGGTAATTCATTTGCTTGTCTCTTCCTTGGAGTAAAAAAAATGCGAAATTAGAAATAAAAATATTTAAATCGCTTAGACATACTATAAGATACATCATATTCTCAAGCAACATATTTTAAAGAATCTTAACAATATTCCATTTTATGTTATATGTTGCGAATTATTTTGAAATATAATCAGAAGGTTGGAGGGTACCCCAATAATATATACAATATATACTTAAATTTCCCCCTCGAAAAGCCAATTGACCACTTTTTAGAGTTTTCATATTATGCTTATTGCGCAAGATATTATGGGTGAATCGTTTTCAAAAGATTACCTTGTATTATTCCCTCAGACACTATTCATTGCATTGCATTTACCCGTATTCACCCTAGATAATTTAATAAGCTAGTTTTGTATACCACAATTTTATAGTGCGACGAAGAAAAAGTGAGTTAGGTATCGCAGCAAAACAGTTTTTCTTTTTAATAAATTCAAGTCGAGAACTCGAGGGAAAAAAGATACATTTCAAACGAATAAGTTTTGATTAAAACTGAAATGGACTATATTCTTTATATATATTTTATACTCTTCGCAGTTTACAGCTTGATAAATATTAGAAAAGATTATTTTTAATATTCTCAGTTTTAATCGAAGACTAAAGAGGGTTAATATAAGAATATTCATAATACAGATAATAAGACAATTACCAGCTTTATTTTAAATAGATAAACTCAATAAAAACCCCCGCGTGGCTTTTACTTTATTGGGTAGATAATTATTTATTTTACCCACTCAACTGTCACTTGTCAAATTATTTTCTTGTATATGTCATTAAAATTTTTAATAAAAATATGAATTCCTAAGCTATTTATTGGATACAACCTTGTATGGCACTCATGAGTAAACCGATATTGCCCATGAGAAAATTAACCTGCGAGGCGTCAGCCAAGCAGGTTAATTTTACCCACTAGTACCATAAATAACTATTATATATTCAACTACGTCTCAGCAAAAAAAAAACTTTAGTCTCAAACACTAAAGACTTAGTTCGCATACCAGATGCTTAATATACTATTTACTGATAAAATAAAATTATAACTTATTAATAATGATATATTACTAGTTTCATAACACCTGTTTTTAGCTCAGGAGTGCAAGTTTAGAAAACGAGCCGCTTGCGGCGAGTTTTCTAAAGTTCTATGGTCTATTTCATCAAGCAAGGTAGTAAATTAAAAATCGCACAGTGAAAAATTATATATTAACTGTTAAAGCCTCGCACTCTTCTTATACCGGGTATTTTTTTTTTAGCCTAAAACTTTCAAATATCTTAAATACTATACATATTAGAAAAAAAGATGTCGGACAAAAGTTGTTTATTTTAATAGGGGAAACAAAATAGGGTATTTCTTTTTAACGCATATTTACGTTTTCAAGGTCATTTCAAAGTCAACTTTATTTTTTTAAATAGAAACATATATTTTTTAAGGTTATTTAATTCTACTCAAAAAAATAAAAATCTTTTGCAAAAACTTTTTTTGATAGGACTTTTAGTTGCAGAGATAACACAGCCTCATAAAATAAAAAAAATTGGATCTCCGACGGACTCGCCTGGTCAATTCCTATGTATTTTAAGCCGTTGAATCTGAATCGGAGGTCGTATTTTAAAAGTTAGCTAACATTTACAAAATAACCTCAAAAAACATACTTTTCGCAATGATATGATATATTTTATGAGGTTATGGTAAAAACTGGAGGTAACTTTCAAATTCTGACTTCAGATTCGGATTAAGCGGCTCAAAATACAAAGGAATTCACTATTTGAGTTAGTCAGAGATCCAACTTTTTTATTTTGTGTGGCTGTGTTATCTCTGCAACTAAGAGTCCGATAAAAAAAAGTTTTTTATAAAAGAGTTTTATTATTTTGAGGAAAATTAAATAAGAGTAAAAAAATATATGTTTCTATTTAAAAAACAAAGTTGATTTTGAAAACATAAATATCCTTAAAAAATAAATACTCCATTTTGTTTCTCCCATTAAAATAAACAACTTTTATCCGACATCTTTTTTTCTAAAATGCATAGTATTCGATATATTTGAAAGTTTCAGGTTAAAAAAAACACCCGGTATATACTTTGACGCAAGGATCTGTGGCTACAGGAAAAATGTTAGGAATGTGTATGCAAGTGAGAGGCCCGTTGTAGGCACGCACGCCTTATAACGCTTTTGACGGAAAGAAGAGAGCGTGATTGATTCCTCCCCTTTCGTAGGGGACTTTTTTTTATATCCCTCAATGTTATTCTCGTAAAATAATACGCTCGGCGATAATAAGCTCGGCTATAAAAAATGTGCACCTTAGTATATAATTACCAAGGCCCGGAATTGATGGGAGCTATGACGTCACGTTTTAGAAATTTTAGGGTTCCGGCGGTCAGACATAGGTAAAAAGTTGCGGATTAAAAAAAAACCTAATTTTATTTTTTTTGGATTGTTTATAATTATCTAACTAGCGGTAATACAGGCTTAATGGAAAACAATTACCTGCTTTTGTCGGTTTTTTACCTAAAAGGGTTTTAAATTGACGCAATTTCAAAATTTGCTCATTTATAAAGTGATTTTTAGTGAAGAAAGTTCTAGTAAATATAGAAAGTGTAAAACCAACATATTTAACTGTTCAATCTTGGATAGAAGATCACCCTGAAATCTTAATTGATGGGATGGTACTATATTGTACAAAGTGCAATATATCTTTATCCTGCCTCAAAACGAGTAACTTTATGAGGCATGTTCACTCTAAATTACATTCCTGTGAAACTGGTCAAGATTTTAAAATGAGTGAAGATTCCCAAGAAAACTTTAATTTTGCTTTGACAAAGTTTATGATAAGCTGCAACATTCCATGGACTCAGCTGGAAAATCCAAATTTTAGAGTTTTCATGGAACAATGTATAGATGGGCAATTTAAAAATGTTACATTTTTACCGTAGATGTGCAAAGATCGTTTTCAAACTATAAATGGATTTATAGTGAAAATCGACGATCTTTAACTCCGGAACATATGGAACCAATTTTGATAATTTACTTTTTAATAAGAAAAATTGAATAAAAAATCGTTTTATATTTTTTCGTTTCTTTTATATTTGCTTAAATAAATGTATATTTTAAACAATAGCAAACCTGAAAAATTATGAGATTTTTGACGGAACCCTAAAACGTGATGTCCTAGCTCCCGACGTTTCCGGGTCTTTTTTGCATTTTTGAATGAATATTAATTATGCAAAAAACCAAAAAAAAAAACAAAATACCTGTGTCCGTCGGCCGGAACCCTAAAATTTCTAAAACGTGACGTCATCGCTCCCATCAATTCCGGGCCATGATAATTACTATTAATTTAAAGGAGAAATAGTGCAACTTAGACGACGAAGCATTATAATCTTCAAGATTTTTTTATTTTTAAAATAATTTTTTTACGTAGTTTTCTATTTTTTGCCTCTTTCTCTCATTAGGACTCTACGGCTTTTTAAATGTTCATTAAAGGAATCCATTGAATCCATTCCCAGACGATAAAGCCGAAACCCAAACTAATCCTTGGGATACACATTGCGATCCTTGTGTTATTTCAATAGATAATTGCGCTTCGATTTAACCCTCCTGTGGACGCGAGCTGTCAGACATTAACTTTAGTCTTTGTATAAACTGTGACGCTTTCGAAGGAACAAAAAAGTCAAAGTAAAAAATACACTGCCCAGTAAAAAAGCTTTCTCATTTTTCACCTCTGCGCGTGAAATGGATTTTTGATTATCAGATTCACTTTCAGAAACCTTAAAAACCCCAATATACCAATTTTTACGAAAACTACTCGTCGCCCCTCAGAGGGTGGATTTAGAAAAAATGTATTTTTAAGATTCAGTTTTAGCAGCCTCAAAAACCTCAATATATTAATTTTCAAAAAGACTATCCCCCGCCCCCCAGGGGGTTGGTTTAGAATTTTTTAATTTTTAGATTCACTTTCAGCAACCTCAAAAAGCGCAATATAACCAATTTTTACGAAAACTACCTGTCGCCCATCAGGGGGTAGATTTAGAAAAAAAATGTATTTTAAGATTCAGTTTTAGCAGCCTCAAAAACCTCAATATATCAATTTTTTTAGAATTTTTTAATTTTTAGATTCACTTTCAGCAACCTCAAAAACCCAAATATACCAAATTTTATGAAAACTACCCCCGCCCCTCCGGGGTGGAGTTGGATTTTTTTTACTACCAGATTCTCTTTCAACAACTTTAAAAACCCCAACATACGAATTTTCACGATCAGATCAGATCAGATTTCAATCTTTTGTAAAAAAATTAATTTTTCCCTATTTTCCGCAGCCCAATGTTCACCAAAAACAATCCCGAGCGAGAACTTTTGGTAACATACCTGTATACCAAATTTTAAGTCTCTAGCTTAAAGCGACCTCTGTCCCGAGATTTATATTTTCAGTACCGGGACCACGTCATTATCTGTGGTCCCGGGATTTGAATACCCTAGTCACAACCACATTATCCAGGGAAAAGGGGGGTGATAAGCGACTTAGTTGTGCGGAAATAAAGTCTTTAAAAGAAACGTTAAAAGCAGTTAGGTGACTTACTATAAACTTAATTTTTAGTTGAATGGAAAGTAGATAGATAGATGTACCAAATATTCACTTAATTTTTTTCTAGAATTTGTCAATAATTATAATTTGAAACATAACGTAAAAATATACCTTCGCGCTCACCAGAGGGTAGAATTCGTTTTGGCTCTAATTCACCAAAAGCTTTTCGTTTCGTACTTACGCCCTATCGCTTTAAAATCGTTTGACTTGTATCCTCGAAGATATTTTAAATTTCATAATGAAATAGTCAAATTAAGTTTTATTTTTATTATATCGTCAAAATACCACTTGGCTATAAGATTTTTTTTTTAAAGGACAAAATATAGCACTTTTTCTACGACATAGTTAGTAGTTAGTGCTTATTTTTCACCCGGTGCCATGACAGCGGTCGGAAAGTGATAATCAGCTGATTTTACATATCTTCTGTCAGAGAATGGGTAAACGTCATACACAAACTTGAAAATTAAAATTGAAAAATTAATTTTTAGACAATTTTTCCTTTTTTTGGGTTTTTAGTTGTTAGCTCGTAGGAAAAATAGCATACGCACCTCGACGCAAACCTATGTTAGTGCACTTTGAGTGCTTTTTTACATTTGTGATTTTTTTTAGTCCGAAAATTCTGGGTTATTAATAAAAATAAAAATGTGGTTTTCACCATTGCTTAATTAAAGAGTAGCATAAGTGGCTAAGGTCGCCCTTTTTCGATTAAAAATTAGTAAATTTTACTTAATTTTAATCATAAAAAACTCCTTAAAGCAAAAACTAAAAAAGCACGACTTTAGCCACTTAGCACGTTATTAACTGTACAATAAAAAAAACATCTGAATATCTTTAATAATAGAATTATTGGATCAAAATTTGGTCTGCAACGGCAAAAATTGTCTCATAATATAACATATACAGGGTGATCAATAACTGCCATGCCAAAATTTAAGAGGTGATTCTGCATCAAAAAATAACAAAAAAAGTTCCTATAAAGGTTGGTCCAAAAATGAGCCCTAAGTGAGCTACGGCCCTTTAAAATTGTAATAAAAATAAGGTTTTTAATTATTAACTCTGGTACCCTTTAAGCTAGAGCGACGAGCTTTTGCATGTATACTAGTATTAATAAGGATAATAAGTTTAGGTTAATTAATTTTTTTAAATTTATCCAGAGACGTCCCTAGACGGAAAAATGTATTAGGCTTAACATATTTTTGCCCCAAACATTTTTATGTGTACTTTTTTTTTGATTTTTTGTAAAAAATATGGATTCTTTGAGTAAAAATACATAAAAAATGTCATATAGTTTAACACTGTAGGAGCAACCGTTTAAAAAAAATGTAATTAAGAGGAAGTAACATTTTGTGCCACCAAAAACGTTGCTTTTTAAAAGGCTATTACTCCTTTAATATTAAATTTAGGTGTTTTGGTGAAGAATACTTTTTTTGCTCAGTTTTAAATGAAGAATCACCCTGCAGCATTTACATTTTATTGATGTTTTTTTAATTTGTTTCCCATACAATATGTCATCTTCGAAGGACCGTAGCTCCCTTAGGGCTCATTTCCGGTCCAACCTTAAAAAAAAACTTTTTTTCATATTTTTGAATGTAGAATCACCTCTTACAATTTGGCATGGCAGTTACTGATCACCCTGTATATATTATTTTTTTTATTTGAAAGGGAGCTTAAAAAGATTTTTGACAGATCCTGAAGAAGGATTTGAAAAAAAAAATTATCTTTTAGATTGTTTCTTAAAATTATTTAGACTCTTCAGTCTTCCAGTAATATAATATAGTAGTTTACATCTTAAAAATTATTTTTGACAAATTGTCTATGAGAAGTTTCAATTTCACATTGTCATTCAACTTTCAAAATGCATACCTTTAGCTACTGGTATGTTTCCATAGAAACCAATTGGGCGATTTACCAAGCTGTAACAGCTTGTGGGATTGGTGGAAACAAACCGTTCTTTTCTTAAAATTTCATACATACACCCCCCCCCCACTCAAATTTTGCTCATTTTTTTTATTGCTAAGTGCATATGTAATTTTTTTAACGTGAGTTTTGGGACACCCTGTATATCTTATTAATTTACCCCCCATAAAATAATCAAACTTTTGTCACTTTACGGCTAAAAGAGTTATAATTACCCAATTGCGAAAATCAAAAATATTGAGATCCATAATTTAACGTACGTATACTTATAGTGAAGAGATATTATTTTAAAAAATCAAACTTTTGAATGATGACTAAAAGTTTGATTTTTTAAAATAAAAAAAAAGAGTTATAATTTGTCTATATATTTATTTCAAAGTATAACTAAAACTTCAATATAAATAATATTATTTGATTCGATGAACACAATCCCTGTGTGAAATAAAGTTTAAAAAAATACGAAATGGACATAGAAAGACTTTAAAAAGTAAAAGCCCTGGCAATCGTATTTTCTGCTCCGAGGTGTTCAAATATGTGAAAAATAAACCAAACGCATATTAGGATTACTGAAGCTTTTCACTTTCCTAACTAAGAGAAAAACTATGCAACTATAGATAAATTATATAATAAATATATGTACATGTAGGTATTTATACAGGGAGTGTCTAAAGTCGGCTTTTGTGAGGAGATTTAAAACACTTAAATAATATAACCCAAAACTAAATTATTTTTTGTTGTATATTTTACATTTTAAGGGGTCACAACGGAGGTAGGGGGCAAGGAGGAACAGTTTATAAATTAAAAGGGTGGTCAAGTGATACATCATTTAAAGCTAAATAAATTCTCTTCTTAACCTTATAATTTTTAATTTTTAAGTGTTGAACTTTAAATTTTTTTGCTAAAATATTTAATTTTCTTGGATTTTTTTTTTGAAAATTTTATTTATATCATTTAGAGTTAGTTTAAAAGTATAATTTACGTGTTTGCTTCATGGATTTAATCATTCTACTTTTTTTATTTTTTTTTAAAGAAATTTTGTTAAATATTCTCATTTTCAAGACTTTTTTAAAACAATGTTAAAAGAAATGAATACTTTGGTATACTTTGACTCACGGATCTGTGGCTACGGGAAATATGTTTCGTCGGAGACTTTCTTTCATGCGGAGAACTATAGTATAGTGCTACAGAACTTAGCGTATACATACAGTGCGGTCCAAAAGTCACCCCCCACCCCTCTTAACTTTTGAACGAGTTGAGATATCGATTTCAAATTTAGAACTCTTAAATAAGACAACTTCAACTATCTTTAAGCATATATTTGATACTTTTATCTCTTAAAATGTGAGCAGGGGGGCATGGGGAGAAATGTTTTTAAATGGAAAGGGGGGTCGTGTGATACATGATTTTAAAGCCTTTAAAATTCTCTATATAACCATACATTTTTAAAATTTTTAAACCTGTTTTTTAAGGTTTTGATTTTTCAGTTTTTTGTGCTAAAAAAATAAATTTTTAAGTTTTTTTTTGTTAATTTTTATTTATGTCAACTAAAATTAGTTTAAAAGTATAATTTACTTTTTTTTTTCATTATAAAATTAGGCATTTTAAAAAATTGTTTGGATTTTTTAGACAAATTTTGACAAAAATACCCATTTTCAACCCTATTTTAAACCCAAAAAAAATGTTTAAAAAAATAAAAAATTTACAGTTAAATGGAGAATTTTATAAGCTTTAAAATGATGTATCACACGACCCACCTTTCTATTTAAAAAAATGTTGCCCCATGCCCCCCTGCCCACATTTTAAGAGCTAAAAGTATCAAATATAAGCTTAAATATAGTTTAAGTTGTCTTATTTAAGAGTTCTAAATTTGAAGTCGATATCTATACTCGTTCAAAAGTTAAGAGGGGGGGGGTGACTTTTGGACCGCTCTGTATAATACGGATATACATGTATGATACCTTTACATAAATAATAAAAAGAAAAACGAACGAAATTAAGTATTTTTCTAATTATCATAATATGTATAATATGTATATTATACAAAAAGGATTTTTTATAGAATTTATTTTATTTAATATTTAATGTGCTTCTGTGAAAAATGATAAAAATAGTTTGGAAACATAAAAAAAAGATAAAAAGCTTTAATAAAAACCATTTTTTACATTTGAGTGATAAAGCATTGGCGCCGCACTTTATTTGTTTATTGGTGTGGTGGTGCCAGTTTGGCTTTGATCCAAATCGGGCATATCGCGATGAAAGGGGACAGTCTGCCACACAAACAAAAAAAGTCATAAAATAACAGATGGCAAAATACTGCTGCCAACAAAACAACACTTTCCCATATAGGCCTAGGTTCATCAAAATTAAAAACGAAAAAAAAAATAAATAAAAACAAATAATTCTAATTTTTTTTTTAAGTTTCTCTTTTCGTAAAAAGAAAAATGAATAAAAAAAATGTTTTTACCTAGGGTTTTCCCCATTTTACCCTCTTACCCCAATCCGATTTTTACCAAAAACAATCCCAGCCTAGAACTTTGGATAATCAGCCTATTGTTTTTTCTAAAATGTATTCGAGATATTTGAAAGTTTCAGGTTAGAAAAAACACCCGGTATTTATCTTAAAAATCTAACATGATTTTACGGAAAATTCAAATTCAGCAAACAAATATTTTTAAGTGTTAAAATTTGTATAAGTAATTTTGACATTCGTATTATTTTTTTGCTGATATAAATTTTACAATAGTTTATTAAAAGAATAAGTTACATAAGAAACTATTTTGTCGCACGCGTCCATGTTTTGACAACGAGTCGCGAAGAGGAGAGTTTTCCAATGGTCGAGTGTACCAAATGTCTTATGGAAAGAGTTCTTTATGCTATTTTATCATTTTTGCGTTTTATTTTGCTTACAAAGTAGGGTAAAACCCCCAATTATTGGCAATTTAAGAAATTTTCCACATATATTTCATTATAACTTATTAAATATTTCATGTTATCAAGAATAAAATATTTTACATCATTTAGTAGTTATTCTATTTTATATATTATATAAAATTTAAACTGAGATCTTTATAATATTAAAGAATTTTTTTAATTAATTACAAGAATACACAATTTCGTATTATTGGCACCTTTTTGCTAATAATTGGCATCCAGATTTTCCTATTATTGGCACCTAATTTTTGCTTTGAAGCAACGGAAAAGAATTACTGAGTACCTACTTTTTGTTGAATAATAAACATTTTAGTATCAAAATAAAATATTTAAATTAGAATATTGCAGTTTTATACATATTAACTAAAGGCTGTAAACAAAAACTCAAATTTATTTTAGAATTACAAAATTTTAAATATCACTATATTAAAATTAAAATATTAGTTACCTAATACTAATTTGTATCCATAAAATAATGCCTAGTTACCTAGGTACACTTATCTAAAAGAAGTATTAGGTTTCAAGACTAATTTTGATGCGCAACTTTTGCATACAATAAACCTGTGCCAATAATAGGAATTTAATATAATTTGGACGCCTATTATGGCCACCGTGATAAAAAATAAAATTCTAAAGAAAAATTAAGTTTATAGACAAAATTAAGTGTAAAATGTATATACGCATATATTTATTGAGGAAAAACTGTAAGTTTTTCATTAAACGCTGTTTAGAATTTATTTGAAATAGGTTTTTGGCAAAAACTGTATCTTTTGTATAATAGCCCACCCGCTTTAAAATATGGATTTGGTTTTATCTTATTTAAAATGTGGCAATACGTATGTATATTTAACCGTACAAGTAATAAATCTATTCAATTTAATTTAATTTATTCTATTAATTTAGCATTTTAACTGGTTGCCAATAATTGGAATAGGATTTTTACTAAAGAAACTAATTATTGGCACCTGTGCCAATAATTAGAATTTAGTTTAATTTTGTATACCAATTGTTGGCACCGTCGAAATTAAATAAAAATGTAAAGAAAAATAAAGTTTTTAAGGCTAATTAATAAGTAGAATGCATATACTTACTAAAATTATCGAGAAATAATAGTAAGTCCATCAATAAACGTCTTTTACTAACCTTCTATTTAAAGCACTTCCTTAGCACAAACCTTAAAAATTCACACTTACGTAGTTCACACGAAACTGCTAAGACTCTAGTGCCCAGGGGGGAAAAATATGTTAATCGCATTTGAAGTATAATATTTAGAAATATTGCCACTTCGTAAAAAATATAATTAGATTAAGGTACCAATGGAGATTTTATTTATATAAAAGAAAATATCACTCCAGTGCCAATAATTAGCGGAGTGCCAACGATTGGGGGTTTTACCCTATTTTGAATAATTTCAATATAACTGATTTAGGGAATTCAATGTATTTTTATTTGTAACAATAACATTGACAATTTAAAATATTTCATTTGTTTTTTTGTTTATTAAAAACTCATAATAGTTACAAAGTTTTTAGTATATTTTTATAGTTATTTCGAATAAATAAAAATGTATATTGGAGTTTTTAACAAAGGAGTAAAATGTTCTACTGTACAAGTAAAGCAAAGAAACATTAATATGTTTTAAGCCTCCAGTTAAACATATTAATGGGTTATTAGACTTGACCCGACCCGACCCGACCCGAAGTCAACGATACCATCCGAGAACTCAAAGATCCCAGCCAAGAACTCAACGATCTCAGCCGAGTACTCAATAATCCCAGCCGAGAACTCAATGATCCCACCCGAGAACTTAATGATCCCATCCGAGAACTCATTGGTCCCAGCCGAGAAGTCAATGATCCCATCCAAAAGCACAATGATCCCAGCTGAGAACTCAATGCGAGCGTCACATATTTTGGGACACTTTTTCGTAACGGTTTTGTTCGTAACGGTTTTTTTCTTAACAGTTTTTTCTTAACGGTTTCAGCCCTCTACCCCCTCGTCTTAAACATATTAACGTTAAAATGGATGAGGAAGAGTTAACACGTACTCCAGTGTACAAAGGTGTCTGAAATCATCCTGCCTGTCGAGCACCTCCAGTTCTACTATTTGGGACTTACCTGAAAATAACTTGAACAGAACTGACACAAAACCAAACACAGCCCAAAATCATACACAAAACAACACAAAACATCCTGTGTACATTTAATGAATTGGCACCTCTGTGGAATGTGAAAAATGCAAGTTCACCTATACTTTACATGCTATATTTTACCTTTTCTCTTCTCCTTGCCTATAGTATAAATAATAAGTATGTAGACATACATAGTATAAATAATAAGTATGTATACATACTTATTATTTTATAGGAATTTAACCTGTTTTTAGATCTTTAGATACTGTGAATACAGAAAACCAAAATTTCAAGAAATATGTCAATTTTCATCTGTTTTTGTTACGAACTTATAATCCCAAAACTGTTTTACAATAAAGCTTATTGTAACACGTAAATAAAAACTACAAAAACGTAATTATGAAAAGCAAATAGATAAAATAATCTAAATTTACAATTTTGCGACACAATTTTATAGTTTTATATTTTTTATAGCGGAAGAGCACGAAATACGAACTGCGTTTTCGTGTACGCTATTATGAACTGATATAAATACATCATATTTACAGGCATCTTTTTGATATATCATATATATTGGCAGTGCTATCTATGATGCAGAAGACGAACTATCAAGTTTAAGAGGGGATGGCAGTATTAGGAACATGGCAATAATTGGCTCACCCACCTTGATATTTAATATTTTTCCTTGCATTTGTGAGAAATGTAATAGTTACAAATTAATTAATTTTTAAGGTTTTCTTGCTTTGTTAAGCATTATTTCATGCAAGCCAAAATTTCACGATTAAGTGTTGCTAATTTATAATAAATAACGTAGATAGAGGAAAACACGAATTCCCATTCTAAACGGGGAATAGCTTTAGCATATTTTAAACGATTTACGTTGCCTGTCTCGCCTACTTTATACGTCAGTTGGGTGATTCCATGAGAAGTAAAAAAATAAGTAATAAAAATAATGTATGTTCCAAAAATGTGTTTCAGCGGAAAAAGGGCGACTTTTTAAAGTCAATACTATACCTAGTGATTTTTTGAATTGGTAAAATATTTATTATTATTATTATTATTATAAAAAAATATTTAATAAGACAAAAAGTCCAAAAACGCCATTGACCGAGGTCTACATAAAATTGTTACCAAAAATACTAAATATGTTAAATAGGTACATACAATTTGCATTAAATCACATTTAAGTGCAGAATCATGTGTTATTACATATTTTTTTTACAGTTTACCCCTAACTACCCTGACTTTTTAATTTTAATAAAATCTTAAACAGCAACTCCCTTACTTTTATGTCAGATATAAAAGGGTATCAAAAGTGCTTTACGTTGGTGCTATCGCTTTACCTCTTTCTACACCGAGTTAATTTATAGAATCAAATGGTGGAAAGTCAACATTTTTCTCGAATTTAGTTAGAGATGGTATTCAAATCAGTTTTTTCCGCTCTATGCAACGTTATAAACGTCGAATCTAAACTAGCAATGTCCGGGTATAAGATAGGGTTAAAATATGCGATTCAGTTTCAAACAGTACAATGTCCAGTCATCAGCAGTGATCGGACTTTGGATTTTTTAACAGGTCTGCATTAAGGAAAAGGTGATTTATAGTATTTAATAACAGTATTACTTGTATTGTATACAGATATTGTTTTTGGCATAACTATAGTAAATAAAAGCATTATGTAAGAAATTATTTAAGTATTTTATTTTCAAAGTAAATTATTAAAATCTTTTCTAAATTTTTTTGAAGTAATGCATTTCTTTTTGTATTAAAACCCATTTATGTAAACAAAATGACCTTTCCACGTCTACCGATGTAAGTGGTGCAAAGAAAAACGTATTTTCCTACGACCTAGTTAGTAGTTAGTGCCTATTTTCCACTCGTTGTCTATGATAACGGTTGGAAAGTGACAATCAGCTGATTTTACATATCTACTGTCAGAAAATTAGTAAACGTCATTTTCGAGTGGTACGCCCATGTTAATGGTATAGGAAAATAGGGTTACAGGGGAGGGGGGTCCAAAATGATCAAAATTTGCGTTACGTAATACTTGAACGTTCCCTTAATTTCTATTTTATATTTAACAACGAATATTAAAATCTGTTCGCTTATCTTAAAAAAAGGAAAAAATATATTTATGTACACACTTTTTTTGTTTTACTTTTTATTTTATTTATTTACTTGACTGTAGGTATTTAAATAAGTTAGATTTCACAGGAATATTTAAAATAATACAGTAGACAAAAGAGCAAAATTAAATGAAATTAAAATTAAACAAACCAAGAATTACATAACAATAACAATGTATTTTTGTTACTTTAAATACAATTTAAATGATCTTGCGTTTTATGAAATTATTCTGTTTTCCTTAATGCGGACCTGTTAAAAAATCCAAAGTCCGATCACTGGTCATCAGTTAGTCAGAATACTGTTAAAACCGAAATGAAAATCCCCCTTGCCAACTGTCTCCATCGTGCCCTCTAAGCATACCAAATATATACCAAAAAAATATTTGGCTTATGTATATTACGTGTTTTAAATTTCAAGTTGATATCTTAAACCATCCAAACGTTAAAGTGGGTGGCAGGACTTTTGACATGCTGTGTATATTTTAAGATATAATATGTCTTAAAATATTATTAAAATATTATGTAAATTTCATCCGGAAGAAAATAACTAGTTTAAAATGTTCACCAGCACCTGACTATGATATAAATGGCGTTACTAATTGAAATATGACTATAATTTGCCATGGAATGACCCGTTAGCATATTTTAAACAGTTTACGTTGCCTGTCTCTTTTACTTTATACGCCAGCTGATAAATTAACTATAAATCATGAGGTGGTTCATTTAATTTAGGGGTTTAACCAGTCCTAAAAAGAATCAATGAACTAATTTAGTTTCTATTTATTACTCGTGTAAAATTTGGCTATTTTAAGCTGTTAAGCTTTTTACGATACTTGCAAAAAAATCCAATCATCTAAATTCAGCCCTGTACCGCCCAATCGGTAAGCGAGCGAGGCCTGTTTCCTGTTTTGTTTGGACTTTGTTTGAAAAGTCACAGTGTGTTTATTGTTGTAGTAGTAGTACTGGTCCAACCAGTAAGTAAAAATTTGTTACTTTTAATAACCCTTTAAAGCACCACTTTTTTCAGATAAGTGGCTAATTTTTTACCATTTTTTTTTTCACTGAAGGTCAATAACAAGCGATGTTGAAAAAATTTAAAAAAACTTTATTTTCTACAATATAAGTCCGAAGTTTATTATAATAAATAATTATAAATATTATTATTATAACACAGAAATTAGGTTAAATTTTTAGCTGGTAAACCTGATGTGTACAAGACAAACTAAAAATGTTACACAACTTTTACAAATAGATTAAAAAAAATTAAAATACCTATACATTTAAAAATTCATAAATGCATATAAGTATACTTACGTATACTTTTCCAAGATGTATAAATGGAGATACTGTTTGTAATTCTTCATAAATTAACTTGTGTTGCATGTTGGAGTACCCTTATCCTAACTTGCAACACCGTCTTTTAGTTTTTTTTGTAGAGAAACTATTGGTCTATTTTTAAAATTAAGCACGCCAATTGGCGACTCACAATATTCTTATTTTTATTTAGGTTTATCACTTATAGTTTTCTTTCAAGCATCGTTATTATTTTTGGATGGTTTTACGGTACTTGAGGTATTTTTAGGAGAAAAACTAATGAGTATACCTCGCGAAACTTGGGATACTTTCAGATATGTAGGATCTAAGTCTGCGACTAAATAATTTGTTGCTGTTGTTGTTTTTGTAGTCGTAGTTGTTTTTTTTTTTGACCTGTTTGTTTTGCAGTATATTGGCGGTCACATGCCCACTGTAAAAGGTTTTGATATGGGCGAGGTGTAATAATGAGACATTGCTTTATATTATTATGTGCGGACTTCAAAATCAGTATATACTTGTATATAGAATTTTAACTTTAGTTTTTTGAGTTTTATTATACAAAATCTTCAAAATTAGAATAAACGTCTTTTTTAAGTTTTTTTTTTTAAAGAATTTGAACTTGTCGCAAAAAAGTCTTAAAAATTTCATATTTATTTTGAATTTAAGAAGGATTTTTTTTTATTTAAATGTGATAAAAATGTTTATTTTAAATTAATTAGTATACTGATAAACAGTATATTTGTGTGTACAAAATATTTTGTTGGATATGGCCAATTAGATTATTTGGTTGTAACAAACAAATTGTATCTCTGTCAAATAAACTATTCTGTTCCCATTAATAAATGAATTTGAAATTAAAATATTTATTTACATGAACTAAATAATTATTTGACTCAATTAAAATTTATTACTCACAACCAAATTATTTAATTGGCCATATCCAAATAAATCTAAAAAATCTTTTTTATCAGTGTATTCAGCAGAAATTATTAATTAAGTAATGTTATTAAAGCTTAGCTAAGCTTAGGTGTCTGCAGACAAATAAGCTACACGAAACAATGTTACAAGATATATCTCGTGTTAAACAAACAAGTGGTGAAATATATTAATGTTTACAACTTTACTGTTTAGTTATTGGTGTGTTTTTAATATACTACACTGAAAAAAAAAAGATCTAGTTGGGAAATCCAGATCAATAGTTAAACACGCTTTTTATAGTATATTAAAGTACTAGTTTCATATGTTTTTAGCTCATGAATACAAGTTTAGAAAACGAGTCGCTTGCGGCGAGTTTTCTAAAGTACTAATTCGATAAAAACGTGTTATGAAACGAGGGCTTTATACAATTTTTCTATTTTGCTCTACAATTTAAAAAAACTTACATTTCAATTGATGAATGATTTAGGGATTTTTGTTTCGGGTTTAAAATATTATTTTGATATATTTTATAGTCATGTCTTCTCTTTTTCACTGCTAGTCACCAAGACACAATTTTAACACGGTAAAAAATAATCTTAACACAAAACTTTGTAGAAAATTAAACTTTAAAGCGACCTTGATATTTACACGAAAAACGTCAAGCGATAGGCTTTTGTCTGTTGCCAACCCAAAAGAAAAGAAAAAAGTAGAGACACCTTATGGGCCATTAACCCCAAAATATCCCCGTAGTAACCCCAATATAATACATATGCAACTTTAAGCCCTGTAAAAACATGCAGGGTCGTAGCGAAGAAGATTTTGTGGGGGGGGGAGAAAGTCAAAAATATAAGTTTTTTATCCTAAAAATAAAAAAAATTTCCTCGAGAAAAATGTTAATGATTAATAATTACTACTACTACTTCTTTTGTTTTGAATCCCTGCAAAATACGACTTTCGTCTGAGAAATATACAACTTTTTTTTGGATCAATGAAATATACAACTTTTCAAGATGATAAAATATTAAACTTTTGTTGTGGATCAATGAAATATACAAGTTTTCAAGATGGGTGGGGGGACGCCCCCCCATCCCCCGATAGCTACGGCCCTCTGAACATACATACACAGGTTTTTCTCAGTCATTTTATAAATTTACACAGTTTATATTTAGGTAGTAATACTTTAATCCGTTTATTTAAGTAATGCAATTTGCTATTTTTGTCTTGCTTAATTTGAAAAATTCCCCACTGTGCGAAAGATAGGTAAAATTTCATTTTTTATATATTTCTTCTCTAATTATAAAAAAAAGGTTAGGAAAACAAAAAGAAAGTAATAAAAGTCATTTTGAACCGGTTTTATGCTTGGTATACCGGGTGAGTTTCAGTTCATGTACACTCCCTAAAATGGAATTGTATTCAATCCGATCAAAACAATTTTTTTGTAGCTTTATTAGTAAGGGCTACAAAATGGCTTACAAAATATATTTTTACACTTTCGATTTCGCCGGAAACTAAACCAATTCTATTTTTTTAATTTTTGCATTTTTAAATTCAGAAAACAATTTTACATCTAAAAAATATCATTAATTAATTTTTTATTTATTAAAAAAAAAACCTAATTAACTTAATTTTCAGCAAAAGCGCACAATAGCGCACCAAAAAAGTAAGTCATGAAGGAAAAACCGTTTAAAAAAATTGAATGTACAAAAAAATTACCGAAATTTGGTTTTTACATAAAATTTGTATTTTTCCACATGTGCACATTAAGCAAATAAATTAGATTTTGTTTATGAAAATATAAATCTTGTATGTTAATAAAAAAAATAAATAAAAAAAGTAGTAAAAAAATAAAAGTTTTTAATTTTTTTTTGTATGTAAATTTGTTTTTTGGATCCAAACATGACAAAAATATACAGGGAGTCTTATTAAAAAAAAAAGATTAATTGGAAGTGCAAAAAAATTATTCTCACTCACCCCGTATCTCTTCATTCTACCTTCACACATTACGCTTTTAGCTAGAAAACTGCGAAGAGTGGGTATTAATAATGAAAATAAACAAAATCTGCACAAGTTTAATAATAGCTGACAAGTCTGGACCAAAAGTTGACTTATTAATTCATCAAAGCGTAGATTTTAAGAAGAACTGGCTGTTCTGCTGCTCTGCATAATGTATGAGCCACTCAAAACTCTTACTCAACAACTTTAAACTTTGAACAAAACAGTTTTTTAGATCTGATCAAAAATTTAAAGTCTAGCAAGTTACATATGCAAAGTATACACATTAAAACTTTAAGGATAATCGTGGGGACGACGTCAATTTTCCAATTTTTAGATTTTTCAATAATAATTTTTGCCAAAGCTTTATTTTTACGATCATATATTTTCCAACGATAAAGCCAAATTAATTTTTCATCCAAATATTCTTGTGTACCAATAAAAATATTTTCTAATAATAATTTTTATCCAAGAATATTTATGCCAAAGGAAAAATTCAAGAATTCTACCGTATCGGTGATAGCCTATTTATATAATAATAATAATAATAATAAAAAGACTTTATTTATAAAAAATACATAACCAGCGGCGAAGTCTAGCTAGGCTACTCTTACTCAACCACAAGATATGTTTTACTACATTTTAAATATAGGATTGATTTTTTTGATTTGAAACTAATACTAACTTACACCTAAGCATGGCGCAAAAATACTTTAACTTAAAATAAAATTAAATGATAATTATAATTATTAACCACAAATACACACACTCCTGCAACACACTTAAAAGACTATTGATTGTAGAAATTTAAAAATACAAAATACCTTATTGATTTTCAAAAAGAATTTGCTGAACTTTTGTTTTAAATGGGTTAATTTTAAACAACTTGAATGACTCAGGCAACTTATTATATTCATTTATAGAATTATAACTGAAAGATCGTTTAAAAAAACTTTTACTGAAAGTAGGCATATTAAGTTTTACATTATTTCTTGTATTAATGGAATGAATTTGATTTCTAGTAACATATTTATTAGCAATAATTTGTACTGGGTTCGTTTGTAAGGATTTGTGAGTAAATACTAAAAGATGTAACTTACGCCTCTGTTCCATTTTTAGCCATTTTAACTGTGTTATTATAGGGGACATACGGTTGTACCTGTTGACCCCCTTGATAAACCTACAACAACTATTTTGCACTTTTTGAATTTTAAATTTACTGTTTTCATCAAGACAAGGACCATAAATAAAATCGCAATAATTGAAATGGGAAAGTACAAGAGATTCTGAAAGACTTTTCTTTAGATATAGTTATGTAGTTTTTATAAAGCAGTAAATATTAGCAATTTTAAAGACACCACTACATATCCATGCCCCAGGCGGGATTCGAACCCGCGACCTCGGTGTTACAAAGAGAACGTGCTGCGTCCTACTCCACTGAGGCCGGCCAGGTTTAAATAATTCAATTTTTTCTATTTTGCGACTCTTATAAGCTCATAATTACACGCATTTTGCGTGTTCTTATTGGCCCATAAGAGGTCTCTACTTTTTTTTCTTTTGGTTTGACAACAGACAAAAGTCTATCTCTTGACGTTTGCCGTGAAATTGTGAACGTCGGTTTAAAGTTTAATTTTCTACAAAATTTTGTGTTTAGGTTATGTTTTACCATTTAATATTGTGGCTTGGTTACTTGCAGTAAAAAAGAGATGAAATGACTATATATCAAATATATGAAATATATCAAAAGAATATTCGTTCTTAGAATTTTAAACATGGCGAAAATTGTGATGCCAATTCGAAACAAAAATCCCTGAATCAGTCATCAATTTAAATGTAAGTTTTTTAAAATTTTAGAGCAAAATAGAAAAAATTGTATAAAGCACTCGTTTCATAACACGTTTTTAGCGCACTAGTACTTTAGAAAACTCACTGCAAGCGGCTCGTTTTCTAAACTTGTACTCGTGCGCTAAAAACGTATGTTATGAAACTAGTACTTTAATATAGGTACTATTTAAATATACTGAATTTTTATGAGCGCTGGAGCGTGGTGGTGTATGATGGTTTATCAGGGCTATAAAATTCTACTTTGTTAACTTTTACTACAATTTTACTGCAATTAATAAGTATTATGTTCCGCTTTTATTTTCAAAACAGAACGATATGTTCAACATGTCCTGTACTTTATTTATCTTGCAAAAGCAATAAATAGTATCCAACTCGTTATTTATTTTTTCAGACAAAAAAAATAAAAACGCTTAAAGTATTATGTTTAAATAACTAAACAAGCAAGCAAACATGGTCCTGATTTATTTATTTATTTATATTATGTCAGAAGCATCATATATCAATACATTAAGCTTTAAATGAATTATAAGAATAAACCAGATATTAAAGTGAAAGAGATCAATATAAAAAATTAAAACCAAATGCAGTTTCAACATCAATCAACCAATCAATGTCGACTATTTTACTTAATAATAACAATAATAATAATAATAGTTCTTTATTCCAATAAAATGTTTTAAGTACAAGTATATAAATACACTTAATGAAATTGTGTCAAAGAAAGATAATTTAAAATATAAAATAAAATAGTTCATGTAAGTACTAAAAAAAGTTAACATACACACTTAAAAAAAATATAAATAAATAAATAAGAATTACACAAAAAATAATTTAGTATAAAGTATTAAGCACATTACACGACATTTCGAATTCAGTTAATGAGTATGGTTCAATGTCACATATAAAATCGAAGAGCGCGATTTTAAACTTTTTAAAATTTTAATTCTTTTAGGCAGTAAATTAAAAAAATGTACTGATGAGTACTTTGTGCCTTTTTCATATAAACAATCTATGTTTGGGAACACAATAATTTAAAACTCTTTCGGACTTGGGTTCCAAGTCCCTAAATAAATGTTGGTGTTTCACAAAAAAAAAAATAATTTCCTGAATGTACAGGCCTACAACTGTCAGCAGTTTATTTGTTTTAAATAAATTCCGACATGAAGCTCTGTATGGTAACCCAAGAATGCGGCCATGGCAAAAAAATTAAACTTTTCGTACAGGTTTATCATACAAAAAGTGACGCTTTTAGATACGATCGAATAAAAAACATTTTTTATGTATCACTATGTATAATACGCTCTAAGAAGAAGTTATAAATTACAGATCCCAAGTAATAGTCCTAATTAATACTAGCTACAAATGGAATTCATTATTTGTGCAGATATTCTTGTAATAAATATTCGCTTCAGTCCTTGTTAAACAATGAATTAATATAGAGCAACAGAGACCCTGATTAAGAGCCCAAATTAGTTGGCCATTAGTACAAATTAGGGAAATTCCCGTTTTGTGTGTTGGCACCCCTAGGGAACGTCCTACTAGCCTTCCTTGATTTATTGTATTATTTAGGCGATGAAATATCCTGCTGTAAGCTGGGACCTTTTTTGGTACTCTACGCAGTTTACGGTTAATAATTCCCTTTAGTTTTGAAAATTAAAGGAAAATAAATTTGACCTTTCGCCAAAATTGCAATTATAGCGAAAGCCCCAAAACATATGCATTAGGGTGCTCAGAATATACGGAATTGTTTGGGTCACACCCCTCAAAATTGCTTCAGGTAAAAAACAACCCTGATGTAGATGTTTTAAAAAATATTTAGAGGTCGAGACCCGCGCTTTTTTGAATAGAAAACTATGCAAAGGGTTTTTACTTTTTTAAGGATATAAAAACTGATATTGGAAGTTTATGGAACAAAAAAGTGTTTCTGGATAATAAAGAAATATTCTCAATTTATATGCCACTCTACAAAAATAAAACGGCTTTTTTATAGGGTAAAAATGCAATATGAGGTATATAATGGCCAAAAAACCAAAATGATGGGTTTGATTTACTTAAAAATTTATTTTCTTCTTTTTAGAGCACTTAAATAAAAGCTTGTTCTTAAAAATGTTTTTTACTATTAATTTATCTAATTATGACTGGGCACCCTAATATGTATTCTGTACCCTTCGTAGTGGATATAATATGATATGTTATCATTACACTGCAATATTTTGTTTTTATCCTAAAATATAATTAAATATTGTTAATAATAATATGAGTACGTCACGTCACTGTTGTACGATTCATTTTTAAATTAATGAACTTTCACATAGAGAACCAGCAGATCAACTCGCAAGAGAAGGATCGGAAACTCCCTTCATTGGACCTGAGCCGGCTATTGGCATAACCAAAACCACGGCAAAAAGCTGGATATCCAACTGGATAACATCCCATCAAACTTTACAGTTGGGTCAGGCACCGGGACTTAGGCAAAGCAAGTTAATACTTGGCGGTGCAATAACTGCTGGTCCACTAACCAAGAATCTTCTACATCTTGGCAGGGACCACCTTAGGAAGGTGATAGGGCTAATAAGTGGCCACTGCCACCTAAGGAAACACATGCATACCATCCGTGTGTATGGGATGAGCCAATATGCAGGCTGTGTAATGAGGAGGCGGAAACAGCCTCTCATGTTTTCTTTGACTGCGTGGCTCTACATCGCTGGAGATACCGGCAACCGGAAAATGGTAACCCAGAAGCTGTGCTCTCCAATGCAAATCTAGTAAACAGCCTAGTAAGCTTGATAAAGGAATCGAAGCTGTTTGACTCGCAAGAGACCCAAGAACAACACAATAGGCCCTCAGGTGGCCGCAGTGTTTGAGGTACGAATTCTCATCTTGTTTCTCTTTATCAATCAATCAATCAATCAATCAACAGAAAACCAGCAACTCTATCAAACTGAAAATAAAAATTAATATTTCAAATTAATATAGATAAAATCAAATTTAGTTAGAAGAGAGTGTGAGCTCAATCAAAATTAATTAATTAGATAGCGTTGAAGCTAATTGTTAATCCAATTCATATAGCTTTGAAGTCGATATAAAATAAATTACAAAATACATTTTGTTTTATTCAATAAACGTAAATTAATGAATTATAAATTTTAAATGTTCAGTTTTCAACTTAATAGAATTTATAATTTTAAATGTGCCAAAAGGTATAACTATATTTACCTAAATTTGTACCGCCATCCATATCTAAAAAGCATTCTGCATTTCAATAGACAAACACATACACTGCCGCAGTAAACTATAAAGCAGTAACTCCATTTGTCGCATAGCAAGGTTTTCACGTCAACTCTGCAACAGTTGTAATATTTTAAAAACGCTGCTATTGACAAATAAGGTTACTGCTTTCCAGTTTAGGTGTCTGTCTATTCATATGTAACACCACGACCAGAAACTTTTATTTATTTTCTTATTAGTATTTTTTGTTTTGAATTTTTTTTTGCTCACGATTTTTGGTTAAGGTAAGGGATATTTTTTTTTAATGTATACATTATTTTCGTGAAAATATTATATCTGATAATATAAATATTATAACTTTATACCTGGGGTCCCATAAGGGCGAGAGTTTTTTTTTTTAATTTTTACAATATTGTAATAAAATTAGCATATACAGATTTTTAGGGTCGGTAAAACTAAATCTGATAATAAAAACTTTTTAACTCAATACCTGGTCAAAAAATGATTTTATTGGTCAACGCTAAATATGGTGCAACTACTGTTCCAGTCACCATTTTACGGTTTAGTAGTTACTATAATAGTCACAGGAAGTTCGTAAAGTATGCCCATGGGGTGGGCCCAACCCCCAAAAAGACCAGTATACTACAGTAGTTTGTAACACCATGTGATTGGGAGAGAGGGTCTAGAGCAATGTGACAAAAAATTAAAGTGTAAAGTGTATTTTTTATCTTATCCATGATATATATTCAAATGAATCTTGTGTACTTAAAGTTTGAAATCTGAAAACATAACAAATAAAATAGTTAATTTTTGTATGAAAATTTAACGTGACGTGATATAGGGGAGTGGGGGTCAGTGCCGGTGTGACATTTTTGACAAGAGGGACAGGGCAATATTATTAAGCATGTAAAAAATAAAAAAACCTCATCGCTCTAGTTCAAAAGGTACCAGAGTTATTAATTAAATACTTTCTACTGTACAAGTAAGGCAAAACCGTAATAACATTAAGCCCTTCCGCTCCATTGTATATTCTTAGGTATAGCAAAATATACCACAATATCCACAGTTGGATATATGTTTACGGGATTTTTCATATACATTTTAATCTGGTCTAGGGACTTGTACCTTGAAAAACCGGCTGGAGCGGAAGGGGTTAATTAACATATTAATATGTTTTAAGCCTCCAGTTAACTGGTTACGAGACACGGTTGTTTTACTTGCATATTTTTTAATATAGTAAGCGTCAAATAATGTTGTGACCCTTTCTCGTAATGCTTCCAGCCCCCTACCCCCAAACACATTAATGTTAAAAAGTTTTCTGGAAAATAAAAAAAATAAAACTCTCTTTTAGATGTGTGATACCTGATTATATTCATTTTAAAATGTTGTCAGTCAATATCCATATGGTTATTATATACTAAAAATATTTTATTTAAAAAGCAATAATATTCCATCAATCTATTTCCTAATCATCATATAGTGTGATGTTGGCAGACTGCAGTTTCGAGCTACTGGTCCTCTTTAATACCAAGAGGAAATAGATTGATGGAGTATTAAATTATTTTTTTATAATTTTGATTTAAATTAAAAAATCCTGACATTATTAATATGGTTTCGCATAAAATCATCACGGGACTATAGGATAATCATATCCAATTTTCTAGTCTAAAGGATAAAAGGAGATTATCTTTATCCTGACTTAAAGATCCTTAAAGTTCAAACAAAACTTTTTAACTTTGTTTATATATTTTATGAGCGGATTAAACTTTCAAGCTTAAATTTTTAATTTAATCAAACAGTGTGTATGGTAGTTCGGGGTAAGTCTAATAGTTATATTAATCTAATTAAATATATAAATGCATTTTTTTAAATATTTTTACTGCATACAGCAGAAAAATATAGTAGATTTAGTTTTTTATTTAGAGAAATAGACGAATGTGGACCTGAAACTTTCGTTATAGTGATAAGTTGTCTCAAAACTTAAATCAAAATTAAAAAATTATTATGTCTACTCCAAAGTTTTTTATTGAAGCATTTTATTTATAAAAAATAGCTACAATTGTTTCAACCCTTGAATTTAGGGTCATCTTCAGGCTAAAATAGTCAAAAAATTTAAAAACAAACAACACGGACTACATTATAAACATACATGTTTATATTGTTATAATGTAGTCCGTGTTGTTTGTTTTGTTTGTTTTTAAATTTTTTGACTATTTCAGCCTGAAGATGACCCTAAATTCAAGGGTTGAAACAATTGTAGCTATTTTTTATAAATAAAATGCTTCAATAAAAAACTTTGGAGTAGACATAATAATTTTTTAATTTTGATTTATCAAAACTCCAATATATGAGAATGGATCTCGATCACAGTTATTCAAAACTTAAACTTGATGTACTTGGAGCAGATATTTAGATTAACAATTACAGCTATATGCACTTAACGCCATCTTACGGCGAGCTGCTGCATGTAGATACATTTATAATTTTTTCTATTTTGCGACTCTTATAAGCTCATAATCACACGCATTTTGCGTGTTCTTATAGGCCCATAAGAGGTTTCTACTTTTTTTCTTTTGGGTTGGCAACAGACTAAAGCCTATCGCTTGAAGTTTTCTGTGCAAATGTCAGTGTCGCTTTAAAGTTGAATTTTTAAAAAAAATTTATTTAGGTTATTTTTTACCTTGTTAAAAATGTGGCTTGGTTAATTGCAGTGAAAAAGAGAAGGAATGACTATAAAATATATCAAAATATCGTTGGTTCTTGGAATTTTAAACATGGTGTAAACTGTAATGCCAACCCAAAACAAAAATCCCTAAATCAGTCATCAATTTAAATGTAAGTTTTTTTAAATTTTAGAGCAAAATAGAAGGAATTGTATAAAGCACTCGTTTCATAACACGTTTTTAGTGCACTAGTACTTTAAAAAACTCACCGCAAGCGGATCGTTTTCTAAACTTGTACTCGTGCGCTAAAAACGTATGTTATGAAACTAGTACTTTAATATACTATAAATATATCTGGAACGAAAAAGCTAATTAAAGTTTGGTTTACCCAACAATTAACAGTAAGTATTTAACCAATGAAATGGTAGATTTATTCGCCACTTATAATTTTATTCGTTTAATTTTAAGCAAGTTTGATAGGTATTAATTATTTTTTAAACCAACCTTTAGATTCTGTTTTCGGTGATGGTGCATTAAAATATTTTTTTTGAAAAAATCTTTATATTAATGATAGCGCCTTCGCCATAATTGTAAATATCAAATAAAAATAGCTATTATACAGTGTTATTATTTTAAATGGTACACCCACCCTAACTTTTGAACTGGATGAGATATAAACTTTACATTTGAAATATGCATATCGTATAACAAAAACCATAATTTGGCATATTTTTCATTTTTTTATTCGGGCGCCAAAGGGTTAGTGGAGGTAATATTTTAAATGGCACCATAGCTCTTGTGATACGTCATATTAAAGACTTTAAAATTCTCTATTTAACCATGTAACTATTTATTTTTTTATATTTTTTTTTCCTTCGAAATTTTTCCAAACGAAATTTTCAATATTTTTGAAAAACTAATTTTAGAAATTTTGCTCAAAAAAGTCCAAATACATGGTGCATTATCATGTTAAGACTTATTATTTAACATTTTCATGTCAAATTTTTAATATTTATTCACACAATATTAAAAATTTGAATAATTCTGAAGAAAAAAATCTTCAAAAAAAAATATTAAAAAATTAATAGTTACACATTTAAATAGAGAATGTTTAGCTCTTTAAAATAAAGTATCACAAGACCTAGGATAGCATTTGAAATACAGTATAAGCTCGATAATGTGAACAATGCGTATATGTGAACTATTCGGTTTTGTGAACACAGAATATTTTCTATTGAATTTTCTGTAATGTGAACATCAAACACTCTCGTTAACGTGAGTTCACATTAACGAGAGTTTATGATTTCACATTATAGAGAAGTCAATAGAAAAAAAACTGTGTTCACAAAAACGAATAGTTCACATATACGCACTTTCACATTATCGAGCTTATACCGTATTGTTCCCAATTGCCCCCCTGGGACCACCTTACCGAATAAAATATTGAAAAATATGGCAAATAATAATTTTTATAGTGTGATTTGCATATTCCAAATTTAAAGTTTATATCTCGTTTCGTTCAAAAGTTACGGGGAGTGTAACATTTAAAAGAATAACCCTGTATATATTCCAGTCAAATAAAAAATGTAAATTACAATAAATGTAAAAAGGATGATATTTTAAAGAGTAGTAGTTGATGTCAACAGAACACTCCTGTTAGTTTTTCACCTGGTGATTTACGTAACGGGTGTCCGCTATCTTCAATTTTAGGGGTACGTGCGATTATCTGGCTACATATGCATCTTACCATAAAAATTAATATAAACAATTTTGTTAAGGAGCTAATTTTCAACAATTTTTGTAAAAATAATTTTTTCATTATAGTAATAACAATCAAGTTATAAAGATATATTTAAAAATAGCCATGTTGAAGGTAAAATTGTTTTTTTTTTCGATTTTTTAGCCATTCATCAGATGATATAATTGTTTATGAGTAAACATGTAGCTCTTGAAATTTTTTATAAGTTTTCGTAAGTAAGTAAAATGCGTTTTACAGCTTAATTTTAACTATTTCCCTACTCCCTTTATCCACGACCCGGTTTGGTTTTTAGTATAAAATGATAAAAAACTGTTAACTGACTTAATTTCCTTACTTACTTCAACTTACTTCAACTACCCCGTTTTACCTTATTTATTTATCCACCGAACTCCCACGAAACCTTCCTGTTTTTTGTTCGATAATCCATTTTATGTTTTATAAACGAGCGTGCAAGAAAACTGTATAAAACAAAAAACCACAAGGATACCATTATTGATAATACAACAGTTACCCATTACACAAAATCAGAATTGATAAGAGAGAAAAATAAAATAGACGTCAAAGTATAACAGCTTTATATACACGGTGTATTTGAAATAGGGGTGATTCTACACCATAAAAAATTACAAAAAAAATCTATAAACATAAATATGTCTAAAAATTCTAAGTCCCTTTGAAAGTTGCTAAAACCTTCAGTTTTTATTTAATAACTCATGAACCATTTTACGTATAGCAACGAGGAATTACTTGCCAACTAATCTTAATAAGGCCCATCTTAATATGTTTAATCTTAATAAGGCCCATCTTAATATGTTATTTTTATGTACTTATTTTAACCAGGGGTATGCGAAATGGGTGGCCTTATCAGTTCTATCTATAAACATAAATATGTCTAAAAATGCTAAGTCCCTTTGAAAGTTGCTAAAACCTTCAGTTTTTATTTAATAACTCAGGAACCATTTTACGTATAGCAACGAGGAATTACTTGCCAACTAATCTTAATAAGGCCCATCTTAATATGTTATTTTTATGTACTTATTTTATCCTGGGGTATGCGAAATGGGTGGCCTTATCAGTTTTTTGTCCCAAACTTTTTTCTGTGTATTTTTTTGTGATTATATTTTTGAAATATGATACCACAGGTCAAAACACATAAAAAAGGTACTCTGGTTGTAATTATGTATCCGTTCATTTAAAGGTAAAATACAAAAAAGAACCTCCCCCCTCCCTATTCCATCCTTCTTCATTCCCGCCCCCATCGCCAATTCATGAGATGCAACTCCAGCATCGGTGAGCAGAGACTCACTTCCCCAATTATCCATTCAAACTAATTATATTTTAGACAAATGAGCCATAGGCACTGAGCCTGTCTCTTAAAAAACCAAACAAACTACTGTTACTGAATAAAAAAAAGAACTATTATTTTGTATACTTAAGTAATAAAAAAAAGTTAAACCTAAAATTAAAGTTTATTGAAGACAAACAAGTCTTTGATGTCACGGTTCTTTTAATTATTTTTTTTTTTAATTGGAGAAGTTCTTTTGTGAAATAGATTTTATATTTATTTTGTATGAACTGATAGTTTTTTTTGATAACATACTAGGATCTACTTCAAAGGATCACATTTATTTATCAAACATAACAAAGAAAAATATTTTGGCTATTGAGTTTTATCCTATCACAAACAATATATCAAAAAATAGAAATCTTATGTCTACAAAATAAATAATGATTTGCAATTCAAATTGGTTTTGCCTTTTTAGAGGTAGACTGAGCTTATTTTTAAAGATAATCTCACATTTATTCATATAATTTTTTTGTATTCGATTGTTTCTAAAAGCTATACTTTTTGTTCATGTTTTACGGGCGAAAAGTTGAACTTTGTGGCCCTAGGGCCAAAAACTTTTTTTGCCCGCTAACTAAAACTTGTTTGGACTTTTTTAAGCTTTTTAAAAGAAGATGCTTTACCTTTACTGTAATATTTATAAAATATGACCTTTTGGTCACTTTTGTTCTTGAACTGTTATTTTTGAACAGATGTAGTTATTATAATCATTTCATATAAAATAAAAATTTCTTCTATAACATAACCTCAAATTATATGTTAACCGATTCATCCACTAAAATAAATTAAAAACAAAAAATTTCAATTGTAAAATCAATTTCACACAAAAAAAAACGATTCAATTACTTTTTTAGCGATTTGATTTGATAGCAATTTGTCATGGATTACTAGATAAGTAATAAGACAGTAAAAAGAAATATTTTTTGCAATTTAAAATTAAGTACATTTTAATAATTTATTAAAATTACTAACAATCGAATAAAAAATATTATATAATACACGAACAAAAAGTTAAATTTCGATTTCGTAGGTTTCTTACCCTCGGACTGGTCCCAACGGCCGGCTCTCGGCTTCTAAAAACCTACTCAATCGAAAAATTTAACTTTTTGCCCTTGTATTATAAATAACTATTTCTATTAGGAAATAATACTTAATTTTCATCGTGTTTCAAGAAAAAAATCAAATTGGTGCATAACTTAAAATAAATAAAGATTTGGTTATTTTTTTTAATGTTTCATTAGTATTAAGAACACCTAACTTGGGAAAAACTAACATAATCTGACTAATATAAAAAAAAGTCAGTTTATATAAACCCACATAGATATGAAACAATGTTAAACCGCGTGTAGGATTGGTCATTCTTTCACTTCATCATTTCCTATTTCCTTCATGCAGAAAAAAATCTGACTTACTTTAATATACTTTGTGCCTAGAATTATTCTAAGAAAAAATCGGACAAATATATTATTTTTTAAATTTATTAAGGTAATATTTTCAGTTTTACACAAAAGTTTTACAGAATTTTATGTATATCTACTATAAATGAAAATATAAATGAACACGGGCTGATATTTAAAAGGGTAGTAGTGGATGGTAACAGATTACTCCTGTTAGTCTTTCACGGGGTGATTTGCGTAAGGGTTGTACTCTATCTAAAATTTTAGGGATGTTGCGGTAATCTATAGGGAATAAACTGTACGTTTGTCCTCCATTTTGATATACTTTCTAACTGTGATGATTAAAATTATATTTGCCTGAAATATATTTTTCTCGGTGTCATTTTTTGTACATAAGAATTACTTCCAACTCATAAAATTTTAGTTCAAACAATAAACAAAATTAAACGAGGTGGATAAAATGAACTTTATTACGGACATACATAATGAACTGAAATGATCCTTAAAAAAGATTAAAATCATGACCTAAAATAACGGCTTAATGTTCTTTATTTTTTCTTTTTACTCTTTTTGTCTTTCTTATCTTTTTTCTTCTTATCTTTTTTATTCTTGCTAACGCCTGTTCTCTCAATTACTTCATCGGGAATGGGACTTAATTTAGGTTTATCAGTTGGCCATCCTAAAATTAAGTAACACAGTTAAAAAAATATAATGAACAGACAAGTCAGAAGTCTTTAGTAGGGCATTGCAAAAAACACTTTTTTCTAATTTTTAATATGCACCCTTCCTATGTTGTTTCAATTGAAAAACTATGTTTGCATACCAAATATCAGCTTACTTGAACATTTTTTTTCACCCGCCCAACACCCTACAAATAAGGTATTTGTATTGTTTAATTTCTTAAATAGTTACAGTTTTAAAGTCCAAACAAGCCGTGAAAATATGTAATGCTACGCATTTTATTATATACTATTCACAGTGGATGGTATATTAAATTTTCCCAAATAACTTTAAAAATAAATTACAAAAAAAATTGACAATTTTTTTTCAAAAAAAAAATATTTTTTTGAAAAACAAAAAAATCTGAAAAAAAAGTTTAAAAAAAAAAGATTTTTTTTTTGAAATATATTTTTTTTTTTAATTGTATTTTTCTATTTTTTTTTTATTTTACTCTCCCCAAGGAAAGTCTTGCCTTAGTTAAAAAAAATATTGCTTTTTTGGACGTTTTATATCCAAATAATATGATTTCCGTAAAAAAAATTCTGTCGGTCTGTCGGTTTGTCGGTCTGTCTGTGTGTCCGGGAAATTTTTGTCCACGATAACTCAAGAACTCTTCTGGCTAAAGACTTCAAATTTGGACCATGGGTTGGTTATTTTTTCTATTTTGCGACTCTTATAAGCTCATAATCACACGCATTTTGCGTGTTCTTATAGGCCCATAAGAGATCACTAGATTTTTTTCTTTTGGGTTGACAACAAACAAAAGCCTATCGCTTGAAGTTTTCTGTGGAAATGTCAATGTCGCTATAAAATTTAATTTTCTACAAAATTTTGTGTTTAGCTTATTTTTTACCGTGTTAAAATTGTGGCTTGGTTAATTGCAGTGAAAAAGAGAAGATATGACTATAAAATATATCAAAATATCATTTGTTCTTGGACTTTTAAACAGGGTGTAAACTGTAATGCTAACCCAAAACAAAAATCCCTAAATCAGTCATCAATTTCAATGTAAGTTTTTTTTTAAATTTTATAGCAAAATAGAAAAAATTTTATGATATAAAGCACTCGTTTCATAACACGTTTTTATTATGAAACTAGTACTTTAATATACTATTAAAATATTACAATATAATCCTAACCCTTCATATTGGTTGAATGATTTTGGCAAACCAATAACTGATATTGATTGAAACAATTTAAAGTGTAATATGGAAATACCATTATATTCAAAGTTAAATTAGTACTCAATTTAAATGCAAAGCATGTATTATTTTAAGCTTCAAATATAATTGATGTTACAAATTTTGAATTTCATATCAAAGATGTTTTAATTTAATGGCCCAAAAAGCCACAGTGAGTTATTTATTCTGGATCTAAGTAACCATATTGTTTGTTTGTTTGTTTGTTTGTTTGTTTGTTTAACCTCGTACTATTCTACTTAATTAAGCATCCCCTAAGTCCAGGACTTGTGTGGGCTAGTAGTAGAGGGAACCACCGGCTTATACTGACTTTCGAACCAGTTTCTAGGGAGTGTCCGTTTCACTTATCGCCATCGACAAATTTAAATTATTAATTAACTGAAAAAGGCAAATCGGCACCAGTGAGAATCGAACTCACGATAGTAGACTTGCTATGCATATGCGCTAGCCACTACGCTATGCCTCCCATATAAATCTTAGCTTTTAAACTAATAAAATTTAGATCTTAAAACGGGAACTTATCCCTTAAGGGCTGAAAAAAATATATATAAAAATTGATTTATTTATTTTTAATTTTATTTATTTTATTTTTTTGTTCGATTTATTTAAAAGTATCACTGTATTCAGTATATTTAGTCGCTATTATTATTATAGTAACTAACGGTATAAAGACATTCTAGAAATAATACTAGTTTACAAGGGTTTTATGCCCAACTTTATTTGATGTTTTCTTACATATTTTTTGATGTTGAATCCAAATCCGGCTATAAAAAAAAATCGTTATTTCAGTTTTCGTGATAATTGACCCTAAAGATTTTATAAGGGGACAGTTAGAGAAATCATATGTTTTCGTTTAATATTTACAAAAATTGACATTAAAAAAAACTCTATCCTCAGCCATTAATGGGGTAGAATCATCCCTTTAATATATTTTTTTAAGTACCCTGATAAGAGCTGGTACCTGGTGTTATTAGTCTCGCTGAAAAAGAATTTGATATTTTAAAAAATCTGCCTTCCACCCTTAAGGCAGTAGAACCACCCCTATTTATATTTTTTTAATTAAAGTGATAAAAAGTCGTACATAGGGGTTTTGAGACTCATAGAAACCAATTTTATTTATTCATATTTTAACAAATCTATCTCCACCATCTAGGGGTGTAGAACTACCCCATTATACTTTCCCGAGGAAAGTCTTGCGTTAGAAAAAATTTTCTAATACGTTTTTCGAACAAATAAACTTTTTTTTTTACATTTATTTTTTTTTCGTTTTTGGTTTTAATAAACCTAGGCCTAAAGAGAAAGTATTATTTTGTTGACAGCAGTAATTATATTTTTAATGTTAGTACATAGGTGTTTTGGGATTTTTTGTAGGCACATTTTTTTAATATTAAATTTGGTTTGCGAGACCCAATGTACCAAATTTTATTAGGTTAATTAAAAAAAAATGCAAATATAGGTGGTCCTATGGGTTATATGGGTGAAGATAAAATTGTTAAAAAATTAAATTCATTTTCAGCCAGACGAAAACCCCCCAGGATCTAATTCTTATCGGGTTACTTAAAAAAATTAAAAACGGGTGGTTCCAGCCCCTTAAGGGTTGAAGATAGAAACTTTTAACAATAAAATTGTTTTTATCGATTCTAAAAACCATCAGATTTCAATTTTTATAAATATTAAACGAACATACACGATTTCTATAAAAACTTTTGGGTGGAATATCTCGAAACCTGAACCAACGCTTTTTTTTACGGATTTTGATTATTCATTAAAAGTTATGTATGAAAATATGTAAATAAAGTTGCGCATAAAACAAAAATTGCAATTTATAAACTAGTGAAATTGAATCAAACAGTCCTTATTCTATTTTTTTACTTATGAGTTCAGAACTTTCTTCTGTGTTATATTTTTTGTATTTCTATAAAAATAAGTATGATTTAAAACTTTTATCCTCATTCTGAAATAAGTAGTTTTAAAAATTGTTGCAAACTTAGTACTTTATTCTACTCTAAACAAAATAAAAAAATTCTTATACAGTTAATTTAAAACTTATATAATATACAATATACAATTGCTTTTATATTTAAAGTTCCTTTAAATTGTTTTGGACAAAATATTGATTGCTTCATAAAGTGTTCTCTACGTATTTAGTACATACAATTATTGTACATATTTTCAATAATCAAATTATGTATTTACGTATAATAAATTAAGGCTGTCCAGCAAAAGGAATCTGGTCTTTGGTTTAACGCTCTTCCTATTTCAAATTTAGGTTTACTTTTAAATAAGGATTTTTTACGGGTTTGTGTTGGCTTGAGACTGGCCTCCAATATTGTTGAAGTGCATCACTGTGTCTGTGGGAGTAAAGTCGACCAATCTGGTACGCATGGCCTATCATGCTCTAGGAGTAGTGGTCGCTATAGCAGACATTTGGAGGCCAATGAAATCATAAAAAAAGCGTTAACAACCATTAACTTGCATCATGTTCTTGAACCTGAAGGCCTTTTAGCAAGGATAGATGGAAAGCGTCCAGATGGTATGTCTCTAGTACACTACTCCAGGGGAAAGTGTTTGGTCTGGGACTTTACTTGCACGGACACATTGGCATTTTCCAACATACCTTTTTGTATATAAAATGTATATAAAAATAAAAATAATTTAAAATAATGAGAATTAATTCAAGGGGGGTTTCTGGTGGAATCGACCTTTTTTAAAACATTTTTTCTTGGAAAAAAATCATATTTTATTGTAGGGCTTTCTTATACATAAAATATATAGTCTGAAGTTTACAAAAAAAAATTCTTTTTTTTTATCAGAACTTTTTTCAAAATGGAGTATGGACTCCAGGTAATCTGAAAGCAAAAAGAGAAATAGATTCTTGTTAATTATTTTGCTGTTTATCGCAGCAACTAGAATTATATTTTTTTAAGAAAAAACAAGAAAATGGCGGCCTTAAGAATTTTTCGACCTTTTTTTTTAACTTTAATTGTTTATAACTTTTATAATTGTTTAAAAAAAACATATAATTCTAGTTCCTGCGATAGGGACACGTACCAAGAGTAAAAAGTTCGAAGTAGATCGGTTTAGTAGATTTTTCAAAATCACCTGCGCCAGGTCAAAAAATACTGTTTCGAGAAAAGCGCGTTTAAAGCTTTTCCTCCGAAAATCTTCAAAAAGAATATCAAAAATGTTTAAATGTCTTACACAACATCAAAATAAGTTTTTATATATTTCTAAGAGTGTTTTCTAACAGAAAATATAAAAAAATATTACCAGCCTAAAAGCACATCTTTATTACTGTTCTTTTCATTGGTAGAAATATTATTTATCTACCTATGACGCCAGAGGTTCTAAAAATAATGAAATTGCACCATGGTTAATAATGAATTTTTATTCAGCTGTTTTGGCATCTGACGTTTCACTTAATTATTAAATCGCATTGCTATTTACAAGTGTCTTTAGACACCAAATTTATTTATTGCATAATAAATTAAAAAATATTAACTAAATTAGTACCTATAAAACATATTTTACAAAAAAACACTTTGAAAAGTGAAAATCATTGGTCCATCATATTTAACCATAGATTATACAACCCATATATTACCGTAAGGATCATAGATTACTAGAGGTACAACCCCCATATATTGATTTTTGACAATAGATTCTCCCTCACAGTTTTCGCCTGTCCCCTTATTTCTGGGAGAGTACCAGAATCATCACTTTCCATTTTTATATATTTTATTACACTTAACACGCAAACACTTTCTAACTTAATAATTTCAGCAGATCACCAGAAAATTTCTACCAGAAATGTCAAGTTATTCATTTGTTTTTTTAATGGCCGCGAACGACCAGCGTGATATTTTAAACTTATAAGCTTTTTCATTAAATTTTACTAAAATAAATAAATAAATAGCTATTTAATTGTACTGGTAGTGAAAAAAATACTATATTTTCCACGTGAGTGAAGATTTTACATTTTAGACCGCGTCTTGCGGGCTTCGCGCTAGCGGGCTCATCCCGCAATTCGACGCAGGTCAAAAATGTTAAACTTCTCTCACTTGGTAAGTAATATACTATTTTGATTTTCCGAAAAAATTCCACCAGAAAGCCCTTAAACAATATGAACATGAAAATAAGTACCTAAACAAAAGTTTTTGATAAGCCTGTTTCGTTTGTTTGTTTGTTCGGTATTTCAATTTAATATTCATTTAAAGTTCTGTACCGTAATTAATACGTTCACTGCCAACGGCTAGTTTTGACAGCGGAGCAATGGGTATGGGCAAGGGAAAAATAGAAAGAATTGATTAATGTTGTTAGGGGCGCCAGTTACTTTAGCTTTTACTCCTTTAGGTAAGTAACAACCTAGTGTAAATACTTAAGCTTTTCAGTTTGAGAAAATATAACTCTTAAATAAAATAAGATAATTCATTTGAGAAATTTATTATAAATAAACTTAATGAAAGCACATCAAGTAATGTATTAATATATATAAAAAATATGTGTAATTATATTAAGATATAATTAAAGAAATCTTAATAAAAATTACTAAATTCAGAAATCATTCGACTTAAATGTATAAAGAAAACAAGAAGTTCAGCAAGCACCAAGAAATGTATGTAAACAGCAATCATTTCTTGCAGTGTATAAAAGTCATGCTTAAATTAGAAATCATTTAATCAAAAGTATGATATTTAATACTTAATAAATGAGATTAAATGTTTAAAAAAAAATAAGTACCTAAAAATGAACAAAAGCCAGAAGGGCATATAGTATTAAACAATACTATATCAGATCTGATAAAGTTTACAGTTATAAGAATATTGAAATAAAAGAATTTAAAAATATGAAATATTGCTTTCAAAAGTTTTCAGAAAGAGTACTTAGCTGGTTTCTGCAAAATCCATGAGGTATGAATTCCATCGTCTCCATCTGCACAAGTCTCCCCTATGCTGATGAATTCATTTCTCGAATGAAAGAAAAAAATATAGGCTGTCCCATCTACATTGGAAAAATCATCTTCCAGGATAAAATGTATTATTGAAAATGTTGTCCGGGATAAAATATACTTTTGAAAATTATGTCCAATATAAAATTGTCTGCTAGACGGTTACATAGAATTTATCTATGCCGAAAATTACAGAACCATGTTCCAACAGAACATCACTCCATGCGGAGAACTTCTATATCAAATATACCAAAATAAACTTCAACTTAAATTAATGTAATTCCATATTAATGGTATAGAAATGGTGAGTAATGGTAATTAATGGTGGTTAATGGTGCTTAATGGTGCTTAATGGTGCTTAATGGTGCTAAAACAATAATTATATCTTAGAAATATTCTAAGAAACAGAAAAACTTAACTTACATGTCATACTAAGTCTTCGATGTCCATCGAAACGTTATAAATGCGTAATTGTAGAAAATAACAGTTACAATATCTTCCGCATTGTTTAAATATTCATTTTCACTAACTTTAAATAAAAATACATGAAGGATTACTTCGATGATTACAGAAAATAAACACTCGTCAGTATGACACCACCATCTTGTATTAAAGTTGCTTCAAGAAGAACGAAAATCGACCTTCTTAACCGGTATGAACCCTTCAGGTAAATAAAATCCTATTTCTGAACTATTAGCGACATCTATGCAAGTCATTATCAACTACAGTTTTACCGTATAGGATTCCTAATAAAGGTAACGGAAACTACACCAAAAATAATAACTAATTAAAAGAATATTTCCTAATAAATCCGTATTAGTGATATCTAACCTCAAAATATTACTCTAAGAAACAAATATAAACAATACTTATTGTTTATCAGCAAAACTAATAAAAATACGAACAGAATACTAAGTGCCCTGTGAACTAAGTATAAACAAAATACTGAATCTAAGTGAGCAGTTCCAGCAAACTATTTTCAACAAATTCTGGATTATCCCGAAGGAATAAGCATACGAAACTTTCCAGGAGAGACAAGCTACAGATGAAAGCCAGTGAAATCCAACCCTCAATAGACTCTGAAACATATAAAAACCAGGTAAGTCCATAGACAAATGCATTATAGAGAAATAAGTCATATGATTCTTTATTATTAAAAATCATATTCTAATTATGTTTTCTTTATGTTATTTTCAGGTAGAACTATGGAATAGAGACTTATATGGTTAGAATTCAGTTCCTGCTACAAAATAGTCCCAGATACAAAATAGTTCTGTACGTACGTAACTATTTATATACAAAATAAACATAAATTATAACGTAAGTAAACGAATAGTTTAATTAACCCTTGCTATATTACAAAGTGACGATTTATATCGTTACAGTTCATTCAGGTGTAAGCAATTTTAGTTTCAAAATGTTCATTTATTACATTTTTCGCAACTGTGCTATAGAAAAGTATACTTTACACGGAGAAACTACTAAAAAGTACGTAATTATCAGTGCTCGGAGATTTTTTAACAGGTTCGCATTAAGGAAAACGTGATTTATATTTAAAAAATACATGTAAATAAGTTTGGGCGATATCTAGTATTAAGTATACCTGCTACGCGTAAGCTAATAGTCTAAAGAAACATATTTCTGCGTGACATCGCGTTCCGTGGGCATCTCATTTTGTTTTAAATACTCTGCAGCGCATGGACTATACTGCCCTACTACGCTAGAAAGCAGTAACTCCATTTGTCGCATAGCAGCGGTTTCAAAATATTACATCAGAGTTAACATCAAAACGTCGCTAGGCGACAAATGGAGTTGCTGTTTTCTAGCGTTGTAGGGCAGTATAGTTGTGTGGGTGAACTATTCTGTTCTGCTAAGACAAGTTGTCCTATCTGCAAAAATTCACTTTTTGAGATAAGCATACCATTGTATTGCATTAAACTAGCCTCAAGTGCCTAGTAAAGAGAAATGTCCTATTTAAAACCCAAGTCCTGAAAATTAGCCTAGGATGTTTGTTTTATGTGGAAAATTTTCAATATTTTCTAAGTAAAAATGTACTTACTAGTACTTACTAGACGAATAAGTCCTAACTGTACAGATCTTAGTAATTTAATTTGACTTTTTAAATAATTTTGTCCTAACTACTTCAGATAGGACAAATTCATCTAGTAAGACAACTTATTTTTCTGACAGCAAAGATTCGCGACAAATATTATAACCTAAAAATTAAATATTTACATCCAACAGGAGAGAAGTATAATTATTTTTTATTTGCAGTAAATATAAAGTGTTTTTGTGCAGTTAAACGCTATTTGTTGTCCTGAGAAAATTAACAAAGGTAAGCAAAGTAATCATCCAATTTGCAGTTAGGAGTGTTGGTTTTTTAGAAAAAAGAAAATATTAATTAATGTATAGTTACAATAGATTTCGATGAGTATACGATATAGTTCGAAGCATTTCACATCTTCACAGCTTGTTTAAAATATTACATTTCAACTCAAATTCGGTTACACATTTAACATAAATGTAAACTGTACAGGGTACATAGTAGACCCTTTAAGGTAGTTAAATTCATGTAGTTGTCCTAAAACCATATGAAATTATTTTGTATTATGAAATGTGTTACATATATAATAATGTTTTTCTACTACCTAATTAAGTGCTAGCTTACATATTATCTACCGTTGTCAAAGCTTGTTTACGTTGACAACCAATAAAATCAGTGAACTCATTTATTATTGACCGTTGTTAAGCATTGTTTATTGACGACGGTCAATAATGAAACAAATTAAGACAGCTGATAACTTTTTTCAACTTATTTGTAAAACTGACAGCTATGTCAAAATAGTTTTTAAACTATATTAGTAACTAATATTTGGAGTTACTACCTTTAGGTAGTAAAAAAATGGTATATGCACCACGTATGCGAACTGTCTTAAGTGTTCTCCACTGATTTTTTGCCTAGACTCCATCTCAGCAAAAAAACTTCAGTCTCGAATACTCAATGTTTGGTTCGCATACTAGGTGCATAATATACTATTATAATATAATATAATATAATATAATATAATATAATAATTTGTATATATATTATATACACATATACATATATCTATATTTACTAGTTTGTTTTCCACGTTAATTTATTCATCAAAATCAAAAAATATTAATTTTAAAAACAACTTAAAAAAAATAATAGAATGGGTGGGTGCAAGGTGGTGAAAATCGTAATAACATTTGGTGTAAATCGAAATTTGCAAAATTAAAAATAAAAATCGTCCTGCCTTAAATAATCCCTTTGCCAAATTAGACTTTATCATACACCGCTTATTAAATAACCTTTCCAACAATGTCTGTCAAAAAGTCACATGTGCACAAGGGGTAGGTTGCTATTAGAAAAAAAGTTGTAATGGGTGGTTGCAAGGGGGTGTACATTTTGGTAACTTTTTTTATACCAAAATTTGCAAAATAAAAAAAATTAGACCTTTCCGAGCGTCTTTTTAAACGTTTGTATCCGGGATATTTTTTTTCTTCAAATTTTATTATTCTAGTTTAAATAAAACCTAAACACCTAATCATAACCTCAAACACTGGGGTCACATGCAGAAACGGTTAATATTTTTCTACTCCATTTTTTTACGGCCCGCTTATCCAAGTATTCTGCAATCCTGGTTGACATGGTTTTTATAGATTTAGATGCAAAAAAATAATTTTTAACAGTCTGGTAGTGATGAAAACGCATGCCCTCATTGCGCTAAGGGTTTTCTTTGTGAGGGACACGGACGTCCCTCGGGAAACTTAACATTTTAATAAAAAAATAAGTCTGGATCCGTCCCTAAAAATTTTTGAACCTATTAACCAGATACCCAGTATTATTTGTAACCGAAAAGTTAACATTACTTTTAGAAAACTCGACATGTTATTAAAATTTCTGGAAAATAAAAAAACTTTTGTTCCAGATTTAAAGTTTATTTAGATATTTATTTACGCCAGGATGGACCTTGTTTATAAATGTAGTAATATAGTAGTATAGTATGGATCTTTTTCAAAGGTGGTTCGCCCCTATAACTTTTTTATTACCAGAGATAAAAGAATATTTACAGGGTGTCTGTAAGAGACTATATTTTAAATTATATTTTTCTTATTAATTTAAAGGTGCAGAATCCGAATTTGACCTTAAAAGCAATCCAGCACGTCTTATTTTTTGAGGCAATCATTCCAATTTAAAAATCATTTGTAAAAAACAATCTTGCTTATTATTTTTTTTTTTTCGGTTTTTAATGGTTTTACATCATAAAAATATCACTTACTTAAGGACCGTGATGTTTTTGAAGTTTTTTGGCGTTTTTTGGTATGAGTACGTGACACTAAGCTTGTCCCCTTATGCACTCGTCTCCTCACCACCCACCTTTACTTAGTTGTGTCACAGGATCAATTTTTTAATATTAATATTATTAAATATTCTACCTATGAATTTAAAGTTTCCATAATCTAAGTTGGATATTTTTTAATTAATATTGAGTCAGCGAATCCAAATTTTTTCTCAGAATATTTTCATCTCCCATGATTTTCGAACAAAAGAGGGCTAAAATTATGATATTTTACCAATTTTGTCTCATTTTTCTAAGAAACACGAGGTGTAGAAACATTATGAGGCAAGATTCGATATCGACGACCCAAAATTGGACAAGAAACCGTGTTACCTAGTGTAACTTAAGAACAAAAAGTCCAACTGGAAAAAACAAATTCTAAAGTTCGCTAATCTACTTTTAATAAGGGCTTTGAAAATAACCAAACGATACTTTGATTAATGAGGGTTTTGAAAATAACTTTTTCGTAAACAAAAAATATAGGTGGCGCTACTTTTTAATTGTAGTGCAAAAAAATAGTGTATACACGGGTTTAAAGTGATTATATTCTGGGAAGTTTATCGAAGAGTAAACTATGTAATACTAAGCATTGCAGATCTTACTTATACAACATATCTTGCTGGTAGTATTAATGTAACGTGCTAGAATTTACCTCATATGTATGGCACATATGAGATAAATTCTAGCACATAATTCACAGGCTCGCACAAGAACATAAAATATAACAACGTGATTGGCTTGATGGGCCGCCATGTGTATTGTAAGCCAATCACGGCATCGCATTCTTATGTTTTATGTTCTTATACAAGCTTCTGGATAGGACTTAATGTGGCTTATTCGTGGGTTCATTTGATTATTTCAAATCGTATATTATTGAGATTTAGAAAATAATGACGTAAAAATCCAGGACCCTTTTGCAAAAGCATATATTTTTCCGGTTGACATTTTCTTTATTTTATTCCACACCAAATAGAGGAAGGCAGTGAATCATTTAACCGCTTATAAAATATTTACGAGTTTGTCCGGAAAAGATCCTTTTGTCTCCATATGTTTTGCTGTTTTTATTTATTTGGCCTACCTTCTGGACATTGTCGCACACTAGCGAAAATGACTAAATTTATGGCTAAAGTGTAGAAAAATTAATGAGTATTCACTCCTCAAAAAGTGAACACTTTTTTTATTTTTCCTCGTGTTGCTTTTCTGATGACCAAATGGGTGATTATTTATTTAAAACTGAGCAAAAAAGTATTCTTTACCAAAACACCTAAATTTAATATTAAATGAGTAATAGCCTTTTAAAAAGTAACGTTTTTTGTGCATAGAAAAAACGGATTCCTTGAACCAAGGACACGTGTCTTTGGATATGTTCAAAGCCATATTCTCTTGTTTCAAGGCTAGCATTTTCTTGAACCAAAGTCAATGTCCTTGGATAAAGAGTGCGGATTTTTATTCCAAACCCCGTGCTCTTCATTCAAGGACATTGACTTTGGTTCAAGAAAATGCCAGCCTTGAATCAAGAGAATATGGCTTTGAACATATATAATTATGGGAGGCATAGCGTAGTGGCTAGCGCGTATGTATAGCAAGTCTACTATCGTGAGTTCGATTCTCACTGGCGCCGATTTGCCTTTTTCAGTTAATTAATAATTGAAATTTGGCGAAGGCGCTAAGTGAAACGGACATTCCCTAGAAACTGGTTCGAAAGTCAGTATAAGCCGGTGGATCCCTCTACTACTAGCCCACACAAGTCCTGGACTTAGGGGATGCTTGATTAAGTAGAATAGTACGAGGTTAAACAAACAAACAAACAAACAAAACAAACAAACATATATAAAGACACGTGTCCTTGGTTCAAGGAATCCGTTTTTTCTATGTGGCACAAAATGTTACTTCCTCTTAATTGCTTTTTTTTTAACGGTTGTGTATAGTGTACGAAAAATTTAAAAATGTAGGTGACCCTGGTTATAAATAAATTTTGGCTGTAAATTAGTTTTTTTTGCCACTGTGTATAGCGTTTGTTTTTAGTTGTCTCGGATTTGCAGGGATTTAGGGTGTTTCGTTTTCGCTTTAAAAACTAGAGTACCTTTAAAATTGATTAGAAAAATAAAAAAGATTTAAATAAAATGTTCAATATTTTCTTTTTCTTACTTACCTTACTTTTACAAATGGTTATGACATAATAAAGACACAATTTAAAAGATGAATGTGTTTTATTTAAAATTTTAATAATTAGCTTCAAAAACCAGGTCAAAAGTAAAAAGGCTCAAATAGTATGCAAATGTACATAATATATTTTTAAAATAGCTCATAAAAGAGCAAAGTCGTAAACAAATATACTGCTTCACATTCACTTGATATACTCTTCGAAATAAATAGTTATTTATAATACAAGGGCGAAAAGTTAAGTTTTTTGATTAAGTAGGTTTTTAGAAGCCGAGTGCTGGCTGATAGGGCCGGCGCGAGGGTAATAAAGCTACGAAATCGAAATTTAACTTTTTGCCCGTGTATTATACAATAATTTTTATTCGATTGTTACTAATTATAATAAATTATTAAAATATAGAGGAAAGTCGCCTAATTTCGGATACCATTTACAATGTATTCAATATTTAATACTCGGTATTACTTTTTGATATTTTCTTTATATAACCAGATACAACTTATTATAGCGAACCATGATTTATTATAAAAGCAATTTTATTACAGTTTATTTTTTCCAAAAAACATGGTTAAAAAAAATCAGCGCATTTTTGTGCATTTGAAAAAGGGCTCCTAATTTCGTACATATCCGAAAAAATTTTTTCAAGAGTAGATCTGGATCCCATGGCTTATGTTTCTTGTTATTCCTTCACATTTAAGACGTAATTTAATCATTAAGCGATTTTCTACGAAATACTATAGAAACTATAATTTTAGATTCCCAATTTCGAATATCTTAGTATCTTAGGTAATTTTCGTTTTTTCAAAATTGTTTATCTTAGTTTGTTGTATCATTATAAAAAAAATATTTAATGGTTGGTTATCCTGAATAATAATTACCTTGCGGATATCCGAAATTGGGAATAAAATGCACAAAAATGGTCTATCCGAAATTAGGCAACTTTCTGCTTTTTAGATTAGAAATTTGTAGAATGTTTACGTTTTCAAATTGCTTAATTATGAATAGTGGATCAATTTAACTAACATCATAACTTACCCAAGACAGAATCACAAACTTTTATAACGATTATTTATAAAATAAACAAACATGTTAATGCAACTGAGCACAAAACTGCCATTTGCAATATAAACGATTTGTGCTGCCATTTAAAGGGGAGAAGCTCTACCGTTATCATATTACAGGACGGATTTAGTTTGACTTTTGGCTTCACATAAAAGTAGGTTTCTATTTACCTTTGCAGACAGTATCTTAAATACACTACTATCCGAAATTTGGAAACCATCCGAAATTAGGCGCATTTCCTCTACCTAATTTTAAAGTGCAAAACATATTTCTATTTCCTGTCTTATTACTTATCTAGTCAAACATGGCAAATTGCTATCCAATCAAATCGCTAAAAAAAACAATTGAATCGTTTCTTTTGCGTGCGGTTTCATTTTTAAACTAAAAAAGCTATAGCTTGGTGATTAATTTCTGTTAAAATGTGTCTGTTATGAAAATAATAATACTTCCAAAACTGTTCTATGAATATTATAAATATTGAAATTGATTGTACAATTAAAATTTTGTGTTTTTAAGTTATTTTAGAGGATTAATACAGATTAATCAGTTAACATATATTTTGAGGTTATTTTATAGAAGAATTTTTATTTTGTATGTAATGATTTTAATAACTGTATCTGGTCAAAAGAACAGTTAGTTCAAGACTAAAAGTGACCAAAAAGTCATATTTCTCTATAAATATTACAGTAAAGGTAAAGCATCTTCTTTTAAAAAGCTTAAAAACAACAAGTTTTAGTTAGCGGGCGAAAAAAACTTTTTGGCCCTAGGGCCACAAAGTTCAACTTTCGCCCGTAAAACATGAACAAAAAGTGCCGCTCTTAGAATCAATCGAATAAAATATTGTTTTATGATATAATAGTGGTTTGGTGGAAAGACGAAAAATACTGTGTTTAAAACGATTACGGAAATTGCCAACCTTGCCCTCCGAACTCAGATGGCAACTTCCGTAATCGCCCTAAAAAGAGTTTTCATTCGATTGTAATATATTAATAAATACAATTGTATTTTTGACAACAAATTTGAGGTAAGAATTCAAATGTCAACAGTTTCAATACCAATCAACCAATCAACGTCAACTGTTTTACTTTTGCGGTCTAGGCAGAAAAATTAAACTTTTCGTACAGTTTTATTATACAAAAGGTTTTAGATACAATAGAATAAAAAGTACTTTTTGCTACATATACCCCCAACCATTGGAAGTAGGAAGGGGCCCTAAGATTACGAATTGGGTAAGATGACGAATAGTCTATAACAAGCGAACGTCAACACATGGAGCAACAGTTGCAGTTTGTGGTAACTACCTGACTAGAGCGCGAAATAAGAGCGCTAGTTTTATTCCTTCTAAAACCAAGTTGGTCGACGTAAAAGCCAGGTTTGTTTAAATGAGTGATTCGTTATCATTTCGAGTGTACCAACTTTAGTGAATAAAATTTTATGGGTGAGTATTGGCCTGTTTATATATACACTGTTAACATTATTATATTTTAATTAGTAAAATTGGTCGTATCCTTTGATATATAATGATAGATGTGTCGTGAGATATAGGATTAAGGAAGGCTATTGAAACAACTTTGTAGGTGCCTACGTTTCGTAAGCAAGTTCATACTTCATCAGGGCAATCCTAGTTTTATTATAGCTGGCCCCATTTGTTTGTTAAATTCTGTCGGAAATCAAGAACACATTTTGGCGACAGAGGGCATCTAAACATGTTTGTGAAAACCACATGTGTATGGTATATGTTACATAAAACACTTAGATTGGGTTAAATTCCAAAAATTATATAAAAATATATCACTGTTTTTATTAAAATTAATGAAATTACGCATTTCTGTTTGTCACTGTCAATAGTCCCTGCGCTGATTTGATAATGACAATCAAAATAAAGATGCAATATAAAAATTAGGTTTAACTTAAAAATTTACCAGGAAAACAGTTAAAACAGCGACAAGAATACAAAGCATCATATATCTTCACGGCTTGTTTTTATTATTACTATTATTTTGATTATTATTTTTTAACCATTTAAAGACGGGTTAGCTCTTCTAGCTTTGGAGCAACGAAGAACATACTACATAACAATATGGTAAATTAAAAAGAATGGTTTTTAAAATAAAAACAGGTTTTAAAACTCGCAAAGAAAACTTAATTTGCATTTTTTCATGCATACACATAACTTTTATCAGGAGAAAATTATATCGTTAACGATATAATTGGACACCTAATTTATCTATATTTTTTTAAATATTAAGTTATTTAAATGAAAATACCACATTAAATTTAATATTTTATAATTTAAAATTAAAAGTTAAAATTAAAAAAAATTAAATAACGATGATATTATCTTTTCATAAAATTTTGATATATTTACTTTACTCGGAGGATTCCACGAGATTCGATAAATCGAAATTTCTTGTCTTGTCTTGATTTCAAGAAAATATTAAGACAAGAGTGCAATTTAAAAATTCAAGACAAGACAAGTCACGTAGTCGAGCATCGCGACTTTGCATCGGAAATCAAGGTTTCTCTTGACTTGATTAAATTTTTAAACTTTTCATGCACATACCACTTAAAAGTTTAAGCAAGTCATGGAATTAAACAATCATAATCAATAATAACATAGGCGCCGACTCTGGGGGGCGGGGGGCCTTGGTCCCCCTGGACCCATAACAGGGCGGGCCAGACCCCCTTGGAATATGGTCTATACTTTTAAATATGATAAAAGCTTCACAATTTTTAAATAATTTTTAGTGTTTTTTTCATTTAATAAAATTTTTTAAATTTTATGTAAATTTTTTCTACTTTTTGCCCCCCCCTGAAATTTTGGAAAGTCGGCTTCTATAAATAACACTAACTTGTTTGGCTTACTCTTACTATGTTTGGACGCAAGATACTAAGGTGAATTTAACTGTTTTTAAATATAAAGTTGCAATCTTAAAAAAGTACTACACCCAAAAATTGTACCATTTAAATCCAACTTGTCATTAAATTCAATTGAGGATTTAACTGTCAGAGTTATATAAAACTAAGTATAATTGTCATCTTGTTATCATAATTTTCCAAGTGTCAATTGTGTCAACATGCTTCAAAAATGAATTTTAACAATACATTTTGGGGCTAATATAAGGAAAATGACTGAGAATTTAAATAATTCTACACGCCAGAACCAAAATATATAGGAATCGGCTCTTTTAAAGTGTAAACAAATAAAGTACCTTATTGTTTTTCGTTATTTGTAATGTATTTTTTTTCTTTTATAATTTTTTTAATTTCATATATTTCTGTAATTTTTACAAATAGGGATATATTTTTTCGAGAAATTAATATTATTTTATATCGTTTTTAAATACACTGACATTGTACAAAACCCTAAAAATTTTGTTGTCATTAAAGCACTTAAAACAGCTAATGTTGTGTGACGTCGAAAGGTCCCATTCAGTGATATGGGATTGCCTCCGTAACATCGCCTTTATGATATTAATTAAGTGGACTGCGAATAGGTATTAATGATTGAAAAGAATATTAAAGACAAAACGACAGTTCCAATAATATATATGGTAATCTTACCTTAGTTACAGCATTCAGCACGACAGGTCATGACCGCCATTTCTTCACAGGAGACACCACATAATTGGAAACTGATGTACGCGAATTAAAGTTTGTTTGACCAGTGTAGGTATACACTACTAATTATTTAAATACATATGTGTATATGGAACTTATTTCTATAGTTTGCAGCCGTAAAATATGGTAAATTCTAACGAATGCCCGCGGCGTGGTATATTCGTCAGCTGACGAATGGGACCTTTCGACGTCACACAACATGGCCCTTTCGAACCGGATTTAAGCTAGCAGAACCATTATAACATGGTCCGTTTTGAACCGGAATTTTGGCACTAGTATAACTATTTAACATAGCTTCATAGCTTTTAAATTCATTTAACTAGATTTTGCTAATTTTACAGTGTGTGTGTGGTAACGTTCTTTTGCAGTTGTAAAATTACATATTTGTTATAAATAACAATATCATATTTGGATTTAGCATTCGAAGATAGCTTATTTATTAGCATTAAAATTATTTGTTATAAATAACAATATCATATTTGAGTGTTGCATTCGGAGATAGCTTATTTATTAACAAAAAAATCTCGCGTAAAATCTTATTTTGAATAAAAATTATTTTCAAATAGGGTAATTCGCTTTAAAAATATATTTTGGATTTTTCGGTTGAAAAATTAAAAACCGATAAAATCGTAAACTTTGTGCTCTATAAAAAAGGCAAAAAATTATCAGCTGTATCCAAGCGTTTTTTTCCTTTTTCTTTGGACACAGTCAAAACCGCAATTATTATTTTATTTTGCAAAAATACAGTTTATTGTTAAGATAAAAATATTATTTAACTTTGCCTTTTGAAAATTATTGTTTTAAAACTGGTGATTTATTTGGGCGTAGAAAGATTCTTAAAAATATTTCTGTGCTTTGAAAAAATAAATTAAAATTTATCCATATAATTAATTACATTCGATAGAACTTATTTGCGAGCAAGATATTATAATTAAAATACCTATCTAGTAGTAATAGATTTAAAATTTACCTATTGCTAGTAAAGTTACATATAGGGTGGAAACAAAATTACTTTTATATTTTGATTTTTTTCCTTCTAATTTGATATATTTTTTGCGCGCAAAAATAAGATACCTTGTCCAAATTCTAGTTTTAACATTATACAGGGAGTTCTTAAAATTAGGAACTTTTGTAAAACTTATTTTTTTATATTGGATATCTAGGTATTTTTTCTTGTACTTTTCGAATGTATACAGGGTTATGCAAGTGGGAAATCTTGAGCTGTATCTTTAGTGTATACCAGGTTGAAAAATAGTAGAAAACACTTAAAAATATAATTTTAATTTTTATTTTATTTTCTTTTTTATTTTTTGGAAATACTATCGGTACATAAAAAATTGTAATTTTCAAAGAATAGGTTAAAAATAAATTTAGCCCATTTCAAAATGTTTTCATATAGGAGAATTGAACTTAGATTATAATCTGAATTTTTTTAATATTCTGTCAAATATATGCATACAGGGTAACCTAAAGCTTAATTGTAATTTTGAATTTTGCCTTTTTGAGTATCCAGTCCATATATACAGGGTCTTAAATTGTACTTTTGAGTTTTTGTTTTTGTTTTTTTTTTATATTCTGTCAGAATATATACAGGGTGACTTAAAAATTAAGTTGTAATTTTTTGAATTTGGTTTTTTTGGAAAACTCTGTGCAAATATACAGGGTAACTCATAGTTTGGATTATAATTTGGAATTTTGAATTTTGTTGAAAATATTATAAAAAGTCCAAACGAAAATATTTACAGGGTGATTCATTACTGAGGTATAAGTTATATTTTAGCCATTATATCTGGAGGTTTTCTTCTACAATAAATTCAATTTAAGAAATAAAATTTGAGAAAAAATTGTGTAATTTTCCTAAAATTATTCAGTTTATATTTTTTTTATAATTTTTATTTTTTTCTTTTACCTTTCAATAAATAAATTTTATAAGCCATGGATCTAAACGAATATTGCATTATGGACAACCGTAGGCAGTTGCAATATGATAGGCTAAAGCGAGTTCAAAAGGCAGCAGTGGCCGCTCAAAAAGATATCACAAAACAGCAACATTTTAAAATTTGTTATCAACAGCTGGATGTGACTTATAAGCAATTGCATACGCTGGCTGATGACATACTCGCTTTCGTCATATCAGATCCTGGACGTACGGATGCTATCCGAAAAACGGATATAGCTAAAGAAAAGGAAGCTGCTACGGTGATTGATGAAATGTTTTGGCAGATCCAAGGTATTTATGTACAATTATTTGGAAGTTCTTCAAATGCTACGACTTCAAATGTCAAGCTTCAAAAGTTGAATTTAAAACCTTTTAGCGGAAAATTTCCAGACTGGCAAACTTTTATAGATTTGTATGATTCTGCTATACATACAAATCCCCAACTCTCAGACATTGAAAAATTTTCTCATTTACATTTATTATTAACTCCGGAACCACTTAGCATTATTAAGTGTGTTCAATTATCGGGAAGTAACTACTCTGTAGCTTATAATCAGCTGCGTCAGAGGTATGACAATAAACGATTATTGGCTAATACGCACTGGCAGGCAATATGTCAACTGCCAAACATCTCTGACACATCATCAGCCTTGATTATTTTCCTGAATACTCTTGTCGAAAATTTAGCGGCATCGGGGCCTTGGGTCTTCCAACAAACGAGTGGAGCTTTATTCTTGTAGATATGGTGTTCAAACGTATTCCAAAAAATCTTTGTGCTAAGTTTGAGGAACAAAATAAAAATAATGGTTTTCCCACATTTGACGAATTAAAACTGTTTTTGACAGCACATGCTAAAGCTTTAGAAACTGTTGAGGCTTTATCTTCTAAAAAAGCACCAATCAACAATGTTCAAAAGCCAGTATCAAAACATGTTAAGTTAGATTCATATAATAATTCTTCTTTTGTGACAAATACTGATATTTTATCTTGCCCTGTTTGCAAGTCAAATCATCATGTTTCTCAGTGTAGGTCGTTTTTATCAGAAGCTCCAAAAAAGAGATATGAAATTGCTAAACAGCATAGGTTATGTGTCAATTGTCTTAGCCATTCACACAACTTTAAGTTTTGCAATTCTACTCATTTATGCAAAATGTGTAAAAAGCGACATCATTCCACTTTACATTTTGACAAACCAAATAACAAGGCAGTTAAAGTAAATTTATCACATTCTGGTGAAAATAACGTAACCCCTCCCTTATCGGTCCAAACGGCCGGTACATCGGAACAAAACTGCGTAGGAAATAATGACTCTAGCGTCGAGTCTAATGATCCTAACGTTTTCACATCCATAACGACAGTACCAGCGCCAATTTTATTGGCTACTGCTATGGTACACGTAAAGGATGGTCGTGGGCACTATCAATTAAAACGTGCTTTAATTGATAATGGCTCTACTTGTTCATTTATAACAGAAAGATGTTTGAATCGGCTAGGATTACACCGTTCGTCTTTTCATAAGACCATAACGGGCATTAATCCTAATTCTCCGGTAACATCCAAGGGCATTACTCAATGCGTAATAAAGCCCACTCAAGCTAAGAATCCTATTCTTAATATTGATGCAGTTGTGCTGCCGAATCTTCCTGAACGGTTGCCGGCATGCGCACTCGATACTACCCAATGGCATCACATACGCCAGCTAAATTTAGCAGATCCCGAATTTAATAAAGTAAAAGCCGTGGAGCTTTTACTGGGGGCGGAGGTGTTTGCTCAGATTTTGCTCAGCAATAAAGTAGCAGGGGATCTGAGTCAACCGGTAGCCATTGAGACAGTTTTCGGATATATACTCATGGGGAAAATATCCTATCCCTCCCCGACAAATTTTGCACTTGTCACATCCATGGAAACCTTTGATCTAAAGTCCTTTTGGGAATTAGAGCAGGTACCTCAACAGGAAAAATTAACTCCTGAGGAAAAATGGTGTGAACAACAATATACTGAATCATGTACACGAACAAACGAGGGACGTTACATGGTTGCCCTACCATTCAAAAAAATGGAACCTACGTTTATGGGTGATTCTCGCACAAACGCACTTAAGCGTTTTTTCTCTTTAGAAAAACGATGCTTGCAAGATGAATCCGTAAAAATATCATATTCAAAAATTATTCAGGAATATTTAGATTCTGGGCACATGGAAGAAGCACCTCCATGTGAGGCCACTGCACCGCATTATACGGTTCCGCACTTTGCGGTACTAAGGCCGGATAGTAGTACTACCCAGGTACGCATAGTTTTTGATTGCAGTGCTAAAACATCAGAGGGCTACTCCCTTAATGATTTATTATGTCCAGGACCTAAATTACAAACTGATATAATTTCCCTTTTATTAAAATTTCGCCTTCATACTATTGTTATAATGGCAGACATAAAACAAATGTTTAGGCAAATTCTTATGGATCCGAAGCACCGAAATTATCAACGATTGCTTTGGAGATTTCATCCCCAACAACCAGTAAAAGAATACCGACTTACAACGGTAGCTTTTGGTAATACTTCCTCTCCCTTTCTAGCATTACGCACTATTAAACAGTTAGTAACAGATGAGGGTAAAGATTTTCCTATGGCATCAAAAGCTCTAGAAGAAGATACCTTTGTTGATGACATTATCTCAGGGGCTGACAACCTAGAGCTAGCACAGGTGCTTTGTCTTCAGCTAACTGAACTTTTACAAAAAGGAAAGTTTGAATTGAGGAAGTGGGCGAGCAATTCTCCAAATTTATTGAAAGATATCCCTGTCGATCATCGACAGCATATATCATTTGATTCTGAAGAAGATTCATATCTTAAAATTTTGGGACTTCAATGGACTCCACATACAGATTTTTTCTCTTTTCGGGTGAAGGCTTTAGAGTCTACACCAACTAAGCGTTTTATCCTATCGGATATTGCGCGTATTTGGGATCCACTTGGATATCTCAGTCCAATAACCTTTGTAGCCAAGCATTTAATACAGCATTTATGGTCACTAGGTTGTGATTGGGACCAGCCACTTCCCAATGAAGTGGTAACAAAGTGGTTACAATTTAAATCTGAATTGCACATGTTAGCAGATTTAAAAATTTCCCGTTTTCTTGATATAAAAAACGCCCGTGGTTTAGAATTGCATGGCTTTTGTGACAGTTCTGAGAAGGGCTATTGTGCTATAATTTTCTTTCGAAAACCTCTGCCAGATGGAAAGTTTGAAGTTTCCTTAATCTGTGCAAAGTCAAAAGTTGCTACTTTAAAGAAATTATCAATACCCCGCTTGGAATTGTGCGCTGCTGTTTTATTAAGTAATTTAATAAAGTTTGTTCGCAACACTTATAAAAACAGCATTACTTTTCATAAAACATATGCTTGGTCAGATTCCATGGTAGCCTTATCATGGATTAAGGCTCCGCCCCATCGTTGGAAAACATTCGTCGCAAATCGCGTTAGCCACATCCAAGATTTGGTACCACCAGATTGTTGGTATCATGTTAAGTCTGCGGACAACGTGGCTGACCATGGTTCACGTGGGCTTTTTCCCAGCGAGCTTATGCAGTGTACCCAATGGTGGGCGGGACCAGAATTCTTGTCTACCTCCCTGGATCTTGATACGGATAGTTTTACACCCGTTACGTCTCCAGATGAGGCCAAGATTATATCCCTAGTTTTAATAGAGACTGATCAATTTATTGATACCCTATTAAACAAATATTCTAGATTATCACGTCTAATACGTGTTGTCTCATATATTTTTCGTTTTGGTTTCAATTTACGTAATCCTAATCAAAAGGTTACTACTGCTTTAGTTGCAAATGATTTACAAGTGTCCTTAATGACTTTGGTTAAAATTGTTCAACACCAATATTTTAAGGAAGATATTGTACGTATCGAGCAACAAACGCCGGTTAATAAAACTTTACGTAAATTAAATCCTTTCATAGACCCACAAGGAGTTTTACGAGTAGGCGGTAGGCTAAAAAATGCACATCTGCCGTTTGAAAGTAAACATCCCGCATTATTACCTCGTACTCATCGATTGACTTACCTCATTATCGAGGATATGCATGTTAGGCATATGCATCCTGGGATTCAAACCTTACAGTTTTTATTGAATCAACAGTTTTGGATATTATCCGCCAAGCGGGCCATAAAATCTGTTGTTTCAAAGTGTCACAAGTGCTTTAGGGTTAAGCCCAACACTATCCAACCTAGGATGGGTGACCTACCGAGCTTTAGGATAAGTCAGTTAAAAGCTTTCCAAAGCTGTGGCGTGGACTATTGTGGTCCATTCAATATAAGCATGGGACGAGTATGTGGTGCAAAAACTTACAAAGCTTGGATTTGTGTGTTCGTGTGCTCGACCACAAAAGCTATACACTTAGAGTTGGTGTCCTCACTTTCTTCTGAGTCCTTTTTGGCTGCTCTTCGTCGTTTCATTTCTAGACGTGGACGCTGTAATCACATTTTCTCTGATCAAGGTACAAATTTTGTTGGTGCCGCGCGCCAATTAGATGAGTTGATGCAGCATGCCACTGAAACTGAATCGATAAAGTGGTCATTTAATCCCCCTTCAGCCCCACATTTTGGTGGTCTGTTTGAATCTGGTGTTAAGTCGGTAAAAACTCATTTTTATAGAGTAGTTGGTTTACAACGACTGACATATGAGGAATTCTCAACCTTCTTAGTTCAAATAGAAGCCTTATTGAACTCGAGACCTCTTTGTCCAGTTAGCTCTAACCCAAATGATTTATCGGTCTTAACTCCCGGACATTTTCTTACCCTGAACTCACTCTCTGCCCCGCCAGAGCCTGATCTACAAGACTTGCCTCTTAATCGTCTAAATAGGTGGCAGCTCATTCAACGTATGCATCAGGACTACTGGGCCAGGTATCATTCCGAATATTTATGTACTTTACAGCAAAGAGTTAAATGGAATGAACCCTCTAAACCGATAGAACTTGGTTCTATGGTGCTGATAAAGAACGATTTACAGCCCCCTCTTCGTTGGTCGATAGGTCGTGTAATAGAGTTATTTCCAGGTGCTGATGGTGTGATCCGAGTAGTAAATGTCCGTACAGCTCAAGGTGTCCTAAAGAGACCCTTAGTAAAATTATGTATATTACCTATGTGTTGTTAAAACACTCTAATTTTGTGTGTTTTGGTGGGCGGTAATGTTACAACCACATTTCTGTGTTTGTATTTATTTTTAATTTGGGTTTTATTATACATAATTTCATTTAATTTCTTTACTTAGTTATAATTCAAAAATAATATTTTATTTTGAATTAATTGTATTTTTGTAAGTAACGCGCTGAAAACCTCCTAGCTTTTCTGCGCGAGTTCGGGTAGGTTGCCTTCCGGACAGTAGCAATTTGACACTCGAGAACGATCGATGCGTGTCAATAAAAATATACTCAAATCAGCTGACGAATATACCACGCCGCGGGTATTCGTTAGAATTTACCATATTTTACGGCTGCAAACTATAGAAATAAGTTCCATATACACATATGTATTTAAATAATTAGTAGTGTATACCTACACTGGTCAAACAAACTTTAATTCGCGTACATCAGTTTCCAATTATGTGGTGTCTCCTGTGAAGAAATGGCGGTCATGACCTGTCGTGCTGAATGCTGTAACTAAGGTAAGATTACCATATATATTATTGGAACTGTCGTTTTGTCTTTAATATTCTTTTCAATCATTAATACCTATTCGCAGTCCACTTAATTAATATCATAAAGGCGATGTTACGGAGGCAATCCCATATCACCGAATGGGACCTTTCGACGTCACACAACAGCTAAAATTTTAAATTTTTTGGTATACTCCAATGCTTCATTGCTGTAGTACTTTTTTTATTTTAAGTGTAATTTGTTCATACAAAATATCCAGAAACAACCAACTCTGCATAATGTCGAGAGCCTTGAAATATAAGACTCTCGTCAGATGAGATAGAAGTTAATCGTCTAGACAAGGCAAGAGGTTTTTCGCCGAGAAATAATTAAGACAAAATAAACCTAATTCCTTTTTGGAAAATCGAGTAGAAAATTTTCGTTTCTTAGCTCACATAAAACCCTGCGAAATTATTTGAAACAACTGCTCTGTATAATAACGAGAAATAAATTCATATTCAGAGAGGTGTAAAATATAAGCATAAGTTCTATAGTAAGCTGTAAAATTTACTGACATTACACACAAAGAACAGTATACTCTATAACTAGTATGAAATAGACAATATTCCGCGCGAGCGGAAATTTTGTCATACGACCCGGCAGGCGAGTATGACGATCCCGCGAGCTTGGAATGGCTATTCCATACGTGTTGTAGACTATACTTTTTCTTCGACTGCAGATATGAAACACTGTATTGCTTTAAACTGCGGAAAAGGTTTTTTGTGAGACATATTTTTAAATAAAGCAATTAATATTATTTAATAATTTTATCAAATCAGTACTTAAAAAAGATTTTTATTTAATTTTAGCACATATTTACAAATTATAATGCAAAAATTAAAGGTTATGTCAGATTGTTGTGACAGATACCAGGTTTAAATATTTAACAATAGATGGAGCAGTTGTAATTTTTTGAACTAAATTGTTAAAAAACTGGTCAAATATTAAGAAAAACTAATAAACTTTATGTAATTTTAACGCAAAACTTTAAATTGCATTAAACTATTCAATATTTCGTAGTAAAATATACATATTTTTGCTAATTTTGCTACAGTTTTCTTTACTTTTATAAACAAGACATGGCACTACATGTGCTCATTCTAACAGAAGATGGCAAGTACTTAGTACAAGAAATTTTATGATTTAAACCAAACAATTTTACTAGATTCATGTTTTAACATTAAATTTTGTCCTTAACATACGTACTTGCCACGGCTAGTTTAAAATTAAAAAGTTTTACCTAAAAGGTCTGGCAACTCCGATTTAAAAAATCGTTGGATGGCTTTTTTTGCAGCATCGTCTTAAACTTTTAAGTGTTAAAACACTTTTACCAAGAAACAGAGATTCATCTTTCACCTAATAAAAACAAGCTTTCTTATAGATTTTGAGCTGCTAAATCCATAAATGTTTTTAAAATTTAGTTACATTGTGTAGTTTTTGCGAAATATTATATTTTATATTCAGGAAGTTAAAATTTTGTCCAAGTTTGGCAGTTTTGCCGTAGTGAAATAAAACCTTAGATTATTAAATCTACATATAAACTTAAATATACGACTCATTCATACAGACCGAGAAAGTATTAAAACACTTTGCGTTCTAAAATTATGGTCTCCCAAACTTGGGCAAAATTTCAACTTCCGTCCTGATTATAAAATATAACATTTAGCAAAAACTACACAATGCATTGCAATTTAACTAAATTTTAAGAAAATATATGGATTTAGCAGCTCAAAATCTATAACGAAGCTTGTTTTTATTAGATCTATGATGAATCCCTGTTCCTTGGTAAAAGTGTTGAGTTTAAGACGATGCTGCAAAAACAGCCATCTACCGATTATTTTTAATTTTTACACATAATGCATAAAATACACTACAGAATCATAATCAGAAAAAACATCGGAGTTGTCAGACCTTTTAGGAGAAACATTTTATGTTGCGGACCCTAGAGTATCCGATTACACCGAATACACTAAAATCACACAGTGCAAATGTGAAAAAAGTACACAGTATTTAAACTGGAGTACTATGGTGTTACAGTGGGATTTCAGTGTAGGCACGGTGACGAATAAAAACTCCTGCGTTATACCGTGTTTATACCGAATTCCCACTTTAAATTTGAACAGCAGGTGTTATATATATTTTTTGTGTTACACCGTATCACACTGGAATTCCACCGTAAACTTAAAAGAGCGGGTGTTACCCCGTTTCTACACTGGAATTCCACTGTATCAAAAACACGAGTGAAAATTCGGTATTCATACGGAGTCAATCGAGTGTTGACATATGAATGTAATAGAAGTGTAAACCACAGTTAAAGTTTTCCCAAATCAAGCGTGTTAATCTAGCGTTTTTTCGGTGAAAACTGGGTGTAATTGGCATTACACCGAGTTTACACCGTTACGCACCATGTAAACAGATCCGCTAGGGGATATACAAACTTTTGAACCACTTGATCTGAATACTAAATACTTGTTTTAAGTAAGTGATCATTGCTCTGTGTGTAACTTGTGAACTGAAGTAAGCTGTAAAATTTATTGAAATTAGTAAGACAATTTAGAGACAACACGTTTAGTATGAGAATTTAAACAATAGGAAGGAAATAAGAATGACTTATGAAATTATGCCACTCATCGTATGTGAGTGGTCACGCGAAAAGGGACCTCAAGTGTAAAACAACATAGTTTTGAGTTTTTGGGTTTTTCGATGCATGGGACATTTCTAAGCCAATACGTAAGACAGAGATAATTTTTTTTATTCAGGTACCTTTTTCAGTGATCACGGATATGGCCAAAATTATTGCAGATTTGTTCCTTGTTTTATTAGTTAAAGAACCTGGCACATAAATAGGGGGGTTCTTGGGCCATAGTCAAACTGCCTCCAATTTTGATATTTTGTAAATTGCATATTGGAAGATTCACAAAAGTTTTAATATTTATTATAGTACCACATGTAAGTAAATGATAATAAAGTCTTTTATATAAGATTTTAAAGCCTTTTCTTTAATACAATATTAAAATATTGAAGCTACGATTAACTATGTTAAGTATTTATTTATTTAAAAGTTATTTCTTAATATATATCAAGAAACTGTCATAATTACCTAGACAAAATTAGATTTTTAAAAGCGTTTTTCTCTGAAACTGGTCATTTAATTTGGCTGTAATTTTGCTAATTTTATATATAACCCCCAAATTACAAAATATCAAAATTTAAGGCAGTTTGACTGTGGCCCAAGAACCTCTATTTGTGTGCCAGGCTCTTTAGCTGAAATATAAAATAATGCATTACACTTAAGAAAATTGTCTCAAGCCCTAATTTCCACATTTTATAATCTATGGGATTTATAGAACAAAACTGTGAAACAGGTCCTATAGACATGTGTACGAAAATGGTTATTTAAAAAGTTGCTTACGAATTTTAGAAATAATATAATGAGCAAAATAAATATTAAAATTGCTATTTCAACCGCTTAACACAATCAAGATACCTATGCATTTTTGTTTCTTAGCAACTAAGTGGCATTCATCAAACAAAGTTTGACGTTTTTTAATTATTTTAAAATATTTAAGATTTTGGAAATTCGTAAGTAACTTTTTAAATAACCATTTTCGGACGCATGTCTAAAGGAATTTTTTCACAGTTTTGTTCTATACGGGATCGTATGTGAAATGTGAAGTTTGGCCAAGCATTTCAGGGACACCCAGGATAATACTGCTTTGAAAAACTATACTACAAATCTACACTCAAGTTACATTTTTTCTGTATATGCATAACTGAGTTCAGATTTGTAGTATATTTTGTGAAAGCAATATTTTACCTATATATTAACTCAGTTATTAAACATCACTATGTAAAGTTGTCTATTTTTCGTAATCTAGCTTTAATTTAATTAAAAATGGATTAAATCATACCATTAGCAAAGTATACGATATTGCCAATAACTGTAATTAAAACCGATGGGGTCATTAATCGAACATTTTGTAATATAATTAAAATTCGATAAGCTAAATTCTATAGTTAGGGTCTACGTAAAGTTATAATACTTTATAATACTTACGCTGAAAAGAGCCTAAGTTTTTGTTACACAAAAGAGAAGACAACTCTTTTTGCAAAAAAAATGTTGGCTTTACTCTTGTGTACCTATAACCAGATTTGGTTATAGCTACAAGTATGGATACTGACTTAACGCTTTAACACGTTCGCTACCAAGCGGCTCATATATGAGCCACGACAATTTCTCAAATCGACCGATGTCTTATATATGAGCCAATTTGCCTTGTTTTTACTTATGCTTGGTCTGTGGGGTCGAAACTCAAATATACCATTGGTAGCGAACGTGTTAAGGAGCAAAACTATTTTTTTTTTGAAAACCTGTTTTTTTTGTCACCTTTAGATCAAAACACATTAAACGAATGAATTTCGACACTTTTCGCTAAGAAAAATAAACAATTTTTTGTAATTGGTGATCTCTATAGAGAGCACTATTTTATGTTATTTACTTAGGAAAGGGTTGAAAATATAAAATACTCAAGCTTACATTACATTCTGAGCATATCGAGGGCTTCAGTGTTGACCATATATACGATACGCCCCTATGTTATGATGCCCTCGATATGGTTTGGTGGTCCCTTATGGAACCACTTGCTTCATCACTAAAGGTGAAAATCATGCAACCGTTTAGCCTACTATGACCCTAAAATGAGGTGGTCCATAAAGGGACCCTCAACACTTAAAGGGTTAAATATAAACAAATAACGTTTGCTAATTTTTGCTCAAAACGATACTTATGTAGATGTTTATTTGGGAAGCTAAATAATTTAAAAAAGCCACTTGCTAATTAATAGTTTATATAATTGGAACTTTTCTGCATTACAAAAATTAGAAAATACATAGACTAACCTGCAAAAAAATTTAAAATAAAATTTTTATTAATTAAGTTTACCAATGGTATTGCCATTCAATGTTGATACGGCATGCAAAAATTAAAAAAAAAAGAAATTAACACAATTTTAGGTAATTTAATTAATTAAAGAAATACAAAAGTACACTTTTCTCTTCTCCAAAAAATTTGGTTGATTGAATCTGAAGCTGAACCTATAAGTGATTTGAAAGCTCATAGATATGTGGAAGATGTTCCTCAAGAAGCTACCACACACTACACGGGTTAAACTGAATACCTAGATGAGACTGGCATTAGTAGACTTTAATGGCCGTCACGCAGCCCGGATCTTAATCCTATAGAGCACCGCTGTGATCAGTTCCAGAGGCATATTCGTCGTCGCCCACCCTTTCAGATACTCTTTAATAGTTACAATTGGTCCTTCAAGAAGAATTTGAAGAAATTCCTTGAAGGTGGTTAGAAAATTTGATTAACTCCAATGGCTAAATCGACACTCCCATGCAACAAGGATGTAACTCAAGTTAAACCTATTTTGAGTTATTCTCATAAGTAAATCCCTTGAAAAAAGACACACATGGTGGTACTACTCAGATTGCTTCACAGGCCATTTGAACCAAAAGTTTACCTAAAAACACTAAAGCAAGAAATTCTAAACTTGAATATTATCAGAAACAAACAATAAATAAACAATAAATACTTATACAATTTTATAAGCTTTCAAATGATGTATGTGATACATTTCATTCCTTTTCCACTTCAATCATTTCCCACCCTTAAATAACAAAAAAATATATTTTAGAAATTTAGCTATCGTGAAAAATAACAATATATGAGTTACGGCTTTTTTGCTTGGGGGTATCGAAATGTTGTAATTTAAAAAAAATTAACACAATTTTAACACATAATAAAAATGCGTATCAATAATTAATCGCCCAATGCAATTACTAAATTAAGTTCACATGCCAAATATTTGGGTGTGGCCGGTGTGATTTTCTTGGCAGTGTACATCTCTTCAACTGTAACCGAAAAAGAACCTTTCGTGGCGTGGCTACACATTATTGCAACCCGGAGTTTGTAGTTAGCATCAATCAAATTTTGCTTAGACCCGGAAAATATTTTTCAATAAAGGAAGTATTTAAAAAAATAAAAAAAATAACAAGAACTAAATTATTATGGCAAGCTCGTCTTTCGCAATATTGGAAATTATTTCTTATACTTTGTTAAGTATAGTTTTTTATGACATAGGATTTTTTTCTATAAACAGAAAAGATTCTTTTTTTTAACAAATTATTTTTTACAAATAATTGTATTTCAATTATTAAACTACACTTTAAAAACAAAAACGACAAACTGTATTTTGTTTTGGGATGTTGGTAAACCCCAGCTCTACGGTCATATATTTTAAAAATAATTTTTTTAATAATAATTTTTGGCGCATTTTATAATTAAAATTAATTTAATCAATTAGTTAATTAAAATTAATTGTTAATTAAAATTGGATAATATATTTTATTTATGATTAATTAAATGGGATATACCGGGTGAGTTTTATTTATGTAAAAAGTCCAAAATTAAGATTAATCTTCATTCGATAAAAACGAAACTTTGGGTGATTTATATAATTTTACATTGGCTATAAAATGGCATCTAATTTTTTTTTTTTCACTTCCCGTTTCACCGGCATAAATATATTTTTTTAATAGGACGCCCTGTATTTTTTTACATTTTTCAATTCAGATGATAATTTTATGCATAAAAAACTTTTTTTTTGCTTTTTTTTATTTTAATTTTTATCGTATAAAAACGAGATACACATAATTTACCTTGTTTTTACTTACTTAAGTTTAAAAAAGTATAAAACTAGTATTAAAATACAAATTTGATCAGTGACAGCGAATTAAAGCTAAAAAAACGTGTTTTTTTCCCTGAACTCCTATTTTCTTTATATCTCTGTAAACTTTATTTGTAGAGCAATTTTCCAGTATTTTTCTTATACCAAATTTATGATTTACATACATACATACATACATACATGTTTGTTTAACCTCGTACTATTCTACTTAATTAAGCATCCCCTAAGTCCAGGACTTGTGTGGGCTAGTAGTAGAGGGAACCACCGGCTTATACTGACTTTCGAACCAGTTTCTAGGGAGTGTCCGTTTCATTTATAGCCTTCGCCAAATTTCAATTATTAATTAACTGAAAAAGGCAAATCGGCGCCAGTGAGAATCGAACTCACGATAGTAGACTTGCTATGCATACGTGCTAGCCACTACGCTATGCCTCCCATCAAAAAAAAAACTAAATCAATCCGTTTTATAGCCAATGCAAAATTATATAAATCACCCAAGTTTCGTTTTTATCGAATGAAGATTTATCTTAATTTTGGGGTGGACATAAATAAAACTTACCTAGTGCACTGTAAGTTTTTAATGAAGTTAGGTATTTTGCACTATAGTTCATTAGTTCATTAGTGCATTATAGTTAATTGAGAGTTGCCTTTCAACCGTGAAAGCTGCAGCATCAGTCTAGGCGGAATAATTTTCAGCATCGACTAATTTATGTGAAAATGTGTTTTTTTTTTAAGAAAATATTAATAGATGAAACCGCCCTTACTACTAAAATTGATTTTACAATGCAAAATTTAATGGTTTGTGATGTATTTTAGTGGCTGAATCCGGATTAAGATTATCCACGTGTTTTTGAGGTTATGTTACAGAATTTTTTTATTTATTTGAAACGATTGTAATATTTGTACCTGGTTAAAAGAAACGTACAGTTCAAGACCAGAAGATTTTTTGGGTCACTTAGTGTCCAAAATGTCATATTATAATAATAACAAGCCGTGAAGATATGTAATGCTATGCATTCCATTATATACTATTCACAGTAAATGGTTGTAACGATATAAATCGTCACTTTGTAATATAGCAAGGGTTAATTAAACTATTCGTTTACTTACGTTATAATTTATGTTTATTTTGTATATAAATAGTTACGTACGTACAGAACTATTTTGTATCTGGGACTATTTTGTAGCAGGAACTGAATTCTAACCATATAAGTCTCTATTCCATAGTTCTACCTGAAAATAACATAAAGAAAACATAATTAGAATATGATTTTTAATAATAAAGAATCATATGACTTATTTCTCTATAGTGCATTTGTCTATGGACTTACCTGGTTTTTATATGTTTCAGAGTCTATTGAGGGTTGGATTTCACTGGCTTTCACCTGTAGCTTGTCTCTCCTGGAAAGTTTCGTATGCTTATTCCTTCGGGATAATCCAGAATTTGTTGAAAATAGTTTGCTGGAACTGCTCACTTAGATTCAGTATTTTGTTTATACTTAGTTCACAGGGCACTTAGTATTCTGTTCGTATTTTTTATTAGTTTTGCTGATAAACAATAAGTATTGTTTATATTTGTTTCTTAGAGTAATATTTTGAGGTTAGATATCACTAATACGGATTTATTAGGAAATATTCTTTTGTTATTATCTTTGATGTAGTTTCAGCTACCTTTATTAGGAATCCTATACGGTAAAACTGTAGTTGATAATGACTTACATAGATGTCGCTAATAGTTCAGAAATAGGATTTTATTTACCTGAAGGGTTCATACTAGTGAATAAGGTCGATTTTCGCCTTCTTGAAGCAACTCGAATACAATGGTGGTGTCATTTTGACGAGTGTTTATTTTCTGTAATCATCGAAGTAATCCTTCATGTATTTTTATTTAAAGTTAGTGAAAATGAATATTTAAACAATGCGGAAGATATTGTAACTGTTATTTTCTACAATTACGCATTTATAACGTTTCGATGGACATCGAAGACTTAGAATGACACGTAAGTTAAGTTTTTCTGTTTCTTAGAATATTTCTGAGATATAATTATTGTTTTAGCACCATTATTACTACATTACTAGACTATTAATTAATTACCATTAATTACTCACCATTTCTATACCATTAATATGGAATTACATTAATTTAAGTTGAAGTTTATTTTGGTATATTTGATATACAAGTTCTCCGCATGGAGTGATGTTCTGTTGGAACATGGTTCTGTAATTTTCGGCATAGATAAATTCTATGTAACCGTCTAGCAGACAATTTTACATTGGACATAATTTTCAAAAGCATATTTTATCCCGGACAACATTTTCAATCGTACATTTTATCCTGGAAGATGATTTTTCCAAAGTAGATGGGACAGCCTATATTTTTTTTTCTTTCATTTGAGAAATGAATTCATCAGCATAGGGGAGACTTGTACAGATGGAGACGATGGAATTCATACCTCATGGATTTTGCAGAAACCAGCTAAGTACTCATTCTGAAAACTTTTGAAAGCAATATTTCATATTTTTAAATTCTTTTATTTCAATATTCTTATAACTGTAAACTTTATCAGATCTGATATAGTATTGTTTAATACTATATGCCCTTCTGGCTTTTGTTCATTTTTAGGTACTTATTTTTTTAAAACATTTAATCTCATTTATTAATTATTAAATATCATACTTTTGATTAAATGATTTCTAATTTAAGCATGACTTTTATACACTGCAAGAAATGATTGCTGTTTACATACATTTCTTGGTGCTTGCTGAACTTCATGTTTTCTTTATACATTTAAGTCGAATGATTTCTGAATTTAATAATTTTTATTAAGATTTCTTTAATTATATCTTAATATAATTACACATATTTTTTATATATATTAATACATTACTTGATGTGCTTTCATTAAGTTTATTTATAATAAATTTCTCAAATGAGTTATCTTATTTTATTTAAGGGTTATATTTTCTCAAACTGAAAAGCTTAAGTATTTACACTAGGTTGTTACTTACCTAAAGGAGTAAAAGCTAAAGTAACTGGCGCCCCTAACAACATTAATCAATTCTTTCTATTTTTCCCTTGCCCATACCCATTGCTCCGCTGTCAAAACTAGCCGTTGGCAGTGAACGTATTAATTACGGTACACTAATATTGGCGCCCAACGTGTAATTTTCACTAATATTGGCGCTCAAGAACGTGGTATTTGGATAGATAGAACACTTGTTTTTTTTTAATTTTACTCCATTTTTCTCAGTGTATTTTTTATAAAAATCTAAATCTTATTTTTTTTTCAGTGTAACTTAATGTTCATTTTGAGAAAACCTACATATAACTGTTGAATAAAATATTTTTTGTTGAAAATTAAGTCAAATTAGAGTTAATCTGATAAGATATATCAGATATGTGTTTTTTATGTTTTTTCTGAATTTTATGGAATAACATGGAATAGAGAAATTTTGGCGTGGGTTCAGTTTTTCTAGAAATTATCGTTTATTCAATAGAAATAAATGGATAATAGGGTATTTATTTATGCGAAGGATATGAATAAATATTAGCTAATTTTGTAGTTTTGGAGACTATTTATAATTATTAATTTGTCCAATTGAGATAAATAATAATTTAGTATTTTTTTGACATATTTGGGAAATTTTCCAAAGTATGCAAAAACTTTGTTGAACAGTGTACAAAAAATAAAAAATAATTTGTGGTACAGTATAAATATTTTATTATTAAAATAAATATTTTGAGTAAGTTGAATTTAAATTTTGAAAATAAATATTCAAAATGGAAGATTTAGATAAAATGGAAATTCGATTTTTGACTGCAAAAATGGTAAAAATTTAGCAAAAATAGGTCTAGCTTTACGAACGTCTGTAAATGAAGTTACGGGGTATACGCCGGCATTTCTTAATTTTGGGAGGAATGTACCTATCACAGGAACTTATTATGGCAAAATGACATCAACTGATGGTGTTAAATTAGAACCTTGTGACAGAGACTCGTATAGCCAAGACTTGGGAAATCTTAAAGAGATTTTTGTTGATGTAAAGAAATATTTACATGAAGCTTATGAACGTAATAAGCGTACTTATGATTTGCGCAAGCGTGAAGTAAATTTTGAGATAGGTGAAAAAGTTTGGAGACGAAACAAAGTACTCTCAGATGCTAGTAAAAGTTTTGCTGCAAAACTTGCTCCAAAGTACATACTTTGCAAAGTTGTTGCGAAAAAGTCAAAGTTAGTGTATATTTTGGAAAATGCAGATGGTCATAGAGGCGACTGGCATGTTAAAGATTTAAAGAAATATTTTGGATCGAATAGTGACATTTCAGTTGGCTAGATTTGATTAAATAAGAATATATTCTTAGTATTATTCGGAATGATATTTAAAAAATATCAATGTATTGAAAATATTTAAAGGGTACCCAAAACTTTTGTATATAGTAAAAAAAAAAAAATATATAAATATATTTTTTGTAGAAGAGGATTCTGATGCGCGTAGTCAAGTCTTATTTCTATTTTTTTTAATCTTGATAAAACTTAGCTAAAAAGAAAAACAAAATTAATTATGACAATTACTCGATTATGACAATTACCTGATTATGACAATTACCTGTTTATGACACACACCGATAAAGTCCCAAAATTATGTTCTACATAAGAGTAGGCGGATGATACACGTAGTTATCAAGCTTAGCTATTGTTAATTATCAAGTAGTATTTCAAATGATTTACATAAAGTATTGTATTTTTTGTTGATTTATTAAATAAAATATAGTATATATTTTAGCTATTTAAGTTAAATAGTTATAGAGTTTGGTATAAAAATATTTTTTGTATATTAAATATTTTTATTATTTTTGGAGGGGGCATGTGTAACGATATAAATCGTCACTTTGTAATATAGCAAGGGTTAATTAAACTATTCGTTTACTTACGTTATAATTTATGTTTATTTTGTATATAAATAGTTACGTACGTACAGAACTATTTTGTATCTGGGACTATTTTGTAGCAGGAACTGAATTCTAACCATATAAGTCTCTATTCCATAGTTCTACCTGAAAATAACATAAAGAAAACATAATTAGAATATGATTTTTAATAATAAAGAATCATATGACTTATTTCTCTATAGTGCATTTGTCTATGGACTTACCTGGTTTTTATATGTTTCAGAGTCTATTGAGGGTTGGATTTCACTGGCTTTCACCTGTAGCTTGTCTCTCCTGGAAAGTTTCGTATGCTTATTCCTTCGGGATAATCCAGAATTTGTTGAAAATAGTTTGCTGGAACTGCTCACTTAGATTCAGTATTTTGTTTATACTTAGTTCACAGGGCACTTAGTATTCTGTTCGTATTTTTTATTAGTTTTGCTGATAAACAATAAGTATTGTTTATATTTGTTTCTTAGAGTAATATTTTGAGGTTAGATATCACTAATACGGATTTATTAGGAAATATTCTTTTGTTATTATCTTTGATGTAGTTTCAGCTACCTTTATTAGGAATCCTATACGGTAAAACTGTAGTTGATAATGACTTACATAGATGTCGCTAATAGTTCAGAAATAGGATTTTATTTACCTGAAGGGTTCATACTAGTGAATAAGGTCGATTTTCGCCTTCTTGAAGCAACTCGAATACAATGGTGGTGTCATTTTGACGAGTGTTTATTTTCTGTAATCATCGAAGTAATCCTTCATGTATTTTTATTTAAAGTTAGTGAAAATGAATATTTAAACAATGCGGAAGATATTGTAACTGTTATTTTCTACAATTACGCATTTATAACGTTTCGATGGACATCGAAGACTTAGAATGACACGTAAGTTAAGTTTTTCTGTTTCTTAGAATATTTCTGAGATATAATTATTGTTTTAGCACCATTATTACTACATTACTAGACTATTAATTAATTACCATTAATTACTCACCATTTCTATACCATTAATATGGAATTACATTAATTTAAGTTGAAGTTTATTTTGGTATATTTGATATACAAGTTCTCCGCATGGGGTGATGTTCTGTTGGAACATGGTTCTGTAATTTTCGGCATAGATAAATTCTATGTAACCGTCTAGCAGACAATTTTACATTGGACATAATTTTCAAAAGCATATTTTATCCCGGACAACATTTTCAATCGTACATTTTATCCTGGAAGATGATTTTTCCAAAGTAGATGGGACAGCCTATATTTTTTTTTTTTATATTAAGATATGGAACATATTAAATTACTTCAAATAGTACATGAAAAATTAAAATCTGCTAATCTTACAATAAATTTTGAAAAAAGTAATTTTTTTAGAAAATCACTTAAGTATTTAGGTTTTGTAATTGATAATTTTGGTTTAAGAACCGATCCGCAAAAAGTAGAAGCTATAATAAACTATCCTAGACCAACAAATAGTACAGAAATAAAACGATTTTTAGGTGTAGCTTCGTGGTATCGTAGATTTGTTAGGAATTTTTCAACAATTGTTAGTCCATTAAATTCACTTTTGAAGGGCAAAGGTAAAAAACAAGCCATTAGTTGGAATACTGATGCAGAAAAAGCTTTTTTATTGTTGAAGGAATCTTTAATAAATGCTCCAGCTTTAGCAAGTCCCAATTTTTCTTTACCATTTGTTATACAACCCTTGCTATATTACAAAGTGACGATTTATATCGTTACATGGTACTTATATTGCATTTTCCGAAATACATAATAAAAATAAAAAAATAAATTAAAAAAAAAGTTAAAAAAAAAATATATTTTGTTTAAAACAAGTTTTATTTTAAAAACGAATAATAATAAAAAAAAGTCAAAAAAAATTGAAAATTTTTGAAAACACGGTTAAGTTTTTATTTGTGCATTTGATAAAGGGTTCCTAAACGGACATATCCGAAAAAAAATTAAGAGTAGATCTGCATCCCATTGCTTATGTTTCTCGTTATTCCTTAAAATTTAAGAAGTAGGTAAATTAATCATCAAGCAATTTTTCTTGCTTTCCCATTTAAAAATTATCAAAAACTTTTTATTAAATACTATAGGAGACCTTATTTTACATTCTCAATTTCGGATATCTTAGTATCTTGAGTAATTTTCTCTCTTTCAGAATTGTATATCTTAGTTTGTTGTATCATTATATTAACAATAATTACTGGTTGGTTGTCCTGAATAACAATTACCATTCGGATATCCGAAATTGGGAATCAAATACATAAAAATTATCTATTCAAAATTAGACAACTTTCTGCTTTCTAGAATATAAATTTGTAAAATATTTATGTTTTCGAATTGGTTATTTATTACTACAGTGGATCAACTTAACCAATATCTTACCTTACCCAATACAAAAACACAAACGTTTATAACGACTATTTATAAAATAAACAAACATGCTAATGCAACTGAGCACAAAACTGCCATTTGCAATTTAAAATATTTGTGCTGCCATTTAATGGGGAGAAGCTCTACCTTTATCATATTACAGAACGGATTTAGTTTAACTCTTGGCTTCACATAAAATTAGGTTTCTGTTTACCTCTGCATATAGTATCTTAAATACACAGCTATCCGAAATTAGGATACCATCCGAAATTAGGCGTCTTTCCTATATTAGATAATAGCTAAGCAAAAAAATATGATGTTATGAAAGGAGCAAGTTGTTCTTCAAACTTGAATCGAATCGTCGAAAAGTTAAGCACAGAAATGGCAAGAGCAGAGATTCAAAGTTTTCAAACAAGTTTGCAATACTGAAAAAGGTTTATATGTTCATGTTTGTATACTACCTATATTATATAATACTTAAAACATGCTTTATTACTTTACTTTTACATACTAATTTTATACGCATATAATTTTGCAACATCCTTACTAATTATAATAACAAGACGTGAAGATATGTAATGCTACGCATTCAATTATATATTATTCACAGTAAATGGTATATTGCATTTCCCAAAAAAAAATTCGAAAAAAAAAATTAAAAAAAAAATAAAAAAACTATTATTTTGTTAAAGCAAAAACCAAAAAAAAAATACATTTCTTTTAATAATTTTTATGTAAAAAAAAACTTTTTTGTTTTTGAGGGGATTACTTTCAAAAACAATAGGGATCTTCCCCTCATAGAACTTGATTTTTCCTGAAAATTTGGAGTCAATTGGATTTTTGGTTGGAGGTATCGTGTCCAGAAAAAACGTGACACCAGATGAACAGACGGACAGAGAGACGGACATTTCAAAGAAAAAAAGTTGATAATTTTTTCATGAAACAAATTTATATCCAAGAATTTTTTATCTAGGACGATTTTTTATTTTTTTTTTTAAATTCGAAATTACTGTATATTATTCTAGCGCAGGCGCTGGGAATAATATAATAAACGAATAAACTAGCACAGGAAAAACTAGGGATGGTAAATGCATGGCCACTGAATGGAAATATTTACACTGTAGTTGAGGGGAAACATATAAAAATTGATAGCTTGGAGAAATTAAATGGTTTACTAGATAATAAAGAAGATGACTGATTTTTTACATATTTTTAATTGCACGAAGATCATATGGGACTTAATTCGTTAGATATAATTTTTACTTTTTATATTGTAAAATTACATTGCTTTTTTATATTTTTATATGCATTTTTTAAGTGAAGATAATGAGGATAGGGTGGAAACAGTTATTGTTTCGGATTTAATAAATTGTGATAAAGTGTTGGAAAATAAAAGGCTACTAAACATACTACATCTTAACATAAGGTCCATTAATAAAAAATTTAATGAACTACAAATATATCTAAGTTCTATACCCTTAGAAAATCTGGACGTTTTAATACTATCTGAAACCTGGGATGTTAAAGAAGTAAGTTATTTTAATATTCCTAACTTTTCTATTTTTTATAATAATTCGCATTACAATCAAAATGATGGAACAATTGTTTATATTAATGACAAAATAAATGCAAACGTAAAAATAATTCATACAACACAAATGAACATTATAAGGGCGACGTATTTTTTAAATAACATTTCTATAGGTCTAACTGCTTTTTATAGACCGTATGGTTCTAACACAACTAGGTTTAATACTGAGTTACAAAATTATTATAAATATTTAATAAAGTGTGATATTGAGATCCTAGCCGGAGATATTAACATAAATCTATTAGACACAAAAAACGAGGATGTAGAAACTTATGTTAACATTTTACAGGAAATAAATATGTTTTCTTTTATAACGGTACCAACGAGAATTTCCGAAAAAGGATCTAAAACTCTAATCGATCACTTCTTTGTCGGTTTCAGGAGTAGGGAGATAAAAAATAAACTAAATATTAAAACGTTTTTGTTGGAAAGCGCTATGACTGATCATCATAAAATTTTTCTTAGTATAAGTCACAAAGAACAAAAAATTTCAAATTTATCTGAAAACCAAATAAAAACTTATGATAAAATTAATTTTAAAAAACTGAAAGAAGAACTTAGTAAAGAAACCTGGTCTACTATTTTCCAAAGCAATGACTCCGAGCTCATTTATAATGAATTTATTTCAAAATTACAAGTTTCTATTATAAAACACAAAAAAACTATAAAGATTAAAAATAACAAACATGTCAAAATTAAACCATGGATTACCTTGGGTTTAATTAAATCTATTAGGGTAAGGGATAAATTAAAAAAACAACTTTTAAATAATAACACAACAGCGACAAAAAATCATTTTAAACAATATCGGAATATGCTTAATAAATTAATAAAGGATACAAAAAATACTTATTATAAAAATGAGCTCAGAGACGCGGGCAACGACAGTAAAAAAACTTGGAAAATAATAAATCAGGCTACCAATAAGGAACCAAAAAATAAAACCGAAAAGTTTGAGATAAACGATAATAATGATATTCCTATAAAAGAAAGTAAACAAAAAGCAAATTATTTTAATGACTTTTTCATTAATATAGGTAATAAAATGATCAAAAATATTAAACCTGTTACAACAAAAATTAAATATAAAAATAAAAGTATACTGGGTTCTTTGTTTCTCACTCCTGTTTCTGATAATGAAGTGATTGGTTATATAGCGCACCTAAAAAATAAAGCAGCAAGTGGCTCGGACGGAATCTCGGCTAATGTAATTAAATCACTGCACAAGCTAATTGTTCGTCCTCTAACACATATATTTAATGTAATTTTATCCACCGGAAAAATTCCCAAAGCCATGAAGGTTTCCATAGTCACTCCTATTTTTAAATCAGGCGAAAAAAAAATGGCCACTAATTATAGACCGATATCAGTCATCAACAACTTAGCTAAACTCTTGGAACAGGTTCTAAAATATCGCCTTGTTAATTTTTTAGAAAAACATAACATTCTAAGTAAACAACAATTTGGGTTCAGAAAAAATATAAGCACAGAAACAGCTCTAATTGATTTTACAAATTTAATTATAAATAAAATGAACGAAAACAAAAAATGCCTTGCTATCTTTCTCGATTTAGCAAAAGCATTTGATACAGTGGATCATAAAATCCTTTTGTCTAGACTTGAAAAGCTTGGTTTGAGAGGTGTGACCTTGGAAATCTTTAGGGACTATCTGTCCGATCGTTATCAGCGCGTGAAAATATTTGACACACTAAGTGACCCTTTACTTATCTCACGTGGCGTGCCACAAGGGACAGTATTGGGTCCTATTTTGTTTCTTATATATATAAACAGTATATACAATATAAAAGGTTTAAATTGTGAAATATTTTCATACGCTGATGACACAGCTTTAGTTTTTGTAGGAAATACTTGGGATGAAGTATATGCAGAGGCGGAAAATGGCTTGTGTTTGATAAAACAATGGCTTGATATGAGTCTTCTAAGCCTGAACACTGATAAAACTAAATTTATTACCTTTACCTTATCTGCTGTTAGTCAACCAAAACAAAGTATCTTAAAAATACATACTGAAAATTGTAGAACAAATTGTCAATGTCCAGAAATTATACGAGTTACAAATATAAAATACCTAGGAGTTTTTCTTGACCAGCATTTAAAGTATGGAGATCATATTGACTATATTAACATAAGGCTTAGAAGACTCATATATAAGTTTTATGAACTGCGTAACATTCTTAACTTTAAAAATTTAATATCTGTCTATAATGCATTAGCTGAGTCATTGCTGCGATATTGTGTTGTTATATGGGGGGGTGCCTTTCAAAATCATTTAACATGCCTCGAGGTTACGCAAAAGTTTATTATAAAAGTACTTTTAAAAAAACCAAAAAGGTATTCTTCTAACAGTCTATTTAAAGAAACAAGAATTTTACCCATAAAAAAACTGTATGAATACCAAGTGACTTTATGGGCTTATAATAATTCGGATAGGCTCTCAATACCCACACATAATTATAAAACCAAATGTGTTAATAATAAATTACTCATTCTTCCTTTCTTTAAAAAGACTAGTCTGCAAAAAAACTTTCTGTATGACGGCCCTAAGTTACTTAACTCAGTTCCAGATAGTATAAAACAAGTTAAAAGTAAAAATGACTTTAAAATAAAACTTAAACAGCACTTATTAACCAACCTTTAAAATTATTTTTTCTGATATTTCACTTTTTTGCCTTTTTTTCTCATTATCTTTTTTATCTTTAAGTTCAAATGTGAATTCAAAATTTAAATTTAAAATATTTTATAGAAAAAAAAATATATTAAAGTTCCGCACACAAACACAAACTATGTTTAGGCGGACAACCATCTAATTATAAATTATTCGTTATGTATTTTTCTGAATAAATTGAATTGAATTGAATTGAATTGAATCTACGTTTTTATAACTTTAGTGTGCATTTATGCTCCACCAAGAAAAATCGCACAAATAATAGTATTTGTAATATTTAATATCAGATATAATAGATTCTATTATATGTGTGTAAGTTAAGAGTTGAAAGTCTATAAAAATATATACTGCAAGTTTGTCGGTTAATAACCGAAAAATAAATATAAGAAAGTTATCTATCTGTCGTTATAATCAAATAGTCAGGAAACAGTGAATATTACCATTTCATCCTTTTTGGAAACCATTAGCACCTTTATATCTATCTAAGGTTTTATTTAACTATTAGGATAGTATTTTGAGCATACATATTGCTGATAAATCCCAAAAAGGATGAAATGATACTTATGACTGTTTTATGTCTATTTGATTAAAACGACAGATAGATAACTTTCTTCTATTATAATAGAAAATATAAATACATATATTATATGTATTTATTTTTTCACGGTTCGCTGTTATTAACTTTGACACACAGGACCTATGTTTCTGTGCTGGTTTTTCATGTTTTGTGATGTATAATTATCCCCTTTAATATATGCTATAAGACTGCAAACACTGTGTATAACTATGAAATTATATTTATTAAAAAAATTGTATATTTATGCTAAACAGATTTAATTTAATCAAAATAACTTTACATCTTAACTTCTAACATCTATTAGTGGTAATTAAAATAAAGTATCAAATAAATTTTTTCGTAAATTTTATAAAGGTAATATGTCAACTTAATTACTACAGTTGGGCGGCGTTAAGCAGAAAGCTACCAACCCACATAGTGAGATGACAGTAAATTTATGAACTTTTTCCCTAATAACTTTTAAACGTTTTGACTAAAACACTTAAAATTAAACATTTGTTTCACTTGTACAAAGTATGTAATCTTTAATTCAATTCCTGTAAAAGATTGGGTAAAATGTTCCGTAACCTACTGTCATCTCACAATGTGGGTTGGTAGGTTTCTGTGTAATGCTGCCCAATTAAACTTCATTATTATTACCATTAAAAATATATTAAGAATGGTTTATTTACCACCAATATACTTAAAAAAATAATATTATTGGAGACTAAACTATTTTTATATTGCCCTTTATTTTGTTAAAGTTCTTACTTGTGACTATTGCGATAAATATATTTTTCTCGGTGTATGTTTATTTTTATGTTTATTTTTAACCTCGTACTATTCTACTTAATTAAGCATCCCCTAAGTCCAGGATTTGTGTGGGCTAGTAGTAGAGGGAACCACCAGCTTTATTTGACTTTCGAACCAATATATCTAGGGAGTACGCCTTCGCCAAATTTCAATTATTAATTAACTGAAAAAGGCAATCGGCTCCAGTGAGGTTTGAACTCACGATCATTACCTCAGTGTCAATGCTATATCGATGCCTTAGACCGCTGAGCTAATCTCCCATTGTGTAGTAATTATAGTTAATAATTAATTTTTTTTTTTTGAAAGAATTTAACTTAATTATAAATTTTTAGTATTTTATTTGGTAATTCGTTTAATGTTATTCGAATGTAGTGAAACGGTGTTAATTGAAACATTAATTTTAAATGTATTCCTATTGAAACGAAATTTAATTCAGTTTTAGTCAGTTACATATTATCACGCTGTTAAATTGAATTCACTCTAAACCTTTTTTTATTCACAAAAAATTAAATTATACTATATATTTTAAAGTTTTTAATATAATATAATATTTTTTTCACTACTTATTATTTATCATGTTTTCAGACTGTAAAATAAATTTTCTTCACCTATAGCAATAATAATTTTTTCTATTTTGTGACTCTTATAAGCTCATAATCACACGCATTTTGCGTGTTCTTATAGGCCCATAAGAAGTCTGTACTTTTTGTTCTTTTAGGTTGGCTACAGATCTGGCCTATCGCTTGACGTTTTTCGTACAAATGTCAATGTCACTTTAAAGTTAAATTTTCTACAAAATTTTGTGTTAAGGTTATTTTTACCATATTAAAATTGTGGCTTGGTTAATTGCAGTAAAAAAGAGAAGAGATGACTATAAAATATATAAAAATATCCTTTGTTCTTAGAGTTTTAAACATGGTGTAAACTGTAATGCCAATCCAAAGCAAAAATCCCTGAATCAGTCATCAATTTAAATGTAAGTTTTTTTAAATTTTAGAGCAAAATAGAAAAAATTGTATAAACTACTCGTTTCATGAAACTAGTACTTTAATATACTTTTTTTCCTAGTAGGAGTAAATTTTATAAACAATTGATTTCTGTCACTTTAGATGTTTCAGTTCTTTGTGCAATTTTTAGTAATTAAACCCAAGCTTTAAATAAGTATTTATTAAATATAATTAATTATAATTATTACCAATTAAACAATCAGTAATTATCTAAATATTATGAAAAAAATTAAAAAAAAACTAAATTTTTAAACGTCAGTTCAAAGTATTTATTTGAGCAAATGTCATTGATCAAGGCTACTTGATTTTTATGAAAATTTCAAGAAATATAATTTCTGTTAATAATTTATTTTATTATTTTAATAAAAATAGTTAAATTGTGCTAGTAGTGAAAAAATTAATTTATAAACTACGTTAGAGAAGACTATTATAGCAACCTTCTCGCTGCTATGCACCTCGGAATTTAATACGCTCGGCTATAAAAAATGTCTTCTCTACCTTGGTATATAATTACTATTAAAGTTATTAATAAGCTACTAAAATTAAATTACCTAGGTGAAAATTGACTTCAGTCAAATTTTGACATTTCCTTCTTGTCGGTTAGCAATTTTATCCAAAAATTTACGTTCTACTGTACAAGTAAATCAAAACCGTGATACCATTAATATGTTTTAGGCCTCCAGTTACGAGACACGGTTTTCTTTACTTGCATATCTTTTAATATCAGAAGCGTCACATAAATTTTAAGTTCTCGTGTGGGATCGTCACATAATTTTGGGACACTTTGAGTCACATAATTTCGAGACACTTCTGTCACATAACAATAATGATCCCAGCCGAGAACTCAATGATCCCAGCCGAGACTCAACTTTAAATTTATGTGACGCTTATAATATCAACAATGATCCAGCCGAGAACTCAATGCGAGCGACACGTATTTGGGGACACTTTTTCGTAACGGTTTTTTTCGTAACGGTTTCAGCCCTTACGAGCTGCTTAGTAGGCTATAACAGTCTTCTCTACCGTGGTTTATATATTATTTTTTTTTACTACTAGCGCATTTATTCTTATTATTTAACATTTTTATACCAATAATAACTATAATGTTTGCTGTATCTTAATTAACCGCGCAAAAACAAGTAGCCTTTGAAATCGCCATTTTACTGAAAGTTGACAGTTCTAGTGGGTGGCATTTTGATATTTTTAAAATGTGTGAAAACATCGGTAAGTTGTTTATTTACTGAATAATATGTATTCTATTATAATTAATTCATTTATAATATTTGCCATGCTAATTTTTTATCCAGAAATATTGTTGCATTTTGTCCATTAAAAATTATAAGCATGTCTTTGCAGTTCAAGAAAAATCAAGTGGCAGATATCATTTGTTTATAAAATTCACACCTACTGGGAGAGAAAAAATTACTTTTGCTATAGGTGAAGAAAATTGATTTTACTGTCTGAAAACATGATAAATAATGGCATGTTCTAAAGCTAGTAGTGGTCAAAAAATATTTTTACTACTTGCTTGTTTACTAAACTTTCCCCTAGAATATTTTTTACTGAATAAGTTAAGAACGGTTTAAAAAATTGACAGCATAATATTTTATAATAACTTGAAGCAACGTAGGCGCCTACATTACTAACGCCTAGGCTACTAATGCCTTAATAAATAAAATACCACAGGCTGAGAAAAATATATAAAATTAAATGTCATCTTCCATGTGTTATTTGGCTTGTATCACCTTTACATAAAGTAATATCATATTTTAGCATAAATAAAATTAAACGTCAAAAATGTAAGGTGTGAGATATATTCAGTCATAAATACTATACGCAGCAGAGCACCATGCGGGAGTTATTATAAAATGTCGCAGAATACAAAATTTTATAGGTAGATATACTCTTTTAGAGTGGAACGATTTTTTTTCCTTTAACGTGGTAAAATGTACCTTACATTATACTACAGAGTATTCTAATATGACATGGTATGCTATCGTCTGTACTTATATTATATAGAGTTATTTTTTAATGATCCCCTAATAAAAATTTTATTTAAAGTGCTAGACTTAGCCTTAAGAAAAGTTTTATTTTCGGATTTACGTGATCAAATTGTTTAATTAACAAAAAACTAAAATTTTAGGTTTGCCGAAATAACTTTAATTTTAGTTTTTTTTTAGTTAGGGAAGGTTATATCAAGTAAATTATGTTCTAAGATAAAACTTCACTCAAAGAAATATGTCAATTTAAAGCATTAAAATAATTTTCTGCTTACAGATTAATAAGAAAAAATATAAAAAAATAATAATAGAAGAAAAAAAAAATAAAATATAATATTTTTGTTCCATCCTAATACTAATACTGAAGAAAATAAATTGTTTTTTAAGCTCCGGGATATTTTGACAGGTAAACTGGTATATGTTTCCAAATTTCCTGCATAGAAAAAATGCAGCAAATAAAGATAGCGACATACGATTTTCTCATAAGCGGTCACAGAAACATTGACATTATTTTTATACCGATTTACAGGGTAGTATGCTAGTATTTTTTTTATACTCGTGAAAATCTGACAATGCAACTCTGACGTCACAGCGTGTAAATTAAAAAGCACTCTGTAGTTTAACTGAAACTTATTTATTAAGACTTAATACATAATTATTATAAAGAAAATGTATATAAACAAAAATCATTTATTAAATCTTAAGAAATAAGTTTTAATTACCCTACAGAGTGGTATTTAGTTTACGCGCTGTGACGTCAGAGTCGCATTCTCAGATTGACACGAGTATATCTTTAGTTTATAATATACGTACATTTCTACAGCGTAAAATTTACACTTTTATGAAATACGGGTATCCTTAAGGCAATAAAAGTACCGTAAAGTTAAAACATTTGACATCAAAAGACAATTTACTTCCAAGTTAACAATCAATTTTAAATTTCGTTCAAGAGCTATTTTATTTAAAAAAAAAATGTCATACTGTATGCTGGCATTAAAAATTGGCGAAATATGATTAGATCCAAACAATCAATTGATTGTTTGAATTTGATTAAATCTATTACCTACGTCAATTTAGGTAATTTGCAGATAGGCCTTACCAAAATTTCAATTTGATCAAGAATGCGGGAGAGTAGAAAAATTTTAGCGCAACATGACATTATCTCACAAGATATTTCATAACGGATAAACTCAGGACCACAAAATAAAAATAAAATTAGTTTTTTGTAAACCAAACTATATTTTTTCTATGTATTTTTGGGCGCTGAAAACGAATATAGCAATAAAATAAAATTTTGACCCTCAAAATCTTGAGATTTAGCCCACATTGTGTTTGTTTGTATGCAGTCAAAGCCAAAACAAAAATCCGCAGAATTTCAGAAAAAGTTTGTTCATGAAAATATTGCTAAATAAAAACGAATCACGCCATAACTTGCAGATTTTAAATATCTACAGCAGTTAATTTTTTACAGGGCCTACAAACTCCAGATATGGCACTTTTTTCGTGTTTTTCCGATATATTTTATTAAAAATTTTATATAAATAATACAGATACAGCCAAAAATTTTTATATGTAATACTACTACATACATACGCTTCATAAAAAAAATTACATATATTTTTTTATGTCAAATGGTGGGGAGTATGGGGGGTTTAAGGTTGCACATGCCAAAAGAAATAGATCATAACATTGTCTGATACCAGACTGTTTTTCTCAAGTTTTTTTAGCGATTTAAACAAATTTGACAATAAAAGACCTCCCTGATCCCTAATTTGTTTCAAAACCGCACGCACAGTGGCAAAATGTTATCATAAAGCTGGTAAAAACTGAAAATTATCTTCTTTCCAAAACTGGTAAACAAGAGTTTAAAAAGTCGTCCATTTTATAAATAGTAATAAAGTTTTAATAAATAACATGGCGGATTCAATACGGTGGACAAAAATAATTATAGTTATTTTTTTTTCATAAATATACCTTAAGTAAGTATAATATAAATATATGTATGAAAAAAAAACTAATTATAACTAATTATTTTTGTCCACCATATTGAATCCGCCATTTTACTTATTGAAAATTTATTACTATAAGAGTATAACTCCTTTCGGGCTTATTTTAGGCCTATTTTTAATTTTTGGTGTGGATCCACTTCTTAAATTCATTACTTCTATTTTTAAAACACCCTGAATACAGGACCGTGGAGAGGGAGGGGTACAGGGTATTCCTCCCAGGCCTGGGGTGTTCAGAGCCTATAATAGCAAACTATCATTTTACATTTTATAGATGGCCCAGGCGTAGTTCCCCTCAGGCCCGGGTTTTCTCTAGACGGACCTGCCTGAATATCATGAGTAGAGCCCGGGAATTTGCGAGCTATTAGTCATCTATTCTCATATTTTTTAGCTTTTATTATAGATACTCGCGCTGCGTTGTGTGTTATTGGGGATAGATTACTTGCGGTCGCTTCTAATTAGGGCTGAATTTATGCTACGCTCATGAACGAAAGAACAACTCACATCCCTGAGGTGTGATCATGCGTATAATAAAATACTAAAATATCTAACTATAAATTTAAAATTCTAAATGGAATAGCCTCTTTAAAATAAACTAAAGAAATACTTGCAAAAAAGTGTGTCAGTTTAAATCATAGATTGTAAATCAGCGTGAAAAAGATGAAAACTTAGTTAAACTCAAGACTTTTATTTTTTTAGCTTAGTTCATCCACAACGGATAATAAACTCCTCGTAAATACATGGGAAAAACGGCTGTGAACCTCACATTATATGTACTGATCTACAAAAAAAAAGTCCAAACATTTTCTCTAATAAAAAAAATAATATTATTATTCATAAGGAATTATTTCTGGTATCTTGGACGAAGTAGATACATTGCTATTAGTATAATTATTTCTAACATAATCACAATTTTATTTTTTATACCTTGTATATTTTACTACTGTTAGATAGAGAAAACGAAAATGATTCGCGACATTCATAAGTTCATCAATTTGTACTTACATATAATACCTATGTGTACTAAACGCCCAGTCAAATAATAAATGTAAATTGCAATAAATGTACACGGGCTGATATTTTAAAGGGTAGTAGTGGATGGTAACAGAACACTCCTGGTAGTTTTTCACTGGGTGATTTGCGTAAAGGGTGTTCTCTATCTTGAATTTTAGGGGTGAGTTGCCTAATATGCATCTTACGATAAAAACGCATATAACCACTTTTGTTAAGAAGAAAATTTACAACCATTTTTGTTTGAATCATTTTTTTAATATATTAATAAAAATCGAGTTAATTTAAAAATAGTCGTTGGAGGTGAAATTGGTTTTTTCCATTTTTCAGCCGAATTATTCATCGGACGTTAAAAGTTATAACAGTTATAAGCAACTTTGTAGCTCTTGAATTTCTTAATTTATTACAAAAATTGTTGGAGATCTCCCTCTTATCAAAATTGGTTATATGCATTTTTATCGTAAGATGCATATTTAGCGACATAACCGCACTCACCCTTAAAATTCTGTTACTATCCACTACTACCATAGAGATGGAAAGAGAACCATTAGTCCAGCCTGCGCAAGCTTATTTTGTGACAGAACGGAGCAGCGAAATGACGTAACGCAATATATCTGACCTTGCGCAGTACGCATCTCTATCAGCTGTGAAATGCTGTCGGTCGTAAAAACATTCATCACCCCAGTATTCATTTGTCTTATCTCCAAAAATCCCCCAGTAAAAATCTTAAAATGTCCAAAAATAGAGATATGGCAAACCAATACTGGGGTGACGAATTATTAGTAGTTTGTTTATACTGTCAGATCGTCGTTTGTTACTGCTGCATTTGTTTATAACTTTAAACCTAACCTGTGTTGTTGCTTTATGCCCAGACAGCACACGATATCTTAAAGACGTCTTTTTTAGATCTTAATTAAGTCTGGACGCCTAAAGACATAAAAAGGATATCTTATGGGCTTCTTTTTAAGGATGTTTAAAGGATATCTGATTATGATGTCTATAAGATATCTTTTATGTGTCGGTACAAGACGTCTTAGCTTTAATACTCACCGTTTAAAATAAATTAACCATAATCAACTATTAAAAAAGTCCAAACCATTTTTTTTAAATCTTTTTCAAAAAAACAAAAAAATTAAAAAAAAAATTATTTTTTTTTAAATTTTCTTTTTACGAAAAACGAAAAAATTAAAAAAAAAATTCAAAAAAAAAATTCAAAAAAGTAATTTTCAAAAAAAAACTGAAAAAAAAATTAAAAAAACACATTTTTTAAGATTTTTTTTTGACATTCATTCATCATTCTAATTCTTATTATTTTTATATCAATATGACCTATTGGGAGGGGGTATTATGTTGTAAAGTCACCTGTGCAACGCGTCAGTAAATACATATCCACAGGTTCGCATAAGAACGTAATACATAACAATGCAATGCCGTGATTGGCTTGATGTGCCGCCATGTATCTTGTAAGCCAATCACGGCACCTAATTCTTATGTTTTATGTTCTCATGCAAGCTTCTGGATAGGCCTTAAGGCGTCTTAAAAAAGATGTCTTAAAGACGTTACCTTTTGTAACATACGACGTCCTTAAGACGTCTTTAAGGTGCACATACGGCGAAAACCGACGTTCTTAAGACGTCTTGAATGACGAGCTACGATATCTTTAAGATCTCTTTAAATCATCTTTGTGCTGTCTGGGTGAAGAGCAAAGGGTCAATCCCTGGTGTACTCAAAGTAGATGTACAAAATCCCGAAACTCAAAAACACCTCGAAAAATTCTTATAAAATAATTTTAAAAAACTATTTCGACGTTTCTTCGTAGATATTTATTGTGTTTTGTTGAATTTTTTACAATTTTTATTTGACACACAAAACTAAGGTTAAAAATACTCGTCAAAAACAACAATAGTAGTGCGCATGTGCAAGTTTATCCTAGATGCGCTAGGCACATTTATCACAGTATTCCGCAACGGCTTTGGAGGTCTTTCCTTGTCTATGACTACTACCCTTTAAAATATCAGTCCGTGTACGTTAAATGCAATAAACTTTATTGCAATTTAACAAAGAAATTTCTCGTTATTTGACTGGACTATAAATGATGAACTAATTTTTAGAACCCATCAGTTTTGTTTTCTCTATCTAACACTACTAAAATATATTGAGTATATTTAAAGATTTTTACTTACGAAAGCATGCCCTAGATAAGCCTAGGACTAGCTAGGGCCCTGGGGCCCTATCTCTAAAAGAGTAAATATATAATTCTAGAAGTAGTATGCTCTATATATAAAAAATATACCATATATTGTGAAGCAATCTGATAAGTTGAAATGTTTTAAACCGGCTTTTCTTTATGAATATCAACAATGATTAATATATTTAAAAAGTTTTTCAATTTCATCGGATTCTCTAAATTATGACAATTTGTACTTTATGACTCTTTATGACTTTTGTTATAAGTTTTTCAGGGCCACTATTTTCACTTTGAATTTTCTTTTCATTTCTTTGTCCTTTAGTTAGAACGCTATACGTATATAATTACGATTAATGAAACAAATTTATTTCTTCTTAAGTGACATTTAGATCTTAATAGTCGGCCGCAGCTGCCACTAGCATCTTAAGAGGTCTCAGAAAAGAGTGATAAAATTAAAACGAGTATTAGTTAGATAAGCCTTTTATAGTTTGAAACGAGAATAAAATACATACATACATACATACATGTTTGTTTAACCTCGTACTATTCTACTTAATTAAGCATCCCCTAAGTCCAGGACTTGTGTGGGCTAGTAGTAGAGGGAACCACCGGCTTATACTGACTTTCGAACCAGTTTCTAGGGAGTGTCCGTTATCGCCTTCGACAAATTTCAATTATTAATTAACTGAAAAAGGCCAATCGGCGCCAGTGAGAATCGAACTCACGATAGTAGACTTGCTATGCATACGCGCTAGCCACTACGCTATGCCTCCCAAATGTTTTCGATAATTTATCATATACAAGAGGCTGAGAATTATGCGGCAAAAAATCACTGTTTCCATGAAAAATTCCTGTCTGGAACTAATTACTACCGAGGCATGCAGGGCGATGCCCTTGGAGTAATTATTTTCTTTGAAAGAAAATTTGAATTAAAACTGTGAATTTTTTCGATAATTCTAAGAATCGTGTGTAATTCGGAAGATTAATTTTTAACTATTTATAATAATACAACATGTCAAAACAACTTTTATATTTTTTTCATCGCAAAATGATATAAATTGTATTATTCAATTTTCAATTTCAATTTCAATTTCAATTTCAATTCAATTTATTTAATAACTTGCCTTTACAAAATTTTGATATAATATAATCTGCCTAAATTTGCATTTGTGTGCAGATCATTTACTAAATAATCTATTTTAATTAAGTTAAGTAAACTAAATAAGATATACATAAGATACACTAACAAAAAACATAAAAATGAGGATGCGGCGCAAGCGAAAGAGATGGAAAGCAAAAACGACAAGGATATTAGAGAGTGGATTAGTCGATGTAAAGTTATTATTCTGTACTACAACATGGAGTGAATGAGTGAATTATTATTTATTACAAACGTTTTAAGTTCTCGTTTAAACCTATTTTTATTTAAACACCTAATTTCATTTGGAATTAGGTTATAAAATTTTGGTCCGTAAAAAAGAATTGACCTTTGAGTGTGAGCTTTAATAAATCGGGGTACAGATATACTATCATTACTAATCGATCTTGTTTTTTGATTATGAACTACTACTGGCAAGTTTTCTCTGTTATTATGAGTCCACAGTATAATTTGATATACATAAAGTTGTCTAATTGTAAATATATTATTTTCTTTATATAAAATATCAGTGGAAAACCTTCTTGATTTATTAAGAATAATTTTTAATAACGTATTTTGGGTAACTGCCAAGCCATGAAGGGTATTATCCAGTAATCCATCCCAGATACAAATGCAATATCTAAGCAACGATTCGACCAAAGCTCTGTACACAATAAGTATAAGTTTATTAGAAAGTATATCTCGAAGCTGATAAAACTTGTAAATGAGCCTCCTCAGTCTAGTGTTTAAATAATTAATATGTTCATTCCATTTCAAGTGTTGATCCACAATGACTCCAAGGTATTTAATATAAGTTGTACGTTTAACATCGGAGCAGTTACATTGATCTCTGTTACAATTAAATGTATGAATTTTTAAAAAGTCACATACAGGTTGATCAGTGGAAGTCGCAGAAAAAGTTAAGAATTTAGTTTTGTCAACATTAAGACTGAGGAGGCTTGTATCTAGCCAGAGTTTTATCAGCGTAAGTCCGTGTTCTGCTTTTTTGTAGACAATATCCCATGAATCTCCTAGAAATACCAAGGCTGTATCATCTGCGTAGGAAAAGATTTCACCGGGAAAGTTAATTATATTATAAATGCTATTTATATAAATTAAAAATAGAATTGGGCCCATAACTGTTCCCTGAGGCACGCCCCTGATAACAAAAAGTGGATCGCTTAAAGAACCGTTTATTTTGACACGTTGGACCCGTTCAACTAAATAACTTTTAAAAATTGATAAAGCTAAACCTCTTATGCCAATTTTTTGTAGTCTTCTCAAAAGTATTTTGTGGTCCACCGTGTCAAAAGCCTTAGCTAGATCTAAGAAAACAGATAAGCATTTTTTTTTAGTATTTAAGTTATTGATAATAACTTTGTAAAAATCTAAAACAGCATTTTCCGTGCTAATTCCCTTCCTAAAGCCAAATTGTTTCTTACTGAGTAGGTTGTTATTTTCTAGAAAATCCATGAGACGACTTTTTAAGCATTGTTCAAAAATTTTAGCTAATATACTTATTACAGAGATTGGACGATAGTTGGTTGCTAGATTTTTTGTACCAGATTTAAACACTGGAGTAATTACAGATTCCTTCATTGCCTTGGGAATCACACCTTTCTCTAAAATAAGATTAAAAATGTATATCCTAGGTGGTATTATGTATTTCTGAATAGTTATAATAGTATTAGCTGATATCCCATCAGGACCAGGAGCCGATTTATTGTTTAAATTTGAGATATGTTTAATCAAATCATTTTCCGAGATAGGTCTAAGAAATAGTGAATTTAAACTGGAATGTTCATTTTCTGTTTGCACATTAACGCTGTCAATGTTCTTTACCATATTCTCACCAACATTAGCAAAAAAACTAATAAAATGGTTAGCTTTATTCTTATCCCCAACTATTTTACTACCTCCTGTGTTAGTTATGTCATAATTTTCAGTTTTTCTTTTCTTATTAGTATTAGAGGCCTCATTAATAACCTTCCAAGTTTTTTTAATGTTATTTTTTGCACTATTTAATTCGTTCTCATAATATTCACTTTTTGTTATTTTTAGTAGTTTGTTTAATTTGTTTCTATAGGCTTTGTACTGTTCATTTAGGTTTTCAGTATAAGTTTTAGTTAACTGTTTTTTTAATTGATCTCTATGTCTAATTGCGTTAACAAGTCCGATGGTTACCCATGGTTTTATTTTTGTGTTTTTATTGTTTGAAATTTTAACAGTTTTTTTACAAATGTTGATATAATTTAGTATCTTACTTAAAAATTCATTGTAACAATTTTCAACATTTGTGTCTTGGAGTGTACTGAACCAATCCTCGTTTTTTAACTTATCTTTTAAAGCTACATAATCAATTTTATTAAATTCCTTAATTTTATTATTGCAATTATTTACTAAATTATTTTTTAATGTTAAGTCACCTATTCTTAAAAATATAAAATCGTGATCAGTTAGACCCGTTTGGAATAAATAGGAAGAAATAATAGTTTTTTTGCGTATATTACTGTTTTTTAATCCTAATAAGAAATGATCTATTAGAGATCTTTGATTTCTTGTTGGCACAGTTACATAAGAAAACATTTGATGTTGATAAAATATGTCTAAATAATCATTGACGTCGCTATTGTTTCTATCTAGCAAATTGATGTTTATATCACCTGAAAAGATTTCAATGTCACTTTTTTCTATTTTCTGGTAAAAATTATCTAAATCCGCGTTGAAAATTGTAACATTAGAACCATGAGGTCTATAGCAGGATGTTATTCCATAAGTATAATTATTTATTTCAAAAACACATCTCAGAAAATTCATTTGTCTTGTTTTTACTATTTCGACATTAGCATTAATTGATTCTCGTATATAAACAATACATCCGTCGTTTTGATTGAACCTAGAGTTACTATAAAAAATATTAAAATTAAGAATATTAAAATTACTTACATCATTCACTCCCCATGTCTCCGATAAAATTATTACATCAATATTTTTGATTGGTATAATATTTAGGTACGCTATTAATTGATCAAAATTATGATTTATTGATCTAATGTTAATATGTAAAACATTTAATAATCTATCACTAACTACCACCTTTACAGCATCCGCTATATCCTCCACAATTATTACTTATCTTATTATTTTTACATGCATTTTTTTTAATTTGGTTAATTTAATTCCATTCTCAATTGCTAAACTAAAACCTTTTTTATCTATTTTTAAATTGCAAATTACGGTTCTCTCAATAGTTCAGTCACTTACAGCTCTACAAAATAAAACACAGGTACCTGGGTTTTGTCAACGGATTATGAATCTACCTAATGCCTAGTTACTAAAAGCCTCAAAACTAATTTTTCTACTCCACACCGTTTTCGAGATAATTGTTTAAAACTTTTTAAAATAGACAAATTAATTATAATTTTTACAGATTACATAATATGCTTTAAAATTGGTATCTTAGGGTGTCTGAGGTTGCTGAAACAGAAACTGATGTGAAAAATTTAAGTTTCAAAATGGCGGATCCAATATGGCTTTGAAATTTTAAAAATTTCCAAATTTTATGCCGAAAATTAGTTACCTGTTAACCTGAGGTAGCTGAACCCGAATCCGAAGTTAAAAATTTAAAATCGAAATAAATCGAGATTGTCGATATTAAGTTGATCCTTATGATATTAGACAATCGGTGGTACAAAAAAAGCTTAAAGAGTATCAGAGTTATTAATTAAAAACCTTATTTTTATTGCAATTTTAAAGGGCCAACTTTCATGGGATTTTTTTTTTATTTTTTTGAATGTAGAATTACCTCTTTAATTTTGGCATGCCAGTTACTGATCACCCTGTATACAAAATTATTAAAGAATACATAAAAGAGCTCACTAAACACAGAAACAAGTACAAAATCTTCACACACAATGGACTATTATCACTGGTTGTCAAATTTAAGAGTAGGTCATAAGTTTCCTAAGGAACACATGAGCTACTCTACAAATAATAATTATAATTAATTATAATGAATCGGTCAGTTGAAGAACAGTACTAGTCTAAAATTATTGTTTTGAGATAAACACAAAAAACCTTTTATTTACTTATATTACAGACACGATTAATAAATTTACAGACATTTTATTATATTATAAAAATTATTAGCACGGACAATAATTAAATCTATTTAAGCTATAAATGCCATACTATTTGTTATATTTTATTATTCACTAAACAATTAAAGTATTTCATATAAATTTTTACACTGACTGTCATAATTGTAAGAGAAAGCCTTGTATTTATATAATAAGCGATTATAATTTGCTTGGTATGTGTGTTATAGCGCTCCTAGCTATATTTTTTTTCCGTGTAGTTCTCCGCATGAAACAAAGTCTCCGACAAAAGGGGGAGGAATCATTCGTGCTCTCTTCTTTCCGTCAAAAGCGTTATAAGGCGTGCGTGCCTACAACGAGCCTCTCACTGATACACACATTCCTAACATATTTACCGTAGCCACAGATCCTTGCGTCAAAGTATACGAAGTGCAATTTTCCGGGAAAAAACAATAGAAGAATGAATTATAGAAAAAATAAAACCGCGGACATGTGCTGTTCAAAATACTTTTTTTTTAGAAAATTTGTTTTAGTTTAATTTACACGATAGTTAATAATAAGAAACATTGCAAATGACACGTTGTATTATATTCTCTTAGATACATACAGCAATAAAGACAAATATTTTACAAATCTTCTTCAGCATTTGCCGTTTTCCTTATTTGTAACAGGGATGCCGATTTTTAATCGATTCTTTTGACTATCGGTACATTTAATACAATTAATCGTTTTTTTTTTAATTGATTTTTCACTTTCGTTATTTTATTATAATCGATTCTTTTTCCTTTGAATCGTTCTTATAGAACCGACCACGCTTTTTGTCCGATCGGACAAAGCATATCAAACACTACGTGCACTGCCGATATCTGACGTCTTCAATGCTAAGCTATGTCTATTTCTTGATGATTATTGTTTTGTTTTATACAATTATTAAATTTTTTTAAAAAATCGATTGTTTAGTTTTGATTTTAAATCGATTCTTAAAATCAATTATTTTATATAAGATCGGCTTTCCTGATTTTCAAAATTATCTTGTAAATTGCGACAGTCATTCAAGAATGATACTAGTCTAGGATAACTTGTCCTGGACAAGTACTGTTCTTTAACTGACTGCTGTAAATGTATCGATCGCGCAGTCGTAGCTTTCAAATGATAATATTCTTAAGCAGAATGAATAAAGCTACAAATTTTGCGAACATTTGCTATCTTATCTTAAAATGGCTATTTTTGAACTAGTACTGTTCTTCAACTGACCGATTCAATTATACTTGTCCCTCACTGTTGAATTCCCTCTTTATCTAATCTAAATGTACGCTGACCATTTATGATAAAATGCCTGGCCATAATGCCCCCATTCTAAATAATAATCGGGCCGAAGGCAGATTATATTAATGAGTCTAATTAAATGGATGTACCTATTGGATATAACGATTTGGAGGCTTTTAGCAAAATTAGCTATCGATAATCGTATGGTATTAAACAGATCATATAGTTAGCAGTTTTGCAAATTGAGCTTTAAAATAAATACATAAGAGCAGAGCCAGCCTTTGTATGAATTAAGTGAACTCTGTAACAGAGCGGTCACCCTGTATCTATTGTATTTTTATTTTATTATTATTTTAAGTGAGAAACTTATTGTTCTAAACAGGAAGTTTGCTTTTGCAGATGTTTATCTTTTATTTTGTACTCTTAGATTTTACGTCATTGAGGCGTTTACATTAAAAGGGTGTATATTTTTATCAGACTAATTGATTAATTCGGTTTTCTTAATTAATAAATATGGGAATATCCTTAATGATGTTGTTTTAGATACTGGCAATTATTAGGGACTTTTTGTACAAATGGTTTTTTCTACTTCGAAGCAATGTCATGAAAATCAATTTAAGTAGAAGTAGTTTTTTTAATCATTTCTCTTAATTAAAATTAAATTAATTTTCAGCAATTTAAAGTAATTTGTCAGTTCACTTTGTTAGTAAGATCTTCAGATATATTTACGTTAATAGTTTTATGACTGATATATCGGCATCTCTAGATGCATGTTTTGAGTTATGGTCAAAAAAGGGGATTCGGAAATATGTAGTCGTCTAGTAAAGTTGGGTCTTAGGGGAATTTCACAATTAACGTAATATATGAAAATTTAAAGTTGCGAGTATAGATATATCTGAAGGGCAAAAATGCTATTTATTCATAATTTTTTCATTTCAAATTAAAATATTTTGTTTTTTAATCTTTTATTTTATTGGCAAGATATATTTTAATTAATTTAAAATATATTTTGAGTTCATTACCTTTGTGTTATAAGAAGTAGTCTTCGCTGGAATAAGAAAGTCAGATAAGTATTAAGTAGTAATTAGATTTTTATATTAACATATGTACGCATATGTTTGGTGGCTCGCTACCCAAATAGCGAACATACTGCTATTTGTATTTTTTACTTCTCCAAATAATAGTGTGTGGTTCTAAATTAATGTCTTAGATAATTAATATTGTTTGGCTTTAATTGGGACCAATGTGCTATTACAACCCGAGGGGCGTTTTTTTTCTGTCCTCCGAGTCGTAAAAAAAAATTATCAGCAAATTTCTTTTTTTAGAAGTCAGGACCTTTTTTTTGTTTTTCAGTCATCAAAATTTTCAGGGGGTAAATTGTTTTTTTTTTCAGAGGCGAGGACTTTTTCTTTTTTTCAGTGCTAAATTTTTTTCCGAGACTTCAAGGAGCCGAAATGCAAAGGCTGGTCCTGCATGGGAGTGTTTACACGAAAAGGGATCTGAAGGGAAATACTTCTTTTGGATTAATTAAGCATGGACCTTATATTTTTTATTACTTATCTTAAAATTTTAATTTAAGTGATATCCCAATTTTCAAAATAATCAAAAGATTCTAACCTATGCCGAAAATCCGCCAAAGTTCACCTCAACACTAAAATTTACAAATTTCTACCATAAATGTGAGTCAAACGTTAAACAAACATTTTAAAAATGTATCAAACTGGACTGAATTTATTTTTATTTAATGCATTCTAATAACTATTTATAATATTAAAACGATCTAACTAAAACAAAACGAGCTAAGCACCAAATATTTAGGAGCTCTTATTTCGCGCTTAGCTCGTTTTGCTTTAGTTAAATCATTTCAATATTATGAATAAAGATTAGAATGCATTAACTAGAAATAAATTCAGTATTATCTAATACATTTTAAAATGCTTGTTTACCGTTTGACTCACACTTATTGTAGAAATTCGTAAATTTTAATAATTAATAATATAATAATAATTTTTTATTACAGCACAATGGCCATATACTACAAAATAATAAAATGATTAAAAATAAAAATAAAGCAAAACAAAATAATTATAATTTATAAATAAATAAAATGATTAGGTCACTTGTAAGAAACAAAGGCGTCGCCAAGTGGCGATTTGTGCAGAAACCCAAAAGCAGTTAATAATATAGTAATTTGTATTATGACATGTTTCCAGAATCACTAGTTTATATTTAGGTCAGGAATCCTTATTTCCATTAATTAAATTACAAAATAAAGACATAAAAAACTCCCTGGAGCGTAAACCGTGTAATAAAATGGACTGAATGAAAAACGTGCGAAAGGAGAAAAAACGAACTTGGCAATGGCCATTTTTTTTTTGTTTTTTTTTCTCACGTACCGCCAATTACCCTTTTTATGTGACCGTTAAAATTAGGATTAGGGGTTTGTCAAATTCTACATGTCCATCAGAAACGTTCCTTTTTGCCAGTATACGACACTAAACATTTGAGGATCGGTTGCTATGGCAAGTTTCTTCATAGTTTTTACTGCTCATGATGCATCATAAACTTGATATTGATTTTAAAGTTGTCAAACAGTTATCAATATCGTTTGGACTTTTGGCAACTCTGTCTATCAGAATAATTACTTGACTGTCATACTTCTCATTTTATATTCGTATTTGTTATAAATAAGAATCTAAAATAACAAGTATGAAATGACGTCGGAAATGAAAAATATTTTTTTTTGACTGAATCGTCGTAAATAATGGATAACCTAATTTTGGTATGGCACAATTTGTAAATCATTAATAAGCAATCAAAATAGGGAAGAAACGTTTTTATTACAACCCACGCGCAAATGCTTGGTTTTCATTCCCATTGTGTCTCGCCTTACTAACCTAGGACCTAGATTTAGTCTTCCTAAGGTTACTTGATTGGTTATTGTCTCACGTTGTCAAATTTTACGGGATAAGGCTGTTGTAGAGTAGAGATGATATCGAGTAGGGATGATAGAGATTAGGGATGTTACAAATTAGAGATATTAGAGAGTGGGGATGTTAGGGAGTGGGGATTTTAGAGAGTGGGGAAATTGAGAGAAGGGATATTAGTCGGGCATTATAATAATAAAGAACTCCAAAACTTTTTATTGCTCTGAATTATTACCTAAATTTAATACGCAAAGAACAATGTTAAAAATCAATTCCTATAGATTTGGACATTTTGAATAAGATGCCGGCCTTTAAAGTTACAGAAACGGTGCGAAAGACTTTTTTTTCGTAAAAAGGTAAAATTAGGTCGATTCTGAGAAAACGATGCCAAATATATTTTTTTATAGATTTGGGCACGCTGAACTCCGCTAACTCCGTTCTCAAAAGTAACAGAAACGGTGCCAAAAACGGCCTATTTTTAACATTGTTTTTGAGCCGAATTTATAAAATTCCTTATGCCCGTTAACTGGCAAATAAGGCCCTTATCTGGTGGATTTATCCATCTATATTAACGCTACGCTGACCAATTTTGCGATTTTTGTCGATATTCTCGTTTTTTTTTTTAATACTCTCCGTAACACTAGAGCAAAATTGTTTTACATCAGTTTACTTTAAAATTTTAAATTTCCCTTTACGCTTTTATTTAGTTGTTACTATAATTGCTTGTTAGTTAAAGTCAATCGATTTTTCACTGAAAACAAAAATATGTAGTTAAAGCTAGTGGCCCTCATTATAAGCAAAATCAACTACTAAACTACTATAATTGGGCATCAACAAAAATGATTGTAAAATCAAATATTCTTTTATGTTTATTTTTATTGTCTGTTACGCGATTGGTCAAAAACAACAATTTTTTTATTATTTGATGCATTTTGTTGATTTATCCATTCCCATTCTTTCCGTGTTCACCCAGTAGACCTTAATATATTATTTAACCCTCTAGTAGGTCTTTATATTGATGTATTGGACAAAATATTATGTTCTATTGCATTTTTAATTAAATTATTAAAGCTATAAAGGACACGTTTTTAAAAATTTTGGTTTGTACTTTTAAATTGTTTAAAGGGAGGCGTAATTTTTACGCCATGTCTGTAGTAATGTTCCATAAATAAGGTGTCTGTGGCAGAGGATTAATGAGTATTTATTTTATTTATGGGAGGCATAGCGTAGTGGCTAGCGAGTGTAGATAGCAAGCCTACTAGCGTGAGTTCGATTCTCACTGCCGCTAATTTGGCTTTTTCAGTTATTTATTAATTGAAATTTGGCGAAGGCGATAAGTGAAACGGATACTATAAACTGGTTCGAAAGTCAGTATAAGCCGGTGGTTCCCTCTACTACTATCCCACACAAGTCCTGGACTTAGGGGATGCTTAATTAAGTAGAATAGTACGAGGTTAAACAAACATATAATTCCCCTTTTTTCTAAACATTAGAAGGGAAGAAAAAACGCGTATTTCATGGTGAGATAAATGACATTCTGAAAATTAACACTTAAACAAAACGTATAACCCACAAAAAGCCAAGGGGTGTTAAATACCTGTCCGGAGAAAAAAGACACTAGACTTTGTTACACATATCACCTTGTACAATATAAATTGCATATTATTAAATATGCAATGTTATATTAAATGGTCAGAAAATTTTAATACTTTCAGTAAAGGCGAAGTGTATACTATGAAAAATGATGGAAAATGTATTCGTGACTATTTTTTAGTCCTTTAGATCAAAAATAATATATCAGACATCAAAGTTTCAACCACACTTTTTAACATTCAGATGGTATACATTCGAAGCCTATTTTTAAATAAATTAGTGATACGCAGGATGAATTCTTAAGCTATTATTAGTGATAATATGGAATAAAAAGTACTGATACACACAGAGAATAGTATACAGAGCTTGAAAAAGTACGTTCCCCCCTTTAACTTTTGGACGGCTTAAGATATAAACTGGTTTATAATTTTCAAAAAATCGTTTTTTATATTTAGAGTTTTTCATAAAATTTCATTAAAAAAAACTTTAAACGCGTTTTTCTCAAATATATATATATATGTAGACTTTTTCATAATTTTTCATTAAAAAAAACACTTTATTTTCTCAAAACAACGTTTTTTCAGTCTGCGGTGGTGATTTCTCCGGAACCACTGGACCGATCCTTATGAAATTTTAACCACATATTCTAAACAATGTGTAGATAACATCGGTGTCTGAATTATACTGCAGTGACTCATTTGCGAAAGTGTGCAAAAAGCTAGTATCATACTAGTTCGGGTGTGGTTCGCGTAACTCCGTCTGAGGGGAATCCCTTATATGAAAGCAGCATAATACGTTTTAGGTATGAGTCACTGCATTCTAATTCAGGCACATGAATAGCTTCAGCGCATTCTATAACCGTATTTAAATGTTTTTTCTTTAAATTTATCAATAAATATAATTTAATAATATCCATAGAATACGCGAGAGCCACAGTCATACTGAATCTAAATATTTTTGATTTTTTCGATTTAGATGAGCCGCCAGCTACATATTTACTTTTCAAGGAGTTACGTTTGCCTGTTATTTTTGTGTATAAAAAGTATAAAATATTTTTTTTATGTATTTCGAGAGTGGATTTATTAAGCTCAATAAATTTTATATCAATATCTATGATAATACATTCTTAAAAAATTAACAAAAATAGCCCTTTTTTTGGAGCATATAAACCAGAATGATCCCTTAAAATTTGGAACACATAAATAACATAAGAAAATTATTTTTTGGTATAAATTTGGTTTGCTTAGGAGGCACAAAGGAAACAGGGGGGCAAGGAGGGAAAAATTTTTAAATGGAAAGGGAGGCAGTGTGATACTTCATCTTAAAGCTTATAACATTCTCTATTTGCCCACATATTTTTTTTAATTTTCCGAAGCAATTTTTGGGGGTTTAAACGAGGGTTTAAAACAGGTTTAAAAATGGGAGTTTTGTCAAAATTTCTTTAAAAAAATCAATTTTTGAAAAATGGTTTATTTAATGATACAAATACTTTTAAACTAGTTTTGAATGATATAAATAAAATTTTACAAAATAATCTTAAAACATCGCATTTTTTAGCAAAAAAAAAATTGAAAAATAAAAACCTTAAAAAAATGTATAAAAAATTAAAAATTATATGGTCGAAAATTTTATAACCTTTAAAATAAGGTATCACACGATACCTTAAAAAAATGACCTCCCCCTGCACCCTGTCTCCATTATGCCCTCTAAGCATATCAAATATATACTAAAAAATTATTTGGGTTATGTTATTTAAGTTTTTTTTTAATTTCATTTGGATATCATAAGCCCTACAAAAGTTAAAGTATTTAGAATCACGTATATTCTGTAACAAGTTTAGAATAATCTACACAATTGGAAATTTTGACCCACAAATCCCAGGCGCATCATGACGGTTCCACAAGTACAGAAAATGCATTCCAAACATGTTCCATACTCTACTTTTTCTTCGAGTATATGTCTTAATAATTTAACTGCCCTTTTATTATAGAGGCGTTCGGGTTTAACGATCTTTTTGTCCCATTGGTAACATAATGTCAATTATCATCAAATGTAGTTCAATGACAGTTGACATGAAGTCATCAGTGGAGTAAAAAGAGTCAAAAGATTGTCCAACCCGAACGCTCTTTAGATCGCTCAAGAGCAATGCTAGAAATGTCAGTGTCATTTTTGAAGGATTTGATTTTTTCTTCTATTACAATATTTGATGAGAAAGTAAAGATACTAAAGTTTATTTTTTTAAGGTATAGTTATTTTAAATTTGCCGCTAAATACTCCACAAAGTCCGATTTACACTGAAGCATGTGACTTGTTTTGAATGTCAACATAACCAAAATTTATAATTTTTGTTTACTTACTTTGTTTTTATGATGTTTTGATGTAAAAAAAGAGAATTGATAAAGCTGTTGCTAAGAACACTTGTATTCCTGTAGAAACAAAATTTGCTTATAAAATCGCTTTTATTCCAATAATTTAGAGGAATAAACCATTGTTTTGTTCTCGTTAATGGCAAGTCCACGTTTTACGGTTGTGTAAATTGGGCCTAGCCATTTTGCTTACGACGCATGGGTACCTTACGTTGCTATGGTAATTTCGAGATTGTTTACAAGCGGAAAGGTTTAAAATAACTATACCTTAAAAAAATAAACTTTAGGTACCGTACAAACAATAATTATTAATAATTATTGTTTGTAATTATAATTAGATGTTCGTTCAGAGAATAGATTTTTTTTTTAACTTTTATTACCTGTGGGATTCTAGACCTGTGTGAATTTTTTTTTTTAACTATATGTCAATATGTCAATTTTTCACGTAAAAAGATAAAAACATGATATTTCAATAATGAACTCATTTTTAGATAAAAGGAAAAGTTTAATTTTCGATATATCGCAAATTTCGATGAAAAGTTCAAAGCTGAATAAAAGTTTGCTGGTTAAATATTGATAAAAAGTTTTTCACTGCCAGACAAATGGCTATCCAGAGACATGCTTTGCATAATTTCAAACGATTTAAATGAAAAACAAGCCATGTATACACAGAGAAAAATATTCTAATTTGAAGTATTTGTGATACTTGTGTTGAATAATTATAATTGTTAAGTATAAAAATACTGGATATAAACACATTTAACTAAATAAAATAATAATAATAATAATAATAATAATAATATTAGTAACTACTTGTTTTCAAGAAACTCAGTTTTATTTTGTATTATTTTTGGTATACTGGGTGAGTTTTATTTATTTCAAGCCTTAAAATTAATATTAATCTTTATTTGTTAAAAACGAAACTTTGGTGATTTATATAATTTTGCATTGGCTATAAAATGGCAGATTCATTTTTTTTTGTTTTACTTCTGGTTTTGCCGGAAGTGGCATATATATGTTTTTATTTTAATGGAACACCCTGTAATTTTATACATTTTTGAACTCAGCCAAAAATTATGTGTATAAAAAACTGACTTTTTTCACTTTTTTTTTTCGTTTTCGTCTTTATAGTATAAAAACGGGATACACATAATTTACCTTCATTTACTTACTTAATCTTTAAAGTACATCATAAGTTTGGCATAAACATCTAACTTTCCAAATAATGGTGTTTTTTTTTTAAATTAAATTATAAGGGAACGTTCAAGTATTACGTAACGCAAATTGTACCAAAATTTATACACTTCATACACCGGTTCTCGCGTTATTATACGTTATAGATATTTCATATTTTGGCTACACCTCCAAATAGGGGGTTTGTTAGGGCGGGTAGCCAAAATATGAAATCCCTACGTAACGCGAGAACCGGGGTATATATGAATTTTGGTACAATTTGCGTTACGTAATACTTTAGCGTTCCCTAATTAGTTTATTAAAAACTATATTTCACTGAATAATAAGTGGCTGTTATGGAGCAGTGGATACACAGTAATACTCTTAATAAATTATTCCGGGTTTGAATCCCGCTAGCAGCATATAAGCTTAGTTTTTTTTTCAAAAAAACACCATTATTTTGAAATTTAGATTTTTATACGTCATTTTAATGTACATTCTTTCATTTTATATATTATTAAGAAAATCTGACCGTTATTTCTATTTTGTTTTCATCTTGTAGTGACGCCTTCGCCATATTTTAAAAGATTTTTTAAAGTTTTACCTTTATTTTACACAAAAAAATTATAATTTTAGTATTTTAGTTTCCATAAGAAACGTGCCTGTCTGTTTTTATTTTAATATTAGTTTTATATTTTTCTAAGCTTAAGTAAGTAAAAACAAGATAAATTATGTCATTGTTATGTGATTATAAAGGAGTTCTCTCTCTTCTTTAATCAATGATTATGTAAATCTCGTTTTTATACAATAAAACCGGAAACGAAAAAAAAGTTAAAAAGAAACAATTAGTTTTTATACATAGGATTTTCGGTTGAATTCAAAAATGTAAAAAATTATAGGGTGTTTCATTAAAAAAATAAAATATGTATGCCACTGTCAGCGAAACCGGAAGTGAAACAAAAAAATAAAATCCGACATTTTATAGCCATTATAAAATGATATAAATCACCAAAGTTTTGTTTTATCGAATGAAGATTAATCTTAATTTTGGGGGTGGGCATAAATAAAAATCACAAAACAAACTATCTTATTTGTAAGAAAAACATATTTTCTTTTAGGCAGTTTTAACGTATTAAATACAAAAAAATATGTCCAAATGCTTTTTTTTGTCGCATTAAGTTATTATTTTTATGTGTGTATCAGAAGTAAAATTAACCCATGGCTTTATAATTAAAAAAGAAAAAATAAAAATTTGTCATTAACTTCATATGAATTTATATTTCCAATTGTCCAAACATGAAAAGAACATAAAAAGTTTTTCCACGCATACATTTTTCCAGGGTATTAGTTCACTGTTGGGTTATCCCACTGGCGCCCATATATTTTAATAATTGACATGATTTAAAAAAATAAATGGTACCCAAGATGATCATCTAATAAGTCAACAGGGAACCGAAAAATCCTAATTAGTTCATATTTGCTTTATAATATAAAGTTTTTAGTTTATTTATTTTACGTATACGTAAATTTCTTATTTGATTTTTCTTGCAGTCTACAGTTCCTGTATCTGTATTGACAATTGACAAGATTAGAGTTATTGGTTCTATCTGGTTCTATACAAAATCACATTTCTATCCATAGTAATCGGAATGAGAAATTCACAACACACAATAAAATTTTACTAGTACTGGATTTATTTAATTATAATTTGGATAAAGCTTCACCTAGAAAGCATATATTTGATTGTAAAATTTTAGTAATTTTCCATTTAAAGAGATGAAACTTAATTTGATTACCTTAGTAATATTACTTCTAGGGTTTCACTAGAATCGAATAATCGAGATTTCTCTTTTTGTCTTGATTGCGAGAAAAAATCAAGACAAGAGTATAATTAAAAAAATCAAAACAAGAGGAGAGTCACTTCGTCAAGCATCGAGATTCCCGCCTTCGTGAAACCACATAACCACAATAACCACAAAGAAAACGGTTGGTTTTATGGTATTACACTAGGAGTACCTTTTTTATTTATTTTTAAAGAATTATATTTTATTGAAAAAATATCAAAAAAATACAGTTAAATAAGTTTAGGACAAAAAAGTGACATAGCCCCCCATTTTGCACGTCCCTGGTTAACATTACCGAATAAAAATTACATAAAATGCTAAGGCAGGTGCAAAAAATTCGTTACTGTGGTTAATAGGGTAAAAGACATATTAAATAAAAACTCTTTTTTAGGGACACTCTTAGAAGGGCCGTACCTCCCTTAGGGCTCGTTTCCGGACCAACCTTTATAGGAACTATTTTCATATTTTTGTATGTAGAACCTCTAAAATTTACCTACGAGAGTTCTAAAACACCCTGTAGGTACCATTCACTGTGAAGAATGGAATGCGTAGCATTACGACTTGTTAATAAACATTCTTCCGAAACTAAAATGTTTTAAATCTCATTCTGCATACAACTGAAACTTGTGAAGTGAAAAAGAAGCTTTTAGGATAGATTCCATATAAATTTCTTTAGTATTTCACTTAAGAGAAATTGTGGAAGAGATAATGTAGCTTAATGAACATTATAACGTCATAATGAACCCTTTAAACCGTTAAATATAACATCTAAAGGTGTTATAGTAATAATAACCACCTTTAACAATAAACTACAGTGTGTTTCGTAAATTACAGATAAATCAGTGTTTTATTTTTATTTAACGTTTTGAGAAAATTGAAGTTGGCTAACGTTATTTAAATATTTGTATACTGGGTGTCCAGAAACTGTCCTGCGATATGGAAACTCTAGATACAAGACGTAATTAAACCTAAATTACCTTGATCCAAAAATGCTTCCTAGCTTTCTAAAGGAGCTAGAGATCTTTGAAGATCGCCATCTTAATTGACGTGAAAGCGCCTCTTCACGTCAATTATTTTCAAGTCCAACATCCAAAAATGCTTCCTAGCTTCCTCTTTGAAGATGGCGCCTTCAGGTCAATTATTTTCAACTCTCTGAAAAAGTCGTTATTTAAAATTTTCATTTTTTTTTTACTAATCCGGCTTAATCACTAAATTATTTGACAAATAAAATTAGAAATTTGTAGATGTAAGCTTACATCTTATAAGATGTTACTTGATTTAAATTTTATAATTTTTTCGTACAATTTTTTGAGATATTTGAAAAAAATTAAAGTGACGTCTACTTCAAAGGGCTCTAGCTCCTTTAGAAAGCATATCTGGATTAAGGTTATTTAGGTTAAATAACATTACATATAAAATCACATCTAGTATATGGGGTTTCCATTTGTCTGTAGAGTAACTGGACACCCTTTATATGGATTTTTGTCAAAATTTCTACCCCTGCTCTCCGGAGGTGGTGTTTCAAATTGTTTATCATCATATTCAGTTTCAATGACCACAAAAACATTTATATACCAATTAAAGCATTAAAAAATGATTGCCCCCGCTTCAGCCTCCCAGGGGTGCAATTGGATAATGTTTATTATCAGATTCGGTTTTAGTGACTTTTGTATACGTTTTCATGAAAATATAGTAAACATTTAAATGTTTTGCTTCCCACCTTTACACAGTGGGCCTAGGACCTGTTTCTAGCTGGACAAAAATATGTTGTGATGTTTTTAATAAATTATGATCAATCTATTTACTTCAATGTCATTTTAAAGTGGTACTGAGCTTTATAATGTCATTGGCGGAACTTTGATTTTTTTCAGAGGTGAAGTTTTTTTTTTAATTCGTTAAAATAATTCTTTATTGTGTTAAATACGAATTTACTATTGAAATCGTAATGCATTTACATAATAATTAACTTGAATAAACAAAACATATTTTTATTAAATTTAAATTCAAAGATTCCATGAAAGTGTTATTTTATCGCTTACTTTCATGCAATTTTTTGTATACTGGTCCCAGTGTGTCCCTATTTTATCATATACAGACGTAAAGTGCTTGAAATTTTCTTTTTAAATACCTTAAAATTTTAACAAAATGTAATTTTTATGACATAAATTACATTTTTATGACATACCTCGAAAATAAAATATCATTTGCAGCAAAGTTTAAATTACTTAATAGTAATATTATAATAAACAAATAGTGCTTTATGGCGCACTGAAATGTCTAAAATACAGATAAATCAAAATATTTCATAAATATAATTTTTTTGTCCGATAATTTTGTCCGGCTAGGAACGGGTCCTGGGCCCACTGTGCTTTACTAGCACTGGATAGGCAGGTTTGTTAGGGTATGTAGGTAGTTTACTGCCAAGACACTCAAACTACCCATCTACCCTAGTAGTAGTGGTAGTAGGAGGCTCAACTCTTCCTTCGCTAGTGTTACCACTCCGAAGATGTCTTGTCTGAGCCTGCCCAGAGCCTCACACTCCCCTTTTTAGTTTATTATTCCATCAATCTATTTTCTAATCATCGTACAGAGTGATATTGGTAGACTGACAGTTTCGGGCTGCTGGCCCTCTTCAGTACCAAGAGTCAACTCTGCACGCTGATTAAGAAAACGTTTTTAGACTTTACTCGCAAAAGGAATATAGCCATTAGATTGATGTAGACTTGTGCGCCATCTATTTCTAGATGTAGACAACTACTCATACCTCTCCTTATCTGGAGACTTTGAATGGTAGCAAGTTGAAGACTTGTGTGTCTTGTGACTCTTGGTACTGAAGAGGGCCAGCAGCCCGAAACTGTCAGTCTACCAATATCACTCTGTACGATGATTAGAAAATAGATTGATGGAATAATAAATTAATATTTTTATAATTTTGTTTAAAATTAAAAATTTCTGTCCTTTCCCTTTTTAGTGCTCTAACAAGACCTGAAATTTGTAATTAGGAGACAAATTTTCACAACTTGTAAATTAGAAGTTGTTATCGTTTAAAGCAAAAAATCAGACGACCCATTTAAAATGAAAATATACAGGACTAAGCTAAGTGACTATTAACATAAATTCCTTAACTTTTAGGTTATTTAATTGTAAAGATAATTAGGCAGATGAAAGTTTGCTAAATCTTTTGTGTACTTCTAATGAAGAAAACTTACTTAATTGATAGTAGAATTACTATAATGAAAATGTTCAAGAAGTTTTATTTGAATCTTGTTAGCGTTAAGCATCTTAACCTTAAAAGTATTTAAATAAAATAAAATATGTTTTTACAAAATGTACGATTATTTTAAATGCAACGGAATTTGTTTTATTAGACCTTTATTTTTATAAAATTATTTAACCATATAATGTTTAATTTAAGGGGTCTTTCTACCATAGAAATTATAAAAATAATCTTTTTTTAAACATTTTCAATGGCTTGGTTGCGAATATATAAATACATGCTATGGTCAATTTAAAAAGTCCAAACCATGGTGTTATTAAATTACATTAAACATATACAGTATTGTTAAATCAAATTAAATGTTGGATTTACTATACCATATGGTTAATTAACCATTTATATAACAGTAATGTTGGTTTGAACACACATATTTTTCGTGAGTAGAGCTCTGATAAAAACAATTTTAGAAATATTAAATTTTAAATGCATTTTTGATTAAATTGTCATGAAAACTATTTAAATAATTGTCCTGGTGAAATTAGAATGTCAACGGTTTGAAAAGTTAATGTGACACCTGTTAGTAAAATTGTGTCGTGTGCATTTACTGTAAGCAGGAAAAAGGAAAATTACAACGTGTTTCAATTTCCCGTGGAAAATTACTCGCTACAGAGAAAACTGAGTATTACTATATTAAATATTTTGGTTAACTTAGAAAGTGTTATTTTTCTATTAGATTTGTTGTGTTTATACTTTAGGTAGTAGAAAATATTTTCTGGATATCAAATTAAAATAGTTTATTAAAGTCTTACAGTGAACCGAAAAACGCCATAAGAAGAATTGTACCTATAGATTTTTATTCATTTATCATAAGGGTCATTAACTAATGGAGCTCTCTACAACTAGCTAACTGAAACAAAAGACGTCTACCCTATCTCTATCTCATTTGTGCTACACTTTCCAGCCAACCAAATAAATACTGTATTTGTTTTTCATACAACAAATACTGTATTTATTTGGTTGGCCGGAAAGTGTAGCAGTGAACGGCACGAACGAGCATAGCTAATGTGAATCTGTAGAATAAGATAATTCTACTAAAATTTAGATGGCGCCAGTAATTTCTTTAATATAGTTACACTTTTCGCCCGGCCAAGTAAATATTGTATTTGTTCAACAAAGAACAAATACAGAATTTGTTTGGTTGGGTGGAAGTGGGAGTGTATGTATGTATGTATTCTATCCTTTTTGGGTAGAACTTTTGTCCCTGTCTAATCTAACGGGAGAAATCTCCATTGTAGGTTTACCCAAAAATTAACCTAAACAAAAACCTATCATGTATGAAAAATACACTGCCTAGTAAAATCGCTTTTCTATTTTCACCTCCGCGCTTTAAATGGATTTTTTATTATTAGATTCACTTTCAGCAACCTCAAAAACCCCAATATACTAATTTTTACTAAAACTACCCCCCCAAGGGATTGAGTTAGATTTTTTTATTATCGGATTCACTTTTGGCTATCTCAAAAACCCCTTTATACCAATTTTCGTGAAAACTACCCTCCAGCCCTCAGGGGTGTCGATATTAATTAATTTCAAGCAAAAAAAAAAACGATCGGTCGATTGGTCATTTGTCCGAGAAACCTTGTATCCACGATAAATTAAGAGCGATTTAAGCTATACACTTGAAATTTCGCATACAGATATGTTACCAAAAGCTAAAAGTGAATCTGATAATAAACCCTTCAGGGTAGTTTTAGTGAAAATTTGTATTTTGGGGTTTTTGAGGTTGCTGAAAGTGAATCTGAAAATAAAACATCCATTTAACGCGCGGAGGTGAAAAATGGGAAAGCAATTTTACTGGGCAGAGTATTTTGCTATAAAACCGTTAACTTATCAAAAATTACTTTAACACCAAGTACTGACACTGAAAAATAAAATTATCTAATTTTAAAAAGTCAGTTGCTTTTTCCGCAGTTGCCAAGCTGCTCATGGACGGAGTTGCCGATAAGCATAAAAATTCTCTAAAATGTAAGAATACAATGTTTCAAAGAGACAATTCGCATTAAGTAAATTAAATTGTTAAATAATTTAACAGTAGAGCATTAAATTTTCTACCTACGTTTTATTACATTAGTTTGAAAATGCTTGATTACAATTGGATGAATCTTTTACAGAATGTAGCTGTAAAATGAAATAGTTGAAGCAGTCAATAAAAGAAAACTAATTTAACGACCTTTCTCGTGGCATTATACTTTTTTAAAGTACGCAAAAAAAATTAAAGGAAAAAAGCTTTGATAATCTTTGAAGTTTCAATTTTAACTTATTATACGATCCTTACGTTGATATTAATGGATAAATGGTATAACTTCAAGATGAAAAACTTCAATAATAATGCGTTATATACTGGGTGTTTCAGGGTAGAAAATCCATGCAATTTTTGGCGTATTAACAAAGATACTATGGTATGTTTCATCAAGCAAGAGAGTACATTTAAAATGGCACAGTGAATATTTTCAAAACAGATTCGAATATTGGATGTGCGAATATACTGCGTAGTTTATTTTATAAAACATAACTATATTCTATACACAAACATATACTATTCAAACCTGCTGTAAAAATATTTACTCTGCGATTTTTAATTTACTCTGTTGCTTGATGAAACAGACCATAAAATGAAATAACATAAAAATATTTTCCCATGGCATAATTAAAAAAAAATCAATTTTTCTTTATTGTTTAATAATTATTATTAATTATTAAAATTAAAATATTATTTTTCCATTTAAATTTTTAATTTAAAAAAACCTTAAAAATTGGGAATTTCATTATGGAACAGCACCACTAAAAAAAGTAGACAACCGTGAAATTAAAAATATCAAAAATGACACTCAGAAAAAGAGATTACAGAAATTTAACATAGCAAGATTTGTATTAAATGTAATGAAATAATTTATACTAAAAAATATCAGGTAAATAAAACAAAAAGTCCAAACATGGATACTTTCTAGATGATTTTTATTTGATAAAAAAGGTCGAAAACTATTTGGATTCAGCAGAAGCTGACGAATGAGGAAAATACTGTGATTTGTACTGTTTCAGCGAGACTCGGGAATCCAGACGAGAGTGAAACAATATTGCTTTTGTGCTTATTCTTATAATGTTACTTTACAATTTTTAAAATTAAAAATTTTAAGTTTTAGTAGAAATTACTAATAAACGACAAGACACGACACGAAAAAGTGTTTTTTTTTTTAATTTGGTATTTGAAAATGTTGTTATGATAAAAAAAATGTATGTGTGAATCACTAGCTCAAAAAAAAAGGGTAGATAACTTTTGTTTGGGGCGAATTATAATTATTGAAAATAATTAGGTATATATTGACTAGTAAAACTTTTATTTTGATATCTTTGTTAACAACTTCAAAAATTGAGTGATTTTTCTACCGTGAAAAAAAGCCAGTATAATTCTCTGTTTTCTGCGAAAGTCTAAACATTAATTCAGGTTAAGAACCAAATCAAATTAAATATAAATTTTATCGTTCATTTTATTTATTCATTCCTAATAAGTGCTTTTTTCCAGCATTCCAATAATGGAAAATTTATTATTGAATTTCGGGACAAAGAAACGGTTCGTGAAATTCAATTGATAAAAATTAATAATGATTCTGAGAAAATATAGCCAGATTTTTTTAAAACAAAAACCTTTTGTCTGATTTTTTTTGTTATTTTTATTTTATTACTTCGGTGTTAAAATAATAGGTTGTTAAAATAAGTCAACATTGTTTTTCGCAACAAATTTTACCCTTTCTTCTTAGTAAGAATGATCTACTGGGTGAATGAAACTTAGGGAAAGTTAACGTTACGTAACGCAAATTTGTACATTTTGGACTTTTTTCTACGATCTAATAGAGAAGTTTACATTTCTACAAAAACGAATGAAGTTTTGAGACTTCAAAATAACCTATTTCTTAGTATTTTACTTTTCTTTTCGTTACCGTGACAGCAGGCAGAAAAGTGATTTTTTTCGCGAGCACATTGTATGGAACTGGCATGTGTGGCAATCGTAAAACAGCTGCAGTCCTCCAGTTTTTAATATGAAATTATTATTTATTTTGAATCAAATCTCAATTTCGTGTGCTAAATATTTGTGTGCTATATATTTGTTATTACGAAGGCATTATGGAGAGTTACTATGATTAGGATTTTACTTTTACACCAACAGATTTGCAGAAAATTGTACTTAAATGCTGCGACCTTGTAAGGTAACTTACTATCTGAAATTTATTTATTTATTTTAGATCGTAGAAAAAATGTTGTTTGTATTACGAGCGCAAAATGTGATTTCTGTTTTCGCGTGATTTTACAAAAATATCTACTTCGCTCTCTAACTAAAACTTGTAATTTTTAACCTTTTTAAAAAAAGATGCTTTACCTTTACTGTAATATTTTTAAGAAATATGACCTTTTGGTGACTTCTGATCTTGAACTAACTGTTCTTTTTGACCAGTTATTATAATCATTTCATACAAAAAAATTTCTTCTACAACATAACCTCAAAATATATGTTAACTGATTAATCTGTATTCATCTACTAAAATAAACTAAAAACAAAATATCAATTGTAAAATCAATTTCAATATTTATAATATTCACAGAACGGTTTCAGAAGTAGGTAATATTATTTTCATAACAGACACATTTTAACAGAAATTAATCACCAAGCTATAGATTTTTTAATTTGAAAATTAAACTACACGCAAAAGAAATGATTCAGTTGTTTTTTTAGCGATTTGATTGGATAGCAAATTAAAATTAAGTATATTTTAAAAATTTATTATAATTAGAAACAATCGAATAAAAAATATTGTATAATACACGGGAAAAAAGTTAAATTTTGATTTCCTAGGTTTATTACCCTCGGGCCTGCCCCATCGTTCTGCCCTAGGCTTCTAAAATCCTACTTAATCGAAAAACATAATTTTTCGCCCTTGTATTATATAACTATTGTTAATTCCATTCCCGAAAGTTGGATCTAGTAGAATCTTTTCCTACGATCCCTCATGAAAATGACATTTAGCAGACTCTTTTGTTCTTCAGAAAATGCCTTATATCACACTAGTTTGATATTTTTATATCACCCTAGTTTGATATTTATGTATGTAGGTAATACTCAAAATCATATTACTATTTAAAATAGAATAAAAATAAAGTTCTCCGCATGAAAGAAAGTCTCCGACGTATGGGGGAGAAATCATTCGCTCTCTCTTCTTTCCGTCAATAGCGTTATAAGGCGTGCGTGCCTACATCGGGCCTCCCACTTGCACACACATTCCAAACATATTTCCCGTACGGCCGTAGGCGCAGATCGGTGCGTCAAACTATATACACGGTGTATTTGAAATAGGGTCGAAAATTTTAACTGATGATTCTACATCATAAAATATGACAAAAAGTTCCTATAAACATATGTCTAAAAATGCGTCATAAGGGAGCTACGCCCCTTTGAAAGTGGCTAAAAAAATCGGTTTTTATTTAATAACTCAGGAACCCTTTGAGATATATCAACGAGATTTTGCACGTCAAATAATCCTACCAAGGCCCGTTTTTATGTTTTATTTTCATGTACTTATTTCAACCAGGGGTGTGCGAAACGGGGAGGGCTTATCAGTTTTTTGTCCCAAACTTTTTTCTGTGTAACTTTTTTATTTTTAAAATATGATTCCTCAGGTCAAAATACATAAAAAAGGTACTCTTGTTGTAATACTGTAGGATTAACCGTTTTCGAGAAAACTTCATTTGAAGGTGAAATTCTACGGTTCGAGGACGAAAAATTAAATACTAAAATGTTGAAAACCAAAATTTTAATGATACAGGGCGAATGTACATTAAAAACTAAGAAAAAAACCTCATATACAGGTACTTCCAAAAATCAATCCTAATGGAGCTATGGTCTCCTAAATATGCACCATTTTTAAAGCGCTATGGTAGCTTTAAAATCGTTTTTTCGACCTACATGTATGGAAACTTTTTTTCTTAGTTTTTGATGTAGAATTGCATCATTAAAATTTTGGTTTTCAACATATTAGTATTTAATTTTTCGTTCTCGAACCGTGGAATTTCACCTTCAAATGAATTTTTCTCGAAAACGGTTAATCCTACAGTATTACAACAAGAGTACCTTTTTTATGTATTTTGACCTGAGGAATCATATTTCAAAAATAAAATTGCAAAAAAGTTACACAGAAAAAAGTTTGGGACAAAAAACTGATAAGCCCTCCCCGTTTCGCACACCCCTGGTTGAAATAAGTACATGAAAATAACACATAAAAACGGGCCTTGGTAGGATTAGTTGACGTGCAAAACCTCGTTGATATATCTAAAAGGGTTCCTGAGTTATTAAATAAAAACCGATTTTTTAAGCCACTTTCATAGGGGCGTAGCTCCCTTATGACGCATTTTTAGACATATGTTTATAGGAACTTTTTGTCATATTTTATGATGTAGAATCATCAATTAAAATTTCCGACCCTATTTCAAATACACCGTGTATAATTAAGAAAAGACTAAATAATTAGAATAACTTTAAAATAAAAAAGGAGAATATTCTGAATTACCTAAAAAAATTCACCCTTTATATAAAAAAAATGTTTGACATAAGCAACAATTCTAGTAAAATTGTCAAATTAGTTTGACAAATAGCTGTTTGACCTCTCAGTACAAATTACATTGATGTGAAAATAGTTATTTGCGCTCCTAGTAGAGGTAAGTGATTTTTTCTGTGTGAAGTCGAATTTTGTAGACGGAAGCGGAGCTGAGGTCCATAAACAGAAGACAGAAAAAAACTTACATACGGGTAGCGCATTACATTTTTTTCACTACAAAAGTGTTAAAATCTTATTTTATTACTAATATTTTTTATATTTACATATGTCGTCCACTAAAGGCTCTAGTTGTCTAACTCCAAATTTTTCAAAAATGAGATTTTTATCAAATTTGCTTCATTATCTGATTACCAACATACTTCAAAAAAAAAAAAAAGTTGCATTAAACCAATATCAGCCTCAAAAAATGCAAGAATGTAAATATTTTAAGTCGCTAAGTGTCTAACTCCATCATATGATTGTGAGAAAACAATTAAATGAGAACTGTCACTAATGTCAAACTATTTCTCGACAACAGGGGATCCCGTTTCAAATATTTGTTAATTTACTGTTTGATGATAATTATAATTATTGCCATTAATAATGTATATATATTATGCCTACCTAGTAGTAATATTATATATTAAATATAAAAATATAATTTTTTTGTAATAATATTACGCGATATCTTACGATAGGTATCCTCTTTTATCTTCCCTTGGAGTTAGATCATTAGTGAATTTAGATTCTGTGGTTAAAATTTAATTTTCAAATAATTTATATAAAATAGATAACAATGAAAAGTTTTAAATACATTAACACATTTCAAACATTTTTACCTGTGAACAAGCTAGTTTAAAAGTTCTAAATTGCTATAATTAAGTTTTAAATCGTTTTTTACGTCTCCTGAAAAATATGACGTTTTGGAGTTAGACCGTTAGAGCCTTTAGATGACGATGTGACAATTCAACAAATCATTTTTTTATGGAATCACTCTGTAAAATTAATTATTAAGTAGTCTCGATAACCTCCTGCGGTAAGTGTCGGACACTTAGTGTCCTTGTGCGGTAAATCGTTTTTTCTGTCTAGTTACGGTTTTGTTTGTATTGATTTTATCTTTTACTAAGTGTACTCGATATAGTACTTTCAATTACTGTCGGCTTTTTGATTAACTAATGTAAACTTACCTAGTTGGTAGTGATAAAAATAATTTTGAGGTTGTGCCCCTTTTTGATATAATAACTGTACCTACCTTGTTTAAAACTCCTTATCATTTCACACAAAATCCTCACATCCCCAGTAAAACAATTACCACGATTGTAAATGAACCTCAAGGCGTATCTTAAAATTTCATTATCGTTACACTCAGAATATGGTAATTCCTCTTCATGTAACTTATGTTCACTTGGGCTAATTCTGTCCTGTTCAGGCAACCAAACATCGTATAAACTTTTTTTGCTCTCCTTTTCCACTTTGTATTTGTAATAGTCCAACTCTCGTAAAAATTGTTTAGTGTTTCTACACTCACTTTCGTTATAATGTTCTTGATCCAATATTAATATGGCCATGATTATCGGCTGATAGGATAAGTTTAAACAAGTGCCGTATGTTGAAAAATCATTTATTTCTAGAAAGATATCTTTATTGTATCTCCAGTAAATTATATATTTTTCTCTTTCTAGTTTTGGAAATATATCGTAAATATTATTGTATAATTCCTCTAAATCGGGGATGTATGTGTTAAAAATTTTAATTTTTGAGTGATGTATTATGTCCCAACTGGTTTTACTAACGAAATATAAGTTATTTTGCATTTTAAAAACAAAAATTTTTAGAATTTGACATTGAAGTTTTTAATAACCTATTTTGCTCTCCCATTCTGAAAATTTTCAAATTTCGGGAAAGCTTTGTTTTCGTGCAAAAATTTTCAAAATAATTTTTTGTGTATTTTTAAGTTTTATAACGTTTTATGTCGTTAAATCAATTTCGTGCAAAAGAAATTTTTTTCGCTAGGTCGCTCGGTCGATCGGTCTGTCCGGGAAATATTTTGTGAACGATAACTTAAGAACGCTTTAAGTTAGAGACTTAAAATTTGACATACAGGTATGTTAACATAAGTTCTTGCTCAAAATTGGTGAACATTGGGGTGCGGCAAAGGAGACAAATGGGGAAAAATACATTTTACAAACATTTAAAAATCGCTATATAGGGGTTTTTAAGGTTGCTGAAATTGGATCTAATATTAAAATTTGTCTAACTCCACCCCCGCGGGGATGAGGGGTAAATATTTGTAAATGTTTGCAATATTTTCGTCAAAATTGGTATATAGGGGTTTTTGGGGTTAACAAAACTGAATCTGATTTAAAAATGTTCTCTACTCCCTGATTGGCGGGGGGTAGTTTTCGTGAAAATCGGTATTTTGGCTTTTTTGTGATTGCTGAAAGTAAATATGATAATAAAAAAAATCAAAAATCCAATTCCACTTCTTCCTATTCGTATATAGGGGTTTTTGTGGTTGCTGGAAGTAAATCTCATAATAAAAAATCTAAAAGAGTGGCTCTGAGAAGCGGGGGATAGTTTTTTGAAAATTGATATCTTGGGCTTTTTGAGGTCGCTAAAACTGAATCTTAAAATGTTTTTTTTCTAAATCCACCTCCTGAGGGACGGGGGCTAGTTTTCTTAAAAAATGGTATATTGGGGTTATTAAGGTTGCTGAAAGTGAATCTGATAATAAAAAATCCATTTCAAGCGCGGAGGTTGAAAATGTCAGAGCTTTTATACTGGGCAGTGTATTTTAATAGCCAACAATAAAATAAGAGACCTTACTTGATAAAGATGGGTAGTTTATATCTCGCAAATAGGCATCTATCAGTTTTACGGAGATTTTTTCCTCTGACCCTCGGACTTTAAGTTTTACGAGGAATTCAAAACTCGGTATTCAGTTTTTATACGCTATTGGGTTTGCTTTTAGTTTTTCATCTCCTCTGCTGCTTGTGAGATCCCATTTATAAATATCCCAAACATTTTATGGGGCTTTTTTAATTTTAATCTCCGATATCTTAATAAAAACTTTTCTTTCATCAAAAAATCTCAAGAACTTATTTATTGGCTAATGTTTATGACAAAAACAGTTCCTGTTTAGGTGAAAATGAGCCCTTTATTAAAATTTTAAATTCGAATAAAGTTTAGTATATATTTTAGACGCATTACTGACTTCGTAAAAGTCACAGGGAACTTTTTGTCTACTTTAAAAGCGAAAGTAAGTTAAAAGTGTTTTCTAATTAACATACAAATGTAAAATGCAAAGAAGTCGAGTCGATTTTTTTTAATTTTCATGCGTTTGAAAACATTTCAGTCTGTCTCGAATAGAATACTAATCAGATAGAAAGGGCAATATTCATTATTTAGATTTTCCCATTTACTTAAATACTTTTTACAAAAGGATACACAGCTTTGCAGTGTACAATGTGATTCAAAAACACATCTTTCAATAAATAGACCAAACAGTAGTAAATATTTCATTCACTGAGGGAAAGTTAGCAAAACCAAGGGGCGTAGCCCCGCGGTCTGCTACCTCCCGAAGGAAAAATCAAATGTTCCGCCGAGGTTTAGATCTTTTGTCATTTTGTCTTTAATTGTCCACAGCAAAACTGGTGAAGTTAGTTACACATTTTTGCTTTATCAATGCATGTATAAGAGGGCGATGGCGATGGCGATGGAGATGGTATAAGATGGTGATTTCCACGAAACAAAAAAATAACTTTTATTTTATAATCACAATTTTAAAACATATAATAATGTTAAATATATTGAATATTCATTCAAAATAAATAATAAATATTTGTCTAAAAAAAGTATAAAATAACGTTACATATTTACTTTGTCAAATTACTAGCAGAAGCAGCACTTGATATTTCAGAAATGACCGCTAAATTGGTTTTAATTTAATATAAAATATTTTAGAAATACGAAAATATTGTAATTTAAATATGTATCTAACGTTATTTTATAAAAATATGTACTTAAAACTATTTTGTTCATTACATCTTAATACATTTAAGTTTTTGAGATATCTATGCGAAGTTAGTCATAAGATAGTTTCCGACCAAGGGATGAAAATGTGGAGACGTATTCTTGATTTTTGGAGAGTAGAAAGACTTAAATATATTTGAGATATTTAGAAAGACTGATAGAACGAGTCTGAGGCTGTAATTGTACTCGGTTGGTTTCAACATCAGTCGGCTACTCCCCGAAAATCAAGTAATAGGTATGTGTATTAAATATAAATTATATTCTCTCCTAAATATCAATTCGTGATACTAAGTTAGGTACCGGTGCTTTTTTTTTCAAATTTTACTCATATTAATCCCAATTTTTGGAAAATGCAACTCCTGCTAAAGCAGTCGTTGCATTTTCGTCATTGGGATTAATATTCGTAACATTTATGTAAAAAACCACCGATACCTAACCTAGTATCACTTATGATATTACCCCTGAAAGTATAAAAAAGGAAAATGCAAAAATGGTCATTTGTTTATTGAATTTTAAAATATTTAAAGTTTGGACGTTTTGTCTTTCTTTTTATATAACCAATAAAAATTGGTGAGTAATATACTTTTAATAAATAAGAGTAACACGAACCCATTTACAAAGTTTGGAAAAAATATAAATTTTTGATATAATCAATCATAAGAGAATTAACTTCATAAACAAAATGAAAATAAGGGGGAATATACTATGTGACATGTCGTAACAGTCAATTTTGTAAGGGATCATCGAAATATGCGGAGGGATAAAATTTATATACTTTTATAAAACCTTATATACCTAAAGATAGATTTTAATATATTGTAAAGTACTGGGAAGATTTTACTGTGATTTTGATTTTTTGTCAGAATTTGTCAGAACCAATAGAATTATTTTAATGTTAAAGTCATAACTCAACAGGGTTACCTAAAAAGTCCAGAACTGACCATGACGATTTTACGCATTTTCTTTATTTGGACGAAAAATTTAATTTTGTAGCTATTTTATTGTATACTAATTTATGTTTTTTTTTTTATTTTTTTTAAATGACCTCGAACATCATTTTTTTTTATTCAGTTTATTAATGTTCAATAAAAACAATCTTAAAAAATACCAAGAATTTGAGAAAATCTCTATATTAATGATAGCTAGGGACACTAGATCTAGGTCTTAACAATGCGACTATCGCACAGTGGTCAGTTTTAATAATCTGTCAAGGAAAAATTATTTTATCCTTTTAAAGGCTTTATGTCAACTCTATTCTTATATAGATATTTATTAACAATTTAAAGCATTTTGAGTAAGGACAGTATTTAATATTTATTTATTTTTTTATTCTTTAGAAATTCTCCAACAACTTATTTACTTCACATCTAATAGGGTCGGAATAGTAGGCAAAGTCACTTGACTCACGTACATAACTTAAAACCTTTTGAAATTTTAGACCTGGCAATCGCTCTTTCTTCCATACGTCGAATATGGAGCGACGCGTGATACCAGCTTCAAAAAAAAAAAAAGAAAACCTTGGACTTCTAAGATAAATCGATGTTATACAGCTATATAGGTATATATATATAATTGAAATAGTGCAGTCTTTATTATGAGGAATGAGCTAAAATGAAAAAATATATAGTCCATCAAATAGCTATAACTGAAAAAAAAAATTACAACCTAATGTATAAGTCGCATTAAATTTTAAAATAAAAATAAATGTTACTTACTAATGTCAGAATTTGAAAAAGAAAACACCAGATAAATCGATACAACTTGCACTTACCATGCCATAGAACACTCGATTTACAAACTTACAAAAAAATCGGTTTTGTATCTGCTCGCGGCCCGCGAGTCGCGGGGAACTACTCGCTTGCGGATCCAACGATATTTTTTTTATTTAAAAAAGTAGTTAGTAGGCTTACTTTTTACAAATTGTTTAATATTTTTTTTTTGTATTTTTTCCGAGCTAGATCACATAAACTGACCACTGTGTTTCGCCTTGCTAACTTAAGACCTAGATCTAGTGTCCCTAATAACAGCGCCTTCGCCATAATTTCAAAACCAAATAAGAATAGAGCTTTATTAGTAAAATGATTTTTACTATATTACTTCTCCCTTTATTCACGGTTCGATTATATCCACGTATTCTGCAAACCTAGTTAAAAATTTTAAAGATTTGGATAAATAATTAATTTTTCACATTATTTACTCTCTAAAATGGGATATTATTTAATATTAGCAAAAGTATTTTTGTAAGACACTATAAATTTAAAGTTATAACTGAAATTAGTTAAAGCTAATGAAACACAAACACCATTAATCAGGACGAGACAAAAAAACAAATGTTAAACTTTCTGAAATGGCTCTCAAAACTTTATAACTTGACCTAATTTAATAATAAATTTCGCTTAGACATGCTAAAATATTTATTATCAAACACAATGGCGATTTCTCCCGTTAGATTAGACAGGGACAAAAGTTCTACCCAAAAAGGATAGAAGACATACATACACTCCCACTTCCACCCAACCAAACAAATTCTGTATTTGTTCTTTGTTGAACAAATACAATATTTACTTGGCCGGGCGAAAAGTGTAACTATTATTTTTATTAAAGAAATTACTGGCGCCATCTAAATTTTAGTAGAATTATCAGTGCGACACTTTCCGGCTAACCGAATAAATACTGTATTTGTTGTATGAAAAACAAATACAGAATTTATTTGGTTGGCTGGAAAGTGTAGCACAAATGAGATAGAGATAGGGTAGACGTCTTTTGTTTCATAATTCTAGTTGTAGAGAGCTCCATTAAGGCAGTTTTTAATAAGAATATATATATATAAGAACAGGGTATTCATTAAACCACATATATCGATACCTCCGTTATAAACTCTAAATTCAATAACGAGTCGAGTCACCTGAACCTTTAGAAAATACGAACAATGGTTGACCATGGTTAAGCAAGTTCACCTGCTGAATTAAGCTAGATTCGAGATTCAATAGTTTAGAACTTAGGTATTGATATATTAATACAGAAAATAATACAAACAACTTAAAAAAAAGTCAAATACTCTGAAGCAGACTTTATTTTTCCTAAGTTTTTTGATACACTGAAAATGAATTTGACAGAGAAAAAACTCGCTGACCCCAAATTAAAAAATAAAAACCAAAAAGAAAATTGGACGAGCTAGCTAGAGATATTCAATTCAAAGTTCTTTAGCACATAAACTATTGGGTCATTCCAGCAAATAGTGACATGGCTGGCTTTAAATAAAATACAGTTTATTATAAGCTAGCTTAAGGCTTTCATAAGTTATCGCGCCCACAATATTTCTCGGGCAGAACGACCGATAAAAGTAAATCGACCGAGCGATTGACTGAAGGAACGACCAAACAATCGACAAACCGATTCACCGACCGACAGTTTTTTTTTATGCTCGAAATTTATTCATATCAACATAAAACGTCATAAAACAAATAAGTACAGTGGGTATCAATGAAAACGGTAGACGTTAAAATATATTTGACAATTTTTTATTATTTTTGCATTGATTGTTTTAGACATCTAGTTAAGAGGTTAAAAATTTTAGCGTATTAAATGAATAGGTAAGTTTTGTATAATGTCAAAAAAACATCAATAATTTTTCGAATACTTAATTCTATTTAAAAACGTTGCAAACGTTACAAAATTGTAAGTAAAGTGAATAAAATAAATATTCATATTCAATAAGAACATTCAACGATATGAAAATAAATTAAAAAAACAGTTAATGAAAAATTCAAGTAGTTAAAGATACACGAAGAAAAAAATCTTGAACTTTTACCAATGTATATTTTTAAATTAAAATATGGTAATGTGGTACTATAGAGTAGTACTAACTATGATATGAATTTGAATAATTTGAGCTTTGGGCCCCCCTAAAAATATAATTTTGATTTTTTTTGCATCACCCTGATACGCGTATGTCTAAATATACGTCGTAAGGGAGATAATCCTCTTTGCAAGTGACTTAAAAATTAGGTTTTAATTTAATAACTTGGAAACCCTTTGAGATACAGCAACGAGGTTTTGCATGTGAACCAATCTTAATAAGACCCATCTTCGTATATTATTTTCATCTACTTATTTTAACTAGGGGCGTGCAAAACGGGGGGGGGGCTTATCAGGTTTTTTTTCCCAAACTTTTTTCTTTGTAACATTTTTCTAATTTTATTATTTTAAAATGATTTCTCAGGTTAAAATACTTAAGAAGGTACTCTTGTTGTAATACTGTGGGATTAACCGTGTTTAAGAAAAATTCATTTGAAGGTGCAATTTCACGTTTCGAGGACCTAAAAATAAACACTAAAATGTTTAAAACTGAAATTTTACTGATGCGGGGTGATTTTAAATCAAAAAGTAAGAAAAATCGCTCTTAGGGAACGTTCAAGTATTACGTAACGCAAATTTTGATCATTTTGGACCCCCACTCCCCCCCTGTAACACTATTTATCTATACCATTAACATGAGCGTAACACTCCAAAATGACATCCACCCCCTCTAGAAATAGAGCTCCCTTGGGGTGATTTTTGGAAGTAACTGTATATGAGGTTTTTTTTTAGTTTTTGATTTGCATTTACCCGGAATAAAGGAAGTTTTGGTTTTCAACATTTTAGTATTAAATTTTTAGTCCTCGAAACGTAAAATTGCACCTTCAAATGATTTTTTCTGGAAAAGTATTATAACAAGAGTACCTTTTTTATGCATTTTGCGAATCATTTTCCAGTAATAAAATTACAAAATAGTTTGGAACTAAAAACTAATAAGGCCCCCCTGTTTTGCATGCACCTGGTTAAAATAAGTACATGAAAATTATACACGATAATAGGCCTTATTAAGGTTAGTTCACATGTAAAACCTCGTTGCTATATAATAAGTGTTTCTGAGTTATTAAATAAAAACCAAATTTTTTAGCCACTTTCAAGGAGCGTATCTCCCTTACGTCGTACTTTTAGACATTTGTGTATCTAAACTTTTCTAATTATTTCGGTGAGTACAATATGGCTATGTATAACCAGCCCATCTTTTTTGTAACACCCTGTATATAAGATACGCCCTATGTTATAACGCCCTCGATATAGTACTCCCCGCTTAATATGCTTTCCAGATACTTGCAAAATTAAGTTCAGATCATTAAAAAGTCACGTACAAGTAAACTTACAAACAAAAAAGGGCGGTAATAAAAAATCTGTTTTAACATTCTTTAACTGAAGATTTTAGATTTATCTTGTACAAACTAATTAAAACTGAAAAAAACAATCATTTTGACAATCAAATCGCTCATTTTTAGTTACTTATAGAAAAAAGTGTAGCTAATAGAAAGGGTACCATCTTGTTGATTACAAATAATAAAAATTAATATCATTAATAACTATCATTAATTTTAATTTAGTTTTATTGCGAATTACTACCCACCATTTGATGGTTTTAGATGACATATATGCGAACTAAATTAAAAAGAGCTTAAGTATTATAGATAATTTTAACCGTTCAAGCAATTTTGTAGTTTGGTGTGCTTAAATCATAAAAGGAATCACACTATTGGCCATACATTAATTCTTTTTTTATGAAAAAAATTTTTTTTTGTTTTATTATTTTTAGGATTTTTTTTTAAATTAAATTTTACATTTTTTTTTTTTGTTAATTTATTTTTTTTTGTAAAGCTGAACTGCAAAAATACTGCACTGAAAAAATGATCTGGTTGGGGCAACGGAATCAGTAAAATAGACTTGTTGTTACCAAAAAGAAACTTCTATTTAAGGAATTAGGTATTCACAAAAATTTGAATTTTTGTCCTTACCAGATATCTGGTTGTGGCAATTAAAAATATACTGCCCAGGAAAATCCCAAGCGAGGTAACATACCTGTATGCCAAATTTCAAGTCTCTAGCTTAAAGCGCTCTTAAGTTATCGTGCACACAAGATGTCCCGGAAAGATAGATCGATCGACCAACCGAGTGATTTTTTTTTTGCTCGAAATGGATTTATATCGACATAAAACGTCATAAAACGTAAAAATACGCAAAAAAAAGTCCAAACTAAAATTTTTTCCCGAATACGAGCCTTTTCAAAAATTATAAAAATTTTCAAAATCGGAAAGCAAAATAGTTGTTCCGTATTTATCGATATAAAACGTCATAAAACGTAAAAATACGCAAAAAAATAAAAAATTTTGCCCGAATAACAGGCTTTTCATAAATTTTGAAAATTTTCAAAATGGGAAAGCAAAATAGTTGTTCCGTATTTATCTATTAATCTGGTTGCATCAAACAAATATTTTTTTTTCAGTGTGCCTTATATCAACAACTTGGGACTATTTTGGACTAAGTACGTATAATTTAATGCAAAAAATCCTGTCTCCTTAGAAATCAGTGTCATAAATATTAATTAAAAGTTAAACTTAAAGCATTAATTAAAATTTTATCACCGGAGTTTTCTAGATATCCAAAACGGTAAACAATTAAAAAGCCAATTTATTCACTTGAATTTATTAGACTGCACTCTGTCGGAAACCCACGTATCTTAAGGGTTACATAGGCAAAATTAACATTTTATCCAAACTGAAAAAAAGACTTGGTTGGGCCGAACAGATAAATAGTAAAATACGGAAAAACAATTTTTTTCTACGACTGCTTTAGAATGTAAGCAAATACACACACCTTTTAAACACAGAATGAATTAGTTCTAGCTCTAGATACGGTATGAATATTCCGTATCAAGTGTTAGAATAAATGCCATCTCTTGTTTATAAAAGTAAAGAAAACTGTAGCAAAATTAGCAAAAATATATTTATTTTATCATGAAATATTAAATAATTTAATGCAATTTAAAGTTTTGTTCAAAATTACATAAAGTTTATTAGTTTTTATTAATATTTGACCAGTTTTTTATCAATTTAGTTCAAAAAATTAAAACAGCTCCATCTATTGTGAAATATTTAAACCTGATATCTGTCACAACAATCTGACATAACCTTCAATTTTTGCATTATAATTTGTAAATATGTGCTAAAATTAAATAAAAATCTTTTTTAAGTACTGATTTAGTAAAATTATTAAATAACATTAATTGCTTTATTTAAAAATATGTGTTTTGTTGAATTTTCAATGTCGAATCACAAAAAATATTGTTTTTAACCTTGTCCGCATTTTAAAGCCATACAGTGTTTCATATATTTGCAGTCAAAGAAAAAGTATAGTCTACAACACGTATGGAATAGTCACTCCGAATATTGTCTATTCCATACTAGTTATAGAATATACTATTCTGGTTGCTTCAACCAGATATTCGGTAGGGGCAACAAGACTAATTGTTATGCTTACCAGAATCTTAAAATCTATGTTTTATTTCTGGCAACCACAATAAGTTGTGTTGTTGCCCTAACCAAATCATGATTGCAGCAACCAGACAAAACATTGTAAAAAGTAAACTGAATATTCAATTACAAAGGATAGGAAATCTGAACTTATTATCCTTTTTCAATTGTACTTTAAAGTTAAAAACATGCAACATTTCATGTCCTTCCTTAAATATTAAAATTCTTTTTCCTACGATCACCTATAAAAATGACATTTAGCACACTCTTTTGTTTTTTAGAAAACGCCTCATATATCACTAGTTTGATATTTTTACTTCACACTCGTGTGATATTTATGTATGGATGTTTACCTAATTTTATTTAGATATTTACCTCGTAGATTCTACAAATTTTATTCACCTTGTTTTATAAACCATTTTCCACATTTGACCACAGCCTTTTATATCTTTTAAGTGTTTTAATCCAAATATTTCTGTTTTTAATGTCAAGAATAGAAACTATAGTTATAACGTTACTATTTTGACCATTACTGTCTAGTATAGATCTTATAAAAATTACTTAATTTTTTATTTATTTACCTTACTTTACATAAAAAATATTAAAATACACAGTATTTTTCTTATCAAATGTAAAACAGTACAATTTTACTGTCTTATATGGCAGCATAACCACAAAAATCTAATTAAATAAGTAAGCAAAGTTTGCATTTATTAAGGAATAGGCAACCCATTAAACAGCTATGTATTGTATTAAATATAAAACCAAGAAAACTAAAGCTAAATGAAAATCATATTTCCTGTTCGACATACCTACATATATAAATTTGTATGCTCTTTATAATTATTTTGTGCTTTGCTTTTCTTAAAAATTAATCAAAATTAGAAAATTTTAAAATAAGAAACTTTATATTTTTTCGGGATCGTAGGAAAAATAGATTACGTAACTCATTGGAAAGTGTATTTCATACACTCGTGGGATTTCATCACTCGCCTAGCGGCTCGCTCGTAAACCTTCCCACTCGCTTGAAATATGTCACCTTCCACACTAGTTATGTAATATACTATAGAACTAAATATTATGTTTTTAACAAAAATTAAAGTACATTTGTATAGAATCATAACTTCATATCCATTTGTAACTAAATATTTAGTTACAAATGTATAGGACGTTATGATCATATACAAATTTACTTTAATTTTTGTTAAAAACATAAACATTACAATTCTAAAGTCACGTACTTTAATATTTAAGGACGGACATGAAATTTTGCGTGTATTTAACAAAAATTAAAGTACAATTGTATAGGATAATAACTTCCGATTTCCTATCCATTTGTAACTGATAATTCAGTTTACTTTTTACAGTGTTTGTTATAATATTCTGCGTTTTTTTTTTCTGTAATTGAGAATAAGGGGTTCTTTAGTAATAAAGCTTGGTAACCCCTTATTCTTCTTTGCACTCTTGCCTCTTAAAAAAGAGCTTGACTTTCGAATGAAAATTCTCAGACCGAGACGTTTTCAAGACGACGCTTAATGGTCGGCCTTCTTTTGTGCTCTTTGATCCGAAAGGAACACAGTCTTTTGTCTTTAGAGGTATTACGCCTTTTGTTTTCAACCGCTACTAGGTTTTTTTCATTAAGATTTATATTTGTCAAATATTTTTGAGCTTTTATCAAAAAATGTGTTTATCGTGACAGCTTTTAAGCTTTTGTTTTATCCAAATCGGGTCATTTTATACTGCCAGTCAAATAAATCTCAATAAATTACTCCAAGAGGGATCTAAAGGTAAAAAATATCTATTTGAGTTTTCGCGTTTATAGATTCATTAGATATTTTTAGGCATATAGGTTAGATTTTTTGCAGGCGGATCCAGGAAGTTTTCTTGGTGGGGGAGGGGTAAAATCCAAAAACTTTACTTTTATATTCTTAAATTAAGAAATAACGTAAGAAGGCCCTAGCACCGCAGGTGAAGTCTTTTACAAATTCGATGGTCTATTTTAATTTTAAACCAGTCTTTAAATTTAAATTAAAAATTTCACAAAAAAACAAGAAACTCTTACGCCGCAGTTGAAATTTTTTACGAATTTCACTCTTAAGTTCTACAAAAACGTAAAAAGCCCCTAGTGCCACAGGCGATTTTTTTTATTTTTAAACAGTATTATTACTGAAAAATGCAGGCAAGCGAAAATTTTTACACTTAAGTTATACAGTCTCAAATAAAAATACAAAAAAAAAGTAGAATGCCCCAGTGCCACAGGCGAAAAATTTTACAAACTTGATTGTTTATTTTAATTTTTAAACAGTTTTAAATATTCTAAATTTCACAAAAATTCAAGAAAGCTCTAGCACCGCAGGCGAAAACTTTTACAAATTTCACACATTAGTTTTACAATCTTAATTAAAAAAAAACGTTAAAAAGCCCTAGTGTAACAGGAAAAATTTTTACGAACTTTATGATCTATTTTAATTTTTAAACAGTTTTCCTAGTGCCGCAGGTATTTACAATTCCAAATTTCACAAAAATATAAGAGACCTCAAAATTTTTACGAATTTAAAGGTCTATGGTTTTGGCGCCCCTTACTGCTTTTTCTGGCAAGGAGGCTTCAACCTCCCTGATTATATCATGAAAATGCGTATTTGAAAAAAATCTTTTCCTACAAATTTTAAAATTATTTTATACTGGGGGATCCGCCCCTGTTTTTTTGACAAGCGCCATTGTAGACAGCCGGCCGCAGCAAAGCTGCCGCTGAGTGGAGTGTATATATGTAAGTAAATTATTCCAAGAATTAAATTTGTTCTCTTCAGGTCTCTTTTCGGGTGACCAGTTATTATTTATAGTGTGCCTTCACCAAAAATTCAAAACGTTTAAAACGTTACGTTTAACCTTGTATATCTCAAAAAACCAAACAGTACCTATCGAGTGCTTTTAAGATTTTTAACATGGCGTAACTGGGCATTCGGGATCTGATTTAGAAAAAACATACAAATTTGAGTAGGTATCCTGAATAAATCAAATCGTTTTGTTTCAAATTATGGTATTTGGCCTATAGCTATTTAGTCCAATCAAATAATAAATAAAAATTGCAATAAATGCACATAGGCTGATATTTTAATGGGTCGTAGTGGATGGTAATAGAACACTCCTGTTAATTTTTCACCGGGTGATTTGCGTAAGGGGTGTCCGCTGTCTTCAATTTTAGGGGTGAGTGCTGTTATCAAATATGCATCTTACGATAAAAATGCATTATACCATTTTTTTTTAAGGAGAAAAATTCCATTGTTTAAATATTTTTTTTTAGTATACTAATAACAATCGAGTTATAAAAATTCAAAATGGCCATGTTGGGGGTAAAATTATTTTTTTCGATTTTTCAGCCATTATTTATCGGACGATAAAAGTGGTTATAAGCAAACTTATAGCTCTTGAAATTTAAAGTTTAGTATATTAGTATTTTTATTTTGGTAAGGTTACAGAATGCTAGTTGCACCCTCTGTAACAGTACCAAAATACCTATGAAAATTTATAATATATAAAACTTACAAAGAATTTCAAGAGCTACAAGTTTACTCCTAAGAACTTTTATCCTGCGATTCATAATTTGGCTAAAAAATCAAAAAACTATTTTACCTCCAACAGAGCTATTTTTGAATATAACTCGATTGTTTATATTATAATAAAAAACGATTTTTACAAAAAAATTGCAAAATTGGTAATATGAATTTTATCGTAAGATGCATTTTTACCTAGATAACCGCACTCACCCCTAAAACTCAAGATAGCGGACACCCCTTAGGCAAATCACCCTCCTAACAGGAGTGTTGTGTTACCATCCTTTAAAATATCAGCTCGCGTGCATTTATTGCAATTTACATTTATTATTTGACTGGACTATATGTATTTTATTCTTTAAAATGTGGCACTCTAGTTTATTTTTTATTAATTATAATTAATGAAAAATAATTATTTTTATTAACTGAGTAAGGTATTATCATTAGACTTACCTAATCCTTATATCCAAGAATTAAACGTCTCTGAAAAAAAAAACAAGAAAAACAGATATTATTTTCCTGACATAATATGACATTAAAGAATAAGTAGAGAATGGCTTTTTACCATTTTCTTTTCTGGGAGGGTTTCATTTTTATATAAATGATCATAACTCTACAATACGAAAAGTGGAAGGTCGCTATATTACTGCCCTTTTGAGACCTATTGATACTGTAGATAAAATATTTTTTGATATTTATGGGGAAATACACTATTCAACAGTATTTTTTAGGGGCTAAAATAATGTTCATATTTTTATTCGTTAAAATAATAATAATTTTTATTCGAATCAACTAAATGGATTTTATAGAAAAAATTACAATAAGTTGATGTTGATTTAATCAACCTACATTTATTTTATATTTCGCCCTAGATCAAGATTTTTTTCCAAATATTTTATCGAAAAAGTTTTATTTTTATATATTCGAATAAAAAAATAATTAAATCAAATAAAAATATATATCTCCAAAAATTGAATTTATTTTATTACATACATACATACAGCTAGAACTGTTTTGACTTTTTTTAACAATAAGTCATTTTCAAGTTCTTAAAAATAAAAAAATATAAACAAAATAAACGCATTATTAAACATATCAGTTTAAAATTCAGTATTTGGAGAGATTTTTTTTTAGTTTGGTTTGGGTAGGGTCTTTTAGAACGCCGGACAAAACGGCGCCTGGTTTACCGCGCCTCCCTTTACCGCGCCTCCCTTTACCGTGCCACCCTTTTCCGCGCCTGACCTTTCTTTACCGCGCCGACCGTGACCACACCTATGAAATTTCTACGCTTATGTTAACTTTTTGGTTTCAGTTTATTTTAGTAATGTAATTTCGATAGTGTTTATTTATTTAACAAAAAAAAAGTTTTTTAATTTAACAATAGATATAATAATTTATATAAATTTTGAACAATACCTTTCAACCAACCAACCAACCAACCATCCAACCAACAACCAAACCAAATAGCCAAATCTTTATTTCTAACGCTTTTGATAATTTCTATCGACATAGTAACTTAACTGATACTCTTTCTTTTGTTTACTAAATAAATATTTCGCGAATTCGAATTCGATTAAAGATATACTAGGTAGTACATATACTAAAACTCAATAAAAAATAGCACAAAAAAAACTTGTGTATAAGTCAAACAAAATCACACAAAAAAAAACATGAAAAAATCATACAACAATAAATTAAAACTGGGTATTTTATTATTTGAAGAATTCCAAACCTACATCCTTTTTTAAGTCGAACTAACAAAATAAGATCGGCAGATTTTGATGTATTCATAAAAATTTAAATGTAATATTGGCCATGGCGCGGTAGAGGACATCGCGGTGAAGAACGGCGCGGTAGTGACCATGGCGCAGTAATGTCCTAGGCGCGGTAATGTCCTATGCGCGATAATTTACGGCGCGGTAATGGTCGGTGTGGTAAATTTGGCGCTGTAAAAGAGGGCGCCCGTTCGGTTTATTTAAATAAACTTCAATATGACCATATCGTCGCCTTGCATACAAAGGGGCGTATCTCAGATATTTTTAGATTTTTGAAAAACTGGGAAACTTAAATGAAATTTTATAATAACAATTTTAAAACATTTTTCCTGTAAAATACAGATTTTTGAGATAGCCCCTTTGTATGCAAAGCGACGATATGAGTAAAAATAAACAATTTATTAATTTTTAAAAAGTTTTAAATAGTATAATACGGACCGAGTAGGCGAACCTAGTTTTCAGTGCACGAGAGTGCTTATATTTTTGCAAGGCGGAGCTGAGTAAAAAAAGCACTCGAAGTGCACTGAAATAGGTTTGCGTCGAGGTGCGTATAGGTACTATTTTTCCTAAGGCCTAATTACACACAGAAAAATATTATCTTAAATCAAGAATATGTGATTTGGATATAACGAAGAGTATATATTCTCATTTAAAGTAAAATTTTACTTTAAATATGAAAGGATAAGAATATGGTATGCTTAAAATAAGAATCTATTCACAAATTTGAAAGGATATGCTTAAAAGAAATATATTTTCTTAAAAGAAGATTATATTCTCTACTTTATGTCCAAATCACACATTCTTGACTTAAGATAATATTTTTCTGTGTGTAGGTGTTAAAAAAAAAACGCAAAAATTGTCTTAAAATTAATTTTGTTAATTTGTGTTTGACTTTCACTTGTTTTCTGACAGCAGATATTTAAAATCAGCTGACTGTCACTTTCCGACCGCTGTCATGGCAAACGTTGCAACAGATGAAAAATAAGCACTAACTAGGTTTTAGGAAAAAGAAATTTCGGTCGATTTACCCGTAAAAATCGTGTCCATATTCATTCTTATATTTTTGGGTGGGTAGATAGGATCGAATCCTGAATTTTTATTTGCATTTAGAATCTCTCCTGTTTTGTATTGTACAGGTGTATTTACAATTCACATGTATAATCTTCCATTTAATATCCTTGTAAGGATCTTGTTAAGGATTCTATACCTTTAGGTATATGATATTACTTTTGGTACGTGGCACGTACTACGTGATTTTCCTCATAATTGAAAACTGAGTTTAACTACCAAATTACATATCAAGATCAAGTTTGTTTGCAATATAGATTTTCTCAATGTTTATTCCAAGGTTTTTTGAGTTTCTTTAGATAAAAGTTAATACATACAAGGGTCTTATAATAGATTTAACCCTAGGATGCATACCTCGGGTCTCGGAGGCACGGCAGGTTAAGTAGTTAGCTCTATCTTGCAGAAAAATAAATTTATTAAAAAATCCTTTAGGAATACTTCAATTCAAGAGTTTGGAATAAGATTTTTGCAAAATTGTTATATTTATTTTATATCATGTGGTATAAAAAGTACTTTTCCATCCATACCCCATATTCACATACCCCCGGCCTTTCAGGCCCGTAAACGTAAATATTTATTTTTTACTATAAAACAAATTAAAAACGCTGAAAAAGTCCAAACCCATTTAAGGTAACATATGTTATCTACTTATACTTGTAAAAGATAAACTAAACGTTGGACAATGGCGTTCTTCCTAAATATTATTGATGTAGCAGCTTCAAATGCATTTATTGTTTTTACAATGAAACATTCAAATTTTTACGATCTGAAACTAACCCATAGGTGAATACTTTTAAAGAATTTACCAAAAGAGTTCACAATACCTCATATGTTAAAGATGTTTGCCACGGTACGTTTTTGACAACATGGGTAAGTTTATAGAAATTCCATCTGACAAACAACCGGGACGGTCCAATAGGAAAATATTCTATTAATGCCCCTCAAAAGTGGACAGAAAAGTAAAATGACTAAAATGTAAAAATAATAATTTCTATCTACCTACAAAACGACCGATCACACATAATGTGTGCCATTCGCACTGAACGTGTTATGTGCCCAAATTGTACCTAAAAACAGCTAAAATTGTTATTGTGCCACAATATTTTCTTATTAGGTTGTAAGTTTTTTCTTTACTATTACTGTAAGTACTCTGGCAATATTTGGGACATGGGTTCCTAATATTGTCAGTATGCAATCTTTTTTAGAAAGCAATAATATATTTTTTCTTCAAGCATACTAAAATGTTCATATTTTATAACTGAACACACTAGTTAGAAGTGATCTATTTTTTTACAGTAAAAAAATGACTCCATTGTTGTACGCCGCGGAAAAAAGTTAGTTAGCAAAACCACGACTGGTGGCAGCACTCTTTGACTTTGATGACAGCCATACTTCAAACTTGTTTATTTATTATGTAAACAGGTGGTTGACTCGAGATTCTGTGCAAAAACCTTGTGTGAAATTGATTAAAAATGATTGAAGAAGAATATATGGTTTATACACCTACAAGTCTCTCCGAAATTGCAAATGCTACATTAGACAAGTTACCATCGAAATCGCGAAAATTGTAAGATTTAGCCTACGAAAAAAATTTAAAATGAGCTAAGGAAGGTTTAAGTTTATTTCGAAAGGGTTTTATTGGCCTATTTTATTAAAAAAAAAACATACTTTATCAAGGGCGTAGATCTTTTTTCTTCTATGATATTAAGATATTTATTTTTCATTTCATTTTTATAATAAATAGAAAATTTAGCTTGGTGATATAGTGGTAAAAATGCTGTATAAGTCTTTGGGGCGCGGGTAATTTTTAAATGGGGTACGGGGGGTTACGACAGCTGAAATCTCAAAATTAATCTGCCCAAGTGAGCCCCCATTTTGAGCGATAACACTGCACAAAACTTCCTAACATTTATTATAATAAAATCAACAAAGATATTTCTGACTCATATGATAATGTTATGTAATTTTTTAATAAAAGGCATTCTAAATTTAATCTTGTTCATTTCATTACAGTCTGCCGAATGAAGTGGATCGTTCCGTGTTTTTTCTTGTGTTTTTAGTTCTGAACGTTATTAGTGTATGTTTTGTGTTTTTACACTAACTACATATGGCTTGTCGGACTACTTAGGAATAATTTTTCAACCGCGAGTGTAAGTAATTTTGATTACACTGGTCTACAAAAAAAAAATCTTCTTCAAGGACTAAACCTATCATGCCTTAAGTATTTTTGTGTGCTGAAACCCAATTTTCAATTTAAAAGACTTTCTACCGCGTAGATTTTGAGTAAATCCCGGTTTTTATTAGACATTGGTTATACGTGCCTAAAAAAGTAAACTTTTTCGGATTCATCAGCACACAAAAATACTTAACGCATGATAGGTTTTGGTCTTTGGAGAAAATTTTTTTTTTCTTTTTTTGTAGACCAGTGTTATTAAGATAAATATTTTTTAACTTTGAGCAATTATGAGTAACTTTGGGGAACGGAAAATTTTTAAATGGGAGGGGCAATTTACGACAGCTGAAATATCGAAATTAAGCTGCAGCTGAGCATGCCCAAGTGGGCCTTTCTAAAGTTTATTATAATAAAATCGGCAACGATATTCCTGACTCATATGATAATGTTATGTAATTTGTTAACAAGTTACATTGTAAACTAAATATTTTAGTCATTTCATTACAGTCTGCCGAATAAAGTGGATCGTTTTTGTTTGTTTTTTGTTCTAAACAGTATTAATGTATGTTTTGTGTGTTTTTTTATGATACTATAGTATATTTAGGAATAATTTTTAAACCGCGAGTAAATGTAAGTAATTTTAAAACAATTTTGAACAATTTTTAATTACACAGCCTCACAAAAAAAAATGTCAAGTGTTTTTTTGGAGACCACTGTATTACCGTGTATTTTATGGAGCTGAACCCGAATTTGAGGTCAAAATAATCCGATTAATTTTGGAGATAAACTCAAAAAATGTTAGGGAACGTTCAAGTATTACGTAACGCAAATTTTGATCATTTTGGACACTCCCCCCCCTGTAACGCTATTTTCATATACCATTAACATGGGCGTAACACTCCAAAATGACCCTCCCCCTAGGAGCGTACGTAATGCTTGAACGTTCCCTTATGCTCGTTTTACTCGAAAATAAGGTTTTTTGAGGTTATCTCCAAAACTAATTGGATGAGGTGCCTCAAAATACATCGGAATAAAATGGTCTCCAAAAAAAAATCCGGACCTTTTTTTTGTGTGGCTGTGTTATTTTGGATCAGAATTTTCATTATTATTAAATTTTATTTGTTTTTTTTTGGTGTTTAATAAATAAAACAGTTACTTTTTGAAATATTTTTGAATATAGTAATTATTATAAAAGGAACGTTCAAGTATTACGTAACGCAAATTGTAACGAAATTCATACACTTCATACCCCGGTTCTCGCGTTATTATACGTTATAGATTTCATATTTTGGCTACCCCCCCCCAAATAGGGGGTGTGTTAAGGGGGTAGCCAAAATATGAAATCTCTACTGCCTTACATAACGCGAGAACCGGGGTATGAAGTGTATGAATTTTGGTACAATTTGCGTTACGTAATACTTAAACGTTCCGAAAGTGCACTATTATGTGTACTTTGGCTTAGTTTACACCATGGGTTCTATATTTTAAGTCCAGGTACTTTTTGTCTACCTATCTCTGTTTATAGAATTTTGTAAACAGAGATAGGTAGATAAAAAGTACCTGGACCTAAAATATAGTACCCATGGTGTAAACTAAGCCTTTAACGGCGGCTTTATTTAAAAGTTTATTTTTAAATTAATTTTTTTACGAGATGATACTACTGGCGGACCGTGCACTATAGAATTCTATCAGTCTCATGTATAGTTGCGGCAAATAATAGATTTATATAGCTCACGGAGTCCACCTCATACATTTTTTGTAAAGTCTTAAATATGGCCGCTGTTAAACTCTTATATTAAATACGGATTAGTTTCATATTACTCTTTTTCGAAAAAGTACTTAAAAAAATAAAAACCTATAAAAACGAAATTTTTGTTATGCGACCAATATTAAGCCCGATTTTTATAAAAAAAAAGATATTTCTGACTCATATGATAATGTTATGTAATTTTTTAATAAAAGGCATTCTAAATTTAATCTTGTTCATTTCATTACAGTCTGCCGAATGAAGTGGATCGTTCCGTGTGTTTTTCTTGTGTTTTTAGTTCTGAACGTTATTAGTGTATGTTTTGTGTTTTTACACTAACTACATATGGCTTGTCGGACTACTTAGGAATAATTTTTCAACCGCGCGTGTAAGTAATTTTGATTACACTGGCTACAAAAAAAAAATCTTCTCCAAGGACTAAACCTATCATGCCTTAAGTATTTTTGTGTGCTGAAACCGAATTTTCAATTTAAAAAAATTTCTACCGCGTAGATTTCGAGTAAATCCCGGTTTTTATTAGACATTGGTTATACGTGCCTAAAAAAGTAAACTTTTTCGGATTCATCAGCACACAAAAATACTTGATAGGTTTTGGTCTTTGGAGAAGATTTTTTTTTCTTTTTTTGTAGACCAGTGTTATTAAGATAAATATTTTTTAACTTTGAGCAATTATGAGTAACTTTGGGGAACGGAAAATTTTTAAATGGGGAGGGGCAATTTACGACAGCTGAAATATCGAAATTAAGCTGCAGCTGAGCATGCCCAAGTGGGCCCCCATTTTGAGCGGTATCATTGCACTAAACTTTCTAAAGTTTACTATAATAAAATCGGCAACGATATTCCTGACTCATATGATAATGTTATGTAATTTTTTAACAAGTTCCATTGTAAACTAAATATTTTAGTCATTTCATTACAGTCTGCCGAATAAAGTGGATCGTTTTTGTTTGTTTTTTGTTCTAAACAGTATTAATGTATGTTTTGTGTGTTTTTTTTATAATTTTATGGAGCTGAACCCAAATTTGAGGTCAAAATAATCCGATTAATTTTGGAGATAAACTCAAAAAATGTTAGGGAACATTCAAGTATTACGTAACGCAAATTTTGATCATTTTGGACACCCCCCCCTCCTGTAACGCTATTTTCATATACCATTAACATGGGCGTAATACTCCAAAATAACCCCCCCCCCTAGGAGCGTACGTAATGCTTGAACATTCCCTTATGCTCGTTTTACTCGAAAATAAGGTTTTTTGAGGTTATCTCCAAAACTAATTGGATGAGGTGCCTCAAAATACATCGGAATAAAATGGTCTCCAAAAAAAAATCCGGACCTTTTTTTTGTGTGGCTGTGTTATTTTGGATTAGAATTTTCATTATTATTAAATTTTATTTTTTTTTGGGGTTTAATAAATAAAACAGTTACTTTTTGAAATATTTTTGAATATAGTATTTATTATAAAAGGAACGTTCAAGTATTACGTAACGCAAATTGTAACGAAATTCATACACTTTATACCCCGGTTCTCGCGTTATTATTCGTTATATATTTCATATTTTGGCGTTACGTAATACTTAAACGTTCCCAAAGTGCACTATTATGTGTACTTTGGCTTAGTTTACACCATGGGTTCTATATTTTAAGTCCAGGTTACTTTTTGTCTACCTATCTCTGTTTATAGAATTTTGTAAACAGAGATAGGTAGATAAAAAGTACCTGGACCTAAAATATAGTACCCATGGTGTAAACTAAGCCTTTAACGGCGGCTATATTTAAAAGTTTATTTTTAAATTAATATTATTAATAACTTATTAAGTTATTTTATTTAAACTGTTATTTAACTTTGATCTCGGTTATTTTGAGGTAATTTTTTTAAACTAAATCTTTTTGTTACAGAACTACATAAGCTGGAGAAGTCAGTCATATAAACAGAGACAGTACAGGTAAGTAAACCTAGTAGTTCAGTCAAATAACGAAAAATTCCTATGTTAAATTGCAATAAATGTACATGAGCTGATACTTTAATGGGTAGTAGTGCATAGTAGCAGAACACTCCTGTTAGTTTTTCACCGGGTGATTTGCGTAAGGGATGTCCGCTATCTTAAATTTTAGGGGTGTGTGCGGTTATCTCGCTAAATATGCATCTTACGATAAAAATGCATATAACTAATTTTGTTAAGTAGAAAATTTTCAACAATTTTTGTTTAGACAATTTTTTTATTATATTAATAACAATCGAGTTATAAATATTTAAAAATGGCCATGTTGGAGGTGAAATTGTTTTTTTCGATTTTTCAGCCAAATTATTCATCGAAGGATTAAAGTGGTTATGAGCAAACTTGTAGCTCTTGAAGTATTATATGTTATGCTTTTTTATAAGTATTTTGTTACGGTTACAGTGGGTGGTTGCGCCCTCTGTAACCGTACCAAAGTACCTATGAAAATTAATAATATATGAAACTTAAAGAGAATTTCGAGAGCTACAAGTTTGCTCATATCGTCCGATAAATAATTTGGCTGAAAAATGGAAAAAACCAATTCCACCTCCAACATGACTATTTTTAAATTAACCATTGTTATTAATATATTAAAAAAATGATTCCAATAAAAAATGTTGGAAATTTCCTCCTTAACAAAATTGGTTATATGCATTTTTATCGCTAGATGCATATTGAGCAACTCACCCCTAAAATTCAAGATATCGGACACCCCTTACTCAAATCATCCAGTAAAAAACTAACAGATGTGTTCTGTTACCATCCACTACTAGCCTTTAAAATATCAGCCCGTGTACATTTATTGCAATTTAAATTTATTATTTGACTAGTCTATAGGTAATTAACATTAATATGTTATAGGATATAGGCAAGATCTATGTGAGTTTGTTTTTAACTGCAATGAAAACAACGGAAGTGGAAGTAGTGCTAATAGAAGAGTTGTGCCCAAAGGCACAGTTAATATAAGGCACAAAAGCCAAATAGTTTGGAATCTAAAACCGCCAAGAGTATAGAGCCTAATATAATAATATTTTTTACAGGTACCATCAACTGAGGTGACTTCGGACGGAGTAGGTGACTTCGGACATTTTTTCGCAAAATCTTCTGAACCAAAGCACGTGTGTAAAAGTTGTGCGTTTGTGTGTAAAAGTTGTGGAAATGAACCCCACAACTTGAGCACACAACCCCACAACTTTCACACGTGCTTTGGTTCAGAAGATTTTGAGAAAAAGTGTCCGATATCATCCTACCCCGTCAAAAGTCACCTCGGTGTTATAAATATTTTTTTACAGTTTAATCAAAAAATAACATTGTTCTTATTAATGTGTTGTTTGTGTTCTTATTTTACACACAAATATTTTTTTATATATTTTTGATTCAGGTTATATTTTTTATTTCAGGTATTTTATTTCGTTCAGGTACTATTATTTTCTTTTATGCATTATATCACTGGGTTAAGATGATAAGGTTCTATGTTCTATAGAAACCCCATAATGAAGAACTATATTTATTATATACTCTATTGTGTTGTTTGTGTTCTTATTTTACACACATATATTTTTTTTATGTATATTTTTTTTCAGGTATTATTTTTTATTTCGGGTATTTTATTTGTTTTAGGTACTATTATTTTCCTTTAGGCATTATATCACTGGGTTAAAATGATAAGGTCCTATGTTCTATAGAAATCCCATAATGAAGAACTATATTATACAATGTTGGTTTTATTATTTTCTTTTTTTCAGATAATGCTATATAATATATAGCCTATATTGTGCATTAGGTATTTTTTGAAAAAAAAAAGTGTTCTTATGTTAAATATTCTAAACATTTATTTTTTTTTTCAGGTATTAATTACATTATAATGTAATATTAGTTTTTATTTGAAAGTTTACTAGGTATATTAATATTTTTTAATTGTTAAGGATATTGTTTATAATAATTTTGGTTATATTTATGTTTATTTTTTTCAGGATATAAGTGTTTTTTATTTATAATGTTAAAACTATTTTATGTATTTTTTTGATATGTTTTAAAGGATATTTTCGTTGGTTATATTTTTTTCAGGTATTTATTTTTTTTACAGGTACAAATACAACTTTAATCTACAATTAGATTAAAATTATAGGATAGTTACATATTGTTTTATGCAAAAATACGCTAGGTATATTAACTGTAGGTTTTTGGAAGTTTATAGGCCTATAAACATAAACATTAAGGATAATATCCTTAATATAATAACATAGTATGTTTTTTAAGGTAGAATGGGGCGTGTAGAATAACCTGGGGTAGACTAATACTAATATATAAATATTATTTATTTCAGATATATCAGAAAAGTTTTAATTTTTATGTATAATGTGTTATTTTATTTTTTAGATCTCTGAAGGACAACTTTTACAGACACTGTAATCAGAACTTGTAAGGTTCCTTAAGGTAAAATTGACAGCTAGTATCAGTAAGTTTTTTTAAGGTTAAGGTTTTTTCTTTCCATTCAAGCCAAGCCAATTTCCCCCACCCGGGAAACGAACCCGGGTTGTTGGCATAGTTTCCCCTAGGTTTAATTTAGTATATAGTTAAATAGCCAAAATCCGCACCAATTCCCTTAAGGGGGAATGGATAGGCAGGGTTACACGAACAGGTAGTCAATATCAGCAAAAATTCCCTCAAGGGGGAATGGATAGGTAGGGTTACACGCACAGGTTGTCAATATCCGCAAAATATCCCTCAAGGGGGAAAGGATAACCGCGAACAAAAGACAAAGGAACAGACGGACATTTGAGGTGTTCTCTCTGGATGGTCGACTTTTTCCCATACACGCCAGGTATCTCGAAAGAGAGAGTAGTACCAACCCTGACATCGGTGAGACCGAACTTACAAAGTGGGCAGTTGTCATACAAGGGTTAGGTATATATAGTGTATGTTAAATTGTCGCCTGACGAGATTATACTCCACGTGTATAGGCCTACTGAGGGATCCTCAGAGGGGAACTGAGGTTTTCTCACTGGGGAACGGCACGTTAACCGTAACGCACCTAGTGCTTTACCTCCTGGGTGGTGTGGAAAAGAGCACAACTATTCTAGTTAGAGGTGGTAAGTGTAAAGAGGAAAAAAATGTCTATCTGTCTGTCCATCTTTTTGTCTTATGGTATGCAAACCTTATAATTATAAGTGTTACAACCACATTTCTGTGTTTGTATTTATTTTTAATTTGGGTTTTATTATACATAATTTCATTTTAATTTCTTTACTTAGTTATAATTCAAAAATAATATTTTGTTTTAAATTAATTGTATTTTTGTAAGTAACGCGCTGAAAACCTCCTAGCTTTTCTGCGCGAGTTCGGGACCAGCCTTCCGAGCAGTCGCAATTTGACGCTCGAGAACGATCGATGCGTGTCAATAAAAATATACTCAAATCAGCTGACGAATATACCACGCCGCGGGCATTCGTTGGAATTTACCATATTTACGGCTGCAAACTATAGAAATAAGTTCCATATACACATATGTATTTAAATAATTAGTAGTACATCAGTTTCCAATTATGTGGTGTCTCCTGTGAAGAAATGGCGGTCATGACCTGTCGTTTTGAATGCTGAAACTAAGGTAAGATTACCATATATATTATTGGAACTGTCGTTTTGTCTTTAATATTCTTTTCAATCAATAATACCTATTCGCAGTCCACTTAATTAATATCATAAAGGCGATGTTACGGAGGCAATCCCATATCACCGAATGGGACCTTTCGACGTCACACAACAATAAGTTAACTTTTGAATGTAATATCGGTTTTCAAAAATTATTTCGCTAAGCGGATTGAAGTTCTTTATAAATAATAGTATATTTCCAACCTAATAAGAAAATTAAACATCATTATATCACCATAGAGTCCATTTTCAAATTAAACATCAAAATTTTTAGGATTGGCAATGCATTTTACCGGGAAAACGCCATGATTGAAACTCTCCTGCATAATACCATTTATGATTAAGCTTTTCTCTAGAGGAAATAAACATTTCATTTTATGATATTGAACTTTCTGAAATGCAATAGTTGATTATATTGACTCACCATATAGTCCGAAAAACCTATTGCAAATTAAATAAAGTGATTATTTTTCTTAAGCAAGGGACTTCCCTTATAGAAATTTACATTAAAACCACTTTACCTAACGTTAGGAGAATGTTTTGTCTGTATCGTTAGGGATCTATTACTAAAACAACGTTTATCTAACGTCATAAACCCAATATACTTATACTTTTGGACTTTTCAACCAAATAATTTTTTTTTTATATATTTGGGCCTACTGGTTTATTATACAGTTAATGTCACGATAACCCGAATGTTCGATACACCGAATGAGGTAATGAGTAATCCGGACAATGAAATTCGGACTTCAAAGTACATGCATGTATGTTTCACTGTTCGGTTTACCGCATAATTCAGATTATCGAAAATTTACTTAATTTTGGTATCAAATTACAGGTACACTTGGAATTAAAAAAAAGTACTACAGGTTGACAAAATTTTTAAAATTTTAGGTTTTTCAAGTGCTTTACTGACCATGAAATTTTTAGGGTTATGTAGGTACATTGTCAGTGGATTTAAAAACGGTATAAAACACATTCATTTCTCGTAAAATATATTCCTATTTGTACAAGTTATAGAAATATATAGAACTAAAAAATAATAACAGAAATAAAAATATATAATTAAAGGACCACAAATCTTCATTCCTATATATTTTAGCTCTGAATGTCTAATTTCTCGACCATTTTCCTTATTAGCCCCAAAATATATTGTTAAAATTTATTTTTGTTGCTGGCTTAAGTGTTGCATGTTGACTCATTTGACACAACTATGTGTCGAAAAAGATGACTATTACATTTAGTTTTATATATCTCTGACTTAGTTATGTCCTGAATTGACTTTAGTGGCAAGTTAGATTTAAATGGTACTTTTTAAAGATCGCAACTGTACGAGACAGGCAACGCTTGGTTTCATCCAGCGCCGTTCCCTGCATTAGATGACTCACACCTTTTTTATGCACGCGCACGCTAAAATAAAGCTTTGTGCGCCTACAAAAAAATTGCCCCCCAAAAAATGCCATCAAGAAAAAAAGCTTTGTCCCTGACGGTTTCTACCAAACGTGGCGCCCCTACAAAAAAAATGACGGCGCCCAAAAAAATAGCTTTGTCCCTGACGGTTTCTACCAAACTTGGCGTCCTGCAAACAAAATTGGCGCCCACGCCATTACCCCCATTACCCCCCCCTCATCTACGCCCTTGTACTTTATTACTGAATAAATATGTTTCACTCAGAGAAAAAGTGCTTTTTTTTACTCGTCTTTAGTTTCCGGACTCCACTTCGCGTCTTCCGTAAATTGTACAGACTAGTAAAAAAAAACTTCACTTTTCCTCTTAGTAAATCAATATACTTTTTTTTTAAACTTCTGCACATTGTTTATTTTTTACCCTTTAAAATAAAGATATGTTTATTGGTAATGTAGAAAAGTTTTAGGTGATTAAAAATTTGAATGCAGTAAAAAATTAAATATCTTAACATGGCAATGGCGATTTCTCCCGTTAGATTAGACAGGGACAAAAGTTCTACCCAAAAAGGATAGAAGACATACATACACTCCCACTTCCACCCAACCAAACAAATTCTGTATTTGTTCTTTGTTGAACAAATACAATATTTACTTGGCCGGGCGAAAAGTGTAACTATATTATTACTATATTAAAGAAATTACTGGCGCCATCTAAATTTTAGTAGAATTATCTTATTCTACAGATTCAAGTTAGCTACGTTCATTCGTGCCGCTCAGTGCTACACTTTCCGGCCAACCAAATAAATACTGTATTTGTTGTATGACAAACAAATACAGTATTTATTTGGTTGGCTGGAAAGTGTAGCACAAATGAGATAGAGATAGGGTGGACGTCTTTTGTTTAATAATTCTAGTTGTAGAGGTCCATTATTGGCTCACCCCCTTAGTATGAACTTATTGTTTTTTGTGGGCCGGTGTTACTATTATTAACTATTAGTGTTCTCGATAATAGCCATTAGCAAAGTTGCTGTAATTATTTAAGTAAAATTTTACTCGAAAATTTACTTGTCCTTTGAAACTTTAGAGGAACTTTAATAGAAACATCAATAACGGATTCAGTGATACGTGTAGTTTCTAAAGTCAAGAAGTTCTATAATGAACAATACAGCTTTGCAATAGTATTTTGTCATTTTATAAATAAAAGAATCCGTGAAGATATTTAATGCTTTGCATTCCATAGTATGCTTTTCACAGTGAATAGAATATTGCGTTTTCTCTCGATATTACATTATATTACACATTACATGTTTGTTTAATCTCCTACTATTCTACTTAATTAAGCATGCCCTAAGTCCAGGACTTGTGTGGGCTAGTAGTAGAGGGAACCACCGGCTTATACTGACTTTCGAACCAGTTTTTATAGGGAGTGTCCGCTTCACTTACACCTTCGCCAAATTTCAATTATTAATTAACTGAAAAAGACAAATCGGCGCCAGTGAGAATCGAACTCACGCTATTGGCTAGTAGACTTGTCATGTACAGACGCGGTAGACCACTACACCAATCCTCCCATATACTTCCCAAAATATAATTACTTGATCTCGTGCTCCTAATTTGTTTTAATAAGGGGCTATTCAAGAATGACGTTACCTTCATAGGGGGTGGGGGTGGTTGGTCAAAAGGTGATGAAAAGTGTTGAAGGGGGGAGGGGGGTCCGGCTAAAAGCGACGTCACCTTAAAAAAAAGGTATATTTAAAAAAAATAGTGAAATTACTTATAGATTTTTTATAAAAACAACTACGACATAAAAGTCTACAGTAGATTTTACTTTAGGTATAGCTGAAAAAAAAATCGTATTTATTTTTCCCTATTCCTTAAAATAACATATTTTTTTAATTGCAAAAATTAGTCAATAATAGGTCACTTCATTTTTGAACAAATATAATTTTTTTCATTTTTTAAATATTATCCCCTTCCGCTCCAGTCGGTTTTTCAAGCTATACCACATTAAAATGTATATGAAAAATTCCGTAAACAAATGTCCAACTGTGTACATTGTGGTAAATCTTACTATACCTACAAATATCCATACAAGGATACATATAATGTTTTATACTGCACAAATCTAAATTTCCCACTGCATATTTTTTGTCAAACTGCACGTTAAAAAAACCCTGCAGGGTAAATGTTCGCTACACTTTTTTTATTATAGAAATCATATTTCTAAATTTATCTCCTTACAAAAAAAGTATCTATCGAAAACAACTAATAAAACCGTTCTAAATTTGATAAATGAACGCAGAAATATTTTATTTTGGTATTGAAACATATTTTGTAAAGAAAAAGAACCGGCAAAAAAGCTGGGCGTGACTATTCTTGAAGGGGCTAATGGCCAAAAGAATTTAGGCCTATCTACAAGGAAAAAACATGATTTATTTAACAACCAAGGTCTTTAGCTCCTTAATGTTTTTGCTTTATATATCTGGGATTATACTTCTTTATAATTAGCGTTAGAAGTACAAAGCCGTTTAGCATTGTTATTTATTTATTTATAAACATTCAGACAATAAGAAAAGAATTATAGCGAGCTGTAATGGCCGAATTTTTCAAATAATGACTCCTAAATTACTTTAAAATGTATACCAAGTTGCCTGTCCTCTTTAACTTAAAAATAAATAAATAGTTAAATATTATTTTTTTTCCTAAGCATCAGTAAAACATAAACTTAAGTTTGACGGTACTTAAACTTGAAGGTGTAGATTAACTGTATCAAGAAATTCTAAAATTGTGATGCCACATAGATGGCTATTTGCTTGTTGTAGAATAAATAACTTGACATATAATTGGCGGTTGTGAGTTAATTCGACAAGAAAGATGCTTTGATTATAGTGGAAACAGAACACAGCTTGAATTTTCATGAAAAATAAATTTCCAGATTAAATATTCATTACCTTAGATTATGCATAATAGAACACGATATTAGCATACTTGATCAGTAAAAATATCTAATTTAAAAATTTTAATTTAAAACAAATGGTTTAGAATCTTTTTTATAGCCTGGTTTAATTTGCAACTGTATAATAATTTTTTTGAAATATACCGGGTGCCACAAAATAGTGGTACTACTATAACTTTTTTGTTTATTAAGATATCAAAATGAAATTTGAAGGATCTAAATAATTAAATAAACTGCATTGTTTGACATTTAAAAAAAGTTTTTATCACTTCAGGTTTAGCCGAAAATGACCTCCACTTTTGATTTTTAACCAAACACCCTATATATTTTTACATATTTTGATTCAAAATTGAATTCTGAGTACAACCATGTATAATTTGTCAACTTTTGACAAAATATGTCATTTTTTAATCTCATTTTTATTTAAAATCTAGTTAGATTTGAAATATGCAAAATTATCCTTGGCTTAGTAGTTTCCTTAGGAAAAATATGAAACAAGGTTTTATTTAATTCTTAACCAATTTGGAGCTTTTTAAAACTGAGCAAATCATTTTTTTCTCAATAAAATAAAAAAAATTCCATAACATAACCTTAAAATATATGTCAACTGACTAATCTGTTCACCCACTAAAATAAATTAAAAACACAAAATTTCAATTGTAAAATCACTTTCAACAAACAAAAACAACAAACTCGTATTTTTTTTTAAGTGTCACCTACTAGTCCGGTCAATTTAGACCAAAAAATGAGAGTGAAGTTACATAAAGTCCCAACAAGCTGAATTTCAGTGAAATTGTTCAAAATATAATTATAAACAATGTCTAGAAGTTCCCCATCATTCCCCTGTAAGGAAAAAATTTAATTCAAGGTCAAATGTCAAAAAAATGAGTTTTTCGCGATTTTCAGCAAAACGGTAAGTTTTATCATAAAAGTACCTCAGACAAAAATTGTAGATCATAAAATTATCTATAAAAAATGTATAAAAACTTTTTTTCTTACGATCCACCGTTTCTGAGATATAACGATTCAAAAAGTTATAAAAGTCATAATATGCATGAGTACGCCACGTATATACATCTAGAGTTGTAATATTTTATATAATAATATTTTATATAATATATATATGTATATATATTATATATATATGTATGTATATATATATATATATATATATATATATATAAAATATACATAAGTTTTAACTACAAGAATATCAGGTAAAATGAAAAAGTTCAAGTGTGGCTTGGTTATCAGCTAGACCCTACAGACTGGGGTTGGAAGTTGGTCAACAATATATTAGAGCCAGTTCAAACTTTACTTCCACCTGCGCCGGAAAAACTGCTGAACACTATTTTTTGCAACTGCAAAAAGGGATGCAGTGCTAAATGTGGTTGCAAAAAAGTCGGACTGTCTTGTTCTTTGGCATGCACAAATTGTCAAGGCCGGTCGTGCTCTAATATTGAATCACAAACAATGGAGGATTCGTTTGACTCCGACGAAGTATCATGCGATACATCGCTATTGACGCAATTTACTTGCATCCAAAATGAAGATGAAGAAGAAGCAGGAGAAGAAGAACAAGAAGAAGATCAAGAAGAAGAACAAGAATTTGAAACTTACGAATAAGACGAATAAACTTCAACACTTTTTTTTCATTTACATCGCTTTTATCTTTCCCAATCTTTGAAAATTTCCGTTATTTTGCAATAGTTTTACATTAAACAGGATCACAACTGACCCGTGGAGTAGGCCTACTGGGGAAACCACGTTAAAAAAAACGCGCTAAGTACACTACCTCATAGGTGGCGTGGAAACGTGTGCATATTATGACGATAACAACTTTTATAACTTTTTGAATCGTTATATCTCAGAAACAGTGGCTCGTAAGAAAAAAAGTATTGATACATTTTTTATAGATAATTTTATGATCTACAATTTTTGTCTAAGGTACTTTTATGATAAAACTTACCGTTTTGCTGAAAATCGCGAAAAACTCATTTTTTCGACCTTTGACCTTGAATTAAATTTTTTCCTTACAGGGGAATGATGGGGAACTTCTAGACATTGTTTATAATTATGTTTTGAACAACTTCACAGAAATTCAGCTTGTTGGGACTTTATGTAACTTCGAATGTCTAAATTGACCGGACTATACGATATATCGTAGAGTATACCCAACTAGCATTTTTGGTTGCCGCTACGTGATCATTAACCCAATTGAAACAAATTAAGTAGCGGCGACTAGTTACAGGAACGCTTCAAACGAAAGTATTTATCTTGTCCCAAAGTGTCGCTTTTTAAATATTTTTTAAAATTCTCTTGGACCTGGCCCATTTATCTTGTTTTAAGTTTGTTAAAAATTATGATAAATAATTTTAAATACTTTGGCCCAAGAATTTTTCTTTTGAGACAAGACCACTTGCATTTCACACAAGATTAAAGAATTTTAAGTTAAAGAATCAGAATGGTCTTGGCAAGTGAATTATATTTTCATGTTAAGACGTATTCAAGAGTGCGAAGCATTTGGTCTAATTTCATATACCGTTATCGCAAAGAATCCTTTTTTACAGTGTAGCCATAACCACGCGATTACTTATAATTGTAACTAAAAAGTTATCTGTTTAGTAATGCATAAAGTTTTTACCTTCCAGTGATGGCGCTACGTTTTTTAGCGTAAGCAGTGGCGCCGAACCCGTGGACCGAATTTTTTTTTATTACTAATATTTTTTTTATTTACTTTTTAGTAACAGTCAATATATTTATCATTTGATATGAAAAGGGAGAATTTAAAATTTTTAAAATCAAACTGTCTGCTAACCATTTGTATAAATTTACATATATATTTAAGATCATATGTTTTCAAAACTAAAAAACATGCTTTAAAACCTAGGTAACAATTTTTCTAACTATAAAAATTGTATTTTTAACATAAAAAGAAAAAAATTAAAATAAATTCAGAAAAAAAAGTTTTTTAACATAATAATTAGATTTTATTTTCCCTGCAACTATACCGGGTGTCTTACCAGGTTCTTGACAAGCTATATCTCCGTTATTTGAAAAGATAGATTTTTTTGCAAAAAACAGAGTTAAATGGAAGCCGTTGAAGTTTTTATTCACGTATCCAAAACCACCCCTTGCTTACCCACCTTTTTAAAACCACCCCCAATTTTGTTTTTCAAATAGCATCCTCCCATTTTTATCAAAGCATATGAAAGTACATTTCATTCTGAATTCAACCATGTATTATAAGTGGTATTTTATCATTTAAGGGGCTCCAAATAACAATTATTATTTATTAATAATAGAGTGGTATTTAGAACAAAGTTGCAGGTGGTTCCAGGAGAGTGGGTTATTAAGGGTGGTTTTTGGATACATTAATCAGTTCTCTTTTAGATATAATTATAATTATAATCTAACATGTTTTTGTAAAAAAAATTAATGAAAAATATTGCTTGTGATCTGATGGGGTTGTACTTTGGAGCCCCTTAAAAAATAAGATATCACTTATAATACATGGTTGAATTTAGAATAAAATGTGGTTTCATATTCTTTAGTAAAAATAGGGGGGTGCTATTTAAAAAATAAAAGTTGGGGTGGTTCCAAGAGGGTGGGTAAGTAAGGGGTAGTTTTGCGAAATTTAAAATTATCGGTCTATGGGACATAAACGCCACTACTAAAAGGTTAAAAACGTAGTTGTTGCCTAAAGTATAACCAAATAGGAATAGTTACTTTAAAGTAGGATTATGGTAAGTATGCTGTAAATTGTTATAAAAGAGTTTGTATACTTTTGCAATGTTATTAAAAATTTATCTAATTACTAATACTATAACATGGTACCGGGTTTACCACCAGGTCTTGACAAGCTTTATTTTCGTTATTTGAAAAAATACAAATTTTTGCAAAAGATAGCGTTAAGTGGGAGCCAAAGAAGATTTTATTGACATATCGAAAACCGCCCTTTGCTTACCCACCCCCAACTTTTGTTTTTCAAATAGCACATTTTATTCTGAATTCAACCATGTATTATAAGTGGTATCCAATACTTTAAGGGGCTCCAAATAACAATTATTATTTATTAATAACACAGAACCACAAAAAAAATAAAGTTTTTTGTAAACCAAGCTATATTTTTTCTACGTATTTTTGGACGCTGAAAACGAATATGGCAATAAAAAATTCTTGACCCTCAAAATCTTATGATATAGTGCACATTGGACTTTTTTTGTATGCATTCAAGGTCAAAAAAAACCTCAAGATATCATAAAAAGTTTTTTTATGGAAATATTTCTAAATAAAAATGATTCATACCATAATTTGCAGATTTTAAATATCTACCCTAGGTAGGGGTAGATATTTAAAATCTGAAAGTTATGATTGTTTCATTGTCATATTCGTTTTAGGGTCCTAAAATAGGTAGAAAAAATATAGTCTGGTTTATAAAAAACTAACTTTATTTATTTTTTGTGGTCTTGTGTAATTATTTGGTATTTAGAACAAAGTTGCAGGTGGTTCCAGGAGAGTGGGTTATTAAGGGTTGTTTTTGGATACCTTAATCAGTTCTCTTTTAGGTTTAACGTAAGTTTTTGTTTTTTTTTTTTTTTTTGATACAAAATTCAGCTTATGATCTGATGGGGTTGTACTTTGGGGCCCCTTAAAAAAGTAATGTATCACTTATTATACATCGTTGAATTGTTTTTATATTCTTTAGTAAAAAATAGGCGGTGCTATTTAAAAAACATAAATTGGGAGTGGTTCCAAAAGGGTGGGTAAGTAAGGGGTAGTTTTGCATATGTCAGTAAATTCTACTTGCATTTAATTTTGGTTAATTCAAAAAAAAATATCTTTAAAAAAAAAGGAGATATGGTCTGTCTAAAACCTGGTGGGATATTATTATTAATAAATAATTGTTATTTGGAGCCCCTTTAAAGAAAAAAAAAACACTTATAAGACATGGCTGAATTAAGAATGAAACGTACTTTTATATTCCTTGATAAAAATGAGGGGGTGCTTTTTGAAAAACAGAGGTTGGGGGTGGTTTCAAGGGGGTGAGTAAGCAAGAGGCGGTTTTGTATATATCAATAAAATCTACTTTGGATCCCATTTAATGCTATTTTATGTAAAAATTTATATATTTTCAAATAACGGAGATATAGATTGTCAAGAACCCGATATACAAAAATCTTCAGTCTCCCCTATGTTTATCTGATATTATTTCGGTTAACTTGTCATAGGGGCATGAGATTCCTGTAAGATATCTTAGAATAATATAATTATAAAGCACTCTAGCGAGCACTTTGACAATTAATTCAAGCGTGAGTTTGACTTTCCGTATTCACGTAATTTAGCTAAACATGTTTATGTCAGGATGGCTCAAAAGTCCAAACAAACAAGAGATTTTAGTCGATCCCCTATAACTATTTTATTTCTTAAGGATTTTTTAACTGACTTCCAAAAAGGAGGAGGTTATCAATTTTTTTTTATGTTTGTTCCAGCATAGCTTTGGAACGAATGAACGGAATTTTATGAAACTTTTTACAACTTAAAGAGGGAATTCATGAGGTGGTTCCGTTTTAATTTGACGCTCGGATAATGCCGGATAAGCCGGATAATTAAGATAAATCTAATCATTTCAAGGCAATTTAACTTAAAAACGGCTTAATTTGCTTCTACTACCAGTCAGATTTTTAGAGAAATATCGGATAACTCGGATAATTCGAATAACTTGATTAAGGGGTCACTTAAATATTACGGCACACTGAAAATCTTTTAAATGCCGTTAAACTTGGACCAATAGAAAGTGATAAATGTTGTGATTTTACCAAAAGGCGTTGTTTGATTATTACTTAACGCTTAAAGTTTAACAAAATTTTCTTTAGTATTTCGTTTAAAATAAGGTTGGTTGGACTCTTGGTCGCTGAAATAAAAATATTACTTGCCGAGATGGAAGGACAACTATAATTTAGCTTAGATGACGTTACAAAAAGTAAAAAATTAATACTTAAGTCGGTGCCAATTTCACAGCAAACAATAATAAAATAATAAAAAAATAATTGTTAGTAATTATTTTAGGGAATGGTGAAATTGGCACCGACTTAAGTATTTTTTATTTTTTACTTTTTAGACATAGAATTCGGTTCATTTTTTTGCCAAAAGTTTTTATTTTTAAATATGATAGGATTTTCATAGAATTCAATTTTTCTTGAAAGTTTCATATCTATCGGGCGTTTAAGTTGAGTTGAGTTGCATAATAAATTTTGTACATACATATTCAATGCATATTATGCATACACACTCGTTAATACAGTGCGGTCTAAAAGTCACCCCCCCCCCTTAACTTTTGAACAAGTGTAATTATCGACTACAAATTTAAAACTCATAAACAAGACAACTTAAACTATCTTTTGGCCTATATTTAATACTTTCAGCTCTTAAATTGTGGGCAGGGAGGCATAGGTAAGAGTTTTTTTAATGGAAAGGGGGGTTTTCTGATACACCATTTTAAAGAAAATAAAACCAAAACTAAACAATTTTTTTAAGGTTTGGACTTTTCATTTTTTTGTGCTAAAAAGTGCAATTTTTTAAGACTTTTTTGTAAATTTTTATTTATATAAATTAAAATTAGTTTAAAAGTATAATTTACGTTTTTTCATCATGCAATTAAGCATTTTAAAAAAAAAAGTTTGATTTTTTTAGAAAATTTTTAACCAAAATACCCATTTTCAACCCTATTTTAAACCCAAAAAAATGTTTGAAAAAATAAAAAAAAATAGTTAAGTAGTAGTAGTAGAAGTAGTAGTAGTAGCTTTAAAATGATGTATCACACGACCTCCTTCTATTTAAAAAAATGTGCCCCCATGTCCCCTGCCCACATTTTAAAATCTGAAAATATTAAATATATACATAACAATACTTTGGGTTGTCTCATTTAAGTGTTCCAAATTTGAAATCAATATCTCAACTCGTTCAAAGTTAAGGGGGGTGGTGCCGCTCTATATACCAATGTTTGATGTAGGGTAATTTTTTTAAATATTTTTTAGTTTTTAAGTAATTTTGTAACTGAAACGGCAAGCGGATGAAGGTGTTATGTAATATATTATTAAATTTTTAACATTCTATGATATTATCATAAAAGGGTCTCATACCTTCTTCATTTATTAAAAACTTCAAACACTTGCCACTTCAATTATTAATTTGAATTTATTTTATTTTAGTACACTTTAGCACCACTTTTAAATAGAGTTTCTCTCTCTTTGGAAATTTGAAAATCATTGTATAATGCTCTCGTAAATCGAAAACTTTAAAGAGATAGAAGATCAGTTAAATTAGAAATTACAAATTTTTTGTTTTTTAATTGTCGCAAAAAAATTAAACATCCGAGTTTCGTTTTTATTTTTTTGAACGAAAACCGACAAAGCTAGACGTGTTTAATTAAAACATTGTTAAGGTACTTTTTTGCAAGAAATCTAAATCTGTTATTATATTTTCCATGGCATTTCAGATGCAAGACAACAACAACAATAATGGTTAACTTCCTTTTTTTCTTATGGGCTCCATTTTGGACTTTTTAAATTTTTTTATACATAATGTATCACACGAGATAATAAAGCCTTACATTTTGACGAAATTAAAAAATCATTTTTGCGCAGAGTGCTTTGGAAACAACGAATCAATTAAATTAACGGAGGTAACCGTTAATATTGTCAATGTGATATTTACACTTACGCGCATGCGTGAGCTCGGCATTTAGATTATCAGAATGTGAGGATCGGCTAATTGTAGATCTAAATGCCGAGCTCATGCATGCGCGTAGGCTACATTGACAGTATTTACGGTTTTAAACCTAACCTACGTTAATTTAATTGCTTTCCAAAGCACTCTGAGCAAAAATTATTTTTTTAATTTCACTCAAAATGTAAGACTTGATCATCTGGTGTGATACATTATCGTAATCAGAAAGAAAACTGTTTTTAAAAATGTAAAAATCAAAAATCAAAAATAGCGTCCATAAGAAAAAACGAAGTTAAGTGTTGTAACTCTTTCATCTAAAATGCCATGGATAATATGATAACAGATTTAGTTTTCTTGCAAAAAGTACCTTAACAAAGCTTCAGTTAAAAACGTCTAGCTTTGTCGATTTCGATCAAAAAATAAAAAAGACAATTAAAAAACAAAAAATGCCAGGTCAAATTTTCTTTTAAACTATTGCTCAGAATAAAAATGCTTAACTTTTTTCTATTTCAACCGATCTTGTACCTCTTATAATAACCGAGATACCCATGTTTGAGGTCGAAAAACACCCTGTATATGTGAATATCTCACATTATGTGATTATATTATGTAATTCACATAATGTGAGACTCAAATATCATATCTGCATGATATACAGGCAGCATATTATCCTATCTAAAGTTTATGCATATTGTAAATTCCAAAACATTGGTAATTATATCTAAGTAAACATCATAGTATAATTGGTATGATTACATTGCAAAATTAACGATTTACATACAACTATTTTATACATTAAAGGCCGTAAATAATAAAAGTTAAACAAAAAGCTATGACAAATTAATGTTTTAAACTTATTTTACATCTTTTAAAAATGTTCTACCCATTTAGTAATGCCATATAAATCATAGAAAAGGGCGGATTTTTTCATTTTGTGAATTTACATTCATAAATGGTAAACAAATACTTTACTGTACTATATTTTTTAACTTTTCTCTGTATATTTTACAGGCTGCTAAGCCTGTCCTATAATGTTTTGCTCAACGTACACCTGTATGATTTTATTGACCAAAAAAGAATGCTGAATGGGATTAAAAGAACTTATCTTATCAAAACCTACTCCCCTATAACTCACTCACTACCCCCAATTTTGTTTTTTTATTGTCAGCTCACTATTTTGTTTTTTTTTGTCGCACTATTACCAAATACAAAATTTCTCTAATATTGGTAATAAAAGTGAAAAGATATTGTTCCAGGAGTGGGGGGAAGAGTAAGAAAGGGTAGAGTTTGAATAATTTAAAGTTTTTATTCAAATTTATTTAATTTTTATCACGCTTTTATCTTTTATATTACATTACTTAATTCTTTTTTTTTTAAGTTTTCCCGTAGTGGAAACAATAAAGTCTTATAGGTAATTGATTTTTAAATTTAGTTACCTTTAATAACACTGCTCTACAAAAAAAAAAAATTTTTTATTTGCCGGGGAGCCTTTAGTTGGGTCTAGCCATATTTGATGCGCTGATTTCCGTTTTTCTCGATCAGCTCTTTTTTTTGAGAAATAGTGCACAGTGGTTTTTTTGCCTATAGTTGTAGTAAAAAAAAAAATTTAGTTCTAATTATTTTTTTGCGTGGATCGATACTCTTTTAGTAGGGCTCTAAGCAAAAAAAAACGGATTTAAAATATCTTTCTTTTTAATAGACTTCTAAATTCAAAAAATTAGTTTTTTTTTCGATATATTTTGATAATTTTTTTATATAAATACTAAAGATACGACTCTAGTTTTTATACGCAAATGTGCGGTTTATAAAAATAAAAAAGTTTTAGAATAAATAAAAACACAAAAATTTTGAAATATTTCATTAATTTTTTTGGGAGCAACAGAGTAAATTAAATTTAATTTATTTATAAAGAAAAAAAAAACAAAATGAAAAATTAAAAAAAAAACTTTTCTTCTTACTTTAAAACATTAAATTAACATTAAATAAACATTAAATAATTCAAAATATTGTTATTCTGCTTTCAATAACTCCCCGTAAAATCTCCGTTACTGGATTTAATCTAAAACTTAATTTTTAAAATTTAGAAGCCTATAAAAAACAAACGAATAAATATATTTGAAATCCGCTTAGAGCTCTAATAATAGAGGACCAATTCAACGTAAAAAGAAAATAAATTGAACATTAATTAGTTTTTTTACTACAACAATAGGCAAAAAAAAACACTGTGCGTTATATCTGAAAAAAACGAGCTGATCGAGAAAAACATAAAAATGTTCCGAAATCAGGGCATAAAATATAGCCAGATGCAACTAAACTGGTGAATTTTCCACTTAAATACTTTTTACATTATTAAGTACTCTTTTGCTCAAAAATATAATTCTAAAATTAATATAACTTACGGCATTGGATTTGGTGTGTGCAGTTCTGTTTGTCTCTAAATTAATAATATTTAATTAGTCAAGAAGCATATTCAATATGCCATATTGGCATTGTATAAACAGCATTAGGGGAACCGAGGCAACTTATTTCCCATAACCTTTGTTATAATGTATTTGTATTTTGTTATACCTAGGGTCATCTTAGTCTTACTTTGTGCTTTGTCGTCAGTTTTCGCTTTTTGCACTTAGCTTTTCTTAGAAAAAAAAACGGAAACCAGAGCAAAAACAGAACAAGTACAGAAGAACTAAGTAAAGTGACCATAGTTATACAGGGTGACCCATAAAAAGTTGCTTTACCATTTAAAAATAGAATAACTTTTTTGTACGTATGAAAATGCATGTATTTTAAATGACGTCCATTTTCCAAGCAAGCACGGACTCTTTTCACGACATTTTCCATGACGGCTCTTAACATGTCTTAAGCTGTTGGATAGTCCTGGGCTTATTAAGATAGATTAGATTAGATTAGATTAGCCCCCAAAAAAAAAGTCTGGTGCTGTCAAATCGGGCGATTGTGAAGGACAATGAAAATCCGAATTTCGCGAAATTATTCGTTTTTCGAAAATCTGCCTTAAAAGCTGCATGCATTGAGGCTCTGGCCGTATAGGTTGTTGTCCCATCTTGCAGCCACCATGTATCTGGCATGTTCGCCAGTGAAAAAAAATTTACAGCATTGCGCGATATCGGTCGCCGTTCACCGTAACTATATTGCCATTTTCCTCGCAGAAGTAAGGCCCGATTAGCATTTGGAATGTAACACCTCACCAAACCGTGACGTTGAGGGGTGCAATTCACTTTGATACTGGGGCCATACATCTTAATAGTCGTCATGGAAAATGTCGTGAAATGTCATTTAAAAGACATGATTTTCATACATAGTTTAAAAAAATCCATTTTCTGTACCTACTCTATATTTAAAAAAATAAATAAAAAAATTGACTAACAAAAAAGTTATTCAATTTTTAAATGGCCCATATATATGGGCCATATGGACCACCCTGTACTTACTCTCCTCGAGTAGTATACGATGGTTTTCAAATTTCCAAAATCAAAGTCAAAAATTAACTTAGATCAAGAATTTTGATACAAGTATTTTTAAAAAGTCTTAACCATTTTTATTTTTGTCCGCCTGGCCGTTCGTCCGTGTTTACACTTTTTGTGCCCATGATAACTTAATAACCGAATTTTCTATCGCTATAAAATTTTCAATAAAAATCCAGTAGGTACTATGGGAAGAAGAACCATATTTTTTTGAAAAAATCCCTCCAAAAAATAAAAAAAAGTTATAGGCGCAAATAAATAAACTTAAAATGGTACGGTTTCACCGCACTTATTTTCTTGCAAAAAGTTTTAAGATTGTGATTGTTATATTATTCACAGCGCCTGCGAAAAAATAATATTATAAAAATCAAAAACCGTCTTAGACAAAAAATTCTTGAATATAAATTTATTTCGTAAAAAAAATTTTTTTAAATGTCCGTCCGTCTGTCTTATGTTACGATTATTGTGAACACGATAACTCAAGAACAAATAATCAGATCGACTTGAAATTTCAGGAAAAAAAAAAGTTCTACGAGGGGAGGATCCCAATTGTTTTTGAAAGTAATGCCCCCAAAAACATTATGGGGGGTTAAACTTAAAAAAAAATCCAAAAAAGCTGAAAGAAAATTCCGATTAACGTATTTTTTTCAAGAAAAAAAAATTAATAAAAAAATTGAAAAAAAATAAGTTTTTTTGAAAACTTGTTTTTTATTTATTTTATTTTTTTTCAATAATTTTTCATTTTTCAAAAAAGATCTTTAAAAAAAATGTATTTTTTTTGTTTTTTTTTTTTTGAAAATAATTTTGTTTAAGTATTTGGGAAATGCAATATATTATTTACTTTCTATAATATACAGGATGTCCAGTAAATGATGTTATTAATAAAAAGCGATTTTTTTAGCCACTTTTAAAGGGGCTTAGCTCCCTTACGACGGATTTTTAGACATATGTTTATAGGAACTTTTTTTCCCTATTTGGAATCACCCCTTAAAATTAATGACATCCTGTATAATGGAATTTATTTATTTATTTATTAAGATACAACACCCAACAGCCGAAGCCAATTACAGGGTGAGGATAATACAATTATCAGAATATACAATAATAATAATAATAATAATAATAATAATAATAATAATAATAATAATAATAATAATAATAATAATAATAATAATAATAATAATAATACAATAATATAAAACCATACATAATGCGTAGCATTACATATCTTCACGGCTTGTTTTGTTCTTATTTTCATATCAGTGTGCATTTATTTTTGTTTTGGTCATTATGAAAATGTTACCCTAATTTTAATGCGCCCTCGCCAAAATTGCAACGAATTATATTATACTCTTATGTGATTTTTCCTACAAAATTTGAGCAAAAACATTAAAACTATTTTTAAGAATTTTTTTTCATCACTAAACTACCTTTATTTGAGAGAGTAGAGAAAAACTAAAAAAACCCTTTCCCTAAAAACCCTAATTTAAAGTTTGATTTTGAATGGTACCGCCTGACGGACATAGATAAATTATATGTAAGCAAGTTATAATTAAATAATTTTTTAAAACACCACTACACATCCATGCCCGGCGGAATTGGAACCCGTGACCTTGGCATTACAAAGAGAACGCGCTTCGTCCTACACCACCGAGGCCGGCAATGTACATGTAGGGGAAAGAAGGGTAACCGTGCGCAGTGTGAAACCGTTCGCTCAACCGAAATTTCATATTACGCGGTATTCTGAGACATCTCTGGCATCCATGCTTGAGGAGCTTTTCTAATAATTCGCTAGCGCCAAGAACGGCGACTGACACATAAAAGTGGTTTACAATATTTTAATATGTCTGAATTGTTGTTCGTTGTTATTATTGTGCACATGTACAAAATAGGATGGTAAGTTTATAATTCTTAACCGATTATTCTAAATAAGTATATTCTTAAAGAATATGATCATTTGAATTTATCCATTCAATTTTGTTAAATTTAATTAAATAATTTTTATTATGTGAAGTGATTTATTTTTAAATTCATCATGGGATAATGCTGCGCGTGCCCCCTTATTCAATTAAATGGTAATAAAATTTAATAAAAAACAAATTTTAAAGTTAAAACGTTTCTATTAATTACATGTTACGTATAAATATTTGGTAGACATTGAAAACGATATTTGCACGGATCCAAAAAACTTTTGGTCCTTTGTAAATAAAAAAAGGTCCAGCTACGGCATTCCTTGTGAAATGACCTTCGACGGGAATATTTTAAATACACCTCTTGACATAGTAAATTCTTTTGCGATTTTTTTGAGGAATCCTTTACTAAGACTGACGACAATTCTAATTTTGTTCCAAGATATGATAATCAAGATCTGCTAACAATTTTCAGTTTTTCTAAAGACGAAGTTTGTGCTGCATCTAAAAAATTAAAGTCTAAACTTACAATGGGTCCAGATGGCATACCTTCATTTATTGTTAAAGATTGTGCCCAAAGTCTATCTGTACCACTTTCTATACTTTTTAACCTATCCCTTATTACCTGCTGTTTTCCAAAATTCTGGAAAATTTCGAAAGTTTGTCCTGTATATAAGAAAGGTAATAAAGCTGATATTCGCAATTACAGGCCAATAACAATCATCAATAATTTTTCTAAAGTTAACCAAGCCGATTGTATTCATATTCTTGAAATGCTCAATATAAACGTCCCTAGAAATTCTGCCCGAAATCCAACTTTTTTTTATAACAAAAGATCTAGAACTAACATAAACAAGTTCTCACCAATAAATATGATTTGCTCCAATTACAATGATATTCACGAAAACTTGGACATTTTAAACTGCAGCATTAGGGCAATTAAAAAATTCTTTAGAGCAATCTTTATTATTATTTTTTATTTTTTTTTTGTTTTTATTTTCAATATGTATATATTTTATTTTATTTATTGTTGTACATTACAGAAAAAATCCAAGTAGTACAATACGTAAGAAAAAACAATTTTGTAATAATAACTAAATACTTAATAAATAACTAAGTACCTATAAAAGTAAAATAATTTAAACAATTAAACATTTTTAAGATATTTCTTAAAACCTACTAAGGTTATGTTAAAAATATCAATATTACACTGATTTAAATTTCTAGCCAATCTAGGAATTGGACTAAACTGAAAAAAATTGGTTCTTGAAAAGGGAATGTGTAACAAGTTTGTATTACGAGTATGAACAGAAGATGCACGAAAGTAAAAAAGTTTTAAAATATCAGGACAAGTAATTAAATTGTTGAAAAGCTTATACATAAATATTTTATCAATATTAATACGTCTATTTGCCAGTGACTCCAATTCTAAAAGGGATAACTTGTCATTATAACTAATATCATTAGAAATCTTTAGCTTATATAGCAAAAATTTAGTAATTTTTTTCTGAACTTTTTCAATAAGGTTAATGTGACACTGGTATGACGGTCTCCATATAATGGACGCATATTCCAGAATGCTACGAGAAAAAGTATTGAAAAGTAAGACTATAGCAGGAATATTTGTAAAATCTTGACATTGTCTTATAACAAAACCACACATTCTGAGCGCCTTATTAACAATATTGTTTATATGTGGAACAAATGTCATTTTGGTATCAAATAAGACCCCCAAATCTGCTATACTAGAGACTCTTTCAAGTTCAGTATTTAAAACAAAATAATTAAAATTCAAGATCTCAACTCTTTTTGAAAAGGATATAACCTTGCATTTGCTTATATTAAGATCTAGAAAATTATTTCTACACCATTCGGTGATTCGGTTTAAGTCCGACTGTAACAACTGGTAATCATTAAGTGAAGTTATTGTCTTAAAAAGTTTTAAATCATCGGCAAATAATAGCACCTCACAAAACCAGATGCAGTAAACAATGTCATTGATGAAAAGCAAAAAGAGGATAGGTCCTAAGTGAGAGCCTTGAGGCACGCCTGATGTTACATCTATTAAATATGAAAAAAATCCTAATATTACAACTATTTGCTTTCTATCAGTGAGATAACTTTTTAACCAGTTATACAGTGGACCAGTTATGCCATACAATTTGAGTTTTAGAAGAAGTAAACCAATATCAACCCGATCAAATGCCTTTTTGAAATCTGTATAGATAGAATCAACTTGAATACCTAACTCTATAGCACTAAAAATATAATTTGAGTAAATTAATAAGTTTGTAACTGTTGATTTCCCTTTAGAAAAACCATGCTGCTTAGAATTAATTAAATTACGAATTAAAGTTGTAATATGTTCAGTTACCAGTTGCTCAAAAACTTTGGCTAGGGTAGAAAGGCCGCTGATCGGGCGATAATTGACTACGTTGCTCTTATCGCCGGACTTGTGAATAGGAGTTATGTAAGTTTCTTTCCAAATACTTGGAAAGAATCCTTGGGATAGAGATACATTATATAATGATGATATGGGATAAGCCAGCGAAGCGCATATTCTTTTTAGGAAAAAAGGCGGAATTTTATCAGGCCCTGAATTCAATTTATCAGGCAAACATGATAATTTACGAAATACATCTTCAACTGTTACATCACATTTGGAAATATTAAGATTTAAATTATTGTACTGTGATTCATTTATACTATAATTATTAGGATTACTCTTAGAAGTATAAACTGATTTAAAGTAATCAGCAAACATGTTTGCTATAGCTTGACCATTTTCTGATTTAAGATCCCCTAAATGCATGCATTTAGGAAGACCATGCGATTTCTTTTTTGAGTTTATATAACTCCAAAATGATTTTATATTATTTTTATTTATATTCGTCTGCGTATTATTAATAAAAAAGTTATAATCCTTTTCAATTAGTTTTTTAGAATTAAGGCGTGCATTTTTATATTTGGAGAGGATTAAACTATTATGAGTTTGTTTATATTTATTATACAACTTGTTTTTGGTTTTTAAACATTTTATAGTTTCAACACTAAACCAAACTGGATATTTTTTAGAAGTAATTTTAATTTTTGGAACATATACTTCCAGTGCCACATTAACAATCTCGTAAAAAGCAGCTGTAGTTAAATCAACATTTTGAGATATTATATTATCCCAATCAATGCTACCTAAATAGTTATTGATTGATTCATAATCTGCAATTTTAAAGTTGTAACGCCAATTCATAACACTAGAAAGAGCCTCATAGTTACAGTTAGTGGGTATTGAAATTTCTAGAGGAGGATGTTGATTATCAACTTTCGACAGAACAAAGTCACTAGCAACAACGTTTACATTATCTTCGCTAGAAAAAACTAAATCCAAAATAACATTATTAATATTTTGTACATTATTAAATTGATTTAAATTTAAAAAGTTGACACAGTTTCTAACAGTTTCTATTTTTAGCTTATCAACAATACCAAAAATATTTTCAATATCTATATCTGAAAACCAGTTTACCTTGGGTAAATTGTAATCGCCAAAAATATGCAAAATTGCATATGTAAATTAAATGTAAATAATTTTGTATATAAGTTATACTTTTTGTAAATATGAACTACTTTAGTAATTAAGTATATTTAAAAAAAAATAATTATCATAACACTTTTCTAAATTTATATTATTTCTCTTCTTTTGTATTGCTTATTTTATAAACTTTGTAATTGGGCTTTGCCTGTTAAGTTTAATAAATAAATAAATAAATAAATAAATAAATAACTAAAAAGTAGAAAACAAGATATTTATAAATAAATGCAAAAACTCGATTTTTAAAAGAAGGGTTCTAAGACGTTCTTTAAACAATTGAAAATTTCAAAACCTTACTTTTAAAAATCTAGTTTTTAAAAACCTGTAATATCTTGTGTTTAATGTGTTTAATAAATATTTTTGCATTATTTTCTTTTTTTTATCTTTTGTGAATAATTCCCTAACGTGTGCGCACCATTGCCCTCCGGGGTGGGAATTGTACTTTTGTACTTTTTTATGTGATTATGGTAAAAGCTACCTAAATTTTGATCATACTTTTCGATGGTCTGTTAAGTAAGGCTTCTTTTGCCACTCAAAAAATTGCTGTAACATTCATAAGGTGCCAATTACATCAAGTTTTGCTTAGGTGCGCACCATTCCCCCACTTTCCCCTATATTTCAGAACACTATTCGTAACTCCCCAAACAATAGTTACCCTTGTCGTCCGTATTTGTATTTGTATAACATGTAATTGTTAGCATTGGACTTGGCATTTATTGACTCCGTTGGGAAACATGTCCCTTTGAAACTAAACATGTAGGATACTGTTGATAATCCGTTTTGATTTATTAGGTGCAAAATGTAGTTATTCCAAAACTTTGATTATATCAAGTCAAGGACAACATTTTTTTTTCAAATTGTACGTGAAATAAGAAAATAAAAATTTTTAATTTAAAATAACCCATAAATATGCATCAATCTAATACTCTTTAACCGACTTGCAAAAAAAGGAGGAGGTTATCAATTCAGTGTGACTTTGTTTTTTTTTATGTTTGTTCCCGCATAACTTTGGAACGGATGAACGGAATTTGATGAAACATTTTGCAACTTAAAGAGGACATTCATGAGGTGGTTCCGTTTTAATCGGATAATGCCGGGTAAGCCGGATAATTAAAATTAATGTAATCTTTTAAACGCATTTTCACTTAAAACCGGCTTAATTTAGTTCTAATACCAACTAAATTTTTAGAAGTCGGATAACTCGGATAAGCCGGATAACTTGATTAAGGGGTCACTCAAATACTACGGTAGGCTAAAAATCTTTTAAATGCCGCTAAACTTGATTCTGTGGACCTGTAATTTTAAAATAATAAGAGAAAATTATAAAATTTATGATTATACCATGAGGCGTTTTTATTTGATTATTACTTAAAGCTTAAAGTTTAACAAAGATTTTATTTAGCATTTCCTTTAAAATAAGGTTGGTTTGGACTCTTGGGCGCTGAAATAAAAATACTACTAAATTTATTTTTTAGAAATTTCTCTTTAAGATTATGACGTCACAACGCCCTAATAGTGCGCTGTAATGGTCAGCAGTTTGCCGAGATGGAAGGACAACTATAATTTAGCTTAGATGAAGTTACAAATCTACAGGTTCTGTGTCTCTGAAAAGTAAAAAATAAAAACTTTACGCAAAAAAAATGAATTGACTTCTGTCTTTAAAAAGTAAAAAATAAAAAATAAGTCGGTGCCAATTTCACAGCAAACAATTTAAAAACAAAAATAATTGTTAGTATTTAATTTAGGGAGTGGTGAAATTGGCACCGACTTATTTTTTATTTATTACTTTTTAAAAACAGAAGTCGGTTAATTTTTTTTGCGAAAAGTTGTTATTTCTTTAAATAAACAGCACGAAACTGCAGGCTACTAACACAATAATGATACAGGGTGATTCAGGAATAAGTTACAAAATTTTAAGAGGTAAGTTTTTATTTATTATCTTTGGAACCGTATGAACTAGGTTTGGACTTTTTGCACTTGTCCTAATATTGACTGAGGAATTATTGATTAAGCGGCCCCTTAATTAAGTGTTATTTTTTAAGAGGCCGCAGTACTCTAAAAACTAATTTTAAAACATAGGTGTATGAGAATATGATTGCATTCTTTTTAATTTGGAATGGTCCTAAAGTATTAATTGGCGCATTTTTTTTACTGTTTTTGACGCCACACGGTGCGATTTTTTGAGTCGATAACAAAAAAAAATGGCCCAACGCGAAATTAGGCTTAAACGATTCCTTATATGTCTGGCTTTTATTTCAGACTAAATTTAAAATAATCCATCGACGAAAAAAAATATATATATATATATTATTCAATTTTTTATTTTTTCAGTGTATTTTTTTGGACCAAATTTATTATATTAGCCAATAAACTTTTTTTATAAAACTTGGATATTTTTAACTAATTTGGATCGCTGATTTCAAAAATATTTATACAATGTAGGTATAATATACATATTTAAGGAAAATATGCAGATTATCATAGTGTGCCATGGTTTATTTTTCTTCAACTTTTACAGCAAAACTGATATTATTTTTGAAATCAGAGACCCAAAATTAATTAAAAACAGTAAAAATATCTAAAAAGTTTAATAAACTTGGTTCGAACACTACACTGAAAAAAATAAAAAGGTTTTTTTTATTTTGGCAATGGATTATTTTAAATCTGGTATGAAATGAAAGCTAGACTTATAAGGAATAGTTTAAGACTAGTTTCGCGTTGAGGCATTTTTTTTTGTTATCAACCTAAAAAAGTTTGGGCATAAAAGTGAAGGCGCTTCCCTATTTGGCACGCCCCTGGCTAAAATTAGCAAAAACAATTACATAGAATGATAGCCTTTATGAGTGTTAGGACATGTGCAAAAATTTATTAATGATGTGCATAGGGTTCTACAGATATTAAATAAAAACTTTTTCGCAGACTTACCATTCGGAGGGCCGTAGCCCCCTTAGGGCTTATTTCCCGAGGTACTTTTTTATATTTTAGGATATGTAACCTTAAAATATTTTAACCTATTTCTAAATCACCCTGTACAAAACATTAAATATTGAGAAGAAGGCGCCATTTAAAGGTATAAAGGACTTTTTCACTACTAGCTTTAGAACATATCATTATTTATCATGTTTTCAGACTGTGAAATGAATTTTCTTCACCTATAGCAATAATAATTTTTTCTCTCCTAGTAGGAGTAAATTTTATAAACAATTGATTTCTGTCACTTTAGATGTTTCAGTTCTTTGTGCAATTCTTACTAATTAAACCCAAGGAAATAGCTTTAAATAACTTTTTATTTATTAAATATAATTAAATATTACCAATTAACACAATCAATAATTAGCTAAATATTATGAAAAAAAAAATAATAAAAAAAAAACAAAATTTAAACGTCAGTTTAAAGTATGTATTTGAGCAAATGTCATTGATCACGGCTACTTGATTTTTATGAAAATTTCAAGAAATATAATTTCTGGTAATAATTTATTTTATTATTTGAATAAAAATAGTGAAATAGTAGTAAATAGTAGTGAAAAAAATAAAATACAAACTAAGGTAGAGAAGACTATTATAGCCTCACACTCTAAAATCCCTCGCTGCTACGCAGCTCGGGGTTTAATACGCTCGGCTATAAAAAATGTCTTCTCTACCTTGGTATATAATTACTATTATTTAATAGCCACTTTCATTGAAATATGTTGATTGTCTAAATCGTTTCAAAGCAACATGTTATAAAAAGCAAGTTTCCTAACAAGGAAACTAGTTATTTTTACAATTTTCAAAAGAGTTATCCAATAATTTCATTCCTTTCAAACTTTTTATTATCAACAAATTTGGTTTATACAGAATTTTTCTTAGAAAACTTTCTAGCTTAAAACCGGAAATGTGAGCAAAATATTACCAGAAAAAAATATCATTTACGTTATTCTCAATAAAAGTTCGACCATATATCTAATATACTTTTTCTTTGAAATAGCAAAAAGTTTTTACTTTTCCTCCAATCTAAAATTTTTCTTGTGGTCACATTAATTGGCTACTAAAATATAACTGGTTAATTTTTACATACACGGTATATTTGAAATAGGGTCCGAAATTTTAAGGTGTGATTCTACATCATTATATATATGATAAAAAGTTCCTATAAACATATGTCTAAAAATGCATCGTAAGGGAGATAAGCCCCTTTGAAAGTGGTTAAAAAACTCGTTTTTTATTTAATAGCTCAAAAACCATTTGAGATATACGCACAAGGTTTTGAACGTGAACTAATCTTAATTAGGCACATCTTCGTATGTTATATTCATGTACTTATTCTAATCAGGGATGTGCGAAACGGGGGGGAGCTTATCAGTTTTCTTTTCAATTTTTTTCTGTGTAACTTTTTTGTAGTTTTATTTTTTGAATAAGATTTCTCGGGTCAAAATATATGAAAAAGTGCTCTTGCCATAATACGGTACGATTAACCGTTTTCTAGAAAAAATCATTTGAAGGTGAGATTTCACGGTTCGAGGACGAAAAATTTAACACTAAAATGTTGAAACCGAAATTTTAATGATGCTGAGTACATTAAAAACTAAGAAAAAAACATCGTATATAGGTACTTCTAAAAATCAATCCTAAGGGAGCGATGCAGACCAGGCGGTTTCTGTTTTAGGTTGGGTGAATCGGGTAGTATGCTACATTTTTGGATCAATGGGGCCAGAATAGCGCTAGAAAATTTCTATAATTTCTATTATATCATTTAATGATAATTTCACTATGTGCATAAAATAAACTGTGGGCTTCACTTTTTATTTAACAAAATGTTGCAAAATTGAGAAGATTTTTTTTCTCCTTTTCGTTGAATTGAAAAGGAAAAAAAGTTTTGTAATTGAATTTTATACTTGAAAATATTGGTTGCAAATCGAAAAAATTATTATTGCAAAAATCACAAAAATCACAAAAAAGGGTAAAAAATTGATTTTTTTTGGATTTTTTTTTCGGATACCTAAAGTATACGTAGGACCTTCAAAATTGACTCAAGAAAACTTTATAGTGTGCTGAATCATCACACCAAATTTCATCAAAATAGGTCTGCTAGTTTTTGCACAATAATTTTGCCATGATTTTGAAAAAAAAAATTCAAATTTTCAAAATTATGCAAAATTGAAAATAAACCCCTTATAAACTTAAGTTATGATCGTTCAAAGTTAACCGCCATTTACACTGAAACTAAATGGCGGTCAATATGAACGATCATGTGTTCAAAGCTAATGAAAGAATCATCATATTTTTTTTTAAAGAAGCGCCTTTTCGATTATATATATTAAAAAAAATCATTCAAAAATTTATAAAGTTATTCTAATTGTTTATAAGCGCAAAAATTCGACAAATGTTTAAACAAGTGCAAACCTAGGCTCTCCTAATTAACGTATTTTAATTTTTCAAAAAACATTTGAAAGCTTGAGCTCTCTTCTATACGTGGTTAAATTTTAAAAATTTGCTATTTTTTTTTTCAAATTCTGGATTGCAAAAATTATTGTGCAAAAACTATCACCATAAAGTGTTTTTGGGCCCATTTTAAAGGTCCTAAGTGTACTTTAAGTATCCGAAAAAAAAAATCCCCAAAAAACTCGATTTGTTCCCCTTTATTGTGATTTTTACTATTTTTGCAATAATAATAATTATTTTTTCGATTTGCATTCAACTATATCATGTATAAAATTGAATTACAAAACTTTTTTTCCTCTTCAATATTTGAAATAAATAGTTTCAGAGATATATATAATATATATATATATATATATATATATATATATAAAAAGTCCAAACGAAAATGAGAAGAAAAAGAATTTCTTCTCGATTTTGCAACATTTTGTTAAATAAAAAGTTAAGCCCACGGTTTATTCATTGTACTTTAACACGTCGACTGCCGCGCCAGTTTTGAAGTTTTCTTGTGTCAGGCATTTTTTTTATTTTATATTTTATTTTCCACCTACCTATAGTAAAGTACAGTAAATATTTTTTTAAATTTCAAAAATATTTTATTTTTATACAGGTGTCCACATTGAGTATACGGAACCCGTCATAGGACCGGGCCAGGCAACTTTGTACCCTCTTTCATTCCCTGTGCTGGGGCATAACCCACTGGGTCACGCAATTCTGGTTCTGATAGACAATTGTTATTGGTAGGATTCGCTAGGGTTTAAATTGTAAAAGTATTTGTCCAATTAATTAATGTCATCCATTTACTCTGAAAAACAAAAGTACATTTCACAGAAACAATGACAACGTTTTAGTTCTTTTGTAGACTTTCTTTTGTAAAAATACACGTACGGGAAAACAATTAGAGAATAGACCCTTTTGTACATTCGTAATGAACGCTGAAAAGAAAACCGAAGAACATTAGTTCGTTATTTGGATTCTTTTCAGTCTGAAAATTTTAGCGATACAATGTATTTTAGAACTTGTGAAACAGGTTGTTTCTTTGAACAAATTACCTTCCAAGAATATCGAATTAAATTAAAAAGAGAATATAACGGTTTTTATTGACGACGTTGTATTGTCAGTGTGGTATTCACTAGTGGTTATTATCGCTGCTTATGTTATACAGAGCGGTCCAAAAGTCACCCCCTCCCCTCTTAACTTTTGAACGAGTTGAGATATCGACTTCAAATTTAGAAGTCTTAAATAAGACAACTGAACTATCTTTTAGCATATATTTGATACTTTCAGCTCTTAAAATGTGTGCAGAGAGGCATGGTTGTGGCATTTTTTTAAATAGAAAGGGGGTCGTGTGATACATAATTTTAAAGCAAATAATATTCTCTATTAGAATGTACCTATACTTTTTAATTAAAAAAAAAATAAGGTTTTGTTTTTTCAATTTTTATTTATGTCAATTAAAATTAGTTTAAAAGTATAATTTACGTGTTTTCATCATGAAATTAGTTATTTTTAAAAAAATGTTTATTTTGTAGAGAAATTTTGACAAAAATACCCATTTTCAACCCTATTTTAAAACCAAAAAAAAATTAAAAAAAAAGAATATATATAGTTAAATGGAGAATTTCATAAGCTTTAAAATGATGATGTATCACACGACCTCTTGCCCACATTTTAAGAGCTAAAAGTATCAAATATAGGCTAAAAGATAGGACTTCTAAGTTTGAAGTCGATATCTCAACTCGTTCAAAAGTTAAGACGGGGGAGGTTGACTTTTGCACCGCTCTGTATTAATACATTAATATATTATCGCTCTGTATTAATACATTAATATATTATCTCGCCTACTGAATATCTTGATCCAAAACATAGATAAGAAAAGTCATACTGACGTCAAAATATAGTTATTTTCATATAATATGCAGGGTTATTCTTTTAAATGGTACTTTTGAGCGAAATGAGATATAAACTTTAAATTTGGAATATGTAAATCACAAAATAAAAATTATTATTTGCCATATTTTTCATTTTTTTATTCGGTAAGGTGGCGCCAGGGTGGCAATGGGGAACAATATTTCAAATGGCACCCTAGGTCTTGTGTACGTCATTTTAAAGAGCTACCATTTAAAAAAATAATCCTGCATGAAAAAAACTATTTATTTATATATTATTATAAAAATATTATAAAAATAGTGTTTTCGTCTCTGAGGATATTCTGGAAGAAGAAAAAGTGGCTACTTTTATTACTATACCACCCAAATCAAAAGAAATGTACGAATGCGAGTATAAGTTTTGGAAAAATTTAAATTGCGATTTAATGACTTTTAAAATTATGAAATTGTTACTCTTAATTTTTGCAGTTTGGTTCGTAACGTCAATTAAATGGGATAAACCCACAAACTTCAGTCCCTAAGAAGTAAGAATTTTGTAAAAAAAAACTGCCTTTTCGAAAAGAGTGAGGTAAAAATATTACTCACGTTACTACGGGAGACGTGGGACAATTTATAGACAATAAATAATATGTCAACTTCCTTAGGTAAATTGACGATAGGAAACTAGGTCTTTATATTGATGTATTGGATCAAAGGATTATAATTTAATTAGGTCTTACACGAAGTGTTGTACCCATTAGATTGTTTTTTAGATATAGCTGACCTCCAGTCAAGTTCAGTTTAACAGCAGTAATAGGGGAAATCAGGGATAACTGGTCCACCTGGATTTTATCAACTTTTTTTATAAGTATTAAATTAAATTTTATTTGATTTCAAATCGATATTATTCACAATAATTACAATACAATACATTTTTTTTTAGTGGACCAGTTAACCCTGAGTAGTGGTTAAGTTAACCCTGCCCTATGGGGTTAACTGGTCCAGCGGGGTTAACTGGTTTATCGTTAATAACTTTTTTTATTTATTTATTTATTTATTTATTTATTTATTTTATATAAATTTATTATTTTTATATAAATAATATTTTGTATTAATATGTTCTAACTATATAGTTTTAATCTACCATTTGCTATAGAAAATATTTGAAAATGGTTTACAGGTTTTTCAAAAACTCGATATGAAAAAATGCGGCCCAGTTAACCCCGACTTTCCCTACATTTAAGTACATTTTCTCATTTTGCTTTTGTCATAAGGTCATATCAAGTTGTCGTAATCATGTAAAACGCTTAAAAGGTGTTTTTTGTATGTTTTTACTTTTATATTGTGTTGTTCACAGGTCCGAAGATAGAGAAAAAGTTGTTTGAAACTTTATATTACCAAATAGAGAAAAACTTGATTGTTTTATTAACCCTACCCCATGAAAAATTTTCATATATTACTACAGGGTAAAAACGCTTTTAAAATAACAGAACAATGTTATGTTTTAATGTAAAAACTTGTATTCTATAGTTCACTGTTTAATATAGTAACAAGTTCTCAGTGTATGGGAACAGGGGGCACAGTGAGTCATTGGACACAATGAATCGTTGACTATAACTCTACCAATATTAGTTTTGGAAGCGCCGCTTTCTAATGGCGCGCTAAGAAGACGTTTTTCTAGATAAAGGGTCAGTTGCCGGCAAACCTACGTGGCTTGTGTTGAAGCAAATGGGTGGCTGCATAAAATAAATAATGAAAGTATTTTTTTTGTTAATCTGTTAATTAGGTATATTTATACTACTTTTACGTAAATTTCAGTGTAATTTGGCATTTTTATATTCTTTATTAACTCTTATATAACTGTGTTTAGACAAATTTATCAGATATTTGGTATGTTTTTTTATGTCCACTTTGGACTGGTCTGGTTACTGGGGGGACACAGTGAGTCAAAGACCGATTAGACACAGTGGCTCATGATCCACTATGATTAAATGTTCCTGTATATTTATAAATAAAATTATTGTAGGAATTCTGCTTTCCCATTTTGAAAATTTACAAAATTTAGGAAAGCCCTGTATTCGTGAAAAATTTTTTTTGCGTATTTTTGCGTTTTATGTCGATATAAATCAATTTCAAGCAAAAAAAATTGTTGGTGATTGGTCTGTCTGTCCGGGAAATCTTGTGGGCACGATAACTTAAGAAAGCTTTAAGCTAGAGACTTTGGCATACAGGTATGTTACTAAAAGTTCTCGCTCGGGATTGTTCACCAAAAACAATCCCGTGCGAGAACAATATTTGTTTACAAAAATTTGAAAATTTCATTATAAGGGTTTTTAATATTGTTGAAAATGGAATATGATAATAAAAAATTCTAACTCCACCCCCGTAGGGGTGAGGGGGTAAATATAATAAAATATTTTTCATATTTTCATGAAAATTTGAATATAGGGGTTTTTGAGGTTGCTAAAACTAAATCTTGAAATTATTTTTTTCCAAATCCACCCCCCTAGGGGTGGTGATGATTTTTTTGAAAATTGGTTTATACAATATACAATCAATGTATACATTTAATATTGTTTTTTAGGGTCTTGATTTACGTTAGTTTATTTTGACTTTTGTTTTTTTTTCTTACTTAAGAGTTTCATTTTCAAGGTTATGATTTACCTACGTTTTTTAAGTTTTGGTTTTTGTTACCAAAGAGTTTTATTTAAGTATCTAAAATAAACATTTTTTTAAATTAATAAATTGACTTAATTTATTTAAATATCACGATTAACTGTACCCCTTGCAGTGATTCACTGTACCCCGTACTGGGGGCTCAGTGAATCAAATGACATACTGTCAAAAAAGTACTTGTAAAAAATCATGGTTTAATTTAAACCTGCAAATTATGTTAGCTTAAAGATCAAAGAAACGTAGTATGAAAAAAAATCTGATTTATTGTAAAAACTTTTTAAAATATGCGCTCTGAAAAAGTAAGTGACTCACTGTGCCCCCTGTTCCCCTACTGTGTTTTTGACTGTATACTACACTACTGCTTCAGAACAATATGCCTATGTCTAGATCACACTGTATAATATTAACCCCAATTTGTATGTATACCGCCTAGTAAGATCAGAATTCCAAATATATAAAAGAAATATATTTCAATTGTTTTCTTTCCTATTCGTTTTTTTTTTTGTACCCTTCATTTCGATTTGGACAATAAAACCGAAAGCTTTCTTTTCACAAAAAAATAATACTATTACCATTTGCAGAGAAGCAGCTAGAAAATAAATCTAATAAGTAAGATTTACTTCAAAATTTCTAATAGCTTGTTATTGTTAGAAGTAAGGCCATAGGTTGATAGTTAAACTGATGAGACAAACAAAGAAAAGTGATCCATATTATATTATATACTATCGTATTATTATATATTATCATATATCATATTATATAATGACAAAACTTCTCTAAGGGTCTTTACTGCGCTCCTAAAATTCGTAAGCTACCCGTAAATCTTAAAAAATATTTGAAAATTGTCTGTAGTTGTTTATAAGTGAAAAGTTTAAAGGGCTTGAAACCTTTATTTTTGCTTTTGAGCATACAAAATTATGTGCCAAATTTTAAAATAATCAAAGGATTCTAACACGTGCCGAAAATCCGCCAAAGTTGCCCCTAACACTAAATTTACGAATTTCTACCATAAATGTAAGTCAAACGGTAAACGTACATTTTAACCCTCCGTTAACCAGGTGGAAAAAAATAACGTTATAAACCACGTAGGGTTTATCAAACCCCAATATAAAGTACACAGAAAAAATAACAAACACCATTTATTTCAATAAAACTGTTGGTATGATAATTAAATATGTAATAAATTTTACTTAGATAATTATAAAAGAAAAAAACATAAACACTCATTTTTTAAATATTATGAAAAACTTTTTGTGCCTTTAAGACTCCCATATAACTATAAAACTACCATAATATGTTAATAAGCCTGCCTTTGCTGGATTTACCCCCAAATGAATAAATAATGTTAGTCAGCCAGCAATAGTATATTGTTTTACTAAGAGGAAAAGTAAAGCTTTTTTTTACTAGTCTGTAGAATTTACGACGCGAAGCGGAGTCCGGAAACTACAGACGAGTAAAAAAAAAACACTTTTCCTCTGAGTGAAACATACTATTTTTTCTTCAAGCATCCTATATATATATTTTTTTAAATATTAATTTTTGAATTTAATTTATTCAGTAATAAATATGTTTTTATTAAAATAGGCCAATAAAACCCTTTAGAAATAATCTTAAACCTTCCTTAGCTCATTTTAAATTTTCTTCGTAGGCTAAATCGTAAACTTTTCGCGATTTCGATGGTAACTTGTCTAATGTAGCTTTTCAAAGATTGACATACTGAATAGCGAAAAAAAAAAAAAGCACCAATAAAATTTTAATACTGCAGTGCGATTCTTCATTTAAAACTAAGCAAACAAGTATTCTTCACCGAAACACCTTTTAATGTTAAAAGAGTAATATCCTTTTAAAAAGTAATATTTTTGGTGGCACAAAATGTAACTTCCTCTTAATTACATTTTTTTTAACGGTTGCTCCTACAGTATTACAATATATGACATTGTTTATGGATTTTTATTCAGGGAATCTATATTTCTTATAAAAAAAAAAACAAAAAAAAAAATAAAAATAAAAAAGTTTGAGGCAAAAATGTTTTAAGCCTCACACGCACGCCTCTGGATAGATTAAAAAAAATCCCTTTAATTTAATTAATAGTAGTATACATGCAAAGCCTCGTCACTCTAGCTCAAAGGGTACCAGTTTTTAATTAAAAACCCTATTTTTAGTAAAACTTTAAATGAGTAACTCTCTTAGGGTTCGTTTCCGGACAAAATGTTCTTGCGATGGTTTTTCATGTTTCGTGATGCAGAATCATCCCCTTTATTTTCTTGTTCACATAAATTATTATAGTGGTTACTTTAATATCTTATGTCAATACTAATATAAATGTTGTTGAAATCTGTTTTTGTTTGACAAGAGAACGCAAAGCAGTATAAAGCTAGACAACTGCCCTAAGCATACCAAGGGCCACAAAATCAACAGTTGCTGTAATTATTGTTACTGTACAGTATTGCTTAATTTTAGAGCTGGTTATGTCCAAATTGCATACAAGTCGTGTCATCTACCGAATTACGCTGAAATTAATGCAGAAATTTTACTTTAAAATTTTTGTAAATAGAAAAAATCTCCAGCGATCTTCTAGGTTAGATTTTTTTTAAATTTAGATAAACTAAAGAACTGACGTAAATTAACAGATACTTTAATCCTTGACTAGATGACGACCCTGGTAGTAGCAATTTATTGCCAATATTGTAAATATTTCTATCTGTACATAGTGGTTTTGGACTTGTTTACAAAGATATGTTTTTTTAGTTTCAACATTATCATATTCATAGTTGGTTCCTAAAACTGCGTTATGCAATGATTCAATTCGATTCACAAATGACAGCAATTTGATATTTTTTCATTTTCAAATATTTTTTTTTTTCGATAAAATGCTGATGCAACTTTTTTTAATATAATATTAAAATAGTATTTAAACTAGTTTCATGACATAAGTTTTTAGCCCACGAGTACAAGATTAGAAAACAAGCCGCTTGCGGCGAGTTTTATAAAGTACTAGTGTGCTAAAAACATGTTACGAAACGATTGCTTTATACAATTTTTTCTATTTTGCTCTAAAATTTTTAAAAACATTTAAATTGATGACCTAAACACAAAATTTTGTACAAAATTAAACTTTAAAGCGACGTTGACGTTTGCTTTTGTCTGTTGCCAACCAAAAGAAAAAAAGTACAGACCTCTTATGTGTCTACCCATAAGAACACGCAAAATGCGTATGATTATGAGCTTATAAGACGCAAAATAGAAAAATTACTTTGATGTATTAGTATCTGGTTTTATAAAAAAAACAGACTGAATACAACTGCAATTTTAAAATTTTAATAACAAAAATAGACTGTAGTTAGTTTTTTTTTTAAATATTTTATATACCTTTATAGTTGTGACCTTTAGCCTAAGTTCGGAGGGTTAAGTGTGGGCGAATAGCTAGGAAAACTTTACAACTACATTGTAAACAAACCTGACGTCTTAAGGCGTCGCTTAGACGTCCTACGTTCAGTGACCAAATATAGCTTTCAGCGTTGTACTCAAAATAGAAAAAAATCATTATTTGACCACAAAACAACAAACATTACCTAATGCATTATATCTACACTGAGAATGTGTTACCCTATTAGATACGGAATGCAAAAGCAACAAAATTCCTGTTTAGTTTTAACTATAAAAAAGGGCGTCAGTTTTTACCTGACCTTTTCACAAACAATAGGCCAATCAAAACGTTGCATTTTTAGTTTCTTGACCAATCAGATCAAAATGAATCTGATAATTTTTGCACATATGCAATTATCACTTGGTTACTATGGAAACAAGAAACTGACAGTTACTGACATCTTAATAAATGTTATATTTTTGCAAAATGTGTTTTTAATATGTGAAGCTTACCTTTAGTTGATTTATTTTTATTGATAAGCAATATAAATGCTTATTGTATTACCAAAAAATCCTAGGTATAACCCTAATTAATTTCAGATAATATATTATATTTTATGCACTTTCCATATTAAAAGCTTTAAATCACTGATATTCATAAATTTTAATTTATTTAATTGAATCTTGGTATTAAAAACAGGCCACTAAAAACTAATTTAAACACTTATTTATTAAAAATATAATTACAGTAAAGAATTACGGAAATCAAAACATCAAATGACTGCGCAGCAGTACAGTGCCAAGGTTTATTAAAAACCGATAGGAAATTGTTTTTTTACGGGTGGAAACACCCGTTATTTTATTTCTTTTCAGTTGAAAACTAAATATTTTAAACAAAAACAGCAATAATCTTTATTTAAATGCTAATATATGTGATAACAACTATTTTATGGAAATAATCTCAAGCAAAAAATATTTTTCTTAAGGAAATCGTTTTCGTGCAATTTTCGCCAAAATTCCTCGACCTGCGGTCTCAAAATTTTGTAACACGAAAAATGCACTCAAACAATTGCCAAGCAAAATATTTTTTTAATACAGTAAAAAAAATATCGATAATTCAACATGCACTATGATATTACTACTGATAACCTCACCCTACTAGAGCTTTGACGTAAACTTGTTACAGTAATAATAACAGAACGACCTTGTTTTACAGTTTGACGTACGGATCTGTGGGAAATATGTTTGGAATGTGCGTGTACAAGTGTGAGGCCCGTTGTAGGCACGCACGCCTTAATGCTCTTGACGGAAAGAAGAGAGCGCGAATGATTCCTCTCCCTTTCGTCTGAGACTTTCTTTCATGCGGAGAACTATGGTATACTGTAACAACTTGTATTCAATGAAGTTTCAAAGGGTTTCAAATATACAAAATCGTTTAGTATTTAATACGGTAACTTATTCTTTATTTACTTAATACATTTTCCTAAGACCACCTACAAAAACAACAAAATTTTCATGATTTTGAGGGTAAGAAACCCCGAAATCTAAGATTAATCTTCATTCGATAAAAACGAAACTTGGGTGATTTACATATTTTTACATTGGCTATAAAATGACGGATTTATTTTTTTCGTTTCACTTCCGGTTTCGCATAAAAATGTTTTTTTTTTAACGGAACGCCCTGCAATTTTTTACATTTTTGAATTCAGCCGATAATTCTCTGTGCAAAATATATAATAACGGATTGTTTTTTTTTACTTTTTTTTTTCGTTTTCATTTTTATCGTATAAAAACGATAATATTGTTATATTATACATATAATTTAACTTATTTTTACTTACTTATGCTTAAAAAATATAAAACTAATATTAGAATAAAAATTTGATCAGTGACAGCGAATTGGAGCTAAAATAACTTTGGTTTGCCATGAACTCCTATTTTTTATTTCTATGTAAACTTTATTTCTGGAATATTTTTTCCCTATTTTTTTTATACCAACTTTATGATTTACTTTTAAGTTTAAGTAAGTAAAAAGAAGGTAAATTTTGTGTACCTTGTTTTTATACAAAAAAAATAGTTTTTTAAACATATAATTATTGGCTGAATTAAAAAATTACAGTGTTCCATTAAAAAAAAACATATTTATGATACTTCCGGCGAAACCGGAAGTGAAACAAAAACATTAAATAAGCCATTTTATATAAATCACCCAATTTTCGTTTTCATCGAATGAAGATTAATCTTAATTTTGGGGCTGAATATAAATAAAACATACCCGGTATACTATTAAACATTTTATTATGCTTCATATGTAAGTCCGGATGATTTAACAATTTATTAAAGTTTAATAAACTTTTACAAATTATATTTTATGTTCGTTTCAAAATCGCACAATGTGTTCAGTTCAAATGACATTTGAACTGAACACTGAACTATAATTTTACGTATTATTAATCACCCAGTTTGCGCAGATTCAGGCCAAGTTAAATTCACTATAGGGGGAAATTTGGGATCTTGTATATCCATTAAAAAAAAATACTATAAATCTTATGTATTTATATTTCGGAATTTATCTAAAGACAAAAAACCTTGAAAATTAAAACTAAATTGCCTAAAAACCGAATTTATCCCTCAAAAATGTTAAAAAAACATATATATTATTTTTTTCTGGATACCCCGTATATCCAATTAAAAAATATATATAGTGGTTTTTATGTGGGGACATATTGTGCTACACGCAAAATATTTTAAGACAATGAAAAAAAACTTTTTGTGTCATTACGCCCAAAATAATAATAATAATAATAATAATAATAATAATAATAATAATAATAATAATAATAATAATAATAATAATAATAATAATAATAATAATAATAATAATAATAATAATAATAATAATAATAATAATAATAATCCTTTTATTTAGCAACAGCTATAAAATTACAGTTTAAAACATACATAAAATTTAATTATAATTAACCTTAACATATTCATACAACAATCTTTTTATCACATTTAAATTATCATTATTTTTAATATTTATTGGCAAGTTATTGTATATTTGTATACCTTTATAAAATAAAGACATTTCTAATTTCTTTTTTTTAACTTGTTCTATCACAAAATCTAAATTATTTCTCGTTGGATAATTGTGCACCTCTTTCACATATTTTAATTGACTATTGAGGAATTCTGGTACTTTTTTAAATTTAATCAAAAAAATGTAAGTTATAGCTTTATAGATTTTTTTTTGATTTACTCTCATTATATTTAATACTTCTAACATATTTTTTACAGCTGCTATACTTTAGTATGAAGAAATGTAGTGCATTTTCGAACTTAAAAGGGCACATCTCCGCCATTTTGAAAGAAATCATTATGATTTTTTTTTGAGGTTATTCATTTCAACTTTATTAAAAAAAAATAACTTACAATAATAGTTTTCATTTACTATCCCTTTATATGGTCTAGTATTAAAAAGATTTAAATAAAAAATCCTCGACCTTAAAATAAAATAAAAAAGCTTAAGAAACATATCTTTTTAAAAAATGGCTGTGAGCGACCACTAGATTTTCTTCAAAAAATCTGAAAAAAATCAGGGAAAAACTCTTACCACAATGAATAAATTTAAGGGGTGAGAAGTCCAAAGTTTTTAATTTTAAATTTTGGGGGTCACCCTATTGTATTATACTTTTCTAGCGCCTGCAGTGCAGGCCCTGCACGCTGTGAATACTATAACAATAAACTGTTTCATATTTTATATTTCATTGTGTAAAGAGTAGCTAAATAAATAAACAATATATAACTGAGTTTCCTCTTTATGTTTTCTTTTAATAATACGTGAATATATTTAATGTGTATACCTACTATCTACGATATTAATTTCATACATTCTCGTTTGTTGACAATCAACAATATCTTATTTAAACAACCGCTGAAAGTGGTATATTATGCTAACATTATACCATATTAACAGTTATATGATTACATGGATTTACACCCATGTAATTATTTGTTTGTTTATATTATTGCCCTGCTAAGACAAGTTGTCCTACCTGCAAAAATTCACATTCTGATATAAGCACACAATTGTATTGCTTTACACTTGCCCCATGTGCCTACTAAAAAGAAATGTCCTATCTAAAACCCAAATCCTAAAAATTTGCCTAAGATGTTTGTCCTTTTTGGAACATTTTCAATGTTTTTTAAATAAAATTGTCCTAACTATTTTTTACTAGACTAATAAGTCAGGACTAGGACCAACTTTACAGATCTTAGTAATTTGATTTAGATCATGTTGTCCCAACTTTCTCAGATAGAACAAATGCATTTAGTATGACAATTTATTTTTCTGACAATTTTTTTTTTTTTCAAAGAATATCACGTATTCTTGATTTAAAATAAAGCAGGACCCAACGTCATATTTATTTAAAGACTTTTTCAAAAAGTTCAAACAAAAACAATAAAACTGGCCATATCTCAAAACACCTAATTTGCAGAAAGGACAACTTGTCTTAGCAGGGCAGATTAGGCCTTATATGTAAATTAAGTACGTTTACCCACGTGATTGAGTAAAATTTGAAATTTTGGCGAAGGCGCCAGCATTTCTCAGACTCAAAATATGTGGTAAACTTCACAAACATGTATGGAAAGTAATTAACCTGAACGTGTCACAGTGGAATTTTCGGGACTAAAGTTGGCCATTTGGGAAAAATACGTTTTTCTGAATTTTGATATAAACTATACACCATTGCATTGTTAAATGATTGGGCTAAAATGTTTTATATATATATATATATATATATATATATATATATATATATATATATATATATATATATATTTGCATCAATAATCTTTTTTTGTTAGTGACAGAGCCTGAAACTTGAAGTTTTTTAATTTTACCGTTAATGTTTAAAGTGGTATAACTTTTTGTAACAAAATAAAATTCAAACAAATGTTAAAAAATCATTATCTTCCAATTATTCTTAATATTTTGGTGTATATAATTTTATAGGTTTAATTTTTACATAGATGTTTCGTTGTTGCCGCAAAGTGCCGCTAAGCTCTAATTAGAAATTTTATATTCATTAAGGTGTCTAGAATGTTGTCCCCAAAAAATTAGAGCCGCCATCGTCCGCCGAAGGCCATTTTAATAATAAAGTGTCTCAATGTATCGTTATATTTTAAAAATTATTAAACATTTATGCTGTTTTTAATGTATTAAAATAAATATGTATAATTTTTAATATTAAGATATTATAAACATTTTCCACTAACATTAAGATATAATTGGGTCCTGTTATGGAAAAAGCAACCAACTCACAAATAAAAAATAACATGATGTCGTATACTGATCTAGAAATGTCCATACTACATTCCTACAATATGTGAAATATTTTGGGCTGATTGATTTTTGCATAACAGGGTTCAGTTTAAAGAGTAACCTTATGTTTTTCCCAAAAAAATCGATGTTATTGGGTTACTAAAAACTACAAATTGTTATTTCAGTGCCCAAAATGTACCTAAAAAAGCTGAAATTGTTATTGTGCCTTAATATGTTCTTATTAGTCTTTTAATTTTTGTTTGTTTTTGAACTTTTCTCGAAAACTGTTAAAGATATTTAAAAAAGCAAAATATTTTTAAAATCTGCTTAAAAAACTGCATCTTATAGTTGGATAATGTTTGTGGAAACAAATTTTTTAGGGCCGAAAACAACGATATTTAACTTTTTTTAAAAAAGCAGTAGCATTTATCTCAGAATCTCGAACCACTTAACAAATGGAGGTCAAATTCGTATTCAGCATCAACAAATACATCGAAAATGATATATCAGACAATATGGAGGCATATGTTTTTTTTTTGACGACCAGTGTTATGTTTATATCATAATTAATATAGTAAAGTTTAAGGTGATTACAAATAAATTTGAATGCAGTAAAAAACAAAATGTCATAACATGCGAATAATTGGCTCACCCACCTTATTTTGACATACATCGTATACTATAAAACAGAAACACTAAAAAATTATGAGCACTTATTTTTCATACTGCTGGGGAGAATCATAAAATACCAATACAGTTTTTTGTACTTTTTTCATTAAATTTATTGGATAATTAAACGGTAGGTGTATTTTGTTTTGAATTAAATCGAGCCACATTTTGTACATAAAAAGTAACAAAATTTACATAGAATTCAGAGTTTATAGGATTTGAATATATTTTATTTTCAGATATAAAAATAGGTAGTTAAATTTATTCAGTTAGTTTTAGTAAAATATATTTTAGTTCAATGCTGTCAAATATCCTATTTTGGCTAAAATTAATTAAATTGAATTTAAAAAATTAGATTATTTTCAAATTGAAAAAAAAATAGCTGTACTTAGTACCTACAGCTTACCCTTTTTCTTATTTGGAAATACTTATATATTACACTTACACTAGTTGTACGGTTGGTTTTGTGTTTTTAAAATCGCAATTCCTAACTGATTCGAAATCGATGCAGTTTCAAACAGTTTAAAACTGCGATTTTCGAGAAATAAAATAAACCATAATACTAATTTGGTATTTTTTAGCCTTAGAGATGCTGGAGCATATAAAATATTTTTATAAAGGGCTTCAGGGCTTTTGATTACTCCTTTTTACACAGCGCGGTCCAAAAATCAACCCCCACCTCTTTTAAACGAGTTGAGATATATATTTTAAATTTGAAACTCCTAAATGATAAAACTTAAGCATTACGACTTAAATACAGTAAAAAGATACGGCATGTGATCTGTTATCACTTTGTTTTACTTGTTCATTTTTATATTCTTATTATTACATTATTAATTAGTACTATTATCTTCATGGTTAGTATTCCTTGTTTCATACAGACCAATTTTTTTTTATAACTATCAACAAAAAGTTCTAGGACGTTATATGTATTTTTATGTATATATATAAGTTCATATACACATATTGTATAAAATCCTTCGTCTCTGAGTTAATGCCACTTTAAGTTTTTAGTTCAAATACTACTTTAATAAACACTTGGTAAAGTAACACATCTTTATCAAGTAGGCCAAGATTATTTTTGGACTTAATGTCATGTTGACAGTTTAATATCCAACTGTCTTAAAATGCTGTATTTTGAAATGAAAAACAAATGAAAATTATGACAAATAAGCTTGTGGACTTTAGTACATATAAAGAAGTATATATTTAACTGGTAACATGACATCAAGGGCAAAAATAATCTTTGCCTACTTGATAAAGATGTGTTACTAAGGAATTTTTATATCGGCCACGTCGCGCTATGTCGCCTATGAATGATGTGTACTGGGATCGTAGTATGCTAGGAGAGGCCACAGAACACCAATGAAAGGACACGCATTTCGTTTTGCTTACAGATGCCCCGCTAGCCAAGGTTATGTTGTCGGACAGTAGGTAGTGTCAACTACAAACTTAAAATGGCCAGACAAAGCATTTTAGAGAGTATGTGTATGAACTTTTTTTCACTGAGTACAGTATGGCGAGCCCACCTTTTTTGTTACACCTTGTATAATAAATATCTTAATTTTTTCCAAGTGAGTATTTAATCAGGTTTCCGCCCTAGGCAATAGATAATTTGCCACTTTCATAACTTTCCAAAAGTAAGGAAAGCCGGAATGTATAGGAAAGGAAAATATAAACTTTGAAGGGTTGTATTGTTGGTCTGATCAAGGCTGCAAATTATTTGAGTTTTTTTTTAATCACTTCTGGTTTCAGCTGACTTTATTTTTTTGATTTTTATTTTTATCAATTATTATTTTAAAAATTTCGCAATGTTGCCTAATGGAAAATCAGGCCTTGTAACAGGGGTTATAAAATAGTAGTTTCAGTTTACTCTAATACAGATAAGTGCCTATTCACAGGCTTGCATAAGAACTTAATACATATAAATGCGATGCAGTGATTGGCTTGTTGTGCCGCCATGTATCTTGTAGGCTAATCACGGCACCGCATTCTTATGTTTTATTTATTTTTTATTTATTTATTTATTCAGTTTTTACATTTTACATTTTTTAGATTATTAGTTTCTCCGCCTAAACCATAGGTTTGTGTTGCGGAACATAAAAAAAGGCTAAATATTTATATTAATAAATTATTAACAAATTAAGTAAACTGTATTACAAAAAAAACACTAAATATTATCAATACACATCTTATTAAAATAAAATATGACATACACGGTGTATTTGAAATAGCGTCGGAAATTTTAACAGGTGATTCTACATGATAAAATATGACAAAAAGTTCCTATAAATGAATTAATCCTAATAAGGCTCATAAGGCTCATCTTTTTATGTCATTTTCACGTACTTATTTAAACCAGGGGTGTGCGAAACAGGGGGGCCTATATCAGTTTTTTGTGTAACTTTTTTGCAAATTTATTTTTGAAATATGATTCCTCAGGTCAAAATACATAAAAAAGGTACTCTTGTTGTAATACTGTAGGATTAACCGTTTTAGAGAAAAATTCATTTGAAGGTGAAATTTCACGGTTCGACGACGAAAAATTAAATACTAAAATGTTGAAAACCAAAATTTTAATAATGCAATGTTATTCTACATCAAAAACTAAGAAAAAAAGTTTCCATACATGTAGGTCGAAAAAACGCTTTTAAAGCTACCATAGCCCTTTAAAAATGGTGCATAATTAGGAGACCATATCTCCATTAGGATTGATTTTTGGAAGTACCTGTATATGAGGTTTTTTTCTTAGTTTTTAATGTACATTCGCCCTGCATCATTAAAATTTTGGTTTTCAACATTTTAGTATTTAATTTTTCGTCCTCGAACCGTGGAATTTCACCTTCAAATGAATTTTTCTCGAAAACGCTTAATCCTACAGTATTACAACAGAAGTACCTTTTTTATGTATTTTGACCTGAGGAATTATATTTCAAAAATAAAATTGCAAAAAAGTTACACAGAAAAAAGTTTGGGACAAAAAACTGATAAGGCCCCCCGTTTCGCACACCCCTGGTTTAAATAAGTACGTGAAAATGACATACAAAGATGGCCTTATTAGGATTAATTCTCGTGCAAAACTTCGTTAATATATCTCAAAGTGTTTCTGAGTTATTAAATAAAAAACGATTTTTTTAGCCAATTTCAAAGGGGCGTAGCTCTCTTATCACGCATTTTTAGACATATGTTTATAGGAACTTTTTGTCATATTTTATCATGTAGAATCACCTGTTAAAATTTCCGACTCTATTTCAAATACACCCTGTTTAGCTGCATTGTGTACATCGGTTTTTTGTGAAAAAAACAAAAGAAATACATTAAACGAATAAAGTTATGTGAAAACATTCAAATTCTAGACAGAGTCGTACTTAACATTTTAGTTCTAAGTTATATATTTTAGTTATTTATTGTAAAAAGTTGTAAAAAACGCCTATATTGCATTCAAAAATATATTGTTTTAATTGATTTTTACGTTTATTTTTATTTAAATTTTTAATATTTGTAGGTATAAGATTAAGGCATCTAGGTCCAAAGAAAAGCATACTTTTTTGCAGTTGAGTAGAATGAAATAACGGCAGTTCGACTATATCTCTTTCCTGTCGTCTTGTCGGGTAGTTACGAACATGAGAAAATTTATTATTCAGCATCCATAGGCACAAAAGATATACATATATTTTTTTAATAGGAAGAAGGGTGCTGATATTATAAATTTGCTCTGTAGAAAAATCTCTTTTTTGAAATAGCATTACCTTAATTATTAAATTTTGTGATACTTCCAGGCCCTTAAGAGTCATATCCATTGCACCTCCCCAAGCTAGAATACCGTACCGCATCATGGACTCGGCCAAGGCATCGTAGACAGTAAATAGGTTCTTTTTGCTTAGAATGTTTCTTAAAGTTGTTATTATGTTCTTATGCAAGCTTCTGGATAGGCCTTGACACAGTAACAGTCTAATTTTGTCAACTAGGGTAGTTTTACTTTCAAAACTCCCTATCAACTAGCTTAAGAAAGCTAACTTTTACGCTCAATAAAATATTGAATGTTATCTAAGCAGTATGCAGTGATTATTTTCAAGTCATTACCATTTGAGGGTGACAGTCGGAAAAGTTAGCCGATCCTATAATTGGGATTCACTTATAAATGGCTTTTAGCCAAAATCCTATCTATTTTCCGTATCTACTATCTGCTATCTATGAAACTATTGAACATTTAATGTTATTTGAGCGAACAGATTAGTTCTACACACATAAAAATGTTATTTGAAATACAGGGTGTATTTGAAATAGGGTCCGAAATTTTAAGGTGTGATTCTACATGAAAAAATATTACAAAAAGTTCCCATAAATATACGTTTAAAAATGCGTCGTAAGGGAGCTAAGCCCCTTTGTAAGTAGCTAAGAAATTCGGTTTAGATTTAATAACTCAGGAACCCTTTTAGATATACCAACGAGGTTTTGAATGTGAACTTTTTTTGTCTGCCTCTGTATCTAGATATAGATATTTCTTATCAGATTACAGGCCTGCCAACATCTAATGTGTAGTACTTTTGTGCAAACATTAGATGGAGCCACCAATTTGTACGCTCTCGATATAGTTATACTTATTTTTAATAAGTATTTTAAATTTTTCACAGACTAGTCGGTACGAAAGCCACCATACCAATATATGCTCTCTGATGATACCAAAAAAGCGTGAAATGGCAGCTATATGACATTTTGGTAGGGATTTTGTCATTGATTGTGAAAATTCTGTATTAGAGCAGTGCAATTTCTTTATAGATTCCTAATTACTTTTCCCTATAAGAACATTTGCAGATAAAGTGCGAAAGTCTTGATTTTTTTGTATTTTTTTTTTTTTTTTTCAAAATGTGCAAGAAAGCGAAAAGGACCTAAACATCCCAGTCATTTAAAGTTTTAGTTGTAAATTATTTTTAGACTAATTCAGTAATTAAAAATATAAATGTAAATTAGGTTAATTTTTAAAATACGTAGTCGCAAGTTTAACTTGAGTAGAATTTTGTTTCAATTAAATTTTTAACCAATCTAAAATCCCACTTCATGCATAAAACATGGTTAAATTTCAAAGTAGCTTTATTTATGAAAGCTTATTAAGTGTATAAAAGGTTATTAAAATTAATTTAACTTCAAACTTTACCACATTTAGAAAATTGTTAATTTAAATTTAGGAAAACCATACAATAAAAGGCCTTTTAAAAGAATTAAAAAAACGGACATTTTTTTCAGAAATACAGTTTTGCCTATATAAATTTAATCTACATAATTCTTAAACTATTACAGTTAAAGTTTGGCAATGCGTTAAACTTCAGTCCCATACATAATTTATTTTTAATATTCAAGAAGGAAAAGTCGTATAGTCGTATAAGCGTAATAGAAAACATCTAAATTGGTCCCAGAAAAAAAAGTGACAAAAGTCTACTTTTTTAACAACCTCAAAAACCCCAATACACCAATTATCACGAAAACCCCCCACCCCTCAGGTGGTGAAATTAGAAAAAAAATATTAGCAGATTCATATTTCTCGACCCCAAAAACCCCAAATTGACGAAAATATAGAGAAAATTTAAAAATATCACCCCTCACCTCTGCGGGGGGGAGAAATTTTTTATTATCAGATTCAAATTTAGAAACCTTAAAAACCCCTATATAGCAATTTTCACATTATTCTAAAATAAATTAGTTTTCCTCATTTGACCCCCTTCCCGCACCCCAATGTTCACCAAAAACAATCCCGAGTGAGAACTTTTGGTAACACCTGTTTGCCAAATTTTAAGTCTCTAGCTTAAAACGTTCTTAAGTTATTGTACTTACAAGATTTTTATATATTTTTTTCTTGGAATTGATTTATATCCACAAAACATAACAAAACGCAAAAATACGCAAAAAAAAAATTAAAATTTTTGCACGAATACAAGGTTTTCCAAAATTTTAAAAATTTTCAGAATGGGAAAGCAAAAAGGTTATAAGTCACAGAAATCTTTAATTAAACCTTGCAACGGTAACTATTTAAAGTTTAATTTATCATGGAAAAGGAAAACAAACTCCAATTTATTGCAGAAACAGGCAATAATTTTAAAAACGGCTAATTCGACCAGTAACTTTTCTCTGGAAATTTGCCACAAATTTTGTTATTCCAGAATTTCGGATTATAAAATATTAAACTGACTGGATATTAAATTTATTTACAAATTGTAAACGTCCAAAAGAAAAAGATCTTTTTCCCATTTGGACATTTTCAAAATTTTGTAAAAGTATTCATTTTCATTCCTTGTATATGCACGCAGATTGAAATTTTGAAACTAGTTAATTTAGACTCTCATTCTAGGGAGAAGGCAATTGCTGAAATAGATTTTATCTAATGAACTACATCCAAAACTATTTCAAAAATCTTTGATGAGATCGCTTATTTTGCTTAAAGTGTGATCTGAAGCTAAATTGCTACTACTTAATGTCTTGTACAATTGATTTCAACAAAATTGGAAAAGTGGGGTTAAGTAAAATTTCATTTTTCCATAAAATTTAGTTGTGTGAATGTGGATTATTTAAATGGGGTTATGCATGTTTGAAAAATAAGGTTAGTTTAACCATGTCAAAAATCATATGTTATTCTATGCATTTGTGTTTAGTAACATTTTTTGACTTTGACACTGATGTGGCAATAACAATATTAACACTAAATTTATTAACAAGTAAACAAATATTTGTCAAATGAAAGATAGTTCACAATGTAATTTTTTTTTATAACCCCACTTTTCCAGTTTTGTTGAAATGAACTGTATCTTATACAATAAGTTATGTAAAATTTTACATAACTTATTGCTATATTTTTTTTACATAACTTATTGCTATATTTTTTTAAGTTTCATATAATATATTATGTATTTTCACATAATATATTATGTAATTTTTGGCTCGCTTTCATCACAGAACATAACGTAGGTAAGAATATTGCCAACGTTATGTGATTTTTACAAAATATGTTTTAAAAATTTTTATTTTACACAAATTTTTACAGAATATGTTCAGTAAAATACTCCTGTATATTGCCAGCACTAAAAACTTTAGCCAAAATATACCTGATGATTGGTTTCACCCCTGCTGATCGGTTTCACCCCGGTTGACGGTATGTTACGTTATATTCGAGTAATGAATTGGAGTTTGTATAAGTTACCAGCTATCATGTACCGAGTTGATTAGTACAAGGAACAGAAAATTGATTTTTTGAGATACTAGATTTTGAAATGTACCAGTCGATATATTAAGTACATCAAATTTCAGTTGCATAGACAATAATAGAAAAATTATATCGTGTCTAATATAGTTTTTGTAATTCCAACATTTTATTTGGGCATACAATTGGATACACCTTTTTTTTTAATAAAACTTATTGTTGGGGTGAAATTTCTTTCAATTTAACCTAATAAATTTACTGGGATCAAAACAAAATAGAAAAATACGGCCAAATTGTTAAGTAATAAAAGTCTATTTAAGACCTGTCGAGAGTTTTCGAAAATAGATTATATAGTTTTGTAGTTATATATCACCAAGTTTAGTGGCCATTTATTTTATTTTAAAGTGAACTCGGACGTGTCCAACAAATTTTATTTAGAAATATATGTTCCTTAAAGCAGTTTTTTATATTTTAATGTGATGAAAAAAATCCTCGTTATACTCCTCACAGCATAGTGAAGAGATGGTTTTTAATTTTCCAAATTCGTCAAAAATAACCCTAGATAAAAATTATTTGAACAAAATACCGTAAGTTTCTTAGTGTCTCTTAGACTAGTGGTGATATGTAATGCTATAAAAAATTATTTAAAAAAAAAAACTTTTTAAAAGTTTTCTTTTACGAAAAAACGAAAATTTGATAAAAAACACTTTTTTGTTTTTGGGGGGATTACTTTCGAAATTGATAGAATTGATCTTTATAATAAAAGTAATCTTTCCTGAAGTCCAAACGTTAATCGTAATTTTTCGTCAGCTTTTTTCGATATTTTTAAAAGTTTAACCCCCCATAACTTTTTTGTTTTTGGGGGATTACTTTCAAAAATAATACGAAAGTGTTCGTAAAAAGAAAATAAGCAAGTTATGTATGAACTACCCATCCTATATGTAGGAACTCAAGCAATGATTTTAAACTTTTGTATACAGTTTTTCAAAAACTTTTTAAAATTAAGGTTTTTGAATTTTTGATCGTTTAAAGAACGTTTCCAAAGACATTCTTTTATAAATATTGTTTTTGACATATGTATTAGAAAAGTTTTAACTTTAAAAAACTTGTTTTTTATTTAATTTTATTAATATTTAATTGAATGAGGGTATGAGCATAATTACCCCATCAGGGACTTAAAAATAAATCACTGAACATAACAAAAACTATTTAATTAAATTTAATAAAATTGCATGGATAAATGCAAATAATCATATATAATATATTTATTTTAGAATAATCGGTCAAGAATGGAGCTCTCTACAACTAGAATAATGAAACAAAAGACGTCTACCCTATCTCTATCTCATTTGTGCTACACTTTCCAGCCAACCAAATAAATACTGTATTTTTTTTCATACAACAAATACAGTATTTATTTGGTTGGCCGGAAAGTGTAGCAGTGAGCCGCACGAACGAACATAGCTAATGTGAATCTGTAGAATAAGATAATTCTACTAAAATTTAGATGGCGCCAGTAATTTCTTTAATAAAAATAATATTTTCGCCCGGCCAAGTAAATATTGTATTTGTTCAACAAAGAACAAATACAGAATTTGTTTGGTTGGGTGGAAGTGGGAGTGTATGTGTATGTCTTCTATCCTTTTTGGGTAGAACTTTTATCCCTGTCTAATCTAACGGGAGAAATCTCCATTGTGAACTTACCCTCCTATTTGGTAGACGTGCAAAATAATAACAACAAACATCAATTTACACATACTCAAATATTGTAAACAACTTTCATTTGTCAGTCGCCGTTTTGGGTGCTAGCAAATTGTTAGACACACCCCGCAAGCATGGGTGCCAGAGATATCGCAGAACCTCGTAATATGAATTTTCGGTGGTGCGCACGGTTACCCTACTTTCCCTTAACATATTTAACATTTGTATAAAAATAATATTAATTTGTTAACTTATTGTACCCGGCTATTGATTTGTGACGTCATGACTCGCTAAAATCCGATGTCTAGTAATGATAGTTTTTCTATGTCGAGTTTTTAATAATAACGAGCCTAGCGCTGTAACGCGCTAGTCAGTAGGTGACTGAACTATTGACAACCGTAATTTGCAATTTAAAAATGGACAAAAAAGATTTTAATTTAACAATTAAGAATGGAATTAAATTAACCAAATTAGAGAATATGTCTGTAAAAATATTAAGATATGTAACAAAACAATTTATATTATTTTGCGATGAAAAAAATATAATATTTGGTTAAAAATCGTTAAAAAATAATCTTCCGAATTAAAAATGATTCTTCGAATTATCGGGAAAAATTCACACTTTACATTCAAATTTACTGTTAAAGAAAATAATTACTCCAGGGACATCACCCCGGTCGTAATTATTTACAGACATAAAATTTTCATGAAAAGAGTGAATTTTTTCCGCATAATTCTCAGCCTCTTGTATAATTATATATGAGTATTTTTATATTTGCAATAAGTAAAATAATTATTATTTTTGTTCTTTGTGTGTATTACAATAATAATTAATTTCTAAATTTGCATATAAACTGCTCATTTAAATATTTATTCCACACTAGTGTTTAAAAAAAACATAAGTAATTTTCCACTTAATAAATTTAGTAAAAATTAAACAAAAAAATACTGTCTCGGGAATTCTTATTCCCTTCTCAATTTCAAATTGATATAAGGAAAAAGCGATTTAAGTTATCCAAGATTGCTTGCAATCAGTATAATCCTTGGTATAATCTTTAAAATCATTACCTAGCCCTATCAAGTTTGAGATGAAAATTCTATCGTAAATTCTCTTATAAAACTAATAACTTCTCCTCGCTCCAATAATAACACTAATTTATAAGGTTTTAAACTATTTTATTATTATCATATTATACGGTAGTTTCGAATTTTCTAAAAATTTCAAAAATCGTCCTGGATAAAAAATTCTTGGATACAAATTTGTATCATGAAAAATTAAGAAATTTTGATTTTTTTGTCCGTCTTTCCGATGTCACGAATAATCAGATAGACTCGAAACTTTCAGGAAAAATCAAGTTCTATGAGTGGAAGATCCCTATTATTTTTGAAAATAATCTCCCCAAAAACAAAAAAGTTATTGGGGATTAAAAAAAAATAATCAAAAAACTATCATTTTCATTTTTTTTTAATTTTTTTCAGTTTTTGAAAAAAATATTTTTTTTCTTTGCCTATCTTTACGATATTCTGCAATGGGAGAGACTTCTGTAAAAAAGGAGAAACCCTTAGAGACATATTATGACCTTTACTTTAATGGTTCAGAGTTGGCAAGCCTATTAGTAATGCTGAATTCAAAATATTCAATATAAGCGTTTTTCACAAATTCTGTTATATTTCTTCGTCGTTTTTTAACAATATAAAGACTAGATATATAACAAAAACTATCAGGATCCTTGACACAAAGTCTGTGGTATGAAGGTGATACCATTTTAACATTTTTTAACAATTTTGAAAAATACTGTAACTTAAGTAACAAAAATATTCGTGGTCAATTGATTAATATGGATTAAATGTCAAATCTTTCGGTAAAACAGGTACTATTTGAAACGCCATCTATTATTTTGAACTTTAACAAATATAATTTAACCAGCGTAATTAATAATTACAATAGGCAACAAATCGCAACTTTTTTTTTTGCCCCGATCGGAAAGTAAATTTTTCTTACTAATTCGAGGGCGTAGAATCCGAATCTGACCTTAGAAAAATTCCAGCACCTAAAATTTTTGAGATATAAGTTCACGTATTAATGACGTTTTGTGTCAAAAACTTAAAAAAAAAGAGTAGAATTTTGAAAATTTTAGTGTATATTAAAAAAAATACGAGGAATTCAAAAATCTATATGTCAAGAACCTACTGTCAGAGTAAGTACGCGAAAAAAAATAAAAAGGTTAAAATGAAAGTGCAGAGTTTTCTTAATTGCTCATTTGTGGCTAAACTATCAATTTTTTTTTTTAAACTTTATAGAACTTAATTTGTAGATTATAAAATTCTTTACAAAAATATTTATACAAATATTTTTTTATTTTGTTTAGTTTGTTCCTAAAAAGTAAATAAAAAAAAAAGATATAAAATTAAAGTACACAGTGTAAACTTTTTTCCCGAGCCCAAAAAATATATTTTTCTTATCAATTTAAAGGCGCAGAATCCAAATTTGACCTTAAAAAAAATTCAGCACGTCTTATTTTTTAAATTGTAGTACATGCAATTATGCCAATTTAAAAATAATTTATAAAACAAAATATTGTGTATTTTTTTTTGTTTTTTTAATGGTTCTACATCATAAAAATGTTACTTTATTACATAAGAACCATAATACGTAACATTTTTTTAGTTCATTTTTGACAATTTTTAGCAGGGACACGTGGCTATAAGCTTGTCCCCTTATGCACCCTTCTTCTTACCCTCCACCCCTACTTAGTTTTGTCACATCCATTTTTTTTTAATATTTTTTTTTCATAATATCCCTATTTAATCTACCTATGAATTTAAAGTTTCTATGTTTTAAGTTGGGTATTTTTTAACTAATATTGAGTCGCCGAATCCAAATTTGTCCTTGGAATATTTTTGTCTCCCATGATTTTAGAACAAAAGAGGGATAAAATAATGATTTTTTAACATTTTTATCTTATTTTTCTCAGAAAACTTAGGTAATAGAAATATTCTGAGGCCAGATTCGGTTTCAGCGACCCAAAATTAGTTAAAAAACAAATGACTCCAATCGGGGCAAGAAACCGTGTTGCCTAGTGTTATTAATGTTTTATTATCTAAAATGTAAGTGGTTAAGGAAAACTTATGTAAATTTAAACATTTTTTAAATTTTATGCGAAATCTTTAATAATTAATTTTCCAAAAACTGTAAGTGAAAGTGAAAATTAATAAACACTGATTTAATAATGATAGGTGACCCTCTTTATAATAAGATTAAAAAAACTCAAACCCCAGGTTCATGCCGGCCTGTGTAATTTATTAATAATAAATGCAAAACATTTTCACATGTAGTACATGTACTTTAAACAATAGAATTCCACAAAGCATAAAAGTTGAAAGTAGAAGAAACAGTTTAAAACTGTGAACTTCTCTGATATAAACCGACTCTCATAGAGAAGAGATCTGCTCACATCAGTGCACTTGCACATTCACGGATATCTGATACGTGCAACTAAACAATAGAGTGCTTATACTCTCGAAGAAAATCATTGTCGCCTCGAACAATATAGCTTATATTTCAAATGCTGAAGGGAAACAAAGAGAAAAACTGAGAATTAGGTTTTAGAATACGTGACCGGATTGAAGATAATAATTATCTTTATCCACGGCCTTGATTAATGGGCCTATTAATCAAGCGTCTGTAAAAATAAACCGTTAAAACTTCAAAACAGCTGTGTATAAAGTAGAGTATTCTACTCGTGTATAATAGCTATTAATCATTCGGGTGATTAGGCCACTCGCCTATCGGCTCGTGTCCCAAAATTTACCCTCATTGATTAATAGCAAATATTATACACTCATTGAATAATATACTATTATCCACGGCTGTGATTAGGCCTATTAATCACGGGTCTGTAAAAATAAACCGTTTAAAACCCAAAACGGCCGTGGATAAAGCATAATATTCTACTCGCGTATAAAACTTATTAATCATTCGGGTGATTAGGCCACTCGCCTATCAGCTCGTGTCAATAATTATACGCTCGTTGAATAATATACTATTTTTCACTACTAGCTTTAGAACATACTACACCTTTTCAAGTTGTAAATAGGAAAGTGTAAATTGATATTCAGAAATTCAAGTTAAATTTCAGAAAGTATAAATTGTAATTCAGATTTGCAAGTTATATTTCAGAAAGTGTAAATTTTAATTCAGATTTTCAACTTATATTTCAGAAAGTGTAAATTGTAATTCAGATTTGCAATTTATATTTCAGAAAGTATAAATTAAATTTTAGAAAGTGTAAATTATATTTCAGAAAGCGTAATTTGAAATTCAGAAAGTGTAAATTATATTTCAGAAATTTTAACTTTATATTATTATTACAGAGTAAATTATATTTCAGAAAGTGTAAATTGTATTTCAGAAAGTGTAAATTAAATTTCAGAAATATTAAGAAACTTATAATTTATTTTTTATAATTTATACCTATGTAATATAATGAAGTGACCTAGCCATTTAGAAATTAATTTTGTTAAATGTTTAATTTTATGTAAAAAATACATTTTTTTTTAATTTTAATTTATTGCTGTTCAATATATAATACCGAATATATGTATAATACATAACTGCTACTTTTTTTAAATTTTGTTGAATAAAATAATACGTTCCAAAATAAAAATTATGATTTCTGATTTACAAATTACCGTTTCCTAAATTTAATTTACACTTTCTGAAATTGAATTTACAGATCCAAATTTAAATAAAATAACACATTCTGAAAATTAATTTGTACTTTCTGAAATATAATTTACATTTTCTGAATTTCAACTTACGCTTTCTGAAATATATATTACAAATCTGAATTTCAATTTATACTTTCTGAAATATAACTTGCAAATCTGAATTACAATTTACACTTTCTGAAATAGAATTTAAAAATCTGAATTACAATTTATACTTTCTGGAATTTATTTTAAAAATCTGAATAACAAATTACACTGTCTGAAATTAATATCACACTTTCTGATTTACAACTTGAAAAGGTGTATTATTTATCATGTTTTCAGACTGTGAAATCAATTTTCTCCACCTATAGCAATAATAATTTTTTCTCTCCTAGTAGGAGTAAATTTTATAAACATGATTTCTGTCACTTTAGATGTTTTAGTTCTTTGTGCAATTTTTACTAATTAAACCCAAGAAAATAGCTTTAACTAATTTTTTATTTATTAAATATAATGAAAAAAAAATAGCTAAATATTATGAAAAAAAAAACAATTTTTTTTTAAGGCAGTTCAAAGTATTTATTTGAGCAAATGTCATTGATCAAGGCTACTTGATTTTTATGAAAAGTTCAAGATATATAATGTCTGTTAATAATTTATTTTATTATTTGAATAAAAATAGTTAAATAGTGCAGATAGTGAAAATCTAATATATAAACTACGTAAATACACCTAGATTTAATATAAAAGGAGTTATAACCTTTTAAAAAGTAACATTTTTAGTGGCACAAAATGTTACTTCCTCTTAAATGTATTTTTACTGAAGGAATCTGTATTTATTACAAAAAAATCCAAAAAATGCTTACATAAAAAGTTTGGGGCAAAAATGTGTTAAGCTTAACATATTTTGTCCGTCTAGGCACGCCTCGGGATAAATTCAAAAAAATAAATTAACATAAACTTATTGCTCTTATTAGTACTATTATACATGCAAAAGCTCGCCGCTCCAGCTTAAAGGGTACAAGAGTTATTAATTATAAACCTTATTTTTATTACAATTTTAAAGAGCCGCAGGACTCATTTTCGGACCAACCTTTATAGGAACTTTTTTTCATATTTTTTAAGGTAGAATCACCTCTTAAATTTCTGAAACTTTTTTCTGAATAACCCTGTATATTCACCAAAAAAAAATTCTGGTTGAGTTAGCCCGAATAATAGTTAAATAGAGAACAACTGTTTCTCTGGTTGCTGTAACCAGAAATCTGGTAAGGACCACAAAACAAATTATTGTGATTATCAGCTTAAAATCTAAGTTTTTCATTCCGGTTGCCTCTATCAGCGTTTTTTCAGTGTAAGTGATATTTACTTATCTCAAATTTTTTAACATAGGGTTTCTAAAATGCTTGTTTGTACATATTAAAATAATGTTTACCATTTGAAATTGTCAATTTCCTCGATTTAATATTTTATTTACAAATTCATGAAAAGTTAAAGAAAATAAAAAAATATATACGTCGACGAATATAGACCACAGCTTGCACTCAACTATGCCAAAAAATCTAATTTCCGTTTCTCGTTTCACATTTTCCTCTCGCACCTTGTAAATATAACATACATATTATTTATGAATGGAAATTCAATATAAATTTCGTCACAATTTTCTTTTATACCTGTCTATCACCATATACGCGTAGTGTTATGCTACCAATTGCCTTGAAAAATAAATACAGAGAAAAAAGTTTTAATATAAAGTATTTATAATGATTTAGTTTGCCAATTTTCACGAAAATATTGAAAACATTTAAAAATATTTATCCCCTTACCCCCTATATAGCAATTTTCAAATCTTTGTAAAAAAAATATTGTATTTTCCCCCATTTGCCTCACCCCAATGTTCATTAGAAATCCAATCCCAAGCGAAAACTTTTGGTAAAATACCCGTATACCAAATTTCAAGTCTCAAACTTGAAAGTATCGCGCCCATAAGATTTTCAGGGAGACCGACCGCAAAGTGGACTCGTTAGCAAAGACCAGGGACGATCCTAGGGTTTTGTCTTGTCGTGGGGGGTGTGAAGGTAAAATTTGCCGACTGACAAAATGTTGACTATAAAAAAAAAAATAATAAATTTTATTTATTGCAAGCTCCTTATTGGCAAAAAACTGTTAATTTTTATACCCCTCTCTTAACTTTTGAACGAATTGAGATATGGGCTTAAAATATGGAACTCATAAATCAACTTAAACTATCTTTTTGCATACATTTAATATTTTCAGCTCCTCAAATAGCACGGGGGCATGGGGGGACGTTTTTTTTATTGGAAGGGGTGTCCCGTGATACATTGTTTTAAAGCTTATAAAATTCTCTATTTGACCAAATATTTTTAAATGGTTTAAATATGTTTTTTAAGGTTTTAATTTTTCAAATTTTTTTTCTCGTTAAAAAATGATAATTTTTTAAGATTTTTTTTGTCAATTTTTATTTATATCCATTAAAACTAGTTTAAAAGTTTAATTTACATTTTTGAACTTGAAATAATTATTTTTTCAAAAATAGTTTGATTTTTTTTGTTGTACCGACGCGTCGCGACGCTCTAACTCTCTCAATGTTTTCATGGGTTCTCGCTGATCTTCGATGGTCGAGGCCGGCCGGGACCGGGGTCGCGTTTATTTAAAGTAGAACCACTTTCCCCAAACTTACGAACCCATTGCTTAATCACCGGAAGGCTTGAACATTGCTGAACATCGTGCAAATTAAAAAATGCTGTCGAAATCTGCGGCTCGAAATAGTGGCGGAATTGTTGTTGCAGTAATATTTGCGCACACAAAACGAGCGCTCCTCTCCCGTGTAGCGCTGCATGGTGACTAAATTTCCCTGAACCAAACTATCGTTTAAGATCGACCCCACCTTTCTACCCCTCCTACCAATTTTTTTACAGAGCAACCAAATAAAAAAAACTCTTTGGACCACTCAGTATATGGGTTCAAAAGTTAAGAGGGGTTGTGACTTTTGGACTGCAAGGTATATCAATTTTCTACCTATTACATACTAGTATTCAATGTATTCATGGGAAACGGGATTTAAAGCCAAATTTTCTATTCAAATTTGATTTTTTAGTGTTTTTTTTTTTAATTTATATTTTTTGTACAGCTGTAGTATGTGGGAAAGTTTTCTTTTGTTAGCATTTTTTTTAGTATATTAAAATAATTTAGTTAGAAACCTGTCAGGTACACGCAAGCAATTTTACTAAAAAAAATGAAAGACCGTTTAAAAAGTAATTATTTGTAAATGGTATGCCCGTTTAAAAAAGAAACCTGAATTTTCAGTTTTATTTTTCAAACGTTAATCAAAACTCTTTTGTTTACAGCGCTGTAAATATTTTCAAGGTAATAATATGGACTAGGGCATTTTAAAAAACAAGATTTTTTGAGAATTTTAACTATTAAGAAAAATACCAAAGCAAAATTCTGTGCCTGATTGTAGCTGAAAAAAATAAAATTAGATCCGTCACACTTTATTAAAAGTTGGAAAAATATACGTATATATTTTTAATAGGTCATATATCAATTCATGCAAATGCATAAAAATAATTTTTTACCAGTTAAAATTAAAAAAAAAGTTTTATTTATTTATTTATTTATTTGTTTATAGTCTTTAGGGACTCAATTAATTGGGTGTTTTATACCAAGGAGTGTTATAAAACAATCTACGGAAAATTAAAAAAATAATAATTTAGTTTTTAATGCAAGGGTGCTAAATTTATTGTTTTGAGCTAAAAATTGGCACAAATTTCTGTTTTCGTTAAAAAATATAATAATAAATAAATAACAATTATTTAATTTAATTTTTTTTAAGTTTCAGATGAAGTTAGTGCATGCAAAATTTCGTTTGTTTGATCTGACATGGTATGACAGATATATTGATTAAAAAAATATGATTTTTTATAACTTTATTTTTCTGAGCTGAAATTTGGCACATAAGTTTATTATGTTATTTTTTATGACAAATGAGGAGGGACTTAAAATTTTGCAAAATCATGTTTTGTGAAATACCCCAATATAGAGCTTATATGAAAATGGTCTGATGGTAGAAAATTAGCTGTCAAGTTCAGGCTCTGGGCGGACAGAAGCGCGAAATATATGTGTGGTTAAAGAGTATATTAGCTATACACTTCGTTTTCAAAATGTCGAGATTGTTAGTGTTTTACAGAATAAACAAGCCGTGAAGATATGCCTTCCATTATATATTATTCACAGTAAATGGTATATTGCATTTTCCCAAATACTTAATTAAAAAAATATTATTTTTTTGAAAAAAGAAAAAAAAATCGAAAAATAAAATATATTTTCAAAAAAAAAAAAAATCAAAAATATTGTTATTTTTTTTTTCAAAATTTTTCTTTTTTTTTTTTTGAAAATATTTTTTTTTTCAAAAAAAAAATTAAAAAAAAATTGAAACCAAAATTTTTCATTTTTTTTTTATTTTCTCCAAACAAAAAAAAAATATTTTTTTTGAAAATTTAACCCCTCATAACTTTTTTTATGGGGATTGCTTTTACAGTTGGTAGAATCGATCCTTAAAATAATAGTATTTTTTCCTGAAAGAGTTACCTTTATCGGTTTTTTTTTTCAGCTTATTTAGATTTTTTAAAAAGTTCAACCCCCTATAACTTTTTTTCTGGGGGGTTTACTTTTAAAATTGGTAGAATTAATCCTTATAATGTTAATCGGAATTTTCTTTTTGCTTTTTTCGATTTTTTTTTAAAGTTTAACCCCCCATAACTTTTGTGTTTTTTTTTGGGATTACTTTCAAAAACAATAGGTATCTTCCCCTCGTAGGACTTGATTTTTTCTGAAACTTTCATGTCTATCGGATAATTCGTTCTTGAGTTATCGTGTTCCCAAAAATCGTGACATTTCAAAAAAAAGTTGCTTATTTTTTCATAAAACAAATTTATATTCAAATATATTAAATATTCTAGCTCAGGCGCTGTGTAAGATTCTTAGGGATTACCATTGACCCTATGTTAACTTGGAAACCACATGTTGACCAGGTAACATCCAGACTAGCAAAACAGGTATTCTGTCTACGCACCTTAAAGGACACTGTGTCCCATACAGTACTAAGAACAGCATATTTTGGCCTTATTGATTCAATTTTAAATTGCGGCGTAATTGTTTGGGGGGATTGTTCATCCAGTGACAGGGTATTCGCCATGCAAAGAAGAGCTGTAAGAATACTTGGGGGTCTGCGATACAGGGATGAGTGCAGGGAGAAATTTATTGAACTGAAAATTCTAACATTTCCTTCTCTCTTTATTTATAACTGTCTTCTGCATGCCCATTCTGTCCAGTTTAATAACGATATCTCTAGAGGTGAGGATATACACAGGTATGACTCTTGTTCAAAAGGTGATATTCGTCCGAAATTTCTTAGTCACAAAATGGTCTGAACTACTATGGCTTCACTTTTTTCAATAAACTTCCTCCTTCCCATCGCTCTCTTCCAGTGGCAAGGTTTAAAACTATCGTTAAAGGTTTTTTAATATCGAATGCTTTTTTTTTCAATAGAAGAATTTTTGAATTTTAATGTTTACTCTCTCTGGATAATTTTAATTTTATTTTATCAGTATGCATTTCTGCTTGGTTTTCAATGCTGGTGTTTTTAATAAAATATATATATATATATATATATATATATATATATATATATATATATATATATATATATAAATGAAAATAAAGTTTAGTGCCTTATAGACGGCAAACTATTAAAATCTATAAAGAAATTGCACTGCTCTACTACAGAATTTTCTCATTGATTGTGAAAATTCTGTAGTAGAGCAGTGCAATTTTTTATATATATATATATATATATATATATATATATATATATATATATATATTTATATATATTATATATATATTTTAAATACTTAAGTTTTTTAATGTTACTCAAGGTTTTAAATGCCTGAGTTTTGAATGTTGCTTGTATTTCTACTTGTATTATTATAAAAAAATGACTTGTGTAAATACTACTTTGTATATCACCAAATAAATATGATTATGATTATTAGGATTATGATTAATAACTAGGGTAAAATCTCCAATCGTTGGTACTCAGAAATATTTGAATTTTGAAAACTATCGTAAAATACTCTTCTAAACTTAAGACTGTGATGGGTATAATTGGGTTTGTGCTATTTAATTCAAATGAATATATCGAAACCGTTAACCAGGACCAGTCTGCCGCAAAATTGTTTAGGTTTGTAAATGCTTTGTATGCGTTAATCCGATGGAACGCATCACAATTGATGATCAAATGAATTGTGAATTACCGGTGATTTGTAATCAAGAAATTACCTTTGCTTGTTAATCAAAAAAAAATGTAACAACATACTATATCATTTAGAAAATTTATTCTTTTTACTCCATCCCTAACCGTTCTCAAAAGGTAGGGTTATAATTTTTTTGAGATAATAAAATTTATACAGGGTTATTCAGAAATAAGTTCAAGAAATTTAAGAGGTGATTCTACCTTAACCAGGGACCTGCGAAATG
>OY294049.1:6599869-6891130 GCA_958510825.1 Brachypterus glaber | reverse complement strand
CGAAATGGGGTTGCGATCTCACTTTTTTGCTCCAAACTTTTTTATGCCTATTTTTTTGACATTTTATCAATACAAAATTAATCTTTAATTAAAAATACATAGAAAGGTTCTGTTTATGTAACACCATAGAGCCAACCATTTTCGAGAAAATTGCAATTAAAGAGGTAATTTCTCGTTCTGAGCATTAAAAATATGAACTAAAAAATGCATCAATAAAAACTTTAATACTGCAGGGTGTCTTTTTTAAAAATTACAAAAAAACGTCCCACGCACAAATATCCATCGCTTTTAAGGGAGCTACAGTCCCTTAAAAGTGTTTCTCCTTAATAGGTCGTAGTACTCTTAAAACTGGTTTTCAAACCTAGATATATACGAGTTTTTTTATGGTTTTTAAGGTAGAATCACCCAGCAGTATTAAAATTTTTATTGGTGCATTTTTTAGTTATTATTTTTGATGCTCAGAACGTGAAATTGCCTATTTAATTGAAATTTTCTCGAAAAGGGCTGGCTCTGCGGTGGTACATAAAGAGTACCTTTTTAAGCATTTTTAATTAAAGATTATTATTTTATTGAGTCGAAAAATATACGGATAAAAAAGTTTCGGGCAAAAAAGTGACATCGCCCCCGCCCCATTTTGCATGTCCCTGTTTAAAATTACTAAATAAAAATTACATGAAATGATAGTCTTTATCAATTCTAAGGCATGTGCAAAAATTCGTTACTGTGGTTTATAAGCTTCCAGAAATATTAACTATAAACAACTTTTTAGATGTACCCTTAGGAGGTTCGTAGCTCACATTTTAAAAGTTACAAATATCAAATTTTTCTATTTTGCGACTCTTATAAGCTCATAATCACACGAATTTTGCATGTTCTTATAGGCCTATTAGAGGTTTGTACTTTTTTTTCTGTTGGATTGGCAATACAGGACAAAAGACAATCGCTTGGTGTTTTATTATTTTTATTATTATTTATTTGTTAACGGGAAAACCCCAATACATAAGAAGTACAAAATATGGTATAATTATAAATGCATAAGTATATAAATTTTAATATATTGGTATCAATATTAGTATTAATAATATCAAAAGTTAAGGTTATTTAAAAAAGTTTTAATATTAAAAATATCAAAAGTTAACGTTATTTAAAGAAGTTTTAAAAGAATTTAAAGACAAATTAAAAAAATTTAAATAATTGTTATTGTTATTAGCCAACAGCATAGCTCTATCCAAAGGTGTATGAGATCCGTAGTTAGTTCTATGAAAGGGTATATTAAATGTTGGAGAACTTTGTCTAAGATTTCTTGTAGGGATATAAAACCGAATTTTATACAACATTTCTGGACAATTAAGTAAATTATTAATAAGTTTAAACAACATACATAAATCTGATTTAAGTCTTCTATGACAAAGTAATTCAACATTCAATGCTTCATACACATGAGAGTAATTATGATCATAAATTGGAATATTAAGTTTGTTAGCACAAAATCTTAATAGTTTATGTTGAACAGACTCAATCTCATCTATACCAATATTGTACTGAGGAGACCAAATTACAGAGGCAAATTCAAGATGAGATCTAACAAGGGAATTGTAGACTGTTATAATAGGCTTAACAGAAAAATCTTTACAATTTCTTTTTACAAAGCCTAACATTTTGTTGGCCTTTTGAACAATAGATGTAATATGACAGTTAAAATCCAGTTTACGATCTAATAAAATACCAAGATCTCTAACAGTATCAACCGAATCTAAAATAGTGTTACCAATAGAATAAGAGCTGTCAACCTTTCCGTGCAAATGTCAACCCCGCTTAGTTTTCCAAGAAATTGTGTTAATTTTTACCGTGTTAAAATTTTGGCTTGTTTACTTGCAGTGAAAAAGAGAATAGCTGACTATAAAAGATATCAAAATATCGTTTGTTCTGTGAATTTCAAGCAAAACAAAAATCCCTAAATTGGTCATCAATTTAAATGTAAGCTTTTTTAAATTTAGAACAAAATAGAAAAAATAGTATAAAGCACTCGTTTCATAACACGTTTTTAGTGCACTATTTAGTTATTCCAAATTTAAAGTCGATATCCCCACTCCTTGGGTTAAGTGAGTGACTTTTGAACCACACTGTATATAAACGGTTTTATAGTAAATATTTGCGTGATAGTAACAATATAAACTTTTAAAATAAAATACAATGTTCCACTTAAAAGTTAATGGCCTAATTGTTTTCCCGTCGACGGTAATAAAGTGTAGAGACAGAGTTATTTATTTAGATAGTAAAATAGTTTAGCTTCCGCATTAATTTCTAATGGAAATAATAAGCTTAAAATGGGCTTTCATAATAAAGTTAACCGGATTATTTACATTACATTACATTATAACATTATAAAATAATTATCAAATACCATTAGTTAAATTAAATAAAGTTTTTTGCCCTTTGAAGAAAAACAACCTTTTACATAGTGACGCCTTCGCCATAATTGCAAAGAAATTACAGCTTGGTAAAAGCACGAGAATACAACGGTTAATTAATAATTATACGCCCAGTATATATGGAAATACATTTCTAGGGTATTAGAGAAAGGAGAGTGGATTGATTTAGTTCTTGGAGACAGTAAGTTAGGTTATAAAAAAATGCAATTACTGCGTAAAACAACCTTTTATATAGTGGCGCTTTCGCCATAATTGCAAATATAATACAGCGTGGTAAAATCACGAAAATACAACGTCCAATTAATAAATAAACACCCGGTACATATAAAAATACATTTCTAGGGTATAAAAGGTCCAGGAAGAGGTAAGGAACGCGGATCGATTTACTTTTTGAGCACATTGTGTTAAACACAGATGAATAAGTTTATTAACGTTCTGGTTAGTATTAAGCACACATTTGGGTTTATTCATTTTCACATTACAACACTAGTGATTTTTGAAAATATTATGAAACCCGAATGCTTTTGTCTTTCCATTTTGACACTGCTTTTTTCTATTGTCAAGTACCTAAATGTGTAATCAGGTTTGGGCTGTAGAAAGCGTTTATCTATAGATATAGATATAGATCTACGTTTAAACTTAAAGTAATACAGGGTGTTATTTAAGTAAGAGTTTAAACTTCAAGAGGTGATTCTTTGAGTGATTCTAAGAAGAAAAGTTTATATAAACATAGGTGCTTCGTTTTCAACATACAGGGTGTCAAAACTTTTTTTTTTAAATGATTTTTTCTTAAATATCTTAATAATTCTTTAGCCCATTTTCTTGAAATTTGGCAGTGTTATTGATGGTACTAAAGGGCTAATGTAGCCCTAACCAGATTAAAATTATTATGTATAGTGGAGTCCCGGAAGGCACTTGAACCTATTTTTTGTCAATATTTTTGTCAGAAATATGTACGCCACTGACTTTTTTGCAATTTTTATTTTTTTTCTATGTTAATAGTCGATTCTAGTCTAGTCTAGTCAATATAAAAAAGTTGTATTTTTAGTTGCCTAATGCGAAAAAATATAAAAATTGCAAACATTCAGTGGCTCACATTTTTTTGTCAAAAATATTGGTTCATGTGTCTTCCGGGACGCCACTCGACTCAATAGTTTTAATCTAGTTAGGGCTAAATTAGCCCCTTACTATCATAAATAACACTGCCAAATTTCAACAAAATAGGCTAAAGAATTATTAAGATATTTACGAAAAGACGATTTAAACAAAAAAGTTTTGACACCCTGTATGTTAAAAATGATGCATTACCGGACCTATGTTTATATAAACTTTTGGTCTTAGAATCTCTCAAAGAATCACCCTGTGTATGAATTTCTTTTGCGACTGTTTTTAGAGCACTCGCTTTATTTTTCCACTCTGCTAGTGCTTCTTAGAAAAACTTTCATTCTCGTGCACTAAAAGATTTAGTATCACACTAATTTCATAATATACTATTTCTAATTTAGTATAAAAAAGACATTGAATCAATTAAATCTTGTTTATAAAATCTAGTACCTAGGTAAACGTCATTTTATCTTAGTGAGATTTATTTTAAGCTTCCTTACTTATAAATATTAATGAACTATCGTTATTTGCTCCTAGACCTATGCTTCTCTCCAAGGTCCAACTTACTCTGCGGTGGAAACCCTTATCGGATCGCAGAAGGCCTTCTTAAAGGCTTTCTCTGGATTATGAGGACAGATTATAGACGTGCAGCCAGTAAAAAAACTGCTTTAAATTAAAATTATGTAAATAGGCTATAGCCTTATATGTTATACATAGTTGAAAAACTTTATGAAACTAGTACGGTAATATAATATTGCTAAAATCAATTCAGCTATAAAGTTAAAATAAAAGTCCAATCTAGCCAATCTGTAAATATTTCATTTGAAATTCTTAAATTAAAAAAAACACAGTCAATTTTATTTGTAGCCGTAGGGCTTGAGGAATAAATTAAGAATGATATTTAGAAAGATTTAGAAAGTTTTAATTAAAAACCAGTTAAATTACTTACATTATAAGTTTATTAATAATTTTCCTCCGTTAGAGGCCCAAAAATGTTTTACTTAGATACATTTTCTTCAGATTCCTTATTCATTCTAAGAAATTTTCACACGGGGCACGTGGTAGGGGAGAGTCTTACAAAACCGGCTACTGGCCCATTTTTGTACATTGTACATTTGTAACAGTTGCTGTCATCTGTCCGCTAACACCAAAATAATGATGTAAATACAGTTAGTAATTGTAAATAATGGTTTCTGCATTCATAAATTGTATAAATTGCATGGTGTCGATAATCTCAGATTTTAAGTGAGTTTAACATAATTTTTAAGTTACGTCTCGACGTCAGTTTTTATTTAATGACCGATTAAGATTATTTCCGAAACATTTTACATTTTATTAGGCTAAATTACCTATACCTTGGTATATGATTTTGACATTTGTGCAGTTTAAAAAAACCTGGTAGTCATAGTGGCTACAAAACTGGGTCACAATACGTGACAAAGATTCCGATACTTTCAAGGAAGAAGATATTGATGATGCAAATGTCAAATGAGGGCTGGATAAAACGCGGATCGTGCAGTAAATGGTCACATGAGCCTGTAGTGGTGATGTGATGTGAAGTGATAAAACTGATGACATTTTTATATGTGACTTTTTTCAGAACTCCCTTATAAATATTGTTCTTATCCTCCTTTTGTGTTCCTATTTCTTGAATACTAATTTAAATAGTATTTACCTATATTAATACCCGGTTTTAGCATACCAGTTTGGACAAAACCGGATACTTAGAGGTTTTTACAAAAAAAAAATAATTTTGACTTAATATGAAAATATTTTTAACAACTGATAAAGTCATTAAGTAATATGTTAAAATTAAATGAATGTTTGCTTTACTCAATAGAAAAACTTTTTTCATCTGATACCCGGTTCTGTACTACTCTCCTCTATATTTTATTATTTTACAGCGTAGGTAATCAATAGAAAAAAGGCCTGTAATTTCCGTAACTGAAAAAAACTTACATAAATCTGATTTTTAATTTCCAGTATACCGGGGGTCACATAAAGTATTGCCTACGAATTATCTCCGTAACTATGAGATATTTTTTTGAAATTTACAGTGCTTATATAAGACATGAAAACCCCCATTTCGGCATAACCACTAAAAAAATCACTTCCGGTCTAACCGGAAGTTATACCAACTTTAGATTTTTAAACGGAACCCTATGTATGTTTACATTTTTAGATTCGTTTATGAATTCTCTTATTAATAGTATAGCACAAGTCTAGAGATGGTGCCACAGGGGCCATTCTTTTAAAAAACGTGGTGGTGACGTCTATACTGGAATATTTTAGATTATTTTAAGAGTATTTTAAGAACTCACTGTTTATGTGAAACTAATTTTCTTTTGTTTTTAAGTAAATGGGGCTAATATTAATTTTTTAAAAAAGTCATTAACTTTTTAAAACACAATTTCCTAAAAAAAATCAAATGCAACGACCTATTTTTATTAAGTTTTTTTGTAGGACATACCTAAGTTTTTAATTTAGCTATATAAGAAATAAGTCATTGCATTTGAAAATTTAGCACAAAATAGCTTTAAAGTTACAAATAATTGTAAACGAAATATCACAAAAATAAATTATCGGCTATAGTTGAGTTTTACCGAAAACACCGTCTGCTCGAAAAGTCTTGCGCCCGTGCAAATTCCACCTTCGCCACGCCCTAGTTACGGCTCTGATGGAAATCACAGCACCGCCATGTTGGTTTTTTAAAAAATGTCGCCTGTGACGCCATCTTTAACGCAAATATCGGCTTACAATACATCATTAAAAAGAGAATTTAAAGGCGAATGTAAAAATGTAAACAAATGTATAGACTTTTTTAGCACACACAATCACTGCAAATTTCAAAGAGTTATCTCTTATAGTTACGGAGATAATTCGTAGGTAACACATCTTGCGACACCTGGTATTTAAATTCATAAACTAAGATAAACAGCAAGTCAAAAATTTTCGTACTTTATTGCTAAGGTCCCTAAAAAATTTACTTAGGTCCCCATTAATGCAATGCAATACACTGTTTTATATGGACAGTTAATTTTGTACAATAATTAATTGATAACACGTCCTTTTAAAAATGTTGTTTCAGCGTATAACAAGGAAAATCGTATCCAATTTCCACAAATATCATAAACGAACGGAAATTTGAATAAATCGTTTTTCTAAGATTTGAAAAGTTGGATGTATATAAACGATTTATCTTTTCGTTTTCATTAAGCTAATACTGTGAAGTTTTCAAAATTTCCCTATGGGTTACTTATCCGTTTGTGCATTAGTCTTTATTAAGAAACAAACATTGGTTCTAATATAATCGCAAATTGAGAATGATTGAAGTATTTGGGTTAAAAACAACGTAGATAATTTGTACCTTTTTATGCAATGAGAGCTAGGTAACCATAGTAAATACTAAACGTTTTTGCTTATATGGAACCCCACGAAATTTTAGTTTACACTCACTGGTTGTTACAGTAATACTTAACGTTGTTATAGTTCTTGTAGTTGTAACAAACAGTGTATAAGGACAGACATTTTTAATTTTAAACAAAATTATAAAAATATTAATTTATTGTTCCATCATTATATTTTCCAATCATCGTACAGAGTGATATTGTCTACATCTAGCAATAGAATGAGCACAAGTCTACATCAATCTAATGACTATATTCCTGCGAATAAAGTCTAAAAACGTTTTCTTAATTAGCGTGCAGAGTTGACTCTTGGTACTGAAGAGGGCCAGCAGCCCGAAACTGTCAGTCTACCAATATACCTCTGTACGATGATTGGAAAATAGATTGATGGAATAATAAATTAATATTTTTATAATTTTGTTTAAAATTAAAAAATTCTGTCTTTATTAATTCTACGTCTAACCACACGTTAGTGGTACTATGTGCTTAAGACGCTTAAAACACACACTTGCTACCATTCAAAGTCTCCAGACTAGGAGAGGTATGAGTAGTTGTCTACATCTAGCAATAGATGGCGCACATGTTGGAAAATAGATTGATGGAACAATAAACAGTTTATGTTAACTAAACTTTCGTGGGGTTTCATATAAGCAAAAACGTTTAGTATTTACCACGGTAACAAGCTCTCAGCGTATTATTCACAGCGCGTAAGAGCTAGAATATTATAAGCCGGTAGTTTCGAATTTCCCAAAATCGCCAAAAAACCTCCTGTACAAAAAATTCTTGGATACATTAAAAGTCCTATATACGTTTTTTGTAGACACAATAACACAAGAACAAATTATCCGATAGACTCGAAATTTTCAGGAAAAATTAGGTTCTATAAGAGAATTATTCCTATTGTTTTTAAAAATGATTCGAAAAAAAAAAAGTTATTGGGGGTTAAACTTTTAAAAACATTTAAAAACAAAAAATATATTATAAGGGCACACTTGAATGACAAAATAACATTATATACTGTACTAAACCTTAGGAACTAATTTTAACAGTTGACTCGTGGTGCAGAGGTAAATGTGACTTGCTGCCATCCGAAAGGTTCGAGGCCCATCCCCTGACTACTTTTTTGATTTTTTACTTTTTTCCGTGTACTATTAGTTATCTATATTACTATGTAGTTATTGCAATAATGCAAGTATACACGGTGTATTTGAAATAGGGTCCAAAATTTTAGGGGTGATTCTACATCAGAAAATATGAATAAAAGTTCCTATAAACCTGTCTAAAAATGCGTCGTAAGGGAGCTACGCGGTTTTATTTAATAACTCAGGAACCCTTTGAGATATAGCAACGAGGTGCACGTAAACTAATCCTAATAAGAGCCATCTTCGAATGTTATTTTTATGTACTTATTTTAAACAGGGGTGTGCGAAACGGGGGGACGTCATCAGTTTTTATCCCAATCTTTTTTCTGTGTAACTTTTTTGTAATTTTAGTTTGGTATATGATTCTTTAGGTCAAAATACATAAAAAAAGGTCCTGTGATTGTAACACTGTAGGACTAACCGTTTTCGAGAAAAATTAATTTGAAGGTAAAATTTCACGGTACGAAGACGAAAAATTAAATACTAAAATGTTGAAAACCGAAATTTCAATGATGTAGGGTAAATGTACATAAAATAAGAAAAATCATTACATACAGATACTTCCAAAAATCAATCCTAAGGGAGCTATGGTCTTGTAAAAATGCACCATTTTTAAGGGGCCATAGTAGCTTTAAAAACGATTTTTCGACATACATGTATAGAAATTTTTTTTCTTAATTTTCGATATAACCCTACATCAATAAAATTTTGGTTTTCAACTTTAGTATTTAATTTTTCGTCCACGAACCGCGAAATTTCACCTTCAAATTATTTTTTCTCGAAAACGGTTAGTCCTACAGTGTTACAGCAAGAGTATGTTTTTTATGTATTTTGACCTGAGGAATCAAATACCAAAAATAAAATTACAAAAAAGTTACACAGAAAAAAGTTTGGGACAAAAAACTGATGAGGCCCCATGCGTTTTGCACACCCCTGTTTGAAATAAGTACATGAAAATAACATACGAAGATGGCCCTTATTAAAATTAGTTCACATGCAAAGCCTTGTTGCTATATCCCAAAGGGTTTCTGAGTTATTAAATAAAAACCGAATTTTTTACCTACTTTGAAAGAGACGTAGCTCCCTTAGGGCGCATTTTTAGACATATGTTTATAGGAACTTTTTTTCATATAATCTGATGTAGAATCACACCTTAAAATTTCGGACCCTATTTCAAATACACCGTGTATAAAAAGACAATGTTGATATGGCAACATTTCATAATAGTGTGAACTCATTAAAACAATTAAGTACAGAGACGTTTTAAATTTAAAATGAACAGTTGCAAGCACCTTGTCAAAACATGGGCACTAGGCACTAGGCACTAATTTGAAACGTTATGAAAACGAATGTTGTGCATTACGTGAATAGGCAACCATATATACACCTGCATAATTTATTAAAGTTTGAAAGTATGTATCCCCAAAACTTTATATTCTAGCAAAAAAAAACGGTATATAACATTTTTTATAGGGCTAAACAGCTTTTATTTAAAATATTATTTTTTGAAATCGGGTTATAAATAAGTGAGATATGCTGAAAAAAAACGCTCTTCGAAATATGATAAGAAACAATATACAAAAAACCGCTTATCGATATCTTATTTAGAAATGGACTTATCGAGTTTACAGTAGGTAGACATACAGACAGACGGACGAAAAAAATTTTTTCACTGATTTCGACTCAGAAAGGTCTAAAACGTCGAGAAATGTGAAACAAACATGGTCAAAGATTTTACATCGACGCTCTTAGTAGCACAAAGTGCCGATGTAACTTCGTCTGTGCCGTTTTTGCAGAATCTTTTCAAAGGCAAAAAGGGCGGAATAGAGGCATGAAAAATAGGTTAGTCAGGGCGTTCTCTAATCCAAACGATTTGTTAAACGATTTGTTCAACTCACAGATTTATGCTCTTTCGTTTGTTTATTTCCCAGCAAAGAATTTTCACGGGGACACTCTATCATTTGCGTTTCACCTATTTTTCATACTTATACTTATCTAAATCGAACTATATTTTTGCATTTTATGATACTGAAGGTGTATTTCTTTTCCAGATATTCCAATATTCAAATAATCCCTTAAGATATATTTGCTAAGAAAAAGTATAAATAAAAGCACTAAAATCATACACGGAAAAAACAGTCTAGTTGCCTGAAATATAAAAATAGTAAATAGTATAGCACGACTATTTTTATGGTTAGTTCGACCAGAATTCTGTATTTGGCAACCGTACATTTGGTAATAGTGTAATTTAAAAACTACACATTTGTCACTATAACTAAATGTAAGGTTGCCAAATACAGAATTCTGGTCGTTTAAAAACTACACATTTGTCAATATAACCAAATGTAAGGTTGCCAAATACAGAATTCTGGTCGTTTAAAAAATACACATTTGTCAATATAACCAAATGTAAGGTTGCCAAATACAGCTTTCTGGTTTATTAAAAACTACATTAAAAATCCCTCAACATATATTTGCTAAGAAAAAGTACACATAAAAGCACTAAAATCATACACGAAAAAAACAATCTAGTTGCCTGAAATAGAAAAATAGTAAAGTATGGCACGACTATTTTTATGGTTAGCTCGACCAGAATTCTGTATTTGGCAACCTTACATTTGGTTATAGTATAGTTTAAATACTACACATTTGTCACTATAACTAAATGTAAGGTTTGGACACTATAACCAAATGTAAGGTTGCCAAATACAGAATTCTGGTGGTTTAAAAACTACACATTTGTCAATATAACCAAATGTAAGGTTGCCAAATACAGAATTCTGGTCGTTTAAAAACTACACATTTGTCACTAGAACTAAGTGTAAGGTTGCCAAATACAGAATTCTGGCCGTTTAAAAACTACACCTTTTTCACTATAACCACATTTGTCCGTATAACCAAATATAAGGTTGCCAAATACAGAACTCTGGTCGTTTAAAAACTACACATTTGTCACTATAACCAAATGAAAGGTTGCCAAATACAGAATTCTGGTCATTTAAAAACTACACATTTGTCACTATAATCAAATGTAAAGTTGCCAAATACAGAATTCTGGTCGAACTAACCAGAAAAATAGTCATACTATTTTTCTATTTCAGGCAACTAGATTGTTTTTTCCGTGTACGATATTAGTGCTTAAAAGCAACAAATACGTAGTTAAGGCAATAACTATATAGTTAAGATAACAAATATTTGTCATCTTAACTACACAGGCATATGAATTCTGTTGCATTAACCGGAAAAATGGACGTGCCATATTTTACTTTTTTTCTGGTTAAGTCTACTAGATTGTTTTTCAGTGTATATGCCAACTAAGTCTAAAAGGAATTATATTATTAAACATTTTTACCAGCACTAATCATCACAAGCTTTGTTAAAAATAGTAAAGTAATAATTACAGTATTTATTACTTAACACATTTTGGTAACTAAAGGTAGAGAATGTAATAGGGGAAGTCGGGTTAACTGGGCCGCTTTTTTTCATATCGAGTTTTTGAAAAACCTGTAAACAACTTTCAAATATTTTCTATAGCAAAAGGTAGATTAATACTATTGTTTATAGTTTATTTCTTGAAAAATTGTACATGATCATGGAGAGCCCGAAATAAGCTTTTGGCTTGTGCTAGGGGCTCTCCATTAATTTTGAAAAAAAAATATTTCAAATGTTAACGTTTGATATTTTTTACATAAAAACTTCAAATCCCTTCTTCCAAGCTATAGTTAGAACATATTAATACTTCGGACAAATATTATTTATATAAAAAAAGTTATTAATGATAAACCAGTTGACCCCGCAGGACGATTTGAAATCAAATAAAATTTAATTCTAACATAAAAATAGACAACATAATATGTTAAATATTGGATATATATCAGGGTTAAATGGTAGGGATTAACTAGACATGGCCCAGTTAACCCCGAACTAATTAATATTGACATAAGTGGTCCAGTTAACCCCGAACCAGTTAACCCTGAATGACACCACTGAATAAAATCATAAAATTTTATTACTTAATAAGATATTAGAAGGCGGAAATTATGCAGAATAATTAATAAAATACTCAGTATATTAGGTAAAATATTAGTCTAGATCCTCCTATTAATAAAAAAGTATTAATTAAAAAATAAAATTTAAGGTAAATACCCACTTTGAATCGAAAAAAATTAACTTTCTTTACTACAACTAAATATCACTAGAATTTGCCCTAAGGTGCCAATACTAAAAAAAAAAAGTTGATAAAATCCAGGTGGGCCAGTTAACCCTGTAGCCCAGTTAACCCTGACTTCCCCAACTATAATAAATCTTAATTAACGTTTTTCAAATTATTTTTTTCTTAATTCTAACTGCGGAAATAATTTTAATTTGTTTTTTTTTATTATAAATACTTTTAATAATTAAAGTTCAGTCAGCATTTTCCTTCCGTAAGAAAATTTTCCTCGCGGAAGAGTGGAAAACAGCCCAAGACATTTAATCACTGAAATTCATTTTAATATTTGATTTGGATAACTAGATTTGAAGCAACCTAATTTTTCATTTTTTATTAAGATAAAAATATTTAGACGTTAATGCAATTTTTAACGCTCGCGTAAGTTTAAGTAGAAAATTTTTAAGTCCTCGAGTTGAAGATTTTAATTTTTCTACATTAAAAAGTTACTTCAAATCAGTCACTTGTTAAATTATTTTCTTGTAAATGTCATTAAAATTTTTAATAAAAATATGAATTCCTAAGCTATTTATTGGATAAAACCTTGTATGGCACTCATGGGTAAACCGATATTGTCCTCTCAAAAGTTAACCTGCTTGGCTGACGCCTCGCAGGTTAATTTTCTTCTTCAATATCTTACTTTACCCACTAGTACCATAAATAACTATTAATTAGAAGGCCACATTCAATAATAAAACTTTTTGCAGTTACAAAAGCTCTTTTTTGTAATTTAGATAGTTTACAGGTTAGGGTCAAATATGGTTAAACAAAAATGAAAAATATTAAGGTACTTTTTTGGAATTTTATTGCTTTTATAAAAGGGTAAAAAAGCATTCTTAGACTAATATGTATTTAAACTCTTCAGCAAACCGCAGCATAAATAAAAAAGTAACAAAGAATTGTTGCCAATATAACTAAACATGATAACGGAGAACATGATTTATGTTTGACCAATGCGATTTTCTAGTGAATGATAGAATTTTACTCTAAATTTTAAGTCACTTACTGTTTAACGATTAAATTGCAACAAGAGCATTCCAGATCAGTTTGCCATATAAATGCAAATGAATGGTTCCCATGCTTTTTTTTATCATAAAAGCAATAAAGTTAAAAAAACTACCTTTATATTTTTTATTTTCGTTTAATTATATTTGAATATGATCCATTAAAACTTTTGGAAAAGCAAAATCAAAAATACAAAATAAAATATGTTTTACCCTAGTGGCGCGGATTTTTTTTTTTTTAAGATTGTTCACTATGACATTCGAAATCGGAGGTACCGAAAATATAAGTACACAAAAATTCAGAGTTTTGTCATATTTTTTTATTTCTGACCCACTGTGCCCTGTAGGCCTATACCACAATTATGCACTAATTGAAAAGTGTCAGATGACCATTTTTGTAGAGATTCTTTTTCAACAAGTCATAAGTTATATCCAAAATAAAAACTCACCCCTTTAATGGCGAAATTTCTCAGGGGGATGGGGCGACTAACTTTTGGATTTAAGCTCCTCTTGGGCATTGACACAGAACCCAAAAAGAATTGCGATGTTGTCATAATTTAGGATAAAGTTACTGGATCAGCAACTGATACCATATTTACATAGTAAATATTTATGCGGTAAGGTATTCACTATTCTGCTGGTCTAAAATATAAAATAGGTCAAGAATTGACAGTGTATAATAGTTATTTATGGTACTAGTAGGTAAAGTAAGATATTGCTCCTGAGAAAATTAACCTGGCGTCAGCCAAGCAGGTTAATTTTCGAGTGACATACAAGGTTTTATCCAATAAATAGCTTAGAAATTCATATTTTTATTAAAAATTTTAATGACATTTACAAAAAAATAATTTGACAAGTGACAGTTAAGTGGGTAAAATAAATAATTATCCACTCAATAAAGTATTATTGAGTTTATCTATTTAAAATAAAGCTGGTAATTGTCCCATTATCTGTATGTATTGGATAAAAATATATATATATTTTTATAGACTGTCAATTCTTAACTTATTTAACTCTGCTTAACCGGCTAAAGTTTCATATAAAGGTTTAGGTCCGTAGCACTTTATATGCACGTTATTGTACACCCTAAATTGTGGCGATTTGCCTTTTGGGAACAAGTGAACAGATCAATAGATGGCACTATGCTTCTATATCTATCTAACGTTTTATTTGAATATTAGCAACATACAAGATACACAGTGCTGATGATTCCCAAAAAGGATGAAATGGTACTATTCACTGTTTGCTGTCTATTTGATCTTAACGACAGATAGATAACTTTCTTAATAATAAAAGTTTTCATTACATTAACCGCTTAAACATTTTGTAACCAATTTTTTTAATTACCCTGTATAAATAAGAATATTTTAAGAAGTTAAAGTGTATAATAAATCAAATATCATTTTATCATGAAAACGATCAACAATTTAAAACTTCTCACGCTTTTTCTAAAAAGTATGAGGAACGTTTTACATTTAAAACAGTTTAACTTTTTGAAGTATGTGTATTTATGCACAAAATGACCTTTGTTGTTTTTATTATTTTAAATAATAGTTCCTAAAATAATGAACTGTTAGATAAGAACTAATATTTTTGCCCAGAAATGTTATGAAATGTTTATTGATGAATTGATACAGTACAATGCACTTCTTTAAAATTACACTTTTTACCGTGATTTTTTTAATGTGCTTTTTTCTTCAAATTTCTTGTGATTACTCAGCTTTTGGAGCAGCTATAGCAGAAATAGGGGACCACTATTATTACACAGGTCTACAAATACCGGGTCATGTCAGTTGTTGGAAAGCTAAGGGTCATTTTCGAAATAATTTGCCGCGTAGAATCCGAATCCGGGGTCAGGATTTTGAGATATTTGAGGTTATGTACCCGAGAAATGGTGTTTTTCCTACTTTTGGGTTATGTACAGGGTGCAAAAATTTTTGTGGTCTGTCTCTACAGTTACATCATTTACTACCACTCTTACCCTTTAATTTAAGAGTTCAAGAGATCACTTACAAACCATGTAGACCTGAGTAATTATTATTATCTATTCTTATAATATAACTTAAATATCGTGTTAAATACCTAATACTAAACAAAAATTAACGCGAAAGACAATAAACAAAACTTCTAGGTACAGGTAAACTACTCTAAAAGTAACCTTGTTGTCGCCTAATCAAAATTCCAATCCAATAAGGACACATCAAGCCAATCAATTCATCGTATGTTATGTATTATGCTAGTTATGCGAGCCTCTGGCTAGGCCTTAAAGTAACAAATAACATAGGCTTGACGTATCAAGTATTTCATTGGTGGTAATTGTACGCATGCGAAAACAAGGTTATTCAGGAAATTCATGACAGATGCAACTCCAGTATCAGTGAGCAAAGACTTTTTAAATTATCCATTCAAAGTAATTCTATTTTAGATAAATGAGCCATAGGCACTGCGCCTGTCTCTTAAAGATCCAAACAAACTACTGATAATACAAGGTTATTTTTAGAAGGGTTTAACTATTTTCATAATAACTCCAAAACTTTCAATTTTACAGTGATTAAGTTTAAAAAGGTTCTTTTTCACAAGTACATATATTTATCTTGTACGACTTTTTAAATAAACTGGGTCTTCTTCAATGTCATTCATTTTGGGACATTAACTTTCAACACATGTACCGGAGATAAGGTTTAGCTAGCTGATGTTTTTCAAATGCCACCAATAAAATTGCATAAAAAATCGCTTGGTTATTTTTTAACTATAATAAATCGCATATAAAATAGGGCCAAAATGAAAATTTAGTTAAAAAGGGGTACATACTGTTTTAATTTTCAATATTTATATAATTTAAAGTTTAAATTTTAAACAGAAACGTTTTAAAAGCAGGTGGTCCTAATGAAACCAACATTTTCTACAGGACTGGATTGTGGTAAAAATTACAAAAGTCACTTATTTTTATGAGTAATTTACGGTAATTTTTATTTTCCATGGCAAATACCTAACGACAAAAAATTAATTTAAGTTGTCCAAAAAATGGTTTAAACCAATAAGTTTTTTACTAATTAATTATTCAGTTTTGATTAAAGTTTTTTAGAAAAAATGTAGTTTTTTTATTTAATTGGATTGGTTCACGTAAGCACACATTTATAAAATAATAAACAAAGGCACCTATGCATTTAATAACAAAAGTAATAAAATATTGTGCGTGCTACAGAAAAACACTACGTACGCCATAAATATAAGTATCTTAAAAAATTATTTTAAAACGTGAAAACAAATAAATAAAAAGCAAATTGGTAGCGTTCTTGTATACACACAGTGCGGTCCAAGTCCCTCCCTTTTTAACTTTTGACACGTAAATACACTTCTGCTCAAAAATATCGGCCCACCTAAAAAAATACACATTTTTGAATACAAATATCTCCAAAACTATATAATGGATTTATTCGATCCTTTTTTTATTTTGAAGCTTGAACTTTTAGCTCTTACTTACTGGAATAAAAATTATCAAACATCTTTTTTTATACCGGCAGCAATGAAAAGTGCACAGCTATGTTTTTTTACTGCACCTTTCGATATGCGCATGGTTCGCCACTGCATATTTTTTTACAATTTAATTAATTGATTTTATAGCCTAATTAAATGAAAGTAATCTCTTTTTAAATTTTTTAATTTTCCTTTTCTCGTTTAGGAGATATAAGGTTTTTTCTAAAAATTTACATTTTTGCAAGTAACAAAAAAACTACGCAATGGATTTAATTGATTTTTTTTTTAATTTGAAGCTTAAATCGTAAACTTTTATTTATTTAATTTAGGTTTCTGTTGGAAACATGTTTAAACTGAGTTTACATTGCTTAAATAGTCATGTTTTTTTTACTCGATCTTTTTTGTTGCAATTTAAACACAAACTCAAATCTTTCCATAAGTTTTAAAACTTATTCTAATAGCCACACTTATTGTGACTGATTCCGTCTTTTATTTTTTATCATAATTCTTCTCATTTAGGAGAAATTATGTTTTTTTGGTAAATAAGGACTTTTTAAGTGGTGGGCTAGTGCCACCCCTGTAACTAACTTATTTATTGACCATAATGTAATGTAACTAATAATAACGAAAAACAGCATTGTTGTAAAAAAACATACACTTCTAATACGTTTTTTTGTTATTAAATAATTTTAATAAAATTTAAAATTTGTTTATTGTTATTTTATTTGATAAAATATTTTGTTTAAAAAAAATTAAAAAGCAAAAAGTCCTTAAAAAGACGTTAGAACTTGTTTTTGGAGTACCATTAGAGATTTAAACAGTCTGTGCAAAGTTCGTTCGACATATATGCCTCAAAACGCAGTCTGAGCTGGGAACCAAAAAGTTGCTAACGCAGAAATCGTGTTAATTAAATGTATTTATTTAAGCTAAAGTTATAGAAGTGCAATAGATCTTTATATTATATCGACGCTTTTCCGTCATATACAGTTTTACAGGGGTGGCACTAGCCCACTGATTAAAAAGTCACTTTTTCCGAAAAACTTTAATTTCTCCTAAATGAGAAGACTTATGATAAAAAATAAAAGAAGGAATCAGTCACAATAAGTGTGGCTTTTAGAATAAGTTTTAAAACTTATGGAAACAGTTGAGTTTGTGGTTAAATTGCATCAAAAAAGATTGGGTAAAAAAAACATGACTATTTAAGCAATGTAAACCCAGTTTAAACATGTTTGCACCAGAAACTTAAATTAAATAAATAAAAGTTAAGGACTTAAGCTTCAAATTAAAAAATAAATCAATTAAATCCACTGTGTAGTTTTTTTGTTATTTGCAAAAATGTTTATTTTCAGAAAAAACCGTATATCTCCTAAACGAGAAAAGGAAAATTAAAAAGTTAAAAAAGAAATTACTCCCATTTAATTGGCCTATAAAATCAATTAATTAAATTGTAAAAAAAATATGCAGTGGCAAACCGTGCGCATATCGAAAGAAGCAGTAAAAAAACATAGCTGTGTAATTTTCATTGCTGCCGGTTTAAAAAAAGATTTTTGATAATTTTTATTCCAGTAATTAAGAGCTAAAAGTTCAAGCTTTAAAATAAAAAAAAGGTCAAATAAATCTATTGAATAGTTTTGGAGTTATTAGCATTTGAAAATGTGTATTTTTTTAGGTGGGCCGATATTTTTGAGCAGAAGTGTATCATAAACTATCGTTTTGCATACACTTTATATTTTTGATTTTTAAAGGAGGAATTTTTTTAATAAAATGAGGGTCGTATTTTTTTTAGAAAATTTCCAAATAATCAAAAAAAATCAAGTACAATCTACCAGTCAATATGTAGACCGATGCTGAATATGGACACATTATCCTAACAAACTGCAACAACCCTGTCAATAAAATCCTGCAGATAGCAGAAACCAGCTGTTTGCGTAAAATCACCAAACTCAGACATCCCCAAAACCCGCTTCACAACCCCTCAAATGAACTCCTCTATTCCTCCACAAAAGTCAAACCGATCTTGATGCGACTAGATGATCTCAGCAGCAGATTTGCCCACAAGGATATTAATATTAATTGAATATTTAATTATTGAGAGAGATAGACTAAACCCCAAATACAAAGCCCCAGTCAACACTGTTTACGAACATATGTTGCAAAGACGAAACACTAATTATTTTTTTTTACTTTATTATATATAAGTTTTTTTTTATATAAATATCTAAAAACATTTTATATACATATGTATTATATATAAGCTATAAAATTTGTTAAAAACATAGGCAGAAGGACTTTGGTCGATAGCCCTTTGACGTGGTCAATAAATTTCTATCTATCTATCTATCAAAAAAAATCACATACGTCGTTTTTCTAATGAACGACATATTGTAAATTTTGAATTTTGATATGGGTTTAAACCAAGTTGAATTTTATTATAAATCAAATCATATCCTGCGATTTTTAATCAATGGTAAATATTTAATTAAAAATTAATTAAAAAAGATTTAAAATCAAATGAAGAAAAATCGATTAAAATAAATATTATATTCGTAAGGCTAGATATGAAATCAAACGTATTGAAGACTGGTTTTAAAGCCACTTATTTAAAATTGTTAACGTTTGATTAAATTAAAGTTATACACCCTGGTGCAGATGTGCACACGGTGTACCTTGAGTTAAAAGTATCAAAGTATCTTCGTCAAAACTGTAAGTTTTACATTACATGCAAATTATTGCTATAATCTGGATCACACACATGAAACAAGGTGGACTTTTTGTTGGAGGTGAAATTGTTTTTCTTTCATTTTTCAGCCAAATGATTCATCGGACAATAAAAGTGTTAATGAGTAAACTTGTAGCTTTTAAAATTCTCTATAAGTTTCATATATTTTAAATTTTCATTGAAGCTTTGGTACGGTTACAGAGGGCGCACCTAGATTTTCAGCGCCCACTGTTACCGTAACAAAATACTTAATGCATAATATATAAAACTTATAACCACTTTTATTCTCCGATGAAAAATTTGGCTGAAAAATCGAAAAAATTTATATATATATATTTAAAAAACAATTTTAACAAAAATTGTTGGAAATTTTCTCCTTAACAAAATTGCTTATATGGATTTTTATCGTAAGATGCATATTTCGCGAGATAACCGCACTTACCCCTAAAATTCAAGATAGCCGATACCCCTTACGCAAATCACCCGGTGAAAAAGTAACAGGAGTATTCTGTTACTATCCACTACTACACTTTAAAATTTTAACAAAAATTAAAGTATATTTTTATAGGATCATAACTTCCTATACATTTGTAACTAAATATTCAGTACAAAATGGATAGAAAGTTATAAATTATAACATAACTTATAATCCTATACAAATATACTTTAATTTTTATTAAAAGCATTATAATTTTAAAGTCACCTACTTAAATATAATAAAATCTAAAGTCACGTACTTTAATATTTAAGGACGGACATGAAATTTTGCGTGTTTAAAAAAAAGTACAATTGTATAAGATAATAATTTCGGCTTTTCTATCAGTTTGTATCTAAATATTCAGTTTTTATTTTTACAGTGCTGTTAACATGTAAGTTAAGTTCATGGACATCTACACCTATGTACACCTACATAACGTATTTTTTCTATTTTTCGACTCTTATAAGCTTATAGTCGCACGCATTTTGCGTGTTCTTATAGGCCCAAAAGAGGTCTGTACTTTTTTTTCCTTTGGGTTGGCAACAGACAAAAGCCTATCGCTTGAAGTTTTCCGTGCAAATGTCAATGTCGCTTTAATGCTTAATTTTTTTTTTAAATGTTGTGTTTAGGTTATTTTTGACCGTGTTAAAATTTTGGCTTGGTTAATTGCAGTGAAAAAGAGAAGAGATGGCTATAAAATAAATGAAAATATCATTTGTTCTTAGAATTTTAAACATGGTGTTAACTTTAATGCCAACCCAAAACAAAAATCACTAAACCAGTCATCAAATTAAATGTAAGTTTTTTTTTTAATTTTAGAGCAAAATAGAAAAAGTTGTATAAAGCAGTCCTTTCATAACAAGTTTTTAGGGCACTTGTACTTTAGAAAACTACCCGCAATCGGCTCGTTTACTAAACTTATATTCCTGAGCTAAAAACGAATGTTATGGAACTAGTACTTTAATGTACTATTTTTTGAATCAGGACGAAAAACATACAATGAATTATTCTTTTACCTAAATATTGTTTTACAAAAAAAGTCATTATAATATGTTTTTTATCTAAAACACTAGTGTTTTTTTTTGAGATATTATTAAACCCGAACGCTTTTGTTTTTTAATTTTGACAGTACTTTTTTCCATTGTTAAGTAAATGTCAATGTAACCATTTTTATTCTTCTTTGGTTTATTGAATCTTTGGGCTGTAGAATATAGATAACATATTATGTAAAATTTTATTGCAACTGGTTTTTGAAAACAGTCATATTATTTCTCCTTTCATTCTCGTACACTAAAAGTTTAAGTCACAACCCAGTCGTCAATTATTGGGCACTACCTGACCTACAAGACATATTATGACGTATAAACTATTTTGTTCCCATTAATAAATCATTTTGAAATTAAAATATTTGTTTACATGAACTAAATATTTAATTGAATTTAAATAAAATTTGTTATTCCAAATATCGAAATAAATCCTTTTTATCAGTGTAACATTACTGACGTTATAATAACGTCAGAAATATAATGTTAGAATAACGTGTTAAACATTATATATCTCTCCAGTTAATAGTTATTTATGGTATGAAAGAGGAAACTAGCATTTTGCCCATGAGAAAATTAAACCACAAAGCTGGAGGCGGAGTGGGTTAATTTTAGAGAGGGCAGTGTTATAATATAAGATCCTATGACCAGATTTCATAGAAAATTTCTTGCCATTAGTCCCTCCACATATCTGCTCTTGTCCAGTGAAACGAATTTTCCACAGGCATAGAAAATCCATACTAATCCCATCATTAGCAATTAGCAGTCTAACTATAGTCGCTGAAGCGACTCAACAGTACTGTTCAGTTTAAGTAATTCCAGAAAAACACTTTATAAAGTCATTAAACTTTAATCAATATATAGAATTTAAAACTTTTTTTAGTGGTAGAAAACAAAATGTGGCGCCACCTAGAGCCTCAGCATTAAATTGGAGTCCCAGAGACGTACAATTTTGATGATATCAAGATCTGACCAAAAACTGACGTCTTGTCGATATCTAATATGCGTCGTATGTATGACGTCACAAATATGACCTAAAACTGACGTCGATAGTACGTCGGGGACGTCATCTGGTTTCCTGTGAAACTAATTTCATAATATGACATTCGTTAACTCAACTTTGCCAATTCAATAATGTGTTCTTAAAATAGCGAGGGCAGTGATCCAGGGCCAGGGTTAGGCCCATACTAATTTCTAGTTTGTGTGGTCAAATATCGTTAGATTTGGACAGCTATATCCTGAAATAGAGAAAAGGGATTTCTTCACGTTATGCGGTTTGAATATCGAATTGGAGAGAAATGAAAATTTCCCTTCGGGATAACTATCCCTTTTGGGTATCTTTTTCTCTAAGCCTAATTTAATAAATACAAATAAAAGTAAATGGCATATGAAAAGATTCTTTTAAATTATTTAAAAAAGATTTTCTAAAAAAATATATCAGCATTCCTAAAAAATAAAAATAAATATTTCAATAGCCTTTGTTTCAAAATATACTATGTATAATTCATCATTTGAAGAGCATAGTACAAATAATGTGTTCGTGTGCTTTGTTTTTACAACAAATCATTTGACATAACTTTGAGATTAGTGATCTCAGATTATGTTAAATAATTTAGTAAAAATAGAAGTACTTTTAAGGGTTGATATTGCAAACAAAAATATGAAAAAAACAAATAGAGAAAGGGTTCATTTAAAATAGGGGCTTTATTAAATATCTCTGACACCCTACAGAAAATTTTACATGTCCTTATATATAAGGACATTATATATAATGTCAAAGACAAAGTATTCTCTATTATACTATTTACATTGCCTGCGGTAAAATAGTAAAAAAGTTCAAAAATCGTCCTAGACAAAAAAGTCTTGGATATGAATTTGTTTCAAAAGTCCGTCCCAATATGGGCCAGGAGAGCTGCGTTTTTGGCCAAAAGTCGACAAATTTGACTTTTGAAACCCCCTCAATTTTCATTAGAATCCAATAAAATCTAATAGATTTGGCCGCCATATTGGATCCGCCATATTGAATTTTTAATTTTTAAAAACAGCTCCTCGAAAACCCTTGAATTCCTTCATGAAAATCCAATTAAATTTTACAGATTTTACCGCCATATTAGCTCCTCCATTCTAAATTTTGAATTTTTAAAAACAGATTCAGTTTCAGCATCCTCGAAAACTCCTGGGTAACAATTTTTATTAGAATCCAATAAAATCTAATAGATTTGGCAGCCATATTGGATCCGCCATTTTGAATTTTGAATTTTTATAAAAAGATTCGTTTTCTGCATCCTTGAAAACCTCATGCTACTAATTTTTACGATATTAGGGCTAAAAGCCGAGTTTTGACCTTTTATAGCGCGTTCGTCTGTCTATCCATCCGTCCGTCCAATGTCACGATTTTAGTGAACACGATAACTCAAGAACGAATAATTCGATCCACTTGAAATTTTCAGGAAAAATCAAGTTCTACGAGGAGAAGATCTCTATTGTTTTTGAAAGTAATCCCCCCAAAAACAAAAAAGTTATGGAGGTTAAACTTAAAAAATCGAAAAAATCTGAAAAAACAAATCTGAATAATGTAACTTTTGTAGAAAAAATACTTTTTTTATAAGGATCAATTCTAATAATTTTGAAGGTAATCCCCCCAAAAACAAAAAGGTTATAGGGGGTTAAACCTAAAAAAAAAATGTGTATATGTGCCTACATTATAAAACAGCCATAGAAAAGGGCTATTCTCATACCACGTTTAAGTTTATCTACTAAACAAGGGACCTCTGAAGTACCTTAGTGTATTTAAAAGGCAATTGTTTATGTTGACTGCGTCGAGGCGCCTAGGTTCTTGCCTGTTTCGGGCTATTAACGTATCTGCCTTGGGACATAATACATTATTTATGTGGTTTTTATTTCCGGCACACCAATATCTAAGCACAAAAATAACCAAATTGGATTAGACTGGGCAGAGCCGGCATTTGTATGATTCAAGTGAATCCCCTGCTTCAGGGCGCGAATCTACACAGAAAAAAAGGTTATCTTGGCAGAAGATAATAAATTATCTTGGATTTATATTATCTTAAATCGAGGTAATAATCTTTTAAAATCATGTATCCTCGGTTTAAGATTATCTGTGACTTTGGTTTCCTTTAATTATTCTTTTGGTAGAAAAATCCTTGTGTCAAGGATTTTTCCCTTAAATTCATGACATTTAAAATAGTAACAGAGAATAAAGAGTTATTATCTTGACTCAAAGCCCCTGTTGTCTTACGATAAAGAGTTTGCAGGCCTCACCCCACGTAGATATACAGTAGACTCGCCCGTTGTTATTGTTGGCTGGCAGACAATTTGCGCAGTAGTTCAATATATACACGGGAGAGAAGTTAGGTTTATTTTTTTTTGCCGTCAGTTGTCTTTAAAGGTGTATCATTGTTTTTATCTGCTTTAAAATGGACAAATTTGTATCTGTTACCCTCAAACGATGGGGATTTTCAAATTTACTTAAAAAATTCACGGGTAAGTAGCTTTAAGTAATTTATACCTATAAGCGCCATTTTGCAATGTCGTAGCAACAAGTTTTTCTTCAAAAACAAGTGCTTTTTCAAAATATTTACCATTCTATTAACGCTGGAACCTGACTGTGGGGTCTTTATCTTACACCAAGTCTTGGTTTAAGATAATATGATCTTGAATCAAGAGAATCATAATCTTAAATAAATATTATAATTCTCTTCATTTAAGATTATATTATCTTAACCAAGACTTGGTGTAATATGATAATATGATCTTTTATAAAGATAATATGATCTTGAATCAAGGAAATGTCCTTAAATCTAGGACCTCAAATGCCAAGATCACGGCGGACTTGATCCAAGACAGTCATGGCGTTGAACATATCGAAAGTCATGGCGGCCTTGGTTCAAGATATCCTTTTTTTTCTGTGTAGAGGGCGCCGCCAAGGGGCGTTTTTTTAGCCTGAGCTTTTTTTCGAGTGCGTTTTTTTTTTCTAGGGGCGCCAAGTTTTGTTAGAAACCATCACATCAGGGACAAAGCTTTTTTTCTAGAGGTTAATTTTTTTTTTGGGCACCAAGTTTGATAGATGTCAGGGACAAAGGTATTTTTTTGGGTGCCATTTTTTTCTTGTAGGAGCGCCAAGTTTTGGATGAAACCTTTTTTAGGGTTTTTTTTTGCTAGGGGCGACGAAACTCAAAGGCTCTGAGACTGGGTAAACTTTAAAGTAGACTATACACAGAAAAAAGTTTCTTGATTAAAATAATTTTATTCTTTAAGTTAGGAAATTTATTTTCGACTAAACCTAATTTTTTTTAAGGAGAACAACATTTTTTATTTTTAAATTCTTAAAAGAATTTATATTAGCTTCCTTTTAGATGATAATATTTGTTAAGTTTATTCTTAAAGGAAAAATATTTCCTTTATTCAAATAACTAATATTCTTTAGGAAGATTTTGTATTTTCATCCAAGAAAAATACATTATCTCAACGTGTGCACAGGCATACAAAAAAAAGTCTGTTTTCCCAAACGAGACAATGATTAAATGTTTCAACTCATCATTCAGGTTAACAACGAAATGCGACCTGACAGAGTCAAACCAACCCCAGATTCGGATTCAGCTTCCCAAAAAACGTATAGAAATGTTTGTCTCGTCTGGGGAAACAGACCTTTTTCTTTTTTTTTGTGTGCCTGTGTTATTCTTAAATTACATATAGTCTTGATTTAAGACAACATTTTTGTGTGTGTGTAAGATCCAAAGTTAGTAGAACTTTTTAAACACCCTGTCATGAATACTTTTTTAATCGACTGTATGATAAATCTCTACGAAAAATTTAATTTTTCGGCTCAGGTTGCAAAAGTTAAATAATCGACATTGATTGGTTGATTGATATTGAAACCATTGACATTTTAATTCTAATTTTAAATTTAGATTTAAGAGTGCTATTCTAGTAGTTAATATATTAGTTTTTTCACTACTAGCACTATTTAACTATTTTTATTCAAATAATAAAATAAATTATTAACAGAAATTATATTTCTTGAAATTTTCATAAAAATCTAGTAGCCTTGATCAATAAAATTTTCTCAAATAAGTACTTTAAACTGATGTTTAAAATTTTTGTTTTTTTATTTTTTTTCATAATATTTAGCTAATTATTGATTGTATTAATTGGTAATAATTATAATTAATTATATTTAATAAATAAAAAGTTATTTAAAGCTATTTTCTTGGGTTTAATTAGTAAAAATTGCACAAAGAACTGAAACATCTAAAGTGACAGAATGAGTTACTGTATAAAACTTATAATAAGCAAATACAAACTTTTTTAATTAAAATATTAATTTCTCATTAATTAGTTAATTTAAAAAGTATAAGAAACATAAATAATTATTACTTATAATATAATAATTATTATATTATAAGTAATTGTTATATTATAATAATTATGTATAGTATTATACTATAGTGTGAAATTAAATATGTATATGCCGTTTAGACATATTCAATTTTAAAGGATGCAAAATTGCATTATCGATAATATATATGATATATCATGTAATTTATTACTTAAGTAAATATAAAAATTAGTAGGTACTAAAGAATAAATATTCTAACACTAGTTACTAAGTTTCCAATTTGGTATGTAAATTTCTAATTATTTATATTCGTGGCCAGATCCATTTTAAATCTGTAAAAGTTCTGAAATTGGAATAAAGAAGTTAAAAACTTTAAATCTTTTACTTTTAATTCAATTCGCAAAATTTAAATTTAAAATCCTTTACGATGGGGAATAAAATACACCATAAAATTGTAAAATTAACACAAGAATTAATTTTTAAGGCCTGTGCTTTTTCTCCAGATGTTAAAAAGTTTGTATTCTGTTTGGACTATCTTTCGATATTATTTAAAAGTCAGGAAACTACATACGAGTAAAAAAAGCACTTTTCCTCTGAGTAAAACATACTATTTTTTCTTCAAGCGCCCTAAATATTTTTTATATTAATTTTTGCATTTAATTTAATCAGTAATAAAGTATGTTTTTTTTTTATTAAAATAGGCCAATAAAACACTTTCGGAATAAACTTAAACCTTCCTTAGCTCATTTAAAAAAAAATAGTAGGCTGAACCGTAAACTTTTCGAGATTTTGATGGTAACTTGTCTAATGTAGCATTTGCAATTTCGGAGAGAGATTTGTACGTTTACAATCCACATATTCTTCTTCAATAATTTTTAATCAATTTCATACAAGGTTGCAAATAATCTCGAGTCAGTGACATGTTTACATAATAAACAAACAACTGTGAAGTATGGCTGTCATCAAAATCAAAGAGTCCTGTGGCCAGTGGCGGTTTTGCTAACTAACTTTTTTTTACGGCGTATAACAATGAACTATTTTTTTATATTTTTTTACGTAAAAAAATAGATCACTTATATCTAGTGTGTGCAGTTATAAAATATAAACATTTTAGTACGCTTGAAGAAAAATATTTTTTTTAACCGTTCTACTACATTTCTAACAACTTTTAAAAATGTCGCGACTAGAGTTCTAAAATCGAAAAGATTGATAGCGATTTTATCGGAGAGTACGACTACAAAATTATATAGATTCTTCTTTGAACTGTACAAAAAATTTATGGATAATCTGTATAATATATATTAAGGTGGGTGAGCCAATTATTTCCATGTTCTCAATATTGCCACCCCCTCTTAAACTTAAAGTAGGCACAAACATTCACTTTCTTGGCCCATATTATGTTTAACTCAATAAAGAAGCGAAGGTAATTTTTTTGAATTGTTGTCTAAGTAGTGTTCCTAATATTGCCATGCAAAGTAGTTGAAAAATTGAAAGTTACGAAGAAATCAGAGAGTTCTGAATCTTGCTTTTTATTCTTAGTGAATCGCCAGGTCGATATGGGATTGTAATAGATAAGTACATCAAGGTAGGTGAGGCTTACTATAAACGACAAATTATTATTTAAGTGCCCAAGTTGTACCTAAAAACAGCTGAAATTATTGTGCCACAATATTTTTTTATTAGTTTTTTAATTTTTTGTAGGGTTTTCTTTAGTATTATTGCCAGTACCCTGGCAATATTTGGGATATGGGTTCCTATGGGTTTAAAAAGCAATAATATTTGTTTAAAGCTCCTGCAGTTTGTTTATTTTTTACCCATTAGAATAAAGATATGTTTATTGTTAATGTAGTAAAGTTTTAGGTGATTGCAAATAAATTTGAATGCAGTGAAAAATAAAATGGCAACATGGCAATTATTGGCTCACCCAGCTTAAATTATTTGTCTTTACTATGTAGAATCTACATTGTAGGTACTGTGAACCAAGCCGTACGTGTCAAAAGCCCGCCCCCTTTAACATTTGAAGTGTTTTTAAGCAGTTATCTTAAAAGATAGGTATCAACTTAAAATTTCTACCATGTAGATATCTGATTTTTTCATACAAAAAGTTTACTTTTAAACTAATTATAATGATATAAATTAAAATTTCAAAAAAAAAATAAGAAAATCGTTTTTTGGCAAAAAAAATGAAGATTTAACAAAATCAACAAAAAAAAATATAAAATATTCTGTCAATTCTGGCACCTCAAAAATATTGTCAGCATATGAAAGTTATCTTAAAGGTCTTTGACAGTTTCTAAAGTACAGTGTTTGTCTAAAGTCAGGTGTCAGTTCCTACTTTAAAACTAGCCATATAATTAGAAAACGTCAAAACTAGTTTTAATCAATTTAAAATATTTAACAATAATATTATATAAAGAAAGATGAGCCAAATCACTCTAAAGTCAAAATCAAATAAAGACTGTGGGTTCTTTATAAATTTTCGATTGCATTTAAAGTTATGAGATAAAAACAAATCAAGTTATAACTTCGATGCTAACTCAGATTTAGGATTTGTTGTCAGAATAGTTTAATTCATGCATAATTTTGAGCCTTAAAGTTTTGACTAATTGTTTATACCCATTCAAGCTTAGAAATTTAGTGCAGATATGCAGGATTTTGGTCTATATAATATATGGATATAATTTATAATTGAAATCTATTAGTAAATAATCTCTACATTGTAGTAATCTTTGTACAAAGGGTAGCGTAATATTGAGTGGGTCAAATTTATTGACTTTAATTCGGACGCGAATCCAGGGGGTGCGTCAGTAGGACATAGCGGCCAAAAATACTGAGTTATGTAATTTAAAAGTTACTCTTTTCAAATACTTCCTTGTGTATTTTGATTAAGGACATTCTCATGTATATAAAATTTGCATTTTCAAATTTTTATTTTATATGTATCATTTTTATTTTACTTTTAAAAAAATTTCTAAAAAAATTGATATTCTCAGGTAAAAATTAACCAGTTTTTGATGCTCAGAAAAAAGTAATAAACACTTCCAGTGGCAAAATATTCTTAATCATTTGATACAACCATACTTTTTCTTTATAGAGTGCGTGCATTAAGTCTGGAATCACCCGATTAACTTTTTAGTTACAAGTAAAACACAAAAACCCTCGGATAGGTCGATTTTTATTTTTAATTTTGCAAATTATGGTGTAATAAAAGTTATTAAAATTTGCACCCCCTTGCACCCTCACCCCCCAACTTTTTTTTTTCAAATAGCAACCTACCCCTTGTGACACTTCGTTGTAAAGGTAATTTAATAAGATTTCCAACGGTGTATAATAAAGCCTAATTTGGTAAAGGGCTAATGATAAAATGCACAATTTAGTTTATTATAGACATGTAAAGTATAACTTTAGTTCACTATAAATGTTCAAATTGATGTCCTTCAGCTCTTTGACAGTGGACAGTAAAAAAACGGGATTAAAATCGATTAAATAGTAAACATAAAATTGGTCAATAAAAAGAAAAAAAATTGCATATTTCAACAGGGTATAAAATATTACAATAAGTTTAAAACAACCTTATTTAGATTCTCAGGAAGGTGCCAAGTAGGAAATAGGGCAACAATTACCATATTATGCGTAATATTTCACACAAACAATGTTTAAATAAAACATGCGTTTTTTCATAGACCCTTTAACAAATTAGGCGTTATCATACACTGTTGGAAAGCTTATTAAATTACCTTTCCAATGATGTATCACAAGGGGTAGGTTGCTATTTGAAAAAAAAAAGTTGGGGGGTGAGGGTGCAAGGGGGTGCCAATTTTGATAACTTTTTTTGGACCAAAATTTGCAGAATTAAAAATATAAATCGACCTGTCCGAGGATTTTTGTATTTTACTTGTAACTAAAAAGTTATTCGGGTGATTCCAGACTTAATGCACGCACTGTATGTATATATTACAAAAAAAACACACAGGTAAAACTTATTACAGCTAATTTTTATAACAAATGTTACATAATTTTTCGTAATTTTATACAAAAATCCAGTTTGTCTTTTATTTTAAGGTCCTTCTGCCATCGCCCGCCAGAATGAAGGCCGGACTTTTTTTTTTGGGGAAAGAAAATTTTCCAATCAAACAAGAATACTACATTTTCAATAATTTAAAAATCTTACGAAATCTTATATAAAAGGGGAAAAGGGGTCCAAAAGTCCTTAAAAAATTCTTTACGTTAACTACCATTTGACATTTATTATTTTTCGAATAAAGGTTTCGTAATTGTTACGTTTGAACCTAAATTTATTACTCTTTCTTCTATACAAAAAAATATATTTTTAGACCCATCCTATATGGGACAAATTAAACAAGATTAAGGTTTTGTTGAAATAAAAGCGTCTTATGCTATACAATTTAGGCAAATATTTAACCCAAATATGTGGAATTTTGGACCCATACGTGTCATCACAACAAGAGATTTATTTTATTAACAAAACGTTGTTAATGATGCGAACAGTGTGTGTAATTAATTAAATATTACGTTATTACACTATACACTGTTCTACGAAAATATAAACGCATACTTAACGCATACTTAACTACTACCCTACCCTACTTAACTAACCGTACTTACTATGGTGAATTTCACAAGGAAGTTTTAAATTAGTTATTATTTTTGTATGGACCTATATGAAAAATAATTATAAAGCAACCTCTATAATATGTTTTGTTATTTTAAAGCTGTGTATAATTTAAAAAAAATTGTCTTCATTATGTTCAGTGGTCTTTCTTTAGTAGATATGTATGTTTATCTTTTAACTTCAAATTATATTTTATTTTTTATATTTATTTTTTTAGTAGATAGTAGTACCTAAATGGATTTTTTAACCTGAAACCCCGGATTAAGTAGGCGGTTATTCATCTAAAATTAATTTTGACATGTCTAAAAAATAATCCAGAAAATTGAAAATTATTAGAAAAATTACGAATTAACATTAAAAACTGCATTGTTAATTTTTGTTTTAAAGAAGATAAGCAATAAATAACAAACTTATATATTTAAATATAAAATTTTGTAGATAAACAAGAAATAAGTATAGTTTTGGTCAAAACGAGAGGAAATGCTTGTTTTAAAAATTTTAACTTAAAATAGAGCAAGATGTGAAGTTTTGTAAACCAATATATCAGAATATGGAATTATTACTGCAAATAAGCAAACAAGGTTCTGTAACATAATTATTATTATTAATTGAAATTAAGACAATGTTTAAAATAATTTAATTTATTTGTAATAAAAATATAATCCTTTCTTATTTAGAATCTTGATTTATTTTAGCAATTTCTTATTTTTCACGTAACATGGAGTCTATGGTACAACATTCTAATGTGCGTACGTCATTATTAATATTTGTTTTACTTATTAACCATTTTTCTTCTAAAATTATCTACCGAACCTTGCATGTTTAAGCATCTTAATTCTAAATTTTGTATAGATCGGTCAAAAGGCAAAAAAGTTATATCGGTTTAAAAAGTGTCCGGTTTTTTTGACCCACCCTGTATAACTGATTAATACATTCTTATATATTAATCAATCAAAATGTCGATTTTTAAAAAATGTAACAAATAATATTTTTAGAGGAAAGTCGCCTAATTTCGGATACCATTTACAATGTATTCAATATTTAATACTCGGTATTACTTTTTGATATTTTTTTTATATAACCAGATACAACTTATTATAGCGAACCATGATTTATTATAAAAGCAATTTTATTACAGTTTATTTTTTCCAAAAAACACGGTTAAAAAAAATCAGCGCATTTTTGTGCATTTGAAAAAGGGCTCCTAATTTCGGACAAATCCGAAAAAATTTTTTTAAGAGTAGATATGGATCCCATTGCTTATGTTTCTTGTTATTCCTTCACATTTAAGACGTAATTTAATCATTAAGCGATTTTCTACGAAATACTATAGGAACTATAATTTTAGATTCCCAATTTCGAATATCTTAGTAACTTAGGTAATTTTCGTTTTTTCAAAATTGTTTATCTTAGTTTGTTGTATCATTATAAAAACAATAATTAATGGTTGGTTATCCTGAATAATAATTACCTTGCGGATATCCGAAATTGGGAATCAAATGCACAAAAATGGTCTATCCGAAATTAGGCAACTTTCTGCTTTTTAGATTAGAAATTTGTAGAATGTTTACGTTTTCAAATTGCTTAATTATGAATAGTGGATCAACTTAACTACCATCATAACTTACCCAAGACAGAAGCACAAAACTGCCATTTGCAATATAAACGATTTGTGCTGCCATTTAAAGGGGAGAAGCTCTACCGTTATCATATTACAGGACGGATTTAGTTTGACTTTTGGCTTCCCATAAAAGTAGGTTTCTGTTTACCTTTGCAGACAGTATCTTAAATACACTACTATCCGAAATTTGGAAACCATCCGAAATTAGGCGCATTTCCTCTACATGTCTCGTGATAAAAATTAATATTAAACATTAACTTATTGTTAGTTATTTCACATACTGTATGTTAACTTTTTAATTAGACAAAGGCCATATAAGTGGCAATAATGTTACAGCACTCGGGCCGCTTAATCGACAAGGCGGAGTGGGGCGGGTCCTCTCGGAGTTATTTATTTAAACCTATTTTAAGTATTATATTTTTTTGTGTGTAGAAAAAGGGGGCCAAAAGTTAACGCCCCACTTTTGGGGCAAGAATTAACAGCCTTGGGGCAAGTTTTAACCTATATAATCAAATGGGTGATAAACCCTAATAATTAAAGCTTAAATAAGGGGGGTTAATTTTTTTTTTAATTTCTTTTCATTTTGAAAACAAAGAGTTATTTAAGGTAAAACCCCCAATAGTTGACAGTCTAAGAAAAATTCTATAATGTTTTTTTAATTAAAATTTTATCTAATAATTTTTTTTTATATTTTATTGAATACATGTGTTTAGTTGGATGTTTTCTTTTTATATTAGTACCAAAATGCTTGAATGCGATAATACAAACAAATATTTTTAATTTTTTTGTAGACCCTGTAAAAATTGTTAAGTTAACAGGGGTAATAAATTAATTTACCAATAGTTGACATAAAAGATATCTAATAGTCGACATAACATATTTTTCTTTTATTTTAAAAGAAATATTACTTTAAAAGCATAATGTTTTAAAAGTGTAACTTATAAATTACTGTTTTTATTAAAAAGAATGCCAGTAAAGTTATATTTTTATTTAAATTCATCAAGTTTTACAAAACGATATTAAAGCACCAATAGTTGACAGTATTTTAACCAATAGTTGACGAAAATTTCCCTCTCAACTTTAAAGCTCTAAATCTTATTTTATCTCTAAATGCTATGCGACTAGAGGTTAACCAGAATTGTACAATAACTTACTGAAGTGAAGTTCTTAGCAAAATACGAAAAATAAGAGATGAGTATTTTAGTTAAAATACTTTGATATATTTTATTTTTTTATTGGAATTATAAAAAAAAAAGATTAATTTTATCTTAAAACACCCATCCACATATAGATCTTAATTAAATGTGCAGGTGCCCACAGATCAGGGAAATCAGGGAAAAGTCAGGTAATTTGATCAACTGTAAAAAATCAGGGAAACTGAAAAAAAGCTGTGGTGTACATGATAAACTATTACTAAAACAAGTTTTTATTCATAGAGTTCTACCAATCCATAGATCAGTTAACAGAAAAAAAGTTGAAAAAAATAAAAAATCATAACCTTGATAGGTCCCAGAACGACTTAAAACCTATAAATAAATAAATAAATAAATAAATAACAAAAATAAAACAGGATATTCAAATTTTTTACAAATATTGGCTTCAAAAACTTTTTTTGTATCTCTACGTTCATGATCTGTACTAAAATCAGGGAAAATTTTTAATTTTTATCAGGGAGTTCAGAGAAGAATCAGGAAAGCATCATGAAAAAATCAGGGAAGAATCAGGAAAAAATGAGGGAATCTTAATTTGAAAAAACCTGTGGTCACCCTGAGGTGTATAATCTTCAGTTGCAAATTCTAAGACTAGATGGTACTAGGTGCCCATTTATTATTTATTTCGCCTCAATAAATGTAATATAATCTTATTTTAGGTTGTTTTATTTAAAACTGTCAACTATTGGGGTAGTGTCAACTATTGGGTGTTTTACCTTAATATTTTTTATGTGAAAAAAATTAAATTAAAACTAAACTCTAAATGATATAATAACATTTCTCAAAGAGAACAGAAAAAAAGTTTAAAAATTAACGCTTTTAATTAAGAAAAAAAAATAAAAAAAACATAAAAAGTTGAATAATATGCTTAAACAAATAATTAAATACCTTATATTAAGGGAAAAATAAATAAATTTCGATTAAACAAAAATTAATGAAATATTTTTTTGTTTTATAACTTGCATGCAAATATTTGTTAATATTTGCCCCATGAAGTTGTTAATATATACCCCTTTTTGCATTTTTTTGCAAAAATATATTTTCCAGAGAAACTAGAAAACTTATTCAAAATATAATTATTAAGGAATAAAGAGAATTAAATTATGGATATATTGATAAAATTTTTATAATTCTTAATCTAATACTGAATTACAAAAAAGTGACAACAATGGAGATTTCTCCATTTAGAGTAGAAAGGAACAAAAGTTCTACCCAAAAACGATAGAAGTAATATCACCAACATAAAGAGAAAAAAATCTCCTAGGTTTTATGTTGGCTGCACTGTCAGTAACGCCATTTTTTTTGGCCACTGTCATTATGTGAGATGCATTTGATATTGTTTTGATTTCAGTTTTTTGTGTGTTATACTAAATATTGTGTTGTTATTGACTATTATAGTACTTTTACGAGTTTTGATATTTAAATATTGTTTACCAAAGGTAAGTTCTTTCTTTATACCTTAGATTTAAAGCCTATGCGAAATTCGTTTGGACTTTTGCAACCCTTGTAAAAACATCTTGGCATTTTGGTAGCTATAACAGAAATAACGCTCGTCATAAAATTAATTTCTTGAAATGTAGAAACTGATAACGATATTAAAATATATAATAATAATATATAGTTAATAATCAATATGATAAACATTAAATAACGTCATATTTACCTTTTCATATTTGAGGTTATGTTTTGTATATAAATAAACAGATTAAGCAACCAACCTAAGAACTATTAATAGGATTTATATTTCATTCTTTATTTTACCATTAAATCATCAGTTTTATTTCTTAGCAAAAAATATTCATTTCTTTAGCTTTATTTACAAAAATCAACGGTAATTGTTGATAAAAATTGAAAAAAATGCAATATTTTTTTAATTTACTTAAGTTGGTAGTGGCGTGCCGTGCACAAATGAGATAGAGATAGGTTAGATGTTTTCTGTTTCATAATTCTAGTTGTACAAAGCTCTATTGTACAGACCACATACGAGGTTTTGGCACAAAGTTAAGTGTTTTGTCGCTTAGGGTAATATTAAACAAAGGTACCATGTAAATATGAAATGTCTGGTGCATGCAGTTTTTCTAAAAATTGACTGTTAATACTTGCCCCTATTAACACTAGCCCCCCTTCCCCTACTAAGTTTTGTATTACCTCATAATAGAGGTAGATAAATCTTAAAAATTTGATGAAATTACACGTTCATTTAAAAACGTTGTATATAACCTATTTTCTTATCGATTTTATATTCTTTACAATAAAAATATAAAATAATAAATTTATATAAAACATAAATTTCTTTTCCAATATAGCAAGCTGAGAAATATTTGTTATCCTCTGTAAAGTAGAAAATACATAAAATAACCATTTTAACCTAGTATATTTTTTAATATTTTATAGGTTTCACTGTAATATATTTTAAGAACAGCAAGCTTCAAAAATGATAATAAAAAAAATAAATACTAAAAAAAGGATACTTCTATAGAGGGAAAATTCTCTATAAAACTTGTTTAAGAATTATAATATTATAATACTATTCACAGCGCGTAAAAACTAAATATAATAATCGTCAAGTTTTAATTATAATTATACCATTTTAACAATCTTAATTGTAAGATGCCAATAATTAGCCTCTTTAGTAAAAATCCTATTCCAACCAGTTAAAATGCTAAATTAATGGAATAAATAAAAAAAAAGTGCCCGTAATAGGTGTTATATTATATTAAAATCCTATTGTTGGCACAGTTTTATTGTATGCAAACCTTGCGCATCAAAATTAGTCTAAAAGCATAATAATTCTTTAAGATAAGTGTACCTGGGTAACTAGGTATTATTTTATAGATACAAATTAGTATTAAGTAACTAATATTTTAACTTTAATATAAAGCTATTTAGAATTTTGTATTTCTAAAATAAATTTGAGTTTTTGTTTACAACCTTTAGTTAATATGTATAAAACTACAATATTCCAATTTAAATATTTTATTTTGATACTAAAATGTTTATTATTCAACAAAAAGTAGATACTCAGTATTTTTTTCCGTTGCTTTAAAGAAAAAAATAGGTGCCAATAATAGGAAAATTTGGATGCCAATCATTAGCAAAATGTGTATTCTTGTAATTAATTAAAAAAATTATTTAATATTATTAAGATATCAGTTTAAATTTTATATGATATATAAAATAGAATAACCACTAAATGATGTAAAATATTTGTTTCTTGATAACATGAAATATTTAATAAGTTATAATGTAATATATGTGGAAAATTTCTTAAAAAGTGCCAATAATTGGGGTTTTTACCCTATCTACTATTAAAAATGGAGCGACGAGTCATACCGGTGTCATGACGTCAATTTAAGGTTTTTAAGGTATGTTTATGTATGTTTTACGTCAGAATTGTACTCGCCCTGTTTAAATTATAGGTCTAGATATTAATAGAGGGCACTAGATTAAATGACATCAAAACCACCAAACCCACAAAAAAAACGCGTAAACCAACGCTTAAAAAAAGTTTGGTTATGTAAAGACACACATGTATAGATATAAAGCAATACAATTAGGGTCAACTGGGGTTAATATGATAGTCAAATAATGGGGCTATTATGATACAGCTAGTTTAAAAATATTTACAGTCTACAAATTAATGTAAGAAAAATTGGTGAAGTAGAGTGTAATACTTAATTATAAGTCATATTTACTTTTGCAAAAATTAAAATATTTGGAAAATAAAAATTGTTTCTACTTTTGGTTAGTTAACTTTTATTTTTTTGAACAACTTTTTATAAAAACATATTATATAAGGACAATAGTAGTAGTATCATACTAACCCCGCATATTTTAAATCTATCTTCAACACAGACATAAAGCATTTTATCACAATATCCCCTAACTGTATCCACAATAGCCCCAAACGTGGGGCTATTTTGATACAGCATTTTGTTGTATTTTTATGGTCAACTACTGATTTTCTTGTATGTTGCCCTCAAAACTGGTCATAGAACCCCATTGAATACAACAAGAAATTTTAATTTTTGTATCATAATAGCCCTAGTGGAGCCTAGTTGCTCTGTATAAAAAACGAAATATTAAAAAAAGTGAGTTATATCCGACTTTTGCAATTTTGGCGAAGGCGCCACCATTGAAAATATAGAAACTTGATAAAAATTAAATAAATAAATAAAAAGTTCGAATGTAGATGTTTAATTAATGATTAAGTAATTTTTAATTTATCATTCGTTAAAATTTCGGATATATCAAAAATACACCTCTCTGTCGGTGTAATTCGTATAAATATACTAATATTCCAAAACTAAAAGTTCCCGAGTAAAACTTCTGCAAGTGAATAAATAATATAGAGAACACGAGTAATTAAAAAGGGTTAGAAGGCCAGGCCCATACCGATTTACTGAGCCAGCATAAGCCTGTAGAAGAGTGCTTAAAAACAGTATCAGAAGTTACTCAAGAAATAAAGATACATATGCTATGCTATGCTAGGACACATTTTTTTTATCATATATCAGATAGTAAAAACTTTTATTTGGTTTGAATCATCAAACTTCATAACATTTCATCTTTTTTACCAACCGTCCATTTATATGATTTTCAGCGAAAATTAAAAAATCTACCGTCCGCTCTGTTTTTTATTAAAAATAAATAAATTTTAAACGATCTGCGAAGAGTAAACCAAGCCGTGAAGATATGTAATACTACGCATTCCATTATATAATATTCACATAAACATAGCATAAACAGTATATTGCATTTCTTTCAAATACTTAAAAAAAAAAAACAAAAAATCAACATTTTTTTAAAAAAATTTCTTATTCTTATTCGCAAAAAAAATAAAAACGAAGCCCCCGGTATATTTTTTTAATTGTGGCTGAAAATCATTTAAATGGACGATACTATCGAAAGGTAAAGGAATTTTAGGGTTTCGAAACAAACAGAAAATACCCCCAAAAAAGCACCGTGAGAATGTCAACTTTAATAGTCTATGTCTACCAAAAGCCTTTGATATAAAAACCGCAGACCAGCCACAGCAAATAAAATACAAGTTATAACACAAGTTTTAACCATATATTGTCGAAACTTTCAACGAAAAGTTGTGATGTTAAAGCAAAAACGGATTTTAAAAAGTACTTGTTCTTTTTCTCTTGCCTTGTTTATTAAGATAATTAGTGAGTATATCCAAAAAAATATCTAGGCCATATAATTTAACAATATGTCATAATATATGACATTTTATACATCATTTATATAATTTCTGGTGATAAGAGTATCCTCATTTTTACTTATTTTGTTTTTTTTCATTGTAAAATGTTTCTACTATATTTATAAATGAACTAAAAAACATGTTGACCATTCATATAAAAATAAATGCGTGTCAAATACTAAGAGTAAAACTTTTTAAAATTTTAAAAAGTTTTTTTTTAACTAGTTGTAGCTACTTAACTTCCAGCTTTCATATTTAAAAACTTTTAAAATAAAACTTATATTTTCATATCAAAATTTCACCAAGTCGGAGAGCTGGTGACCTTTTTTCATTTCAATATTTTCTCCCGGCTGTATTTTATGTATATCTTAAACTATACTCCGTCCAGTTATGCAAGATAGTAAGGGACGCGGCCCGTTTTACACCACAGAGGGCATATATAGCATAATTATGCATAAATCTTAGTGTATTGAAAATTTAACAGATGTCGGTACTGTTTTCCTGGAAAGGGCATATCCAAAGACTCGCATAACAAGCAAAAGTACATAAGAATGCGATGCCAGGATTGGTTTGATGTGTTGTCATGTATCTTGTAATGGTTAATATGCGAGCCTCTGGATAGGCCTTAAGTTGTAACTGTAACCTAAAAATTTGTCGTTTTCCTTGTGTTCAATATAATTGACGTTTGTACAATATGTAGAATATGCTAATTTAGTGTGAGTAACAAATAACATTATGTATAACCATTTTTTATGTAAACTACCTAACAAACCTGCCTATCCAGTGCTCTATATTAAACTACATTCAAATTAAGCGATTTCTTAATTTCTAGGTTCTAGACCCTGTTTTTTTCGGTTCTTAAAGCACAAAAAGCTGTTGAAATGATGTACCCTAAAGATCTATTTTAAACTTTCCTAGTCGTATAAATTACATTTATCCAATACATACAGATAATAAGACAATTACCAGCTTTATTTTAAATAGATAAACTCAATAATAACCCCCGCGTGGATTTTACTTTATTGAGTGGATAATTATTTATTTTAACCACTCAACTGTCACTTGTCAAATTATTTTCTTGTAAATGTCATTAAAATTTTTAATAAAAATATGAATTCCTAAGCTATTTATTGGATAAAACCTTGTATGGCACTCATGGGTAAACCGATATTGCCCTCTCGAAAATTAACCTGCTTCGCTGACGCCTCGCAGGTTAATTTTCTCATGGGCAATATCTTACTTTACCAACTAGTACCATAAATAACTATTTTTACATTTAGATTAAGATACTTTCATAGTTATACACAATAACTTTGAGGCCAGGGGAGTAAAAATAGTCTTTAAAAAGTGCCTTTGACATATTTCATGTTTGAATTTTTAAAGAAATGATTTTTATGAAATGCCCTTTGTATAAAAAAAAAGTTTTTAGAACTGACAAAATGTAATATGCTTGACTCGGTAGGTTAAAAATAAATTTTTAAAGTACATTATTTTACCACCTTTTTGTTTCTTCTAGCACCCAAAGGAACTAAAACCTGGCGATTTAAAAATAGCTTTATTTGTATAAACAAGTCATAAATAAAATTAAAACAAAAATAAAATACAGCCGGGAAAAAAATATGAAATGAAAACGGCCACCAGCTTTTAGTGTATTAGCCTTATTGTTCCTTTCTACATTTAATAACACAAACTTTAACCGTCCAGTTTCGGCAAAACTTTCAAATGAAAATTACTGTTTAATATATTACACTCCGTGTGTCGTACAGTTTAATTTAATGCATCGCTTAACGATATTAATTTTAATTATAAACCTACGTCATTTAATTAATAGAACTCGTGTGTTGTGTAATTTAGACAAACAAAAATAAGCGTATGGTAAATTTAGGGTAGACTGGGTACAAAAGTAATAGGGAGTTACAAAAGTTACAATGTGAATACTTCCCTAAAACACTTGAACCTGGCTAGAGATTCTTGAGGCAAAGGCCATTTGACCCAGAAGAAAAAGAAGATTTACCTTTATACAAGAATCTAGATGGCTGAAGTATACAAAGTAAGGTGAGATTGAACTTAAGTTTTCTTTGAAGGTGATCTCTCCAAACATTTCTGATTTTACATAAATACAAAATGGATAGATGAATTTTGCATGTAAACATTTGCGAAATTGTATTAAAATCATACCAATTCGGGTGCGGTTCGCGTAACCTCGTCTTAGGGGAATCCCTTATAAGAGAGCAGCTTAATACGTTTTAGGTATGAGTCACTGCAGTCTAATTCAGGCACAGATAACACGCGTGTACGCGTTAACATTAATGTATGGTAACAGTCATGAAACAGTCAATTACAGCGATTGATAGAATTCTATAGAGCATGGAGTCCTACTACGAATAGTGTCACTTTTTTACCTACAAAACTGGGTGAAAAAAGTGGGTGTTAAAAAAATGGCTGTCTGTCTGTCTGTAAGTAAACCTTATAACTTTTTAACGGAATGTCCGATTTAAAAAATTCTTTCACCAAACGATTAAGGATCTTTTCTATTTGTGTCACATCAAATATGGTTAACATTAGCGTAGGGAAAGGTGGGCAAAACAGACAAAAACTCTAATTTTTAGCGATATCCTACTCATTATTTTAATTGTTTTAAATTCGTAATAACTTTGGCTAAAAATATAGTATTGCCAAATTGAATAAAGGCACTAAAAATATTTTTAATATAATATATTATACACGTACAAAACCGAACGAAAGTAATGCGTCAAATCATTCTAACTGCATTTTGCACGCAGACGTGATATGTAAGAAAAATTATGTTGTGACTTCAACTTGAAATTCACGATTGTTATCCGGGATTCATTTTTGTATGGGTGTAACTCAAAAACAAGATAATGGTGTGCTTTCGTTTTTATGAATTAAAGGCTTATAAGCTTATAATTGGTTTGTCAACTTAAATAGCTTTAATAATAACGCCAAAAAAGGTTATCCTTCTTAGGTGGTATACCTGGTATATTTACGAACCAACTACGTACCAAAAATAGTATACATTTAGGTAAGATACCACTTACGTGTAAACACGTGGGCACAAAATCTATATTATAAAAAATAAGATAAGTATAACTTATCTTTATCTATATGTAATTTAATTTTAAAATTATCTTACCTTTTAAAGATGATATATTGCCATATATATATAATGTTGTTTATTTAACCATATAATAATAATATTGTTTATTAAATTTTTTAATTTGAATAGTCCATATAGTATATTTATATATTTTTTACCCTAAATCTAACATTAATAAATATATTCACTTAATAATTTTAAGCTTTAATAATTTTATATTTAAACACGCGTTTTTAATAACGTATTTCACGTGATTTTAGGTTTCAAATAACCGTGGTTTGTTCTGAGGATTTCCAAGTGATATCCCAGATGAGACTGACTCCCATCGCAGCATGAGAGAGCTTTTGAAAAGCTCTCGGATGTCTCCGGAAATGTTCGGAGAAGAGATCCTGACCCAATGTTAAGTCTCGAAAGGCAGAACCAAAAGGATATTTGAATGTTTATTGTACTTAATCAAATTTAAAAAAATAAGATGTATTATTTAAGAAATTGCTCATAAAAAGTCAAACTTTTTTATTATTCTGGGTTTCTCTTCTCATGGAACTTTTTCTTTTCCTGAAAATTACATAAGGGGAAATACGCATGAATGGGACATATTATTGAATGGGACAGTGCCTGTTTCTTGGTTTTTATTACCATGATTAGATCGTCCTAGATGTGCATAAAAAATGGCAAAGTTTAGGCAACTGGGTTTTTGACAAATTTAATAAGTCAGTTTTACCAAGTCAAAAGTAACTTTTTTAATCATTTTGAATGATATTTTACTAACGAAAGGCAAAAGGAAACTGTTTGAATTTGGTTTATGTAATAGTCTAGAACAACACTAAACATTTACCAAATAAATAATCGAATATTATAGACAAAAGTAAATATTTTTAGCTTATTTTTTTCGGTAATATTGTTAGTATTATTGAATGGGGCAATTTGCATATTTCATTCCTATCCACGTCTTTTAGATAAGAAATGAGTCTAAAGTGGCAGATAGTGTCTAGGGTACTACCCACACAACAATTTGTAACAGTAAGATCTCAAAACAAACTAATATTTTCTATTGATTTGAAAAAACTAAGAAAAAACATCATTTACAGATACTTCCACAAATCAATACCAAGGGAGCTATGGTCTACTGTAAATGCACCATTTTTAAAGAGCCATAGTAGCTTTAAGTCCAATTTTTCGACCTACATGTATAGAATTTTTTTTTCTCAGTTTTTGATGTAGAATCACCCCAAATCCCTAAAATTTAGATTTTCAACACTTTTGTATTTAGTTTTTAGTCCTCGAAACGTGAAATGATTTTTTCTCTTAAACGGTTAATCCTACAGTTTTTAACAAAAGTATCTTTTTTTATGTATTTTGACCTGAGGAATCATGTCCCAATAATAAAATTACAAAAAAAAGTACAGATAAAAAAGAAAGTTATATATCTGTCGATAAAATCAAATGGACAGGAAACAGCTCATCCTTTTTGGGAATTATCAGCACTGTGTATCCTGTATGTTGCGAATATTCAAATAAAACGTTAGATAGATATAAAAGCATGGTGCCATCTATTGATGTGGTCGCTGTTATCTGTTCACTTGTTCCCAAAAGGCAAATCACCACAATTTAGGGTGTACACTAACGTGCATTCAAAATGCCACGAACCTAAACCCTTATATGAACATTTTTTTCATATTTTCCTATGTAGAATAAAACCTTAAAATTAATGATCCTTATACGGAATATCCCTGTATAGATTTTGGCGAAGGCGCGTACAGTGAAGAATTTTCAAAATAAATTATGTAACTATGAAAATATTTCTTTTTAAATTTTGAGCGGGACATATTTTAATATTACCTTAATAAGGGATGTCATAACTATAAAAAAAATCTTGACGGTAGAAAGTTATGTGAGTAAAATTAAAAGATGTTCCGCTCAAACCAAAAAAAAAAAACGACTTATCCAATTGGAAACATCTTTGGCCAAAGATGTTTCTAAAAAATATTATTTTCACATTTACCTACAAAGTTTAAGAATTTATTCTTTTTTAAAATTCCACCCTGTATATGTATTGACTTTAGCCAGTATTTACTTATTTCTTACGTTTCCATAGGGACAATTTACTTATTTATAGAACACAAATTTTTACGTAAACATTTTTCTCTATAAGGAAAATTCAAGATTTTCTTGATTGTTACAGTCTATTTTATGTGAAGACAGTGAAATACCATAGGGACCTTATTATAAATTGCGGTGAGACCAAGTTTAGCGTTAGTATGGTAAACAGAGTAAGAAATATGGTGTATATTGTGTAATCAGAATTTATTTAAAGGCCACAAAGGTCACAGACTAAAATAGTCTGATGTATTTTTTATAGCATTAAAAATAATTACGACTTGATCTACTAACCCTTTATTGCATAGTTTTACTTTTAGTAACGCCTTGTAAATATTAAAATAATCAAAAATTAAAACATTTTTTTGCATAGACTTGCTTAAGTGTATCTTTTTGAGTTAATCAATCATAAAAAAAAATAACTTGGACTTTTTAAATGCCTTACAAACATTGGTTTATAAAGTCATGCTGTGGTTAAGGGATCGTTCAAGTATTACGTAACGCTCCTAGGGGGGGTGGGGGCCATTTTGGAGTGTTACCATGTTAATGGTATAGGAAAATAGCGTTACAGGGCAGGGGGGGGGGGGGTGGGTGGGGATCCAAAATAATCAAAATTTGCGTTACGTAATACTTGAACGTTCCCTAACTCGGCAAATAAAGTGGATCACTAAAAAAAATTACATTTTTTTTAATCACTATATTTTAAAGACGAATGATTTTTCTTTTAATTAAAAACGTGGTATTTTGGCTGGTATTTTGGCTTTATTTTGTAATGATAAAGATTTTAAAAAATAATTATTTATACAGTGTGCACCAAAATAAGCGCGAGTATGTTTTCTTGGGTAAAGTTGTTGCATGTCCGGTTTTAGCATCAATTATTTTTTAAATATGTTTTTTATGTTTACTATTACTAAAATTAAACGTTTTTAAAGTTGTTGTATTTTTATTTCATCTATTTCATAATTCGTGCAATATAGGGTTAATAGATTTTCAACAACAATAATATATTATTTCTTTCTCTTGCAAATTGCACACCGAAAAAATAGTTTTAGCATCAATTTTAAATGATATACCGTTATAATAAAACCTTAAAATATCTGTGCCAAAGTCCTTGTTTGGCAAATAATTCTGACAATATAAAGAGGTAAGAAAGTTATTTGGGAATAAAAAGTTTTAGAAAAAGGGGTAGGAAGAACTAGAAAGACGATCAAGATCTATGTTATGAAGGTAGTTTTTGTAAGTAACCAGAGACACTTAAAATAGTCTTTTGCAAAGAGGCATTATAGTTTTCAAAAGTAAGCAAATTATCAGTTTGCAATAAAAATTTGTAAAAACCAGTTATGTTTCTTAGGGGCATTTGGTAAGTTTATTAGGCGATCAAGACAAATAAAAATTTATTATTGTTGTTGACATGTCGAAAACGGTATCTAAATAAACCCAAGCACATTTACACCAACTACATCGTAGCAAGCAACATCTTATCTCAAAAAAATCAATTTTCGTTACCTTGCACTAATTACCTCTGTACTTGATGAATGTTAATATATACATACTCCAATTAACTATGTTAATTACTGGAGTTTGTATAAGTTTGTACCAGTCATGTATACATGTATATATCTTTATAAAGAGTTGATTATGGTCTGATTCATCAAGCAAGAGAGTAAATTAAAAATCGCACAGTAAATATTTTTACAACAGGTTTGAATAGTATATGTTTATGTATAGTTATGTTTTATAAAATAAACTACGCAGTATATTCGATCATCCAATATTCAAATCTGTTTTGAAAATATTCACTGTCCCATTTTTAATTTACTCTCTTGCTTGATGAAACAGACCATAGTACAAGGAACCAAAAATATATTTTTTGAGATACGATGTTTCGAAATTAACAGGGCGATATGATCTACGTACCTACTTCAAAAAAGTCTGTCTGTCTGTCTGTTAAAAATATTATATTCTTACATTTTAAGGAATTTTAATTTTAAGCGATACTTTTGCTTTCCCATTTTGAAAATTTTCAAAATTTCGGAATGCATTATATTCGTGCAAAAATTTTCAATTTTTTTTCGTATTATAAATAAGTATTATTTAGATATTAACGTAAATATTAACAGGAATGCTTTCAACTGACATTTAAAAATTCAGGTTCTTTTTTGGATTTTTATTAAATTTAGCCATTTATATTAACATATTAACCCCACCAATTCTTTCCGATATTATATCGGCGATATATTCATATTAGCAGGCTCTGGAAAAAATATTAACCCTTTAGGTTAAAAGAATAGACAGACGAATTGAATATGGTAACCAATTAAGTACACGTTTTTTATTACTTCAATCAGATTTTTATCTTCAACAAAACAATACCTTTTACCTTTTTTGTCACGACCCTGTATACTATAAAGTTTTAAAAGTGGTTTATTTTTTGCAATCTCCCAAGATACATTGTCACTCAAAACTTTTTCTTAACATCTATTTATCCGAAAAAAATACAAAATAGATTTGTCATACCTACGAAATAAAATACATATAAAACCATTTTAAAGCTGACAGATTTCTTGCAAGATATTATTTTTTAGTTTTAATAAATAAATACTGCTTGAAAAGTATGAAAGGTACAAAATCAACCAGCAACAACTTTAATGCATAACTTTTGATGAAATATAATTTTACAAATATTTTTAAATAAAAAAGTAATAATTTAAGTTCGGATTATTCGTCTGAAGTGCAGACTCTGAACTAGCTAACCTTACTGTTTTCCTTACCTGCAGAGAAGTTTTTCAGTAGGTAATTAGTAATTATCACTGAATTTCAGTAATATTACTTTAAAATATTTTAATGTAATCTATTACTTATGGCTAGTAATTCTGCTGTAATTTGGTATATTACTATAGTAATAATTACTCCTGCGTAAAAATTCGGCAGTCATTTTTTTATTGACTAGTTGTTTAAATTTATTACACCAATAATTACAAACTGCATAATAATTAAATAAATAAAAATAAAAATAAATAATTTTAAATTAATGCGGAATTTCTAGACTATAATTAATTTAAAATTATTATAGCGATTTATGCGATTCAAACACCGCAGTGATGAGAATAGACCAGCGCATGCGCACTCATTTTCTTATTTTTGTTTTGACGTATGCCAAAAATTATTTTAAGGTTATATAACATTCTTTTGCAGAATTTTACAAAACTATCGAGCTAACAGTTTTTTTTTAATTGGCTAAAAGTACTTTTAATAGTATTTTCGTAAAAAAAAATTGCGGAATATTCATAATAAACATTTTATTCTTAAAATATCTGAAAAATGCCCCTCATTAAAAAAAAACACCAAACCAGCAAACTACCAAACCAAACCATTATTAACGTAAACCAACGCCTCCCATTAAAAAAAACACCAAACCAGCCACCTACCAAACCAAACCATTGTTAACGTAAACCAACGCCTCTATTAAAAAAATCAAACAGAAATTCGTGAGTATTTTAACCATCTGGATTTTCCGCACCTAATTATATTTAAGACAGTAAGTTTTAGTAATAAAACCAGAAATCAGTGCAAAAATATAGTTCATTTTTGTGGACCTGATGCGCACTGTAACCCCACTCAAATTAAACTATTTCATAAAACTACAACTGCCTAAACGGAAGCCACTTTTGACACCCGTCAAAACAAAAATAAGCAAACCAGTGCGCATGTGCTAGATTCTTCTCATTACTGCGGTGAGCGAATCGTCTATTTATTTAATTATTACCCAGTTTATAACACTAATATTTAATTACTTATGGCAAGTAATTACTATATTCCTTACAATGGAATTTTACATCTTACCAATACAAGCAAGTCAAGATAAATACAGATACAATAAGTAAAGTAATTCATTAATTATTGGAGGGCCTCTCCCAGAAAACCAGAATATCTCGAAATTAGTGCTCTAAATGCGAGCTATTTTTATGGTCTAGAAACATCCTTAAAATGTCCTCAAATGCCCACAACTAGCCCTAATAATATAGCTAGCATTTTTATTCCTATTTTTTGATCCATTTAACAACTATTTTTTGATCCATTTAAAAACTTAAAATAGCATGATATTTTCGTCATATAATAGATAGAAAACATATTATTCACTATTTCACTACTTCTGCTTTCACCACAACAGCTCCCTTCTACCACTCCTGTATTATTTTAAAACTTCACTGCATTCACAAAGGTCACTTTTACTTTTTTTCTGTACTTCTTTACTTATTAAATTCATTATTAAATTTACAAAGCGGCGTGCATCCATTCTGAAAACTTTAGTAATTCTAAACGTCTGTTAAGAAAAAAAAAACAAAATAAATACTGCTTTGAAATATTTGCTTGCATTTAGTGAGAAAAATAGAAGCATTATTAGCGAGCTAAATTGAGATGATATAAGCACTATATTTAGGACCTAAAATTTCTCATTTATATCATGTTCTCCATTAAACCAATATAGACTATATATTTTCGACATAGCGTCATTGTTAGGTCATCCTAAATTTTATCAAATAAAGGCGTATATTATCGACCTAAAATAGTTTATTAATTTACCGTCTAAAACTAGGGAGTATTTAGTATTAAAAATGGAACTTATAATAATAAGAACTTAAATTAACATAAAATAGCATACATATTTCGATATAATTATGAGTGCTTTTAGACGTATAATTATAGCGTTCATTTTTTATTCAACTTTTGAGAAATATTTTGAACGTCTCAATAATTTCTCCCATTTTCCTTGCTATATGAAAGCAAGTTTAGGATGCTAGATACTATACTCTCAAGCTGGTTTTCTGGGTCTAGCATTAACCAGAAGCTTAAAATGCTAAAATAAATAAAATAAAAATTAAATAAATAAATATTATGAAACACCTGAACTCTTGCTTTATTTAATGACAAAATAGAAACGAATGTTCAGAAATGACAAAAAACCTGAATTCAAATCCCCAGTAATTCTAGCAATTAAGAATTACCACTAGAAGTGATTATTACTAGTAGTGATTATTATTAGTAATTAATTGGCGAGTAATAAATTACAGACAATGATATATTACTGACTTGTAGTAACCAATGTTTATCACTAAAAAAACTCTGTGTTGGTATCATATTATGTGAATTATATACTTATTACATATTTTAAACATAAAAGAAGTAAATATATAATTTATGGTAAAAAATGAAAGCGATTAAATGGCTGCTTTTTATATCATAAAAGTCATCTGCAAGATATCCAACTTTTAATATAAAGCCGCATCTGTTTTCAATTGAAAATTAAATTTCAGACGAGAGAGAATTATAAAAGATTCAATAATTTCGCCCTTTTTATATAAATATTTATTTATAGCTCTAATATTATCGATTTAAAAAATCTGCTTGAAATTCAGGGTTAATATTCATAACAATTACTCCTTAATTTTTTTAGGTGTACAGTGTATATATTTTTAATTTTATATTTCATCTATAAATATAATTTTTATTATATCACTAGAAAAACGACCTGATTGCCCCAACAGAACAATTTTTTTTGTTGCTGTTACTATACTGTCTAATTCTTATGCCTTTAAATGTTAAATACACGGGTGATTTGACTTTGCGCAAGAGTGCTCGGATGCTGTTGTTAATCACATTGCCTATGTCTAATCGAAACTAAACGCATGGTATAAATATTTAAGATTTAATTTTACCTTTCAAATTTCTTTCAGTGAAAAAACGATGTGGTGGGGGTAACCAAATCTATAGTTTAATAAGGACTAACTATTTTCCTGGTTGATAATACTCTGTTTAAGATTGTTAATAATGCTATATCATTAAATAAAAATCATATATTAAAAGTATATTTTGGTACATAATTAATTTCTTATCAAATTTTAAGTTTTGTCGTTAGACTTTGTCATTTCGGTAATACATATTTCATACTAGATGCAACTACACTTTCAAATATACCATACAGTGCACATTATTAATTTAGTAACGGTTAAGCATGGGCGCAAGGGTAAGTTTTTGAAACATTTGATTAATTTTTTCAAAAAAATATATTATTTATTAAAAAAACTACGGCGTAGCTTTATTCGTCATCTTTCGGTAACGTGCTTTTTATAAGTATTACAATGTTTAAAGTTAGCTATAAGCTATAAAACCTTAGGTTTTGGCAATAGTAATCAAACCTTATATGGTCAAAGTTCTGGCACTAAATTCAATATTTTTATTACTATCTCAATCAAAATTCGTCATTTATGTAACCATAACTTCGGTAACACATTGTAAATATTTTAGTTGTTACCGAAATTGTGCTGGGTTACCGAAATTATGAAAATTATTTTTTCCACGTATTTTGGTGCATCAAAAAAATAATTATTCCTCCACACAGGCCTGTATTTCACAAAAAGCTTTAAAATATGTTTTTGCCAGCGACACATTGGAACACCAATCTTATACTACATTTTTGAATGAACTACTGAGCCAACTTTCTTCTGATATGCCAAAATGTTCACCATTAGTATTTTCTGAGTTGGGCCCACTTCCGAATATAGAAAAGAATAAAAAATATTTTAATTACTAAAAACATTACCATCCATCTTTGTATCTGTGAGAAGATAAGATAAACGTACCCTCTTTTAATTTTGTAAAATTTAATGCAATTTAAGTAAGCAATATAAGTTTTTCTCATACTTTTTTCTCAACCCAAAATTAAAAAAAGAAAACACAAAAAACATGAGAAGATATGAAGCAACCATACAGTTGGCATTAAATCCTGGATACATGTACTTCTGTAATAATTTACTTAAATAAGGGCTAATAAAAAAATTATTAAAATATGAGTGTTGTAGATCCAAAAAATCCAAGCACACACAGAAATAGTATATTTTGAGAATAATATCTCTTCTAATATGCTATAAAAGTAAATTTTTATAGTTATTTTAAACAAATTTAAGTATACTTTTATTTAAAACTATTAATAATAAACAAAATAATAATTTAATTATACTTTTTTTGGTTATGCAGATAAAAATGGCCGATTTTCGATGTCAAAGAAGCATTTTTTCTATAAGTCATGCCAAAAATCTCATTTCATTTTAAATTTTTAAGTTATAGACTACATTATCATAATCAAAAGAAGCCATTTGACACATTTTTAGAAAGATCGAATTTTGGACCACCCTAATGGCTCGATTTAATTTGTTCGAAATAAGCTGTATGAAAAATAGTCGTATGCGAAAATTCAGAATTTTGTCCCTGTTTTTTTTTTCCTGGCCCACTGTTCAAACCCCTTACGTAATGGACAAAAACGAAAGTTATATTCGTAATCAACATAACTTAATACCCCAAAATCAGCTGTCAGATCCAAATAAACCTTCAAAAGTTGAAAACTTGTTGGCCTGTGTTATAAATAAACACTGAAAAGAGCGGCACCAATTATATTTTGTTTTCTATCCTGTACAAAGTTAACATTTCTTATTAATTCTAAAATTTTTACAAAGGAAACTTCCCTGGAGGGATGAAAACGTACTTTAAATGCGAATTAAATTATAAACCATATTTTACTTTATAAAAAATCTAAATCTGTTGATACTTCTTTTTAAAATTTCTTCTATTAAATAATAATTTTGGACTCCCGTCAAAACCGGGTGAGTTTCAATCCATGAACAGTGTCCCCCTAAAATGGATTTTTTTGAAATCTGAACAAAGTAATTTTTTTGTAGCTTCTATTTCTTAACAAGGGCTACAAACTAGCTTAAAAATTATATTTTTGGACTTTTCGCCGGAAACTAAGGCAATTTAATTATTTATAATGTCACCCCCCCTGTATATTTTTGCGTTTTTGAATTTAGAAAACAATTTTACATCTAAAAAAAAGACATTTAAATAAACTTCTGAAAATTTAAGATAAAAAAGGATGTTACCCTCTGACCCTCCGCTTCTAAAAATCTGCTCAATCAAAAAATTTAACTATTCGCCCTTGTATTGTAAATAACCATTTCTTTTAAAAAAAACCGTATGGGGAATATTTTTTAAACCTTATACTCACCCTTTTCTTATAGGGGCACAATGTTTTCCTCAAACCCCTTTTAAATGAAAAGATTTTTGTTGATTTTACACTTATTCAAAGTTAGAAAATCTCGCTGATTTGGAACAATGTTAAAGTAATTTTATATTGCACACATTCAGAGTGTTGACACAAAAACGATTTCACATAAATTTTAGACTTTCGAACGCAAGCTGAAAATGGAGCTTTCCTACTTTTCGTTTACAAGTACTAAAGCCGTTAGCATTTTTTTCACTTTTGTCAGCAAAATAAAATGAAAGCTTTGTAATTTTTCTACGTCATCGTTTTTAAGTGTAAAGCTTTTTAACTAAAACTTTTTAAAAAATTATAAATGTAATTTAATAGTAATTATATACCAAGGTAGAGAAGACATTTTTTATAGCCGAGCGTATTAAATAACTAGCTACTTAGCAGCGAGGGTGTGCGAGGCTATAATAGTCTCTACCGTAGTATATACATATATATATATATATATATATATATATATATATATATTAGTTCTTTCAGTACTAGCACTATTTAACTATTTTTATTCAAATAATAAAATAAATTATTAACATAAATGATATTTCTTGAAGTTTCCATAAAAATCAATTAGCCTTGATCGAATAAAAACTTTGAACTGACGTTTAAGAATTTAGTTTTTTTTTTATTTTTTTCATAATATTTAGCTAATTATTGATTGTATTAATTGGTAATAATTCTAATTAATTATATTTAACAAATAAAAAGTTATTTAAAGCTATTTTCTTGGGTTTAATGAATAAAAATTGCACAAAGAACTCAAGTGACACTAAAGTGACAGAAATCAATTGTTTATAAAATTTACTCCCACTAGGAGAGAAAAAATTATTATTGCCTAGGTGAAGAAAATCGATTTTACAGTCCGAAAATATGATAAATAATGGTATGTTCTAAAGTTAATAGTGAAAAAAAAAATGGTTTTACTAATTAATAAAAGATTTAGATTTGTTTTTTTTTTGAATTATTTTAGTGGGTTTGTTTCATTTTTAAAGCATCATAACTCTCCAAAAATAAAACATCATGAAGATTGTTTAAAGTCCGTTTTTTCTCGTTTCAGTTCAAATTACCCTTAAATAAACTAGAGCAGATAAATTCTTATACTCTTCGTAGTTCTTAAAATATACAGGGTGTTTTATAAATAGAAGAACTAAACTTAAAAGGGAACGACAGGGCATACATATAGTATATATTATTATAATTTTTGTGTTTTTTTTTTCTATGGATATTGCTAGTAACTTTTTTTTACATTTGGAAAGAGTAATGAAAAAAAAATAATTGTTTGGGAAAAAATTTAATTGTGAATAATAAAAAAGTTGTTTTCAGTCATTAACTTTTTTCCTCTCCCCCACGAAATATTCTTTACTATGGCCCTGAAAGTTGCAGTGATTTTTTTCTCTAGAAAGAAAAACTGTAGATTTAGTTCCGCAAATGAAAGCGTGAAATTAAGTTTTATTCTTGGTTGTGCAAAAAAGATTTTTTTCAACAAAAACAAATGAAGTTTTTTGACCAAAAAATAACCTATTAGCATTTTACTTTTCTGCTCGTTACCATGACAACAAGCCAAAAAAAAAAAATTTTTTTTTGGTTCAATCTGTGATTTTCATTCCTAACCTAAAAATGTTCTAGTTTTTATTTGTTTGACTTATCTATTTATTTATTGTCTGATGATGTAGCTTTATGCTTACGAAACTGCAGTCACAAATATTTTAATAAAAAATTGTGAAGTCTGATTATATGTTTCCCTTATTTTATATATTGTAACCACTATAAGAAGCGTAACATTAAAAATGGACAGTTTTCTAGAATGGATAAATAATTGTTTGTTTCTTTTCTGAAAAAGTATACTATAAAGTACGAAGCCATGCATCTTCACGGTTTGTTTCAAATTAAAGGATAGAAAACCTAGTGACCGAATTGAATTTAATTATACTCACGGTTGGCAATCCTGACAGAAAAAAGTTAAACTTTAATTTATTACCCTATGTTAAGCAACGACACTAAATCAATCCACTTGGTCTTTTCCGCTTAACTTTTCCACTTTTCTGGTAAAATAAAATGTCCCCTCGACCAAAATGATATAAATTACCAACACTCTCAATAAAGCCCTTAATATTTTTATATGTTTTTAATTAATATCGGAAAATATTATTTTGAAAAATATTTTTTTTTAGAAAATAACTCAAGGATAATTTTTATTTTTGCCGTAACAATTTTACGTCAAGAGGCGCCATCTTTAAAAGTTTTGACTCAGAAATTAAACAAAATATATACTTATTAGTTTTATTAATTTAAATTACAAATTTTAGAATAAAGACTAGTTAAATTATACAAAATTGACGATATTTTTAAAAGAAGAAAAATGTTTTAAAATTAGAACAAAATTAAAAATGCATCTTTTAAGGCAATGAAAAAATATACATTATTAAAAATAAGTAGTAAATAAAATATTATTTAAGAGTATTTTACATTACAGTATAATGGCCTTTAAGTTATTAAAAGCTAATTAGCAGTATTTTAAGTAAGTAAATATTTAAATAGTATCATTTCTTAGTAATTCTGTGCTGTTTTTTAGTTAAATTTTTATTAAATACAAGATTCTAGTTTAACAGCAACCAATTTTATAAATTTTAAATAAAAATACAATAAAATTAAAAAGTGTGCAGATATTTTTAAATATATAACGAATGAGAAAACATCATATTTGTAACAAGATTCTTCTAGAAAAAAAAAACAAAAAGTTATACACTGTAAAAAGTAAACTGAATATTCAGTTACAAATGTATAGGAAATCGGAATTTATTATCCTATACAATTCTACTTTAATTAGGAAATCGGTAGTTATTATCCTATAGCTGTACTTTAATTTTTGTCGAAAACACGTAAAATTTCATGTCCGTCCTTAAATATTAAAGTACGTGACTTTAGAGCTATAGTGTTTTTACCAAAAATTAAAGTACATTTATGTATAGGATCATAACGTAGTATACATTTGTAATTAAATATTAAGTTACAAATGGATAGAAAGTTATGATGTATATACAAATGTACTTTAATTTTTGTTAAAAACACTATAGTTCTTAAGTCATGCACTTTAATATTTAAAGACGGACATGAAATATTGCGTGTTTTTAACAAAAATTAAAGTACAATTGTATAGGATAATAACTACCGATTTCCTATCCATTTGTAACTGAATATTTAGTTTTTAGTGTATTTTTATTGAGAGTAAACAGACTATACTTTAATATGAGTCAGTACTGATATAAAATCTACTGCCTGTTACAATTTTTTTTAATAAGTTTTGGAATTATTAAAAATGATGGTTTGAGTCATTCGGTATAAAATAAATAATAGAAGTTTTTTAAACATGTTTTGAAATATATTTATTATTATCACAGACTTATTTACATTTATATCCTTATCTGAAAAATCCTTTAAAGAAGAAGGCAAACTCAATATGTCCATTTCATTATTTAAGTCTATCTAGCGGTGGTTTTAGCTGACGCTGTGCTAGATAAAGTGACTTTTCTATGATTTACAAAACTTTAATGCATGGAATTACACTTGGAAATTGTGTGCACCAATTTTTTTTATCTAAGCAAAACTGTTTCCTGGTTTTGCGGACTTTTAGTGCTCAGAGAAAAATTACCTTAGTCGGATCCTTCGAGCCAATAAAGAATAATTTAGTAATTCCCCTTAAAAAAAAATAAGTAAAAAATTAAATAAAAATGAAGACAGTAACAGGATTTCTCAGATGGGACTTTTATTATTATTAAAAAAACTCGTTGTCAATTTAATTGCTGCAGAAGAACACCCTGTATATATATTTAGCATAGTTTTCTAATACAAAACTATTTATATTATAGTCATAAAAAAAAACTTAAGATTCTGTTTAGAAAAAGGAAGAAGGCCAAAACGTATAACCGGTTAAATATACAGGGTGGTCGATAATCTTATATAATAAATCGTCGCTCGAATTCCTCATTGTTCCATATCACATTTTTTGTAAAGTAGATTTTAAATAATATATGATCTGTTATTATAGTTATAAAAGCAGTTTGTTATGTTCTTAAATATAGGAATTCTAAGTTGAAAAATGTAAAGTAAAATGTCAAATATTCGCGAGGCTCTAGTGGGCAAATATCGAATTCAACAATGGTCCAGTATACTGAACAGTTCAATAAAATTGCCTGAAAGTAAGGCAGGCTTGGTTTTATGCATTTTTTAACATTTTAACTCTTTCTGAGTACATCTCTAAACAAGATATTATGAAACACTCTAGTATTGCTGTTTTCATTGAACGCATTATATATTAATGGTATGGAACAAATAAACGATGGAATGACGAATTATAAATTATTTACATAATCAATTTAAAACTGGCTAAAATCAAAACAACGAGTAAACTCGATGCTACATTTTTGACCGACGCATTTTCCGCCACTATACTGGTATATTTCTGTTCTTCCTTCATTTCCTCGACCAGCTGAGGCTGGTCGTCAATTGTTTTATAGAACCTCTTATCATTGGTGACTTGATTTCCTACTATAAGTTTTTTGTTATTGTAGATTTTGGTTTGGTTTTTGATCACTTGCTCAAAATTTTCACTCTCGTCGTCATAGTTGACCTTGATGAATGAGGTGATGGTTATTTCGAAAATCTTGTTTGGGTCGGCTGGCAAGGTGGAGATAGCACGGCGCCTACGACCATAACCTATTTGACCGTCACTGCATTCCACCTAAACAGAAAATTTTCAATTCGTTTAAATTTTTGGCCCAAATAGCAAAGCATTTTAGCTTACAAGCTAAAATACTTTGCTGAAAATAATTTTAATGTAAGATTTGCTCTCTTTATCACGTCGAATTTTTCTTCTAACCATAATTTTTTTATGATTAACACGTACAAGATTTCTTAAAGATATGGTTAAGAAAAACCAAATCTGACATGAAAACGATGGCATTTGGTTTGCAAAAGAATAAATATAAGTTTAAAAAGAATTTTGAAAAAGTAAATAGGTGAAACAACCAGAGTTAATATAAATACATAGCTACCTTATATTACCTTATATTACCTCGTATATTACATTAAATTATTAGTAAAGTTAATTTCCATTTTGCTTAAACTGTTTTATAGAAAAAGATGTAAAATTTTATAAGGAAAGTTAAATTAATTTAACTTTGCTTGATATTATATAGATTAAAACATATTGACTAATTATAAATTTTCGTACTAAAATTCATTACCTCAAATATTTAGAGATTTATATTTTATAAATGATGAAGAAATATACAGGGTGATCCAAACTGGCATGCCAAAATTTAAGAGGTGATTCTAGGTCCAAAAATATAAAAAAAGTTCCTATAAAGGTTGGTCCGGAAATGAGCCCTAAGGGATCTAGGGCCCTTTAAAATTGTTATAAAAATAAGGTTTTTAATTAATAACTCGGGTACCGTTTAAGCTAGAGCGGCGAGCTTTTGCATGTATATTAGTATTAATAAGGGCAATAAGTTTATGTTAATTTATTTTTTTAATTTATCCAGAGGCGTGCCCAGACGGACAAAATATATGAGGCTTAAAACATTTTTGCCCCAAACTTTTCTATGTGTATGTTTTTTGGATTTGTTGTAAAAAATATAGATTTCTAGAGTAAAAATACATATAAAATATCATATAGTGTAACACTGTAGGAGCAACCGTTATCAAAAAAAAAATGCAATTAAGAGGAAGTAACATTTTGCGCCACCAAAAACGTTACTTTTTAAAAGGCTATTACTCCTTTAATATTAAATTTAGGTGTTTTGGTGTATAATACTTTTTTGCTCAGTTTTAAATGAAGAATCACCCTGCAGCATTAAAATTTTATTGGTGCTTTTTTTTGTTCCCCATTCAATACGTCATCTTCGAAGGGCCGTAGCTCCCTTAGGGCTCATTTCCGGACCAACCTTTACAGAAACTTTTTTTCATATTTTTGGATGTAGAATCACCTCTTAAATTTCGGTACGCGAGTTCTGGAACAGGCTGTATATAGAGAAACGGGAATTTTCGTGTCTTATTTATGCATAATAGTTATTTATACCAAGGGACTAAACTGGCTGTTTTAGTCCTGCTGTATGAGTGTACATTATGTGTACATTATGTACATATCTGTACCTGAAGCTTGAATATGAACATAAAACATAAGAATGCGATGCCGTGATTGGTTTACAAGATACATGGCGGCACATCAAGCCAATCATAGCATCGCATTGTTATGTACTATGTTGTTATGCGAGCTTGTGGATATGGCCTGAGAAGCAGATTGGCGAAAGTTCACTGCATTTACAATAGACTTAGGCCCAAATAACAATAACAATAATAACAATAACAAATAGCTTTATTTTAAACTGTCAAATCTACAAAAACGACTACATACTACCTAGTACATACAATTTCTGTGATGTGAGTTAAAATACGTCAAAAGCAAAAAACAATGATAAATCTATATAAAAATACATTAAATAAACCTATATAAAAAATTACACAAAAATTCTAATTAAATATAATATTTCTATAAACATTTCTTTGCATTTTTTCACAATATTCGATATATTCGCTTACATTATAAGGTTCTATTAATATTAGCAATTTGAACACCTCAGCCTTAAAGGTCTTAAGTGAATTTATTTGCTTTATTTTATTAGGAAGTAAATTATAAAATTTTAATATCGAATAGCATGTACCTTTTTCAACAAATTTTAACCGGTGTATCGGAAATGCATAATTTGCGTTTCTCGTACTATAATTATGCTGAAATTTATATTTATCAAATTTATTCTTATTTTTGAAATTAAAAATTAAACAGCCTTGGATATAAATAGCCGAGGCGGTCAAAAGATTATTTTTTCTAAATATTCCTCTACACGACGTGCGATATGGTATATCAAACATAAGCCTTATCACCTGCTTTTGTATAATTGACACTTTTTCAAAATGGGATGAGTGCCCCCATATTATTAACCCGTATTTTAACCTACTAACAAAGTGCGCATGATATATGATTTTTAGCGTTTTTGGTTCAATATAATTTTTTATTACCCTAATACTATAAACAATACTGTTTAATTTTTTTGCTATTGAGTTAATATGAGTATACCAATTTAATGATACATCCGCTTCAATTCCCAACAACTTAACATTATCTTTCAAAATTATTATTTCGTTATCTAATCTTAAAACCGGATTAACTTTTTGTCTTACCTGAAACATTATATATTGAGTTTTACTTTCATTTAATATTAATTTGTTTTGTAAAAAATAATTTTTAATAAGACGCATTACGTTATTTAATATATTTTGTAGTTGGGTAGGATCTTTTGCTTTTATGATAAAAAATTTATCATCTGCGAAATTGCTCATAAAAATATTAAAATAGGTTACTATTATTTGATAAATATCGTTTATGTAAGTATTAAAAATAAAAGGACCCAAGGTACTGCCTTGCTGGATTCCTATTTTTAAGAATGATTTTACTGAAACAAAAACTTTACCATCTCTTACAATTTTTACGAATTGTTTTCTATTAAGTAAAAATGATTTGATCCATTCAAGGATTTTATTTCTGACTCCATATTTTCCCAATTTTTGTACAACAAGGTCTGGGTCAACGCAATCGTATGCCTTAGTTAAATCTAGCAAAACTCCTAAAACCCAAAAATCCTGATCTAGTGCCTCATAAATATTAGAAAAATAACCGTATAAGGCAGTCTCAGTTGATTTATTTTTTAAAAATCCATGTTGATTTTCATTAAAAAGCTTTTTACTTTCAAAATAGTCCGATAGCTGAATACATAAGATTTTTTCAAAAATTTTAGAAAAACTTGATATAAGACTTATTGGTCTATAATTACTAGGAGTCTGTGTATCACCTTTTTTATATATTGGAATAACCGTAGCTACTTTTAATTTTTCGGGGAAAAACCCTGCTTTAAAAGAGTTATTAATTAAAAAACACAGCGGTTCAGCAATACCTTGAATACATTTTTTTAGTAGATGATTTGACACTTCGTCTTCACCAGCACTAAAAGTATTTTTAAAAGACCTTACCACCCCTAAGATTTCTTCTTCCGTTATTGGAGTAAAACAAAAAATCTCGCTTTCCTCTTCTATTAAATTTCTATGTTCTATTTTAGGCATATTCTCTAATAAATTTGTAGCAGCATTTATGAAATAATCGTTTAAAGTATTTGCGACCGTTTGAGGGTCACCGTTTAAACATGTCTTACTATTTTTACTTTTTTTTAAGTTTCCAGAAATTTTACCTACCACGCTCCATGTAGCTTTGGATACGTTATCCGCTTTATTAATAAAATTATTATAATATGTTTTTTTGCTATCTTCAAGTAGATCTCTTAGTTTTTGTTTTTCTTGGTTATAACTGGGGTTAAAATTTGTATTATATTTGGAGAGTATGTTCAAATTGCTAAGACGTTTTTTGCATTGGTTAATTTTATTATTAGATGGGATACCTTTATATCTATTATGTTTACATGGACGCAGTGTAAATGTATTATTAAATATTATGTTAAATTTAGAAATAAATATATCCCACTGTGAGTTTATATCAGATTCATGTATATTATATAATTGATTCCAATTTTCTTCTAATAATTTTTCCAGAAATATTGACATATTTTCATCAGAAAATGTTCGTTTGGGCACATTTTCTGGTTGATTAGTATTGTTGATTTCAACACAGATTTTTTGACAGGTATGATCTGATACGTGCGGTTCAAATACATAAGTTACATAATTATTAATTGTATTGGTTAAAATGTTATCTATGCATCTTTTTGTCGTACTGCAAATTCTAGTAAATTTGTCTATTGTATATTCAACGTTGTACGAGATTAAAATAGATTTAAATTGATTTGTGATGTTATCATTACTGTCATTAAAATCTATGTTGTAATCACCGCAAATGTAAAATTCAGTACTCGCTTGACATAAAATGTCCAGCAATTCCTGCATCTTTTTAAAAAAGTCTTTGTATTGATTGTTATTATTTCTATAAAGAGCAATTACTACAAATCTATAGCCTCTATAGACTACTTCTGTCGCCGCACATTTAAATGTGTAGAGTTCTGATAACTTATTTTTATCATCCCGGCATGTATATTCTAGATTACTTTTGCAATATATGGCTACACCCCCATGTAGAAGGGATTCTCTACAGCAATACGAAGTAAGGTTATAATTATTTATCTTGTAAGCTTTAAGTTCATCTTCTGACTTCCAGTGTTCTATAACTGTCAAAATTTGACCATTATTTATGTTTATTATATGTTCTAAATTATCTAAGCTATTTCCTATTGATTGTGTATTTTGATTCACTATTATTAAATTATTTTTATTTATCTTATTATTTATCAAAAAATTATTTCTATCAGACTCTACTCCGAATTCGACATAGTTGGATCGACTTTTCTTTGTTGGAATTTTGCTAAAAAACGGTTAATACATACATGTTTACCCCATGTTTTAGCCATTAGAAATGTTTCTACCTTATCTGCTGGAACTGATATTTTAAATGATGCAAATTCATCCGGGTATTTTGACTTCATTTTTTCACATTTTGCATTCGGAATATTTTTTGTATTCAGATGTTGTATAATATCCTTTTCTTCTAAGACTGGATTGAGTCTGTACACATGGAAATGCTCATATTGCGCAATTCCACTAATAGTTGTACCTTCATCAACTTCGTCGCCTTGAATTAAATTACTCCTTTTAAAGGTGCGTTTTACTCCGCCTATGGGCTGGGGATTCTCCGATATTACACTTGCACTGTATTGTTTATCAACACCACTTTTTTGCCCGTTCGACTTATCACTGTCGATTGAATTGTTTTGATAAAATTGATTGGGTTTATTTTTTGATGTTGAACTAGGATGGATTTTGCTATTAACTTGTCCGTTAAATAATAATCTCACTAAATCAATATTCGATTCTTTTAACGTATTTACTTCCCTGCTTAAACTCTCCACTTTTTCTTCAAGCTTTTTGGTTTTTGTTTCCACAATTTCACTTATTATGTCACAAAACTCATCACTCTTTAAAAAAGCAAGTATGCTGTCACAGTTTATTTGTTTTGACGGTGCCATTTCGATTTTATTTTCCGAATTTACCACTATTTTACCGTTATATTTAGGAGCGTGCGATCTCGACACGACGCTTACTACTAATGCTTCTTAGCTACAGATATATGTAAATATTTAAAAAATATCTCATTTTACCAAACAACTTATTAAAGAAATAAAAAAAAATTAAAAAATAAAATATATCTCATATATGAGATATATATTTGTAAAAAAATAGATTTTAATAAACTATTTTTAAAAAGCTTTTGAATCCTTAATTGGATTTAAAATCTTACACATTCTTTTATTTTAAATACTAAACGTTTATTAAAATAGGTATGAATATTTTTTTGAAAATAACTTGTGAGGGTTGCAAGACCTATTTGTCCGTTCTATCCAGTGCGGTCCAAAAGTCACCCCCCCCCCCCTTTTAACTTTTGAACGAGTTGAGATATCGACTTCAAATTTAGAACTCTTAAATAAGACAACTTAAACTATCTTTTAGCATATATTTGATATTTTCAGCTCTTAAAATGTGGGCAGGGGGGCATGGGTGACATTTTTTTAAATGGAAAGGGGGGTCGTCTTATACATAATTTTAAAGCTTATAAAATGCTCTATTTAAACTAACATTTTTAAATTTTTTAAAAATGTTTTTTAAGGTTTTGATTTTTCAATTTTTTGTGCTAAAACATTTGATTTTTTAAGTTTTTTTTTATAAATTTTTATTTATGTCAACTAAAATTAGTTTAAAAGTATAATTAACATTTTTTTATGATGAAATTAGGCATTTTTAAAAAATTATTTGTTTTTTTTAGAGGAATTTTGACATTAATACCCATTTTCAACCCCATTTTAAACCCAAATTTTTTTTTTAATTTAAAAATATGGAGTTAAATGGAGAATTTTATAAGCTTTAAAATGATGTATTACGCGACTCCCCTTTCCATTTAAAAAAATGTGCGCCCATTCCCCCCTGCCCACATTTTAAGAGCTGAAAGTATTAAATATATGCTAAAAGATAGTTTAAGTTGTCTTATTTAAAAGTTCCAAATTTGAAGTCGATATCTCAACTGGTTCAAAAGTTAAGAGGGGGGGTTACTTTTGGACCGCTCTATATATATTTTTATTGATGTCTTGATCCCTGCAATCCATATAATTATTATTTTTTTTATGTTATTCAAAATTCTTCTTAAAATCTTAATTCTACTGATAATATGTTACTGTATTAAATACTGGACGATTTTGTATATTTGTAAACCGTCGCAACTTTATTTATTAAATACAAGTTGTTACAGTCAAACATAACGTTGTTCTGTTATTGTTATAGGTACTAGTACAAAGTTACAAATACTCAAAATTGTTCACTATTTAATACTGTAAACAATTATCGGTGTATACACATTATGAAAAATTTTTTATCATCTTAAAATTTTCATTTAGGTGTAACTAGAAAAATTTTTAAATATGGAAGTGATCAAACTTCTCTAAGGGTCCTTATTGGGCCCCTAAAATTCGTATGTTAACCATAAATCTTAAAAAATCGTTGAAAATTGTGTGTTATTTTCGTATAAGTAAAAAATTTAAAGAGCTTCATATCTTATTTTTTTTTCTTTTGAAGATACAAAATTATGTGCCAAATTTCAAAATGATCAAAAGATTCTAACCCGTGCCGAAATTTCGCCAATGTTGCTTAAAATTTACGAATTTCTGCCATAAATACGAGTCAAGAGGTAAAAAAAAAACATTTTAAAAATGTATCTGATCGTACTGAATTTGTTTTTATTTATTATTTAAGCTATGATGGCAGAATAGGGTGAACCTTATTTTTTTTATTGTTTAAAATTTTCATTTTGGTATATCTAGGACATCCCGAAAATTTGAGGGTGATCAAACTTCTCTAAGGGTCCCAATTAGACCCCTAAAAACGCAAAATTACGCAAAAATCCGAAAAAATCCTTGAAAATGGGCTGTACTTGTATCACAGAAAAATTTAAAATCCTTGAAATGTCATAATGCTAAAATTTACGAATTTGTATGAGTCAAAAGACAAACTAACATTTTAAAAATGTATCAGATTGGACTGAATTTATTTTTATTTAATGCATTCTAATAATTTATTCATAAGACAAAAACGAGCTAAGCGCCAAATCTTGGACGGGTTTTCGGCACCATTTTATAATTTGGCATAATTCTGTTTGCTCAAAAGCATGATTTCAAGGCCTTTCAGGGCCTTTCAAGGCCTTTATATTTTTCACTTATACCAAAAGTACAGACAATTTTCTACGATTTTTTATGATCTATGGGTAATTTTACGAATTTTAGAGCCCAGGTAGGACCCTTAGAGAAGTTTGATTACTCTCATATTTCAGAATTTTGTAGTTACACCTAAATAAAAAATTTAAGATAATAAAAAAATATAAGGTTCACCCTACCAGGGTATATCCGATTAGAATAATCTTAAGCACGATTTTTTAATGCCTTTAGACAAATCCATTAAAAGCTTCCTGTTGTAATAAAAATGACTCCTAGTTTTCTCAGAATAAATAAAGAAATGCCGATATATCGTGATTCTGCACAACTATAATGTCAGCAACATTGTACAAAAATAAACGCAAAAAGTAATATCTAAACAATTGTTTATGAATAAAGTCTCCATCGGAAAATAGGTGTTTTAATATTAATTAATATAATATATTTTAATATTAAAATGTTTAATAATTATATATATATATATATATATATATATATATATATATATATATATATATATATATATATATATATATATACATTGTTAAAAACGTTCATAGCGCAATTCCTACACACAAGTACGTAATATATAGACTTAGTGGCTCAAAACTTTGTATATACGCAAGCATGTTAAGTACTTAAATCAAATATTTTGCTTGATTAAAGTTGAATACGTATCTTATTTAGAACAAGCGGTTAAGACTTGAATCAACCAAAAGTGCTTGGTTTGAATAATAAAATTCCTTATATTGAGTTTTAAAGAAACTCTAAGGTATTTATAATGAGTATTAAAAATACTAAAAATAATGAAAAATAGTACGAACAATAATTTGATGCAAACAAGACTCTAACGTCCGTCAATCGATAGTCCAAACTCTTGGTTTCGAAACCAACACTTTTTATTTTATTATTAGAGCCATTTCTTCTGTCGAAGGTAATATTTTTGTTAATTTACCAACATTTGTGTTCTATACTTAGCCAAAAAGTTTACCAACAACTAAAGAAATGTCTGTAATAGTAAAATAAAAAGTGTTGGTTTTGTAACTAAGAGTTTACTATCTATTGAAATAATGGCTGTTGGAGTCCTTTTTCATATTTTTAAGAAAAATCTACTCTTGAGGACGTCCAAATATGTTACGCTTTTATTGGTAATTTTTGACCCCTCTCTCCCTCCCTCTTCCTCCCTCTCCCATGTCACGTCACAATTTTTATATACAAAAAAAAATTATTTCACATATTTTTATAAAATTTTAAACAGCAAGTTCTTTAATTATGATATAACTATAAATTATAATTATATCTAGTAAAAAATAATAAACAAAAGCTGTAAAAATAAAAATGGTACACTTCAGGTTCCAATATATTACATTATAAATAACATAAACACACAAAAAAATAAAAGTGTGCGGAGCCAAAAAAGCCACCTATATAGCATTGTAGTATTGATCTAGCTTAGTCGAAATCTTCATTGATTGGAATTTTCCTCGAAATTTTCTGCTTACCAGTTTTTTTTTATTCTAGTTTAGGTCAAATAATGCCTAATAGACCACCAAAAATCGAAAGTAGTTTTTTTTTGCTGTAAAATGCATTTTTAGCTCTTATTTTCAAAAATATTTTCCCAGGTTTTGGTCGAAAAGTTTTTTTTTTTGCAGAAGTTATTAACAATGAAAGCTTAACGTTACAACATAATCTTTTCTAGTGAACGGCTAAACGGATTTGGACGATTCTTACTTTGAAATTTTTGTTTAAATACGTACCTACACTCTAAAAATCTTTCTTCCGAATGTAAAAAATATTGAATTTGTTTAAAAAATTTCGAAAAAAAAAACATTTTTTTTGTTCATGTTGGAAGATAAAACTTCCATTGTTAATAACTTTTGCAAAAAAGATTTTTTTCAACCAAAACCTGGGAAAATCTTTTTGAACATAAGAGCTATCAAAAAATTATTTTACAAAAACAAATTTTTTGGTGGCCTACTTGGCATAATTTGACATAAACTAAAAATTGAAACTCGAATAAAAAAAAACTGGTAAGCAGAAAATTTCCATCAGTGCAGATTTCGACTAGGTTAGATCAATACTACAATGCTATATAGGTCGCTTTTTTGGCTCCGCAAACCTTATTTTTTTGTGTGCTTGTGTAATTATTTTTGTGAAATTACATTGATGTAGACCCCCTCTCCCTGTAACAAAGGGACACAAACTCCTGGAACCCCACAGTCGTGAGTCACACCGCGTGAAATACTTTATGGGCGTCCCCTTACCTATTTCTAAATGTTCCTGTATACCAATTTATTTCTACGATATAATTTACTACTGAATTAAATTAAAACTTACCCCTTTACATTTATCCAGACAAACGTTGACGGTTCCCTTAAATTGCACGTATGTGGATTCGGGGAATTTGAACGCTCTAAATTTGGCCGCTAGGAAATCTCCGTCCACGGTGTTGAAGTTTTCAAACAGATATGGGTCCACTGAACATCTGGAAATTTTTGACAAGGGTTAAACAAAATGCAGTGAAACACGAACAAATTAATAATTAATTTAATTGTTGAACCTTTACTGAAACCTCCTATTTTTTTGTGATGGTATAAATGAAAGGAATTTTTATTTATATTCCTTGCTTTACCTGCTTTTAGTACATACTTATAGCTTCTGGTAGAGTGCCGTATTGTGGAGTTTTCCAACAGAAAACGTCACATTAAGGTACTCTAGCTCTAGGCTTTGGATATCAATTAAATTCGTCCCTCGCGAACCGAAATAATTTTATTCTCATACACTAAAATCACATTTAAGATAGTTATTACAAAAGTTGGTATTAATATAATAAATTAAAATGCCTGAAATATAAACTAGAGTTATTATATACCAAGTTTTAAAAGTCATTTTTTTACCCAAGCTACTGGTAAACAAAATCATATCAATTACACAAACGGTATATGTGTCTGAAAATTATCTATTGTCTGTTGAAAAAAAAAATCAAATCTATACGTCTGGATACAATAGAAAATTGCGCTTATGTTGCTATACATAATTCAAAGAACACGAAAAAATAAATAATTTCATCACTTTATCACAGAAAACTTTTTTACCAACCCTGCCCCAGAATTCGGGGGTTGAGTAATGATTAATTGATAAAGTTAGGTTAGTTTTTTACAAGTTAAACGTTGAGTCTCAGTCAGATATAATAAATCATTTTGTATAAAATTACATTGAATTTATTTAGTCAGTTGTAAACAATATCAAATCAAAGTTTGTTCACTGAGGTCGAAAAATTGCACATCACAACACACTTTTTGCTTTTTATGTAAAAGAATAGTATATTACTAGTGTGGAATAGAAAATATCCCGCGCTTGCGGAAAGTTTGGCATACGAGTCGCCAGGTGAGGATTACGGTTTCGGGAACGAGAAATGACTTTTCCATAGCTGTTATAGACTATACTTTTTCTTTGAGCGCAAAAACGAATCATGGAATGGATTTAAACTGCGGAGTAGGTGGAAGAAAATATTCCTTGTCACTGGATATTGTAAATGCAATAAAATTATTCTATAATTGTATCAAATAAGTTTGTTGTGACAGATTACATGAATTAAATAATTACATAAACCAACAACTTTTGAAAGTTGATTTGGATCTGACAGCTGATTTTGGGTAATTTAGTTATGTTGATTTCGAATAAACCTTCCGTTTTTGTCCATCACGTAAGGGTTTTGTACTACAGCACAATGGGCCAGGAAAAAAATAGGGATAATATTCTGAATTTTTGCATACTATTTTTACCGTTGATTTTGAATAAAATAATTTGGAATATCATAGTAAAATTTATTTATTGTTAGAAAAATCCTAAAGAATTTAAAAATTCTATCATGTGGAATAATATAAAGCAGTTCTTTAAAAGCAGTGTCGATAGTAGCTTTGAGGAGTTAAATACCTTCTGGCTCAGAAAATTAAGGGTTTTTATTGATTTTTTTTTCATGTACGCAATCATAACTTTATTTTAATGACCTACAAAATATCAAATAGTATATGTTTTAATATGTTTGTGAATTTTTTTTGTTGGAAAATTCGGAAAATTGTGGAAAACAATGCCCTTGTCCAGAAACGCCTTTTTTTTCGGTGACGATTTCTTGAAAACCAATATACCAATCAGTCTGAAATTTTTAGGTATTGTTCCTAATTACAGTTAGCTAGTTCGTGAATAGAGGGATTTTTATTTTAACTAAAATTTCTATTTTCCGGCCGTAAAACTCAATTTTCGAAAAATCAAAAATCGAGTTTTTGGGAATATCATCAGCATTTTCGTTATTTTTTTTGCAAAACTCTTCAAAACAAACTAGCTATTGTAATTAGCAATAACTCCTAAAAATTTCAGATTGATCAGTAAATTGGTTTTCGAAAAATCGTAGTCATCACAAAAAAGGGGTTTCGAGGCAAGGGCCATGGTTTCCACAATTTTCCAAATTTTCCAATAAAAAGTTTTTCACAAACACATCAACACATATACTATTTGATATTTTGTAGGTCGTTGAAATAAAGTTGTGATTACATACCTAAAAAAAGTCAATTAATTTTCCAGAGCCAGAAGGTATATACCCCGGGGCCCCTTAAGTTCTCACCTTTAGAAAAATGGACTGAAAAATGTATTTCTTATGCAAAGTTTTAGACTTAAACTTAAAAAAAAATAGTGGTTTAAATAATAGAAAAAAGTTTAATTGTTCTGGTACCGATAGCCAACCAATTTATAAAAAAGTTGATCCATTGTATTAGGAGTAGCTTAACTTGTAAAAGCTTAAAATCCTTCATTACCCAAAGAATAAGTTTAACTATTCAAAGAGGAAATGCAGACTCGATTCTAAATACCATCAAGGACGAAGAGGACTTCGATGAATTTTTTTACTTTTAATTTAAGTTTTTATGTATATTTATTTTTAATTTTTAATTGTTAAATTATATTTATGTACTTTTCTTAAGTACAAAATCGTTTAGTAACTTACCCGTTGTAGATTATAGTTTCTTCTTGTGCTTTCGTATCAGTAACTTGCATATGAGTTACCAGAAGTCCATAAATAGGTGCTGAACCTTTGTCTAAAAAGATTTCCATTTGAAGTGGCGTTCCCGGCGATACATTGAGTTCTCCGGTTACCAGTTTTCCCGCTTGTCGAACACCTACTCCTAAAATGGGTTCTGGAGCATGTTCTGTCAAACTAGTTGTAATTTCTAATTCTCTGTAAATTAAAAATATTTATTTAATAATTTATAAATTTAGTTAGGTAAACGACAAGTCTGAGACCGTAACCTATCGTTTATTTTTAGAAGCAACAAGAATGGTCCTAGTTTCCCTTGTAACTTTTGACTTTAAACTTTTTACACTTAAATAAGTCAGTCTTGTTGCATATATTTTATATATTTAGCTTTTAAAATGCGTGCAAGGGGGCGCGCCGAGCGTAAAAAAAAAATCTTAAAAAAATCTTAAAAAATTAACACCTTCAAAAAAAAAAAAAGTTTAAAATATATCATAATTTTTCTCTATTTTCTCCATTTTCTCCAATTGTCCATATTATGGAATAGAGATTTTTATTTGTTTTAAATTGACGTATCGCACGACATTCCTTTTTATTTAAAAAATTCCCTTATTTCCCTTATTTTAAAAACTAAAAATATAAGATAAGTATCATAGTTAAAATGCCAATTTGCTTAAAAGTTAAGAGTGAATTTGCTCAGAAGTTAAGGGTGACTTCTGAAGGGCACAGGGCCGTATAGAGAAAATCGGGGCCCGGGGGTAATAACCTATGGGGGCCCCCGGACAATGTTTTTTGTTTTCCTCCCAAATAGCTAAATAAAAAAACGCTCATCACCCCCAACCACAATTTTTTTTACCTCCTGAAAAAAAAATTATGACTTAAAATGAAAAGATCAGGGCCCCCTCAAAACTCTGGGTCTGGGGGAAACACCCCCCCTCTCGACGGCCCTGCGCGCCGAGGGCACTGTGTATGGCGATTAGTACCTAATATGTACTACCTATCTATCTAAATGCCTCTCAAAATTTTAAAACATCAAATTTGCATAACTAATAAATTATAAATGTAAAATATTAGGCATTTTACATGTTACAGTCCACATAAGATAGAGATAATTTAACATAACAAATAAAGTTACACATGGCAGTAAAAGATAAATTACAGTTTAAACTAAAATGTCTCTTTAAATTAAACTTCATATCCCGGGATCCCGTACGTTTATAATAACTGCGAAATGTATAGTTATTGTGGAAATAATTTTCGAAGCTATTATACCTAATTTTATATTCAAAATTTGGTTCCCTTACTTTAAGTATTCATGAATATAAATTAATAATAAATCTAGCTACATTTAAAGTAGCACTGTCCTGTTAATAATCCTGCATAAATCTGAATAAAATATTTTTGCATCACAGGAATAGAGTACCTTTGCGTATATTCAAATTGTTTTAATCTTCGTCCTTACTTAGAAGAGTATTAAATATTCGCTTTATAATTTTTAAAATCCTTAATAATGGTAATTTTTATAAAAAAAACAAATCGTGAAGATATGTAGTGCTACGCATTCCATTATATACTATTTACAGTGGATCGTATATTGAATTTTCCCACGCCACATTCGCTTCTTTCCGTCCGCTGTCTACTAATGATAGATAATGATAATAAGTTTTTTAATAAACAGGCAACAAACTTTTACTGCTCCTAGAACGAGTTTATAATAAAAATATGAACTATTTTGTTATCCTATGTAACTTTTGATATAAAGAAGGATTTAAAATTTAGATTAATAATAACAAGTTATTAAATTAAATGAAAGATGCCACCGGAAAAATCTCTTTACCTTTTTAAATAATAAAAGACAACGTATCTTGTATTTTCATTAAAAAGTTATGGTAAATTACACAGGACCACAAAAAAAATAAAGTCAGTTTTTCAGGAAACTGACTATATTTTTTCTACATATTTTTGGGCACTGAAAACGAATATGGCAATGAAAAACATTCTTGACCATGAAAATCTTGAAATATAGCGCACAATGGTTTTTTTAATGCATTCGAGGCAAAAAAATAAATCCGCAAGATTTCATATTTTTTTTATGAAAAAATTGCTAAATGAAAATCATTCATGCTATTGCTTGCAGATTTTAAATATCAAAATATCAAAATCTTCAGATATAGCGCACATTGGTTTTTTTTTGTATGCATTCAAAACAAAAAGCAGCAGGATTTCAGAAAAAAAATTATGGAAAAATTGCAAAACAAAAATGATTTATGTCATAACTTGCAGATTTTAAATATCTGCCCTGGTTAATTTTTTACAGGGCTTCAAATTTCAAATATGGTACTTTTTTCGGTTTTTTCGATATATTTCATTAAAAAAATTATATAAATAACACAGACAGCCAAAAATTTATATATGTAATACTACTACATACATATTCTTTATAACAAAACAAAAATCAGCAGGATTTCAGAAAAAGGTTTTTATGGAAATATTGCTTAATAAAAATGATTCATGTCATAACTTGGAGATTTTAAATATCTGCCCTGGTTAATTTTTTACAGGACTTCAAATTTCAAATATGGCACTTTTTTCGGTTTTTTCGATATATTTCATTAAAAAATTTATATAAATAACACAGATACAGCCAAAAATTTATATATGTAATAGTACTACATATATATTTGCTTTATAAAAAATATATATTTTTTTTATTTTCAGAGGTGGAGAGTCTGGATGGGTTTAAAGTTGCACATGTCGAAAGAAATGTCATAGAATAGTCCAAACCAGACTGTTTTTCTCAAGTTTTTTTTAGCGACAGGGAGGTCTTTTATTGTCAAATTTATTTAAATAGCTAAAAAAAAAATGGGTTAAGGGTATCAGACAATTATGTTATATTTCTTTTAACATGTGCAAGGTTAAACACCCCCAGACTCTCCACCACTGGAGATACAAAAAAATATGTAATTTTTTTATAAAGAATATGTATGTAGTAGTATTATATAAATAAATTTTTGGTTGTACCTGTATTATTTATATAAATTTTTGAATGAAATATATCGAAAAAACACGAAAAAAGTGCCATATTTGGAATTTGACGCCCAGTAAAAAATTAACTAGGGTAGATATTTAAAATCTGCAAGTAATGGCGTAAATCATTTTTATTCATCAATATTTTCATAAAAAATTGACTTGGATTCTTGCGGATTTATTTGTTTGCCACGAATGCATACGAAAAAAACCATTGTGCTCTACATCTCAAGATTTTGAGGGTCAAGAATTTTTTTCATTGCCAAATTCGTTTTTAGCGCCCAAAAATAAGTAGAAAAAATTAAGAGTGGTCTCTGAAAAACTGACTTAATTTTATTAAGGGCAATATCAAAACCCTGGTGGTTTTTGACCAGCTTTTAGAAATTATAATTTTATAATTATAATTTACCAATACTAAAAAAATACCAAAAATCTTTACTTTTTAATTTAAGTGATAGTGATTAGTAACTTTTTATATATTACACTTACAAAAAGTGATTTTTAGTTTCCGCTTTTCAACGCATAAATATAAAATAGCATAAACAGAAAGAGCGCAAACAAAATCGAAACATAAATCCATTCAACCATAGACAATTTTATGCACTTGTATTTCCCCATACATTTTTATTTGTGAACTTTTATATTTCAAACAAGGAATATTTGTAAACTTTAGTAACAAGGTTTGTTTATACTGTAGTGAAAAAATAAGGTGCTTAGCACAAATTTTTTAATATTTTTGACCCTGTAGAATAATCGTAATAAAAATGCACCTTAAAAAGCATGTTAAAACCTAATTTTAAAAATAGGTTTTAGGAATAACCGAAAAGCTTAGGTACTCCCTCCTCGCCGCCCCCTCCCTAAAAAAAACTGATAACAATGTGTATAACTTACAAGATTTTCATTTGTACTTAGTTAAAGTACTTGCTGCTGAATATCAAACAAGATATCAAAAGGCACGAAAACTGCAGTCAGTAATCCTTTGGCCTTAAGGTCCATTTTATAACTATATAATATATTCTATATTCATTCACACCAAACCCCCTTTATTTTAAATATTATAAGAGATAACATTCTGAAAAATATGGATGATAAACATGGAAAACCATACACTCTAAATTTGTCCGTCAATCTTTCTGTAGTATTAACAGTAATAATTAAAGCAAATTCACCATGTCAGAATGTGAATTTACAATATTTATTAAATTCACCTGAATATTACTTGGTTTAGTAAAATCTCAGCTCTTTTCCTGTCGGTACAATAATTTTGCATTAAAACTCATGCATGTGGTTCAAAAACCCAGCAATTTTACAATATTGGTTGAAAATTACCATAATTATAGCTTATATTCTACAAAAGATAGCAGTAAAATTACCAAAATAAAAATTCACATTTTTACAGATAACAGTGAATCTACAGTACTGATTTAAATTTACCACTTTCTTTGCTGGTAACATATGACCTACTTTATTTGCTGTCAAATTACCATATTTTTATTTACAGTGCATTACAATAATTTTGCATTAAAATTCATGCATGTGGTCCAAAAAACCCGGCACTTTTACAGACAGTCCCGAAAATTACAAGAGCACGTAAATGAAAATTAAAATACTCTGCTTAAATTACTATGACAAGTAAAAATTCGCATTTTTAGAGATAACAGTGAATTTACAGTACTGATTTAAATTTACCACTTTCTTTGCTGGTAACATATGACCTACTTTATTTGCTGTAAAATAACCATATTTTCATTTACAGTAGTGAAGTGTATCAGTGATGATGCAGTATCATAATGGGGTAAGGGCGCCAAAAGGACGAATGCATATACGTATTATATCGGTATGTATTATAATATTATAGTTATTAATAACTCGCTTACTAACAATTCTCGCTTACTAACTATCTTCGCTTACTATTCTCCTTGGCTGAATTAGAACGTAGTGACTAATACCTAAAACATATTATGCTGCTCTCGTGGAAGGAATTCCCCTCAGACCAAGTTACGCGAACCGCACCCGAATCGGAATCATCCTCGCATTTAACACACTCTTGCAAATGAGTCACTGAGATATATTTCAGGCACGGATAATATCATGTGAAAAAAGTTTGAACCAGAATACACTCAAATAATTCCTTACATTACGTACGAACTTGTGCATTTTTGAGCTACCTACCACTAGACCTTAAAAATATGTATGGAAAAAAAAACGTTGGCCACTATACGTAAATTAACTTAAAAAGGCCTTAACTTAAATAAGTATATTAAACAAACTGTACTTAATTATAATTATAATAAATCAAAGAATTTTAAAAAGTCAGATGGACCACCCTTTCACTTCTGTTTTATTAGCCAGTTAATCAAAACAAAAAGAAAGAGTAATAAATATTATACTATCTTTAATTATCTAAGATAATTTATGTTTAATTAAATGATGATTATAATAATATTAATAAATTATTAATAAATTATTTATCGCTCTCAAAAAAGTGTATTTTTTGTTTGGCAAAATTCTACAGTATCTACACTAAAAAAAATATGCAGAGTAAACTAAATTATAATGAAAAATTTACGGTATACCGTAAAACCTGACTACTTTGCCCATAGGGTAAAACATTGCCCATCTGCAAGGTGATAGGATTTGTTTGCGTAGCCCTGAGGTCTGCTAATTCCCGAAGAAAAAATTAATTGTTCCTCCGAGTTTTGTATATTATTTTATACCTAGTTATTTTAAAATTGTTATTTTTTTTCACAAAAAAACTGACCATCTTTAAATTTATGCATATTGGTATAAAAAGTTAGCTACATATTTTTGCCTTTTTAATGCAAGTATAGATTAGATAGAACTATTATTAGTTATTATCAATTTTAAAACATTTATAAATATATTTAATTTATGAAAAAAATTAAATTTTAATACTCATCCAACGTAAATAATTAATATTTTCTAAAAAAGTTAATAAAATAATAAGACATGTAATTACTTTGTGAAATTACCAGTATACCAGTTGAGATTTTGTATACATTTATTTAAAAGTTATATAAACATATTTTCGTCCCACTTGAGTATCCCTATTAAATATAGCCTGAGTAAATAAGTCTGTAAGTAGTCAGGTTTTACGGTACCTATATTTTTTTATGTAAAACTACGATTTCAATACTGTAATATAAAAACCTTCTAACATTTTATGAGAAAATCTTTAGCTAATCTTATTATATAAAATTTTTGCATAAAAATCGTCAACTTAAGAGTAAATAGAAAAAAAACGTACCTATAAAATCTTGTTCGATTTTATAAGAGTTTCGCATTAAAAACTTTTAGGAAAGTTTTTATTAAATCTTATAAGATCTTTACAAAAAAAATATATTAATTTCATATTAAAGGTTATATGTTTTTGATGAAAAATCACTTTAAAAAAGGACCTATAAAGACCTGTGTAGGTTACTATAGGGATTCATAGGTCCCAGAGTTTTCTATAGGAGCTGGCACCTGTAAAATGACAGGTTTATATAGGGTTTCATAGGTACCTGTGAAATTACAGCATTTCAGAGGAATATCCCTATGAAGACTTTAATAAGAATATTCCTATAAAAACGTCCAAACCTGTTAAATACTATGAGACTGATTGATAATACTTTATAGGTTTTAGCAGGGTAAGATTTCATAGGTTCTTTTTTATAAAATCTTATCAAAAATTTCAAACTGATTCTTAGTAGAAAATTTCCGATTGGTCCTTATGGGAACATCCCTGTCCAAATCTATAGCACGTTTTATAGGAAATTTCCTGTTTATCCATATGGAATCCTACACAATTATTTTATAGGTTTTCATATGCTTAAGTTGGGAAAACAAATATTAACAGAAAACAGAAAAAATGCCAAGGAAGATACGGGAATCGATAGAAATCATCAAGCATCCTAATAATATCAATCGGGACACTGGTTACCACTTACCTGCAATATGGAAGTCTTTGATAGGAAAAACCTCGTCACGGGTGAATAACCACAACTCGTCATAAATAGTGACACAAGTTGATTCGAAACTTAGTTTCAGATTAATCCCTGAAGATTTCTCTAGTAGTAAGAGACGAAACGTCGGAAAGTGAAAATCCATTAACACGGTCTAAACCCGAAAGTGAAAGTTCTTTATAATTTGAGACCTGTTAAAAATTTCCAATTGAACCCTACGACTTTCTAGGAAAATCCTAGTTAAAACCTATATATACCTAGACGTTTCATAAAACATATAGGTAGGTTAGAATAGAAAAATCCCTGTCTAAAAATATATAAAAACATATAGATACCTGCACATTTCATAGGGATTTTCCTATTTATCCCTGTGGAACCCTGTACAATTTTTGTATAGGTTTGAGTAGGAAATATCCTATGAATCGTGTTTTAATTTTCTTATAAAGATCTATTATAGAGACCTATTGAAAATTGTCTGTTGAGCCCTACGACTTTGTAGGAAAATCCCTATTAAAACCCAGAGATACCTAGATGTTTTATGAAGCGTTTCATAGGAAATTTCCTACGATATAGGAAAATATTCCTATATCGGGATAAATAGGAAAATCCCTATGAAACGTCTAGGTATCTATAGGTTTTAACGGGGAATTTTCTATAGAGTCATAGGGGACTATGGAAAATTACCAATAGATCTCTGTAGGTCTTTATAGGGAAATCCCAGTCCAAAAACATACTAAAACTTATTGATACCTACACGTTTCATAAGGATTTCCCCACTGAAACCTATGAATATTATTAGAGGTTTCTATAGGGATTGAAGGGGTTCCATAGTAGGTCTTTATAGATCCTTTTTTACAGTGATAATTTAAAATCTTATGTAATTCGCATTTCTGGTCCTATGAAATCTTTTAATTCCTATATAATATTATGATTTTTATGAGAAAGATTTTTTTTAAATAGTGGTCACAGTACTAAAATAAAAGGCTTCTTTAAAAGATTTACATCCACTTTCAACAGTTTATGTCCTGTTATAAATTCAACAAAAAAAAAATCTAATGCTTAATGAAACGCAGGGGCATTTTTACGGATTTTAAAAGAGATATTAGGAAGAGTTATTACTTTGGGATAGGTTTTAGAATTTAATTTTTTCAGTTATATCAACATAATATATTCTGTTTAATTCATTATCTAACTATACAAGGTTGGTATACCACTACCTTGTTATCAAGTTAACTTCGTTTCTTATTTGTTCTCTGTTTCTTTGGAGATTACTTGCGTATGCGCATCTACCTGAAATTGACAAATTTATGAATTCAACAAATTCTAAATGAATGTGCAACAACGGCAACAGAGTAAGACTTTTAATTTACTACTAATCGTCGCATAGTAATAATTATTTATATAGTATAGTCGGACTTTTTTTAATATAAGGATATTTCTGCCTTTATGCTACTGATGGAGACAACCCGGGATCATATTCACTCCACTAAATCACAATAATCGTCTATTTATTAGACTTCCTGAAGACGATATTACCTGCTCCTGCATTTCACTGGAAAATAATATTATCCATTATCCTGCACAGATATTGTTTGACATACGGTTCTAAAGCTATCGAAAGAATGCGGCAAAAAATGAGAATGCAATATAATTGAATATAAAATTTAACTAAAAACACGTTCACGTTGAATTCGGAGCATTTTTTGCTCCTACCTGCCCCTTTAGTCATAGGTTTCTTACCGTATGTCAGATAAAAAGTACTACATAGTATTTATAGAGTATCTTTATGACTTTTACAAAATAAAGAGCTATTTTTAATAGGCCGTGAAAATATGTAATGCTACGCTTTCCATTATATACAGGGCCGTAGCTATGGGGGGATGGGGGGAGCCCCCCCCCATCCATATTGAAAAGTTGTATATTTCATTGATCCAAAAACAAAAGTTGTATATTTTATGGATTCAAAATACAAAAGTCGGATATTGCAGAGATATAAAATACAAAAGTTGTATATTTCACAAAAAGGTGAGGACTTTTTTTTAGCCAATATATTTTTTCTCGAGTAAAAAAGTTGTATTTTTGGCTCAAAAAAATAATTTTGACCTTCTCTCCTCCGCAAAATCTTCTTCGCTACGGCCCTGATTATATTCTTCACAGTAAATGTATATAGCATTTTGCCAAATACTTGTTAAATCAAGTTAAATTATTTAAATTAGATGGCGCTGGTATTTTCTTCACTACTACTTTACATAATTTTAATCCAAAAATAACATATTGGTTGACCTACCTCCCTCAGGCGTTTTACACAAACTCTTCTTAGTAATAAGAAAACTATCAATATTTAAATATAAATTTAATGAACTTAAAAAGATTAATCTTTATCTCATGGATATTTTTATGCATTTGTATAGTTTAACTACACAATAATATTTTTAGTACGTTGTAAAATTATGAAAACCCTTTTTAAATGACACATAAGCAATATGTTAAAATTTATTAAAAGCATTATAACAGTTCTTTTATGAAGCGTAGTATTTCCTTGAAGATATTTTTTTCTTTATTATGTTTTGTAAGAAATCTTAAGGAAAACATGTAAGTAAATGTTTTAACACGGGTTCTTTTAAGTTATCTTTATTATATTATTCACAGCGCCTGCGCTAGAATAATATAAATTTGTTTCATGAAAAAATAAGCAACTTTTTCTTTCAAATGTCCGTCCGTCCGTCTGTCTGTCCAATGCCATGATTTTTGTGAACACGATAACTCAAGAACGAATAATCTGATAGATTTGAAATTTTCAGGAAGAATCTGGTTCTGCGAGGGGAATATCCCTATTGTTTTTGAAAGTAATCCCCCCAAAAACAAAAAAGTTATGGAGGGTTAAACTTTTAAAAAAATTGAAAAAGCTGAACGAAAATTCCGATTAACTTAACTTTTTCAGGAAAAATTACTTTTATTATATTGATTAATTCTACCAATTTTGAAAATAATCGCCCCAACGACAAAAAAGTTATGGGGGCTTAAACTTTTTTAAACGAAAAAAAAACATCATTACAAAAAATTATTTTTTTTTTCGTTTTTTGCATAAAGGAATTAAATAAAAATATTTTTTTAAGTTTTTTTTTGAAAAAATATTTTTTGAAGGTTCAAATATTAATATTCTATAAAATAAAAAAGCAAAAATAGATTTTTGTATGTATTTTTGTATGATTTTTTTTCCAAAACGTTTTAGACTACCCCTATAGGGGTAGAATTTATCTGTTCCGGCTCCTAGAGCATCTTTAAATTGTTTAACACAGTTTGAAAGAAAATTACATATATCTTCACTATTGAAACTATTGAAATTGAAATTTTAGTGTCAAAGTTTGACATTAAATCAAAAATGTAAAAATAAATTAAAATTTATTAAAATGATTATAACTCGAAAACTAATTGTCCTACGATAAAAATGATCACGTATGTTTTTTATGGAATTAAACATTATTTGTATATGTGTAAATTTTTTTGTCCTACTATATATATATATGTAAGATGTCGCTAAAAATTATGGTTTTTGTCCTCCTTGTCCTACGTAATCGTTTGGTGAAAGAATTTTTTAAATCGGTCATTCCGTTAAAAAGTTAGAAGGTTTACGTACAGACAGACAGAAAGATAGACAGCCAGACAGACAGACATTTTTTTAACACCAACTTTTTCACATTTTCTCGAAGTTTCATGGCATTGGATGATTGTTAATATATTTTATATGTTTTTTTTTGTATATGTACATTTTTTATTTATTAGATGTTTTATAACGATTAATTAACTTTTTCCCATATATTTAAATAAATAAATAAATAAATAAATTTTAAAACCGAAAATGCAAAAGAAAAATGTTTTGATTTTTCGGTCGATTTTAACATGTGTCTCCACCCGTAAAAAAATCATGATCAAGAATTTAATTCATCCAGATCAATGGTAAAGTCCCTCCATTTAGCTGCAGTCCCTATAACTATTAATTGTTTATACTTACTCTGGTTCTTGAAATCCCGCGGGAAGGACGTTTCGCCTAGTTATTGTGTGATTCCTCAGAGATAAAATGGAACATTTCACATGTAAAATTTCTTTGTTGTTTATGGTGTCAGCAGTATCCATACCTTCTATAACCAAAGTTTGGTAATATATCTGTTTTCCCTGTAAAAAAAAATGATTATATATTTTTCTTACTTCAAGCTTGCAAGTATAAATAAATTATTAAGAATATTAACATTTTCTTGTATTAACTATTAAGTATTAAGTATTAAGTACGTACGTATAATAAGCCATTTGTTATCTAAACTTTAATCAATTTTCTTAGAGATTATATTTAAGAAATAATATTCCGTCTCGAATGAGCGAGAGTTCTTTCTCAACAGAAAATAAAATTAATCATTGATTATGATTAATAATTATAATTATTCATTAATTAATTATTATTAATATTATAATATTTGTGATTTTATTTTCTATACACACAATTATTTAGTGACAGTGAAGAGGTCAGACGTCGCCCAGCAGATTTCCATAGAGTAAGATTGTTTTATTATAAATATATTCGAACTAACATTTGCTCACTTGTAAGCTTGCTTGCTAAGTGCTGCAGCCCTTTTCACACTGTGGACTTAAGCCAATTCCTACAAACCGCTGAGGCTGGCGGTTTGGTGTGTTTAAGGTTCCCTAAGACCCCAATACTAACAATTAGTGCTTAACACTTCACCCCCCCCCCCCGCCGCCCGGGGCCTTTTCAGGCCCCCGTAATTCTCAACTTACGCACTCCGGGATGTCATATCCAAACTCCCCCGATAAGCCCCACTACGACGCCACCATGGCAAATTCTAATTCTTCCCTACAGTCAATAATTGCAAACCTCCAAGAACAACTAAAAGCCCAATCTGAACACCAAAAGGCCCAGGCAGAAAATCACAAAACACAAACCGATAGTCTACTAGCCCAAATAAAATTCGCCAATGACACGATCAGCGGCCTCCGACAGGAAATTGCGCACCTCACAAGTCAAATAGATACCCTCCTAAAAAACCAACCAAGCCAGGACCCGACATTTTCCGATGCCCCTGAACTCTCCGAATCAGACATGTCCGGAGTGGAATTCGCCTCAGGGAGCGAATCCCCCAGATCCCCCACACTATCCCCGCGAAAACGCAGTAAACAAAAAAAGCGCCCAAAAAGTTCCGGCTCCGAAACGGAGCTAAACACAATTCCGGCCAAGAGCCAAAAAATCCCCCAAAAAGGGGCCGCTTCCGACACGGCCCATAAACCCTCCGGATCAGGGCCACCAACCCCCGCCCCGGCCCCTTCCGGCTTAATAAACCAACCTTCCGGTTTAATTAACCAACCCGCCTCCAAACCCCCAACCCCCGACCAAGAAGCCCAAAAAGCCCCAAAAATCCCCCCCATCATAATCCGAGCCCCTGAAAAGTGGCTAGCCCTATCGAGCTATTTTAATTCGCAAAGAATTAACATTTTACACGCGAAGAACACCACCGACGGTGTTCAAATTCGCACTCAGACTAGTGACGACTTCCGCAAAGTCACGAAACACCTTGATACGGAGAAAATTCCGTATCACAGCTTCACCCTCCCGGAAGACAAGGCGATTCACGCCGTAATCCGGGGAATCCCCACTCAAATAGCCGTAAAAGACGTCGCAGCCGCTCTCATCGAGCGAGGGTACACCCCCACGTCAGTCGCCAGAATGACGCGTACCAAAGACAAAACCCCCATGCCACTAGTCCTAGTCATCCTTCCCAAGGTGACCGGACAACAACACCCTATATTCAATGAAACTAGGCTTCTACACCTAGTAATCAAGGTCGAAAGCCAGACCTATAAGCCAAAATTCCGGCAATGCCACAAATGCCAGCTATTCGGTCACTCCCAGGCCAATTGCAGAGCTACAGCCAAATGCGTCAAATGCGCAAAAGATCATCACACAAAAACATGTGACAAACCCCGCAACACAGACGCTAAATGCGCAAACTGCCTTGGCCCTCACACAGCCAACTATCACAAATGCCCAAAACACCCTTCTAACAACCTCCCAACCGGCTTAAAGGTCCCCCCAACCCAAAAATTCACCCCTGGCACCTCCTATGCCCAAAAGGCAGCCAACGCCACCCCCCAACAACCCAAAGCGGCCCCAGGCCCCAGCGCCAACCCCCCAAATATTTTCGATCAAACCCAAATTTCAAAAATACACTCATTCATGCAAGAATTCGCCAGCTTCATGCAGGCTTTCAGTACCCTCCAATTGCCCAGCCTAGGACCCCAAAATGTATAGACAAGTGAAACCCAGAGCCCTTAAAATCGTCACCTGGAACGCTGATGTCCTCTCAACCAAAAAACCGGAGTTCATAGAATTTCTTCACGACAATCAAATCGACATAGCCCTCGTCCAAGAGACTGGTCTTAAACCACATCATAGGGGTACCATACCCAACTATTCCTGTTACCGTAACGATAGACTCCTGGATCGTAAAGGAGGCACAGCAATTTATATTAAAAAACATCTGTCCCACGATCTTTTACACGCCCCCCCCCCACACAAAGCGATCAAGTCGAAACTACCTCCATCTTCGTCAATATGCACGACAATTCCAAATTCAGGATCGTGTCCTTTTATAAACCCCCCAATAGGGAAATTAGACCCGCCGACATCGAAGGCTACTTCAATGACAACCATCCAACAATCCTAGCCGGAGACTTGAATTGCAAACATGCCCTTTGGCACTCTAGAACAACTACGGCCAATGGCCGTAGGCTTAACGATATTTTACAACGTAACCATATTATGGTTACCGCACCTGATTCCCCAACCCATTATGGCCTCGGCCTTCCCGACGTCCTTGACATCGTTTTGTATAAAAACACGACGCTAAACATTAATATAGAATTAAAACACGAATTAAGCTCAGATCACCTCCCAATCATTATCACGGCAGGAGGCATACCAACTGCAAACCACACTAAAAAGACAGTATACGATTTCGCATTCATATCCCAACTCCTAGAAACCAAAACCACAATCAGTCCTATAAACACCGTCCAAGAACTAGATACCGCCGTAGACAATCTCACCCAAGTCATTAAATCCGCAATGGATGAAGCCAAACTAACTAAAAATGTAGAAATTAAAAACCCGCAAGACCTTCCTCGAGATCTCAAAGACTTAATCAGAGAGAAAAACCGCCTTCTACGCAGAGCGCGCACTCTTCAAGACCCTCACATTAAACGCCAAGCGAACAGACTTACTCAGGAAGTCAAAGACCGACTAAACACCCTAGCAAACTCCCGATGGGAGGGAAAACTAAAATCCCTAAACCCCCAGGATAGATCCCTTTGGAAAATGGCCAAAACCCTATCCCTCGATCCACAAAGAGGCTTCCCCCCAATACACGGCCTAAGAGGAGTCGTCTACTCCACCCCCGAAAAAGCCGAAGCATTTGCTGACACAATGCAAGATCAATTCAAACCAAACCCCCCAATTCCTGACCCCGTACCAGAAACCGACTCTGAACCCGATTCCGACGACTCTGACTACGAGCAACTCACGCACGAAAGAGAAATAAAGCACACCTACGATAGAATCACAACCCAAGTCGAAAACGACATTATCACCCCCACAACCCCCGAGGAAATCAAAAGTATCATCAAAAATCTCCCAAAAAGAAAAGCCCCCGGCCCAGACCAAATACCGAACAAAAAGTCCTATAAACACCGTCCAAGAACTAGATACCGCCGTAGACAATCTCACCCAAGTCATTAAATCCGCAATGGATGAAGCCAAACTAACTAAAAATGTAGAAATTAAAAACCCGCAAGACCTTCCTCGAGATCTCAAAGACTTAATCAGAGAGAAAAACCGCCTTCTACGCAGAGCGCGCACTCTTCAAGACCCTCACATTAAACGCCAAGCGAACAGACTTACTCAGGAAGTCAAAGACCGACTAAACACCCTAGCAAACTCCCGATGGGAGGGAAAACTAAAATCCCTAAACCCCCAGGATAGATCCCTTTGGAAAATGGCCAAAACCCTATCCCTCGATCCACAAAGAGGCTTCCCCCCAATACACGGCCTAAGAGGAGTCGTCTACTCCACCCCCGAAAAAGCCGAAGCATTTGCTGACACAATGCAAGATCAATTCAAACCAAACCCCCCAATTCCTGACCCCGTACCAGAAACCGACTCTGAACCCGATTCCGACGACTCTGACTACGAGCAACTCACGCACGAAAGAGAAATAAAGCACACCTACGATAGAATCACAACCCAAGTCGAAAACGACATTATCACCCCCACAACCCCCGAGGAAATCAAAAGTATCATCAAAAATCTCCCAAAAAGAAAAGCCCCCGGCCCAGACCAAATACCGAACAAAATCTTAAAAATTCTCCCCCGCAAAACCATCATGGCCATCGTTAACATTACTAACGCAATGCTCAGACTGCGACATTTTCCAAAGTCCTGGAAAAACGCAGATGTAATAGTAATCAAAAAACCCGGTCAAAATCCGACCTTTCCCCAAAGTTATCGCCCCATAAGCCTCCTATCCTCCCTGGGCAAAATAGCCGAGAAAGTCATCTTAACCAGACTCCAAACTTTGGTTGAAGAGCTCAATCTCCTACCAAACGAGCAATTCGGTTTCCGAAGCAGACACTCCACAGTCCACCAGGTGGCTCGCCTGGTAGACTCAATTACAGATGGATTAAATAGGCGCGAAGCCGCGGGACTGATCCTCCTGGACATCGCAAAAGCCTTTGATAAAGTCTGGCACATAGGTCTTGTAGTCAAACTTCATCTTCTCGGCCTCCCCCTAGGCATCACCAAGCTCATAGCCTCCTTCCTCGAAGGCAGAGACTTTCAAATCAAAATAGGCGACTCTAAGTCCAGCACTCGCCCCATCGAAGCTGGCGTTCCACAAGGCTCCCCACTATCCCCCCTTCTGTACATTCTCTTCACCGCAGATATCCCAAAAACACAGGCTACTGAAATAGCCCTGTTCGCCGACGATACCGGCATACTAGCAAAAGCTAAAAACCCCCAGCGCATCCATACCGCCCTCCAGCGCCAAATGGATGCCCTAATAAAATGGTTCTCCAAATGGAAAATCAAAGTAAACGCTAACAAAACAAAAGGCATTCTAATCTCTAGGATTAGAAGAGGCCCACCCCAACCCATTCAGATAAACGGCCAAGCCATTAACTGGGAAAACCATGCCAAATACCTTGGCATTACCCTATCCAAAAATCTTACGTGGGATCAGCACGTCCAAAATACCCTCCAAATAGCAAACACCCGCCTCTCAAAACTCTACCCTCTTATAGGGAGAAAGAGCCCCCTATCAATTAAAAACAAACTTCTACTTTACAACCAAACTCTAAAGCCAGTACTCCTCTATGGAGCACCAGCCTGGAATAAAATCACCCTTAAAAAAACGCTCTCAGCCAAACTTCAGGCCTTTCAAAACAAGGTACTCAGAATATGCATTGATGCCCCCTGGTTCATGCGGAACAACCAAATTCACAGAGATCTCGACATGCCCCTCCTAAAAACGGAAATCATCCGATACAGTAAGTCTTTTATACAAGACAATTTAGACCACCCAAACCCCCTCATCTCAAATTTTCTAGATTACGATCATGAAATCCACTACACTTACAAAAAGATCAAAAATGTCCTCAACCAGTAATGGTGCCCACAAACACAGGACAGGTGCACCTCCAGCACCAGTGAACTAGTTTCACTCCCCCCACACCTCCCTCCAATCCCTACTCCATCCCCCCAAATCCCCCTCCCACCTTCCTCGTCGCAACACCCAAAAATTCATGACAGATGCAAATCAGCATCAGTGAGCAGAGACTCACTCCCCCAATTATCCATTCAAATTAATTCAAATTTTAGATAAATGAGCCATAGGCACTGAGCCTGTCTCTTAAAGACCAAACAAATTACAGATGATGATTATTTTCTATGGATATTGCTGTTAACATTTCTTTATATTTTGAGGCCACCTACCCCATTCCGCCATGCAACAAAATAATAATAATTTTTTTGTGTACTTTTTTGACCTTTTAGGTAGTTTTAAAATTTTTCCTCCATTTAATTGAATTGAATTGAATAATAAAATTATGTCCAGAAACAATTTTTCACATTTAGGTGGTTTTTTAATTTTTCTGTTATTGTGTATAATAAAAAAGGTAAGGCCAAAACAAAAATTTCATCCCCCTTTTACCCCCCTTGACCGATTTTCCTCGAATACGAACTTGTCCAAGATAATATAAAAATACAACTGCACACCATATTTCAAGTCCATACCTTAAAGCGTTCTTAAGTTATAGTAGATACAGACAGACAGACAGACAGGCAGGCAGACAGACATACAGATAGACATCATTTGTTTTTGTTGCTTGTTTTGATTTTTTTTCGACGTTTCAGGAAAAAATGAGTTGATTTAGCAAAAAAAAAATCACATTAATTTATGAGAAAGTAAAAAGCAATAAAAATGGATAACCATTTTTAAACTTTTAATGATTGTTGGCTTACATTTTGCTTCGTAATTGCAAAATAATTAAAAATTTAAATAGCAATTAAATTTAAATTTAACCTAAAGCTATTAAACTTACTTTGTAAAATGTCACCTTAATATCGTTGTTCTGTTCTGCAGTTATTAAAATTTTATTTAAGGCTATAAATAGTTGTCGGTTATACAAAGTGAAAATATCTAACTCTTTGATTATATCATCAAATTGTGCACGAATTCAGAATCCCAAAATATTTTTCAAGGGACATCTAGCAAAATAGCAGGGCAGTTTTTGTCGGTTATATCCTTAGTGCAAGTTAAATTATTGACAATTTTGTTTTGGTAGGTATATTTTGCATTTTGCTTGAAAATTGTATGTAGGGAAAAGTAGGGTAACGGTGCGCAGTGGGTAACCGTGCGCACAACCAAAAATTCATATTACGTGGTATTCTGAGACATATCTGGCATCCATGTTTAAGGGGCTTGTCTAACAATTCGCTAGCACCAAAAACGGCGACTGACAAATTAATGTTGGCCAAAATATTTGAATATGTCTGAATTTATGTTTGTTGTTATTATTTTGCACGTGTACGAAATAGGACAGTAAGTTCATAATTCTTGACCAATTATTCTAAAATAAATATATTTTTGAAGGATATGATCATTGGCATGATCACGCAAATTTGTTAAATTTAATTAAATAGTTTTTATTATGTGAAGTGATTTATTTTTAAGTTATTGATGGGGTAATGATGCGCGTACCCCATCATTTAATTAAATGGTAGTAAAATGAAATAAAAAACAAGTTTTTAAAGTTAAAACCCACTTATCAATTATATGTTAAGTCTAACTAAAAAGTAGAAAACAAGATATTTAAAAATTTTTTAAAAACTTGATTTTTAAAATAAGTGTTTTAAAACGTTCGTTAAACGATTAAAAACTTCAAAACTTTCCTCTAAAAATCTAGTTTTTGCAAACCTGTATAAATATCTTGTGTTAAAATAAATATTTGTGCATTATTTTCTTTTTTTGTATCTTTTGTGCATAATTCCCCAACAGGTCCGCACCATTGCCCGAAATGCACTTTTACATTTTTTTTTGTTATTATGGTAAAAGCTACCTAAATTTTAATGATACTTGTTGATAGTCTGATAAGTAAGGCTTCTTTTGTCACTTATAACATTTCTGTAACATTCATAAGGTATCAATCATATCAAGTTTTGGTTTGGACTTTTTGATATTTGCTATTTTAATCTCAAATTCGGGTTGAGCGCCTCAAAATACAAAGATATGCAATAGTCTCCGAAAAAGTTCTTGATCTTTTTTGTGCGGCTACATTTAGGGTCACGAAAAAAAAACTTTAAGAGCTTTTTCGAAGACCATTGAATTCTTATGGATTTTGAGGGCCTAAACCCGAATTCGAGGTCAAAATAACACCTAATACACTAAACTTTGGACATAACCTCAAAAAACGTTATTTTCATACTCGAAATGTAAATTTTTTTAAGGTTATATCTATTAAACTAATAGCTATTTTACCTTAAATTTGGATTCAGCGCCTTAAAATACATAGGAATACAATAGTCTCCTAACAAGTTTTTAACCTTTTTTTTGTGTGGCTGTGTTATCAGTATAATTTGTAGTTGTAAAAGATGGTATAAATGATTAAGTGCGTTCCCATATTTCCAAAGTTTTATTGTTGACGTTTTAAAAAGTGGATTATATTTTTTTTTCACCTTATAGCTGGCTAGCCAACCCCTATTTACTACATCTATGTAAAATACATATTAGGAACTGCTTCTTGGTATAAAAAAAAACTATAAACAGTCCTTCTTTTCCCCGTTTGGTCTTCAAACTTCTGTTGTTCTAGGTTCACATTTGCTTTCAAGTAATATTCAAAAGTTTATTCAAGCGAACTTGGAAAATTATTTATTTACAAGACTATAGCAAACAAGCTGCTACAAAAAGAATAATAAATTTAAAATTTCCTACTTTAAATAATTTAATAAAATAATAATTATTAAGAGTTCTTAATTTTGGTTTGACGTTTTTTGTCGTTATAGCAGACAAGGACACAAATTAAAATTTACTATTCTTAGCTCATATTTAAATCCATAGTTAAATCGTATTGGTTTGGATTTTTAACCCCTTCAGACCACATGCACATTCTAATGTATATAGCTTTAAATAGCTTTTATAAAGTTAATTATTTATTAATAATATAATATTATACTCAAATATATACTTTAGGAAACAGACAGGTTTATTCTATATATATTTTAAATAATAGCACATCTAGTGTAATATTTCTGAAATGTTTTTACATTTTCAAAGCCATAAGCATTATTTGTAATCTACAATTTTTTTCCACGATGCATTTATGTATTCTTTAAGTAATATTTTTCTTTAAATATTTTTTAATACATGGTAATTGTAAAGGCTTTAAAACAAAAAATAAAATAAAAAGTTTTTTTAATATAAAATAAAAGAAAGTAAAAAAATAATATATTGTTTTACTAAGAACTTTTTTTTTAGTCTGTAGAATTTACGCACGACGAGAAACGGAGTCCAGAAATAACACACGAGTAAAAAAAACAATTTTACTCTGAGTGAAACATACTATTTTTTATTATTCCATCAATCTGTTTTCTAATTATCGTACAGAGTGATATTCGTAGACTGAGAGTTTCGGGCTGCTGGCCCTCTTCAGTACCAAGAGTCAACTCTGATTAAGAATAAAGTCTAAAACTTAGAGTCAGAGTTGACTCTTGGTACTGAAGAGGGCCAGCAGCCCGAAACTGTCAGTCTAATAATATCACTCTGTACGGATTAGAAAACAGATTGATAGAATAATAAATTAATATTTTTATAATTTTGTTTAAAATTAAAAATTTCTGTCCAAAATATTTTTTCTTCAAGCGTACTAAATATTTTTTATAATAATTTTTGCATTTAATTTATTATATAAAACACTTTCAGAATAAACTTAAACCTTCCTTAGCCCATTTAAAAAATTATACTGTAGTAGACTGAATCGTATACTTTTCGAGATGTTGATGGTAACTTCTCTAATGTGGCATTTGCAATTTCGGAAAGATTTGTAGGTGTACAATCCATATATTCTTCTTCAATCATTTTATAATCAATTTCACAAAACGTTTTTGCACAGAATAACGAGTCAACGACCTGTTTACATAATAAACAAAAAACTGTGAAGTATGACTGTCATCAAAATTAAAGGGTGCTGCCGCCAGTGGCGGTTTTGCTAACTAACTTTTTTTTACATAGTACAAAAATGAACTCATTTTTTTACTGTAATAAAATAAATCACTACTATCTATTGTGTTCAGTTATAAACTATGAACATTTTAGTACGCTTGAAGAAAAATTTTTTTTTTTTGAATTTTAAGACATGCGTATTTTCAAAAATATTTTCATAATTTTAAAAATGTGTTGATATATGAGTTATTTTATAGGTTTTAACATTTTATAACTCAAAAATAAAAAATAAACACAAAAAATTATGGTCTGAAGGGGTTAATCTCAGTTTTTCAGTGTAGCCACTTACAGTTTGCTTGTTAACAGCTCTGGTGACTGCACATCGATAGACGTCCCTCAAATCAAGTTCTAGCACCGCCAATGTCCCTGTGGGATCCGTGTGTGGCCTGCAAGCGGGATCTGGATAGTCCCTTAAGGTTTCAATATACACAGCCTTTGTATTTGACGAAATTGGTACTTCCACTCTCATTTGATCTGGGGTGCATTTTACTTTTGGTTGAACTGTAACAAAATAATTTAAGAAAATACTTGTGCAATAAAATAAAAATGAATTCTTTATAACATATAACTATAGACAGCTGACTCATGAGCTAAACATTTATCTCTAAAGTTAGGTACTTAATTAAAAGTTATAAAATTTGGAGGTGGTCATTTTTCCACTTTTTTTTAATCGTTTAGCGAGTAGTCCCAAGAGCTGGCTCTCAGTAGGTATGCTAACAAAAAGTATAAGAAAAAAGTTGAAAAAGAAATTATATTTAGTTTCTGCCGAGAACCTAAAAATTCTCCGAAAAGCCAAAAAGGTATTTTATCCGGAATGTGCTATCTATTACAATATTTTCAATATATAAAGCTGTAAAATAATATAACTTTGCAAAAAAAAATTGTAACCAACTGTTGGTTCTGAATGCAGAATTTTTCTATCACTAGGTTTTCGAGAAAATTAGGCTGAATTCTGCACCCATATTTCGGATCAGCAACCCAAAACGATATCTGTAAGGTGGGTAAGCCAATTATAGCCATGTTAAGACATTTTATTTTTTACTGCATTTAAATTTATTTTTAATCACCTTAAACTTTACTACATTAATAATAATAGTTTTTTATAATAAATTCAATTTTTCGATTGAGTAGGTTTTTAGAAGCCGAGGGCCGGTCGATAGGGCCGGCCCGAGGGTAATAAACCTACGAAATCGAAATTTAACTTTTTGCCCGTGTATTATGCAATATTTTTTATTCGATTGTTACCAATTATTATAAATTATTGAAATGTACTTAATTTTAAATTTCAAAAAATATTTCTTTTTCCTGTCTTATTACTTATCTAGTTATCCATGACAAATAGCTTTCCAATCAAATCGCAAAAAAAATTGAATCGTTTCTTTTGCGTGCGGTTTCATTTTCAAACTAAAAAAGCTATAGCTTGGTGATTAATTTCTGTTAAAATGTGTGTGTTATGAAAATAATAATACTTTCAAAACTGTTCTATGAATATTATAAATATTTAAATTGATTTTAAAAAGTTATTTTAGTGGATGAATACAGATTAATCAGTTAACATATATTTTGAGATTATGTTATAGAAGAAATTTTTATTTCGTATGTAATAATTATAATAACTGTATCTGGTCAAAAATAACAGTTAGTTCAAGACTAAAAGTGACCAAAAGGTCATATTTCTTTATAAATATTACAGTAAAGGTAAAGCATCTTCTTTTAAAAAGCTTAAAAATAACAAGTTTTAGTTAGCCGGCGAAAAAAACTTTTTGGCCACACAGTTCAACTTTTCGCCAGTAAAACATGAACAAAAAGTGCAGCTTTTAGAATCAATCGAATAAAAACATATTTTAATTCTAATGGGCAAAAAACAAATAAACTGCAGGAGCTTGAAAACAATATAATTGCTTTTTAAAAAAGTTTGCATACTGACAATATCCACGGGGCCTAGGCGCTAGGCCTAGGAGCGCCTGTCTGAGTGGATTTAGTTCGATCATCTTGCAACCCTATTTTTTCTCATAAATTCATTTAGGGCGTTCTATAGATCATTTTTACAAAAATTTTAAAAAATCCACCGGTCCGTAATAATAGGAACATGGCAAAAATTGGCTCATAATATATCATTATCGTTAATATATTATCAAATCCCTGTTAATTAGAGATGTTTTTGCGATGAGATGTAATAATTTACTAAACCTATAAATATTTCATTTTTCATTATATTTCAAGGGAAGAAGTACCAAATATGTTTATCCACGGCCGTGATGAATAGGCCTATTAATCACGGGTCTGTAAAAATAAACCGTTTAAACTTCAAAACAGCCGTGGATAAAGTATAGTATTCTACTCGTGTATAATAGCTATTAATCATTCGGGTAATTAGGCCACTCGCCTATCGACTTGTGTCTCAAAATTCACCCTCATTGATTAATAGCAAATATTATACACTCATTGAATAATATACTATTAAACGAATAACTAACTGCCAATATTACTGAACTAAAATTATCTGATACATGTTTCGAGATTTCCCGTACTTTACTTAAACAAAAGCATAATAATTATATTAGAATAAATTATAGTATATATTCTCTTTATTTTTGTTTTTTCGCATATAAAAAAAACATTCAGGAAAATGCTTGAAAATTAAAGGGCTTTTACACCACACTCTAAACGTTATAGAATAAAATTGTATAATTATTGGAAAGGCGTTTGAGAACGGAAAGTTATGGTAAAAGGTCGATATACATGCAAAATTTACAATTATGTATTATTAAACGAACATAATAGATTGTTATTTTGTTCTTTTTCCTTTTGTTATCATGGATAAGATTTCAATGCAACACGTTTTTAGATTAATACCAGATATTAGAATATTTAGTTTCAGATGCTTATCACTTGGTTTAACGTAATTAATTTTCTTCTTTAAAAGCCTGTACACAGATAAAAATAATATTTGAATTCAAATGAATATGATTTAAGCCAAGTGAAGTTTAGTTTTATGCAACTTTTTCGCGTAGTAGGGGAAAGTAGGGTAACCGTGCGCAGTGGGTTACCGTGCGCTTGACCGAAAATTCTTATTACGCGGTATTCTGAAAAATCTCTGGTGTCCATGCTTGAGGGGCTTGTCTAACAATTCACTAGCGCCAAGAACAGCGACTGACACAAAACAGTTGTTTACAATATTTGAATATGTCCGAATCGATGTTTGCTGTTATTATTTTTCAAATAGAATGGTAAGTTTATAATTCTTAACTGACTATTCTAAAATAAATATATTCTTGAAGGATATGATCATTTGCATTAATCCATTCAATTTTGTTAAATATAATTATATAGTTTTTGTTATATGAAGTGATTTATTTTTAACTTCATGATGGGGTAATGATGCGCGTGCCCCCTCATTCAATTAAATGGTAATAAAATTAAAAAAAGTTTTTAAAGTTAAAACCATATTTTGTATAACTAAAAAGTAGAAAACGTTCTTTAAACGATCAAAAATTTCAAAACCTTTCTTTTAAAAATCTAGTTTTTGAAAACCTGTATAAATATTTTGTGTTTCATAATTATTTTTGCGTTGTTTTCTTTATCTTTTCTGCATAATTCCCACCGACAAGTGCGCACCATTGCCCCCACGGGCTGGGAAATTTTGCGCAAATGCACTTTTGTACTTATGTTAGTTCTTTCTTTTTCAAATCCACTTCTGGTAACCTCAAGGATCTAATCTAAGTCCAGTCAGTACGTCACAAATTGTTTTTAAAAATACAAATCTTCGCAATAATTTTATAGGGTCACATAGAACTTACATTCCCAGAATAAACAAAAACTTCCAGAATAACCTACCGACAGACAAACATCCAGACATGTCTGTCTGCAGACAGACAGATAAAAACGAGGACTGCAGTCCTGTAGTACCATGTGATGAGGACAGACAAAAAGTCCAAACCAAGAGAATTTAAATAAAAATTAATTGAGAAAACTTTGCCTACAGACCCTTTTGTCAATGTACCTAACTTAATTTGGAGTATTTTTTTAGGGGCAAGCCACGTTTAAAAAACATCAGGTATATTATAATATATGTATATTGTAAAATAGATTTATGTAAGTACCTATTCAAACTATAGTTTAATTTTATATCCTTGTTGTATGTATATGTACAAAAACATAGTTAATATATTTTTGATACTACTTAAACTTGTTTTATTTTTATGTTCTATGCTATATAAATAGAAATTTTTGATAATTTCTATAGAATTTATCTAAATTTTCTAAAGTTGCAAATGCACAATTTTAAAGTTTTTGATATATAGCATAGGGGATGCACATATATTAGGTAACATGCCTAAGGGGGGTCACAGAAAATGTGACAGTTTGTGACATGGAAGGGAGGGGTCCAGGAAAATGTTACGGATGTAGCAACGCGTTGATTTGAGAAAATTGTGTTAGTAAATGTGACAGTTTGTGACACAGGGGGGAGGGGGGTCAAAACTTTCGAAAAATTGCATTACGTAATACATGGACAGTCCCATATATACCAAAAACTTTAAAATTGCACGTTTGCAAGCTCTAGAAAATTTAGATAATTTCTGTAGAAATGATCCAAAAATATAAATTACATAACTAATAATTAAAATATACATTACTACGGAAAAATATTACATAATATGGTAAAATATTGCATTACTATATACTAAAATATTACATGTCGAATATGGTAAATTTTTAATAAATAACCGATGATGGTAATTTTACACGATTTTTATTTACAGTGTAGTTATAAAAATCATTGTTTATCTTTGAAGTAGGTTTTTGTTTTATTATTGTGAAACGTCACTTACCTTTATCAAACAATTTCCGCTAGTCTGTTCCCAGATAAAAAATTTCTTTTTAAAAGAGCTTTTAATTAAAACCACTATACATAAAAGAAAAAAACATTTCTATTAAAACCTTGTTAGGGTCTAAATTTTCATTTCTTTATATCAGACAATCAATTACCTGCATATTTAAAAATAATACCGGCCCACAAAATAAAAATCAATTACTATTAACCAGACTATAGTTTCTGTGTTCTATGTTTTTGGGCGCTGAAAACGAATTTGATAATGAAAAATCTGGTGGGCTGCTAAAGTACCCCGCACGCTTCCAGTGGGGCCAAAGGAAAGGGTCTGTGTTGTGTTCAGTGCTCTTGGCTATAAAATTAAAATATTTTGTTGCGTTTTATTAGTTTTTACGGATTTAACATGCTGTAACTTAATGTGTAATTAGGGTGGATTCTGACTGGTTTCTTAAGTTTCAGTACGATTATGGAGTTATTTTTGAGGTATTTATACTATAATAACATTCTAAGCAAACTAGTAGCTTCACAGATAACTCAAAGCAAGCAGTTCCATGGGACAGTGTTGCCCCGGACAAGTACTTTAATGTGACTTTTAACGTGTTAAATAAGTTTATTTCCATGGTATGAATTACAACTATATTATGAAAAAGTTACACATAGACTTTGAACTTAAATAAATATATTTAAGTAATATTGTACAATTTTTTATTGTACATTTTACCTAAATGTTATGTTATGATGAAGAGTCACATTTAGCCCAAGAATAATGCTTTGTTGTCGGGTTTACCATAACAAAGAAATCCTGACGAGTTTAATTTTTTTTTTATTTTATTCTTTATTAACAAATAAACTTGGTACACAGTTTTTTATCAATTTTCATCATTTTGCACTTTTTTAAACAAAAACATGTTTTTCTCATTTAGCCGAAAATCACTTTAAAACGGTATTCTTCTTTGTAATTTGTAAGTATATTTACTAAATTTTAACGTAAAATCTAGAGAGAAACTGTAATTGGCTTAAGCCAAATGAAGTCTGCCAAAACTCTCAACATAAGACATTTAATTTCATTACAACCAAGGCATTTTGCGTTTTAATTTTATTTTACTAAATTCCATTTAACAAAAACTCAATTCATAACATTTAATTATACAATGAGTAGTCGTATTTTCTCGTTATAAGTACATTTACACTTATTTACGCTTCTTAATTTTGTTTGTATTTGCTAATTCATGAGCATCCGGTTTATTCTAATTTTTAAGATAAACTTACATAAAAAATAATACTCATTAAGATTTTGTAGAGATAAAATATGTGTAGGTACACTGTACCTGGTACAGTTATTTTTCTGGTTAAATTTACTTTACACTACACTTAACAATTCATCCAAACTAAATTCTACACTAAACATTTCATCCGAAGCTGTTTTTGTACTCAAGGAAACTATTAGATACTATGTCAACCTGAAAACCCCTGTATATGCTCTATTCCTTGACCTCAGTAAGGCTTTCGACCGAGTACATCATCCAACCCTCATGAAGATTCTTAAGGAGCGAGGAGCGCCTTCTCTCTGGTTGCGGCTTTTGTCGCATTGGAACAATAACGTAGTCGGAGTTGCCAGATGGGGTTCCAGTTTATCTCCACCGTTCTATATCAGAAATGGTGTGCGTCAGGGTAGCCTTCTTTCACCTGATGTATTTAATGCCTACATCGACAGTCTTCACCTTCGTCTAAAACTCTCCGGTGTTGGGTGCTATATCAATGGAGTGCTAATTAACTGCCTTAGCTATGCGGATGATATGGTTCTGCTGTGCCCTTCCCTTGAGGGACTGTATAAACTCATTAGGATATGTGAAGATTTCGCTGTAGAGCACCACCTTGTATATAATGTCAACAAAACCTGTGCCATGGTGTTTAGACCTTCTAATTATAAAGACTTAGTGGTGCCCCCGATCAAACTTAACGGTAGTCTTATAAGTATAGTGTCGCAATTCAAATACTTAGGGCATATTCTAACCTGTGATCTCTCCGATAATCTCGACATTCAGAGACAGTACAAAGCCCTCTGCGTCCGTGCTAATATGTTAACCCGTCGTTTCTCCAAGTGTAACTCTGACATTAAAAAACTGTTATTTCAAACATATTGCTCAGGGATCTACATGTCCGAACTTTGGTGTAATTATACACTGGGATGGTGGAATAAACTGCGCGTGTGCTATAATAATGCGTTTAGACTCTTAAATAACATACCGAGATTTTCTAGTGCTAGTGAAATGTTTGCTACGGCTCGTGTTAATGGTTTCCTAGCTATTCGTAGATTTCGGGCTTTTGGGTTCCGCGATCGGCTGTATAAATCTTCCAACCTCTTTATTGTGGCTCTGCTAAGGAGTGACATTCTATGGCGTTCCAATCTATGGCATACCTGGAGTAGAGTTTTAATGGGGGGACGGTAGCTCTCTTGAACTTTTGTATATTGGCTAATTATTAATTTTCTTGTAGATATTTTGTATGTTTTGTATTTTTTTTTTTTTTTGTATTTTTTGTATTTTTTGTATATGGCCCTCTGGGCTGGAATAAAGGATTATTATTATTATTATTATCTAATAAAATTGAATATGGATATGTAGATACAATCATTATTATGGTATTATGTTGTATATGCTTCGTATATTACTAGAGTGGACCTAATAATGCCTGTCTTTAAGTCCTCTAGGACAATTGCTTATTTTTAGTAAACTATTCCTTCCTCATAAAAAAACTAGTGGGGTTATGTCAGGAGAGCTTGTTGGCCAAGAAATTATTCCCGTTTCGAATTTGTTTTTTTTTGGAAAATTATTATTTAAATGTTGAGTGACGGAATTAATACCACAAGGCAGAGCGCCGTCTTGCTGCCTACACGTTCATATTTCCAATGGAATAATTTCTTGGCCACCAAGCTCTCCTTACCTAACGCCACTAGATTTTTTTATGAGGAAGGAGTTTGCCAAACATAACCAACTGACACGCATTACTAATGCTTGTGCGACTATTAATCCGGATATGGTATATGCAGCTTGCAGAAGAAATTTAATGTCACGCTTTGAACAATGCATACTTGGTCATTTCGAGCATTTTGCCATATGGATGTAGTGAATGTTATAATTTGACCAATAACACAATTTTTTTTTCAATATTACTTTTTTTAATTTTTTGAAATTATTTTAATGGATGGATATCTCCGGAACGGCTTATCCAATTTTAAAAATTAAAAATGAGTTTTAATCAGAATAAAAATACCTTTCAAATAATGCATCACGTTACCTATATTGCTATTTGAGATTTTAAAGTTGGGGTTGCTGGGGGTTAGGGAGGGAGTTTTAGAACCTTACGATAACATAAATAGAAAGCTTACTAAAAATGTGTAATTGACCTTGTCTTTAGATTTTTGATATCTCTTACAGTTTTCAAGATAATGACTGTAGAAAAGTTAATGGGGCGTCCTGTATACTGTAAAATTATTTTTACGCGATATGTCATGTCCTGTAAATATTATTTTACACAATATATAGGGTAAATTTTTGAAATGGCCATAAATATACTGTAAAAATTACAGTATATGAGGGGTTCAGAGCTAAACTGAACCAAGTCTATAAAGAGGATTCTTGATCTGCATTGATCAAGAGATGATTCAAACCATATATTGTTTAGTACTCTAGCGAACCAAGTCCATACCTCATTCTTTAGACGGTTGATGGCACTAGTTCATTAATTAAGAACAACTTTAAATGTCAATATCTAGAAAAACGATTTTATGGACTTGGTCCACTTTAGCTTTGAACCCCTCATATTTGGTACCTACGTTTTTACTAGTTTAGATACTTTTCTCTAATAAATCCTTCATGGAAAAGAATCGGAACTACTGATAGTACTAAATGTTCAATAAAAGATAGTACAATGGCCTGAGATCAATAGTAATCCCTCTCCTCAATGATGATGATTAACTTGTTCTGAATCATAATAATTTACTATTTCTTTGGACCTGCCTTCACTGATATTTTTTCTAGGTACTTGAAGTGACATACATGAAAACCAGCAGTTATGTAACCTGACTACTGTACATTAGTGTTAACTATTCATTTTTGAAATGTCTGCGGCTTGAACAAATCGTGACTCTGTGACTCGGCAGCGTGAAAACACACTGCCGGTTTGCACCAGCATTAATTAGAATATGCAATGGCATATTACTATTTCATTAAGCTTTATTAAATTGACGTTAACTGTATTCAGTAGCGGACTAAGGATGGGCTTTAGAGGCTTTAGCGCTCAAATTGCTGTTGCGTATGGGACCAGATCATCACTTAATATAAATATGATAGATAGTTAGTCTTCGCCCTTTTTTTTTTCTTCCTTAGTATATTCAACTTCAAAATGAAGTAAGTGTAAACAAACGTACGTGACAACAATGGATTTAGTGACAGGGTAGGACTCAAAGCAAAATATTTCTATATAACAGTCTATTGCAATGCATTGTACGCTTCATCGCAAGTGCTCACGTACTGACCTACATTCCTACTCTCGCCACATTCGAGTGTTTTAACCAATGAAACCACGCGCCAGCTGCCGCGATTCTTTTATTTACTTGTACTGCACCTTGAATTAAAATATACTATAGATTTAGTTTTGGAATCAATGTTGAGGTAGCAATTCTCGGGTTTTAATTTGAAAAAGAACTTGAAAGTAATTTGGGGTTAATACATTTTGAGTATACTTGTAGTTAGTAAAAGCCAATGATTTGAAGTTGCAACTCGCTGGAAGTCATCTGCTTATTTATTTTAAAATTACATAATTGTATTTCTTTAAAATTAATATAAAGGTAAAAATTCTTTCTACGATATTTAGTTCGTAGTTATCGGACTGACAAAATAAGTAATAGATTTGTATAATATACAAGTCTATTACCATATTATGGTCTATCTGTTCTTCTGTCTGTCCGTCTGTCTGTCCGTCTGTCTTGGATAAAATGGACTACTTTTTGTACTATTGGAAAATTTAAAAGCCTTGAAATCTTATTTTTTTCCTTTTGAGTGTACAAAGTTATGTGCCAAATTTCAAATTTCAGGTGCCAAAAATCCGCCAAAGTTGCCCCTAAAACACTAAATTTGACTAAATTTCCAATTAGGACCCTTACATATTTTAAGGATTTTCCAGATACATCAGAATGAAAATTTTTAAACAATAAAAAAAAGTGAATAATATATAATGGAATGCGTAGCATTACATATCTTCACGGCTTGTTCATTTATCATTCTATACTTTTTATAAGAGGATTAGTACTAAACAATTAGTCCAGTCAAATAATAAATGTAAATTGCAATAAATGTACACAGGCTGATATTTTAAAGGGTAGTAGGTGGTAACAGAACGCTTCTGTTAGTTTTTCACCGGGTGATTTGCTTAAGGGATATCCGCTATCTTGAATTTTAGGGGTGAGTTGCCTAATATGCATCTTACGATAAAAATGTATATAGCCAATTTTGTTAAGAAGAAAATTTCCATCAATGTTTTAATATATTAATAACAAACGAGTTTATTTAAAAATAGTCATGTTGGAGGTGAAATTGGTTTTTTCCATTTTTCACCGAAATTATTTATCGGGCGATAAAAGTGGTTATAAGCAAACTTATAGCTCTTGAAATTCTCTATAAGTTTAATATATTATAAATTTTCATAGATACTTTGGTACTCTTATAGAAGGAGCAACTCGACTTTCAGCGCCCACTGTAACCGTAAAAATATACTTATGAAAATGCATAATATATAAAACTTATAGAAAATTTCAAGAGCTACAAGTTTGCTCATAACAACTTTTATCTTCCGATGAATAATTTGGCTGAAAAATCGAAAAAACCAACTTCACCCCAACATGGTAATTTTTGAATATCTATAACTCGATTGTTATTAATATATTAAAAAATATATTTAAACAAAAATTGTTGGAAATTTTCTTTTTAACAAAATTGATTATATTCATTTTTATCGTAAGATGCATATTTAGCGAGATAACCGCACTCACCCCTAAAATTCAAAATAGCGGACACCCCTTCCGCAAATCACCCGGTGAAAAACTAACTGGAGTGTTTTGTTACTATCTACTACTACCCTTTAAAATACCAGCCCGTGTACATTTAATGCAATTTAACATAGAAATTTTTCGTTATTTGACTGGACTAAATGGATAGACAAAATAAATATAATCACAAATTATTAGAAGCTAAATACTCAAATAATATATTTTATATGTTAAGAAAATATTCTCACGTTATTTTTCTTAAGTAAAAATCGATGAACTAAATAGGATATTTTGTAAATAAATTTAATATGTAAAGCAATAAATTTTTAACCTAAACAATGTAAGTACAGTTTAAGTTTCGTAAAGATGGTGTAGCTTAAGAATCTTATAAGATATATTTAGAGACCGGAGGGAAATAAATAAGGACTTAAAACTCTCTTAATATTCAGAGATAGACACTTTAAATTTTATACTACGAGCTAAGGGATTTAAAAGCTGTCTAGTGGATTAGACTATATCGGCGGTTTAGAAAGTTTACTAGTATTTTTGTTTTCCTTATTTTTGTAATAATCTTTGACTTATTCTGTACTTAATGTTATTAAAATACATACACTGAAAAAAGTCATTAGTGATTAAATTTTGAGTAAAAATTAACGTGTACAATTAATTTATTATAAGGAGTTGCGTTCTACCCGTGGAACGGGCAACTTGTATACTTTCGGCTAGAATTTGTAAATCGGTAACAACGTTTATTTTACGCATCAAGTATTTTATGTGAAAATGTGTTTGTCAAGAAAATATTAATACTTCGAAACCTAACTATTAAAGTTCATTTTAAAATGGAAAATTTGTTGTTTGTGGTGTATTTTCGTGGATGATTCTGGAATAGGCTTGTCCACGTGTTTTTGTGGTTATGTTGAGAAGAAATTTTATTTATTTGAAACGTTTAGAGAGACTCGCTTCAAGTCTCTAATACTTGTATCAGCCGATCCCGGCAGTCTAGTGGATAGTACATCTGGCTTCGGTGCTAGGGATCGTGGGTTCGAATCCCACTTAGGGCATGGTTGTTATGTGTTGTCTTTATCGAATATTATAATGTATATTGAAAAATAAATAAACTGTATCTGGTTAAAAAGGAATTTTCCTAAGACCAAAAAAATTTAAAAAAAAAAAAAAAAAAAAAAAAAAAAAAATACTTGTATCTGGTCAAAAAGAACGAGAGTTCAAGACCATTCAGACTTTTTGGGTCACTTTAATTTAGTGTCCAAAAGGTCATTTTGAAGAAGAAGAAGAAGAATTTATTATAAAATTTGTATCTAGGTAAAATAAGTATTACACAACTTTTTTTTTGCTCCGATCGGAAAGTAAATTTTTCTTACTAATTCGAGGGCGTAGAAACCGAATCTGACCTTAGAAAAATTTCAGCACCTAAAATTTTAGAGATATAAGTCCAGGAAATTATGACTTTTTTTTCAAAATCTTAAAAAAAAGAGTAGGAATTTGAAAATTTTAGGGCATATAAAAAAAAACTGAGGAACTCAAAATTATATATGCCAAGGACCTACTGTCAGAGTAAGTATGCGAAAAAAAAAATAAAATACTTAAAATGAAAGTGAAGAGTTTACTTAATTGCTCTTTTGTGGCAAAACTATTAACTCTGTATAAAAATTTTATAGGACTTAATTTGTAGATTATAAAATTCTTTACAAAAATATTTATACAAATATTTTTTTATTTTGCTTTTTGTTTGTGAAAAGTAAATAAATGAAAAAGAAACAACATTAAAGTACACAGTGTAAACTTTTTTCCCGAGCCCAAAAAATATATTTTTCTTATCAATTTAAAGGCGCAGAATCCAAATTTAAACTTAAAAAAGCCAGCACGTCTTATTTTTTAAATTTTAGTACAGGCAAATATGCCAATTTAAAAATAATTTATAAAACAAAATATTGTGTATTTTTTGTTGTTGTTTTAATGGTTCTACATCATAAAAATGTTACTTTATTACATAAGAACCATATTACGTAACATTTTTTTAGTTTATTTTTGACCCCCTAGTAATGATTTTTGACAATTTTTAGCATGAGTATGTGTCGATAAGCTAGGGGACAAGCACCCTTTTGTTAATATCCAAAATTACGGTCGTCTTATTTTAGACATTAATAAAGTAGGCGTGTGAATGGTCGTGATTATATTGAATATCATGGGTAGTACCTATCCTATAGGGTGTTTCATAGAAAAAACTCCGTATTGCGATGTCAGGAAAAACTTGAAGAAGAAGAATAATGGATTTATTCAAAAACGGCTTCCTGATCGATTTCAACTTTTGTCAAAGACAGTTTGGAAATGTCCCAAAAGCAACCTAAAATCAAAAAATCCGGGGTGGTTTGACTTTTCATTTAAATTTTTTAAGGCTAGCCGTGGATACTTCTTTAAAATTAACATATTAAGGAAATAAGGTTGCCTAAGGAAGTCAAAATTTGCCAAAGCTTACTTTTGTGCGAATTCTGTGTTATAAAAAAAATGTAGGTTTGAGATAATTTCAGTTTTTACATATTTTATATATTTTTTTACTGCAAAGAATATTTTTAAACATACTGTTTGTTTGTAAGAAAAAGCAAGAAAATAGTAGTTTATGATACAAGGACAAAAAGTACTGTTTTTAGGGCGATTACGGAAATTTAACTTTTGTACAGGTTTATCATACAAAAAGTGGCACTTTTAGATACAATTTCTATTATTTTTTAAACCTGTCTTTTGTGTTATTGTAATTTTTTTTTGTCTATTATTCAGCTTTTTGGAGAAGGTCTTATATAGATATTAATATAAAGTTTACTCCTAAACAAAGATTAGTCAAAAATATACCTAACTTAAACTTAGATTCTAATCTTCTGCTTGTAAAAACTTCGAGATTCCATTAGTGCAGGCTTATTTTATTTAAAGATACAGTGCGTGCATTAAGTCTGGAATCACCCGAATAACTTTTTAGTTACAAGTAAAATACAAAAATCCTCAGACAGGTCGATTTATATTTTTAATTCTGCAAATTTTGGTCTAAAAAAGTTATTAAAATTGGCACCCCCTTGCACCCTCACCCCCCAACTTTTTTTTTCAAATAGCAACCTACCCCTTGTGATACATCATTGGAAAGGTAATTTAATAAGCTTTCCAACAGTGTATGATAAAGCCTAATTTGTTAAAGGGTCTATGAAAAAACGCATGTTTTATTTAAACATTGTTTGTGTGAAATATTACGCATAATATGGTAATTGTTGCCCTATTTCCTACTTGGCACCTTCCTGAGAATCTAAATAAGGTTGTTTTAAACTTATTGTAATATTTTATACCCTGTTGAAAAATGCAATTTTTTTTCTTTTTATTGACCAATTTTATGTTTACTATTTAATCGATTTTAATCCCGTTTTTTTACTGTCCACTGTCAAAGAGCTGAAGGACATCAATTTGAACATTTATAGTGAACTAAAGTTATACTTTACATGTCTTTATAATAAACTAAATTGTGCATTTTATCATTAGCCCTTTACCAAATTAGGCTTTATTATACACCGTTGGAAAGCTTATTAAATTACCTTTCCAACGAAGTGTCACAAGGGGTAGGTTGCTATTTGAAAAAAAAAGTTGGGGGTGAGGGTGCAAGGGGGTGCAAATTTTAATAACTTTTATTTCACCATAATTTGCAAAATTAAAAATAAAAATCGACCTATCCGAGGGTTTTTGTGTTTTACTTGTAACTAAAAAGTTAATCGGGTGATTCCAGACTTAATGCACGCACTGTATATTATTGTCAAACTTTTCTCCTGCGGAAGTATTATTGGGCTTCTTGCAATTCAAATAAAAAATTGCCTATTTTTTATTTTTTGCAAAAAAAAAAACATTTCTTGTATTTTTTTAAGAAAAAGTTATCTACGTCCTTGCAGACAGATATGAATGTATCTTTTAAACGATCATTATGGTTCACAGGTTTTTGGTACTTTGAAAGGAAAAGTAAAATACTCTTGTTAAGGTGGCTACGAGGAGTATAATAATAGACATTAAACCAGACTACTAGATTCCTATTATGTATGTACAGATAAGTAGATTTTGATCAATAATTATCTTATGTGTGTAACAAATTTAAATTATATACCCTTGTATTAGGGTATTTCAAAAAACAAGTTTTTTGAAAAGTCTCCCCTCATGTCTTGAAAAATACTACCTATAACAAAATTATGTGCGAAAAAAAAGTTCGCATTTTTTAAGCTCTTTCAAATGGTGATCATAAGATGAAGGTTGCTATTTAAGATTCTAATTTTGGGGTAGCTTGGGATAAAAGTTACAACCCCAAAATTTATATACTTTAATATACTTTTTTGTGTATTTGTACATAAAAAAGTATACTCCAATACGAAAAACTAAAAAAAAATAAATAAACCGAAAAAAGTTTTAGGCAAAAAACAGAAAATCCACTTGGTTTCGAATTGAAATTTAATTTTTTTTACCAGACTTGCGGAAATAAATAATGTCTTCTGTATACGCAGGTAGGTTAACATGTATATATGCTTATATACTAATATACACATTTGCAGGTTTTTTTCTATAAAACTATTTTTTATGTAGTTTTTAAAACTGCAAAAATGATTTTGGCGAAATCCTCAAATAATTGGCGATTTTTTTTATGTTCTAACTTAAGGAGAGGGGGATATAATTTTTTTAGTTTCTCCCAACTAGTATTGTTTCTAAATATTAACAAAGAAACCCTCCAAAATTTTCCCAATTTTATATACAATCAGTTTTTATCCGAAAAACCGATACCGATTTTTTTTCAGTTTGAGTGATTTGAGCTACCTCTAAATATTAATCGTTTGGCTCATTTTTGAGTGGCCACCGTTTATTACCAAGGAGCAACTTTTGAGTCTTATCATCATGTACAAAGCAATCTGCGGGGAAACGCTTAGTTTCGACATGAATGGGATGTAAGGCCAATATAGTGTTTAAAATAAGCGTTTCGCCGCAGATTGCTTAATGTCCCTTGAAAGCTCACATGATGATCCATCTAAAACCATCAGTGGTTTTATCATTGTAACTTATCTTCAACCTGCTTTGATTAAAAAAGTCGTCAGTACATTGAACTTTAGATCCCATTTCAATCATGTTCCCATCATCCTATGGAACTCAAATTAAGTGCATACTAATTAGTTTAAACTTCTTATCCTCCTACAGCCAACTCCCTTATAGGGATCTCGGTAGAATCGTTTTCATATTGTGCTTACTTTACAAAATATTTAGGGTGGATCGTTTTCAACAGAGCACTAGATAGGTAGGTTTGAGTGGTTCCGCAGGAGAGTACCGACATAGGCACAATTTCAGACCGTAGGAAATTTTCCTAAAAACAGGACACGTCGTTGCTACAGCAAAAACATTGTTGAAATCAAGTCTGTTATACACCACGCTAACTATTTAGGTTAAAACTGTTTGATATTAACTATGACAATTTCAATATTTTTATCCAAATTTTCTAATAAGTTAGTTTTTTTAAGATGTCTTGTTCATAAAATGCATAGAAGATACAGTGCATTCTATTTACAATCGGTTCTGTTTAAAATTATAGTTCTAAAATGTTTATAACTTATTCAAATGTGAGTAGTAACATTTTTGTATTTCTTTACTAAATAGAATAATTATTTTAGCAAAACTTATACAATTTATTATTAATGTATTACCAATGCTGAATATCCATTAGGGCTAATAATTGCAAACCTTGTTTTAAATCTTTAAAAATCTCTTGATGCAGTTTTAGGTAATTTGGTAGATCATTTATAATAATTTAATTCATACCTTATTATTAGCGAGGCTCTGATTTTACGAAATATCTTTTAGTTTAGAAAGGAAATAAAGATAAGCTTTTTTTACCTAAAACAAATACTTAAAAAAGTTTAATTAGTTAACCAAAGCAACAAAATATTATCAAAATGCACCATTGTCTAGCTCTGGGGAAATATAAAATTACACCATTTTAAAGTTAATTCATCTATAACAATTAAAATCATTAATTATTTTGTTTAAATTTTCCTTTTGAGGACGCACTTCCATCCGCCATTTTCGGTCTGAGATTTTGTGTATATCGGTACTCTCTTTTGTGTAGTGTGTAAACTACCTACCCACCCTAACAAACCTGCCTAGCCAGTCCTCTATTTTTCAAATGATCACTGTATGCAAAAACGTTCAGTACGGCAACAAATTCTCAATGTAGTTACGCCACTGCAACGTTTGTAAATGTAAAAATGCACTTTCGTTTCTCATCCTATCCGGTCTATGAATAAACAAATATATAGATAAATATCAAACATAGGATTGAGACTTAATGTCTCGTGTATTTTTTCTATATAACGTCTAGAAAATTAAGGAAGTATACAATTGTAAATTAAACAAAGTCATTATTACTATAATTAAATATATTAATTGTAAAATAACATTAATATGTGAAATTCTTCATGTTAATGTTAAATTAATTAAACGTAAGATATTATTTTTCTTTAATTTGCAGGTAGTTTTTTTTATTTTTTATTAATTTAAATTGATATTATACAGGTTATTTTAGAAATATTCCTATAAAAAATACCGTTTCAATAAGCCATTTTTATGAGAAAACCTCACATCTTGACTACCTGTGGAAATAAACAGTGATTTAGAAATAGGGTAAAAAATTTTAAGGGGTGATTCTATGTCCAAAAATATAAAAAAAGTTCCTATAAAGGTTGGTCCGGAAATAACCCTCCTAAGGGTACATTTGAAAAGTAGTTTTTATTTAATATATCTGAAACCCTTAAACAACAGCAACAAATTTTTGCACATGCCTTAAAAATTATAAGGGTTATCATTTTATGTAAGTTTTATTTGGTAATTTTACAACAAAATATTGATCTTTAATTAAAATACATAAAAAGGGTATTCTTTATGTTACACCGTAAGGCCAACCGTTTTCGAGAAAATTGCAATTTAAAAAGCATAAAAAATAGAAACTAATAAAAATTTCAATACTGTGGGGTGCTTTTACATTAAAAACTATAAAAAGTATATTTACATACATCCAGGTTCGGAAATTTTAAGAGCACTACAGCCTCTTAAAGAATAACACTTTTAAGGCGACCGTAGCTCCCTTAAAAGCGATTTGTGTACGGATTTTTTTATATTTTTTGATGTAGAATCGCCCTACAGTATTGAAATTTTTATTGGTGCACTTTTTAGTTCCTTTTTTGGGTGCCCAGAACGTGAAATTGCCTTTTAATTGCCATTTTCCTGAAAACCGTTGGCCTACGGTGTTACATAAAGAGTATCTTTTTATGTATTTTTAATTATAGATTAATAGTTTATGGAGGAAATGTCAAAAAATCTACAAATAAAAAAGTTTGGGGTAAAATAGTGATATTACCCCCCTATTTTGCACGCCCCTGTATAAAATTACCAAATAAAAATTACATAAAATGATAACCTTTATCAATGTTAAGGCATGTTAAAAAATTCGTTAATGTGCTTCATAGGGTTCCAGAGATATTACATAAAAACTACCTTAGGGCTCATTTACAACCATTATAGGAACTTTTTTTCATATTTTTGGACCTAGTATCACTTCTTAAAATTTTGTACCCTATTTCTGAATCACCCTGTATGTTCAGATCAGACTATTTAGTAAACGGTTTAGAAAATTTTATATACTGGACCAAAAAGGATTTTATTACTTTTTAGCCGATGCATTGGCTAAAAAGTAATGAAATCCTTTTTGGTCCAGTATATAAAATTTTCTAAACCGTTTACTAAAAATTATTGATAATCGCTATGATCGCTTTTATTATATTAATGTTTGAAATTCGTTGTCTCCGCGAGTAAATTTATTATATTAACGACATTTCATAAATAAAAAAAATTAACATTATTTTAATAAACTTTAATTATTGATATAATAAAACATCGACTTAAATAATGTAGTTTTTATTGATATTACGAACACCTTTCGTTTATAGAAACAAAAATATAGAGCCGATAAATGTTTTTAATTGACCTGAAAAAAGTTTTATTATATCATTACAATTAACTTAATTAACTTAATAATTATTAAATTTCTTAAATAATTATTAAAGAAATTTCGTCAGGTATGACTTTTTGAAGGCCGCAAGAATCAATAGGTACAATATATTGCAATAAAAACGGTCATCGACACAAAATTATTGAAATAATTCTTTCGGTGTATTTTTGTACTTCTTTTAGTTTAGGTAGTTAAATATGGGTTAATTGTACGTTGTTGCTGCCCTACATAACGTTATTAAAAAAATTCTACGCATCTGAAGTTTAATTAAATGAAATAATAGGTACAGTATATTACAGCAGACCTCATTAACTGTAAAAATACGGATAAGGGAGAAAAGAACATTAGACTAGGTTAAGCTTGATATTAATATTTTCACAAAAAAAGTACTTTTTTTCTTCAGTGTAAATAAATAATTTTTTAAGGATTTTCATTGCAAATTAGTAAAACTAATTTTTCTTTATTTATGCCTATTCAAATCTTATCTGACAACTGCGCCTCTCCCAAACTGGGTCAAATAGTGCAATTTAACCTTGTGGTTTTTGCATTACGCTCTATTGGCCGCAATTATTCTATTATTGGTCTTATATTTTATGCTTTTCCTTTATATTGTTTAAATTTTTCACTAGGTTTCCAAGCAAAAATTAAAGGATTAAGGAACTATATAACCTAGGAGTCTGAAATTCGGAATACAATTTCAATTTTAATTTATTCAAAATATTTAAATAATAACAGATAAATAAAATTGGAAGTTATTGGCATTACCTAAACAAGACTTTTTGTTTGTATTGAATGCCAACATTTCAAAATGTATAAAAAGCTAGAGAGAGAGAGAGAGAGAGAGAGAGAGGTATTAGACATTCAAAAATTCATATAAAAAAAAATTTGACCATAAAATTAAAAAAAAAAAGTATTTAGTATTTCACTATGAGAGATAAAATTGAAAACAAAATATGGATAATAAACATAAAGTAAACATAAATAAATTTTAAAGAAAAACTATATTAGGGTGGGGTAAGTTGAACCAGAGGGACAAAAACCAGATTTTTTACGGTAACAAAGGGCGCATCTCGACTTTCAGCGCTCACTGTAACCGTACCAAAATACTGCATAATAATATTATAAAATATTATATTATACTCGATACTATATAAAACTTATAGAGAATTTTAAGAGCTAGAAGTTTGTTCATAACCACTTTTATGCTCTGATGAATAATTGTGCTGAAAATCGAAAAAAAAAACAATTTCACCCCGAACATGGCCATTTTTAAATATTTATTCTCGATTGTTATTATTATGTATAATAAAAAAATAATGATTATTATTATGTATAATAAAAAAATTATTAAAAAAAAATGTTAGAAATTTCTCCTTGACACGTTAACTGCCGTGTGCATACATATTTGTACGCAGAAATATATACAGGGTGTACGGAGAAATATATACAGGGGTGGACATAAATAAAACTTACCCGGTATGCATTTTTATCGTAAGATGCATAATTAGCGAGATAGCCGCACCCAACCCTAAAATACAAGATAGAGGATACCCCTTACTCAAATCATCCGATGAAAAACTAACGAGTGTTTTGTTGCCATCCAATACTACCCTTAAAATATCAGCCCGTGTGCCTTTAATTTTAATTTCAACAAAGGAATTCCTAGTTATTTGACTGGACTAAATTTATTTCGTAGTAATTAATTATCAGCAAATTTTTATTTGCGTTACTAGCGGTAAAAATCCTTTTCGAGTTTACTGGGTTTCACGGTATTTTTTACTGAAAATGTTCCTCTTGTGTTTTCTAACTTTTCGTGACCTTATTACCTATATTTGTTCCATTACTTTAAGGATATGGCAGGATAAAACAATATTTCATCGATATCCGTAAGAGAGCTTGCACATTATAATGTATTATGTATACCCTTCCTTCATAGCAAAGAACCCAGTATTCTTAAGAAATTTTAAATGCAGATAGAACATTGTTTAATATTTTCTCGAAAAAAATATACATTTTTTAAAATATAAGATATACACTAGGTAGGCAATAGGTATTAAATCGTTTTTTAGTTTATAATTCTAAATTCTTTTTTTTAACCATAATCGTAGGCTTTTTTAGAAAAAGGTGTAAATTTCATATGTATATACCGAAAGTAAAACAAAGACGTCTTTGTCCCGAAAAAACACTTTCGGATCATGTGTTGTAGGCAACGTCATATACAATACAAATTTTATTAATGTCAGTGAGTTTGCAAATTGTAACATAACCTCAAAAACAATCATAATTTCTAATTATTATAAATTATTTTTATTCTTAAATGTTAAGTTTTTCTGGTTCATGCCTCGTTCGGGCCTTTTTTGGTAGTGATAAGGTAAACTTTATTTATCGATTAAAGTGCCTTATTGTGACGTTTTCTGTCAAAAATATCACAATAAGGCACTGTATTATACTGTATTATACATCTTGTTAATAATTATAATTATTTTTAATCTCTGATATTACAAAAAAGTTGAATGGTCTATCTGACTTAATAAACTGAAAGTAGGGTTAAAAAAGTTTCACTTTAATTGTATAAACAGAATCAACACTGAGCGATTTTAAAATAGTGATAATGAAACATACGGTTTTTTATCTAATGACTTCAGCACTCTAAACCCCATTTAAGATTTATTAAGGTCCAGATCTGAAATACTATTACCACCAGCCTTACATGTATAATAAGGTATTATCAAATTAACTGCACCCTAATAATATATATTAGGGTTTAAAGGTAATTTAATCTTACCATATCTAAAGTTTCAACTTAAAAATATCACCAATATAAAGTAAAATAAATTTATGGGCTAACACACAACATTTCATCTTAATTTGATAACACTTTACAAACTTATAAAGTCAATAATGTTTATTAATGTATCTATTCATAAAGGCCTATCCAGAAGCTTGCATAAGAATATAAAACATAACAGTGCGATGCCGTGATTGGCTTGATGTGCCGCCATGTATCTTGTAAGCCAATCACCTCATCGCATTCTTATGTTTTATGTTCTTATGCAAGCTTCTGGATATGCCTTAAGCCAGATATAGTCTTTTAAAATGTTGTGCTATAGGCCTATAGAAGAACATAATAAACAAAATGGTCAGATAGAGTTCAAATGAACGCGTGTAGATTGTTTAGTTTTTTTAATTTTCCTTAATATAAAATGAGAAATTTTTAACATGTTGTATACTATTATTATATGAACTTTGTAAACTAAAATTATTGGCAAAAATATTACTTTTAATTTTATTGAAATTGAACTTTTGATCAAGTGACGCGGGACTTTTTTGTTTTGTTTATAATCTACATTGGATTTTTTATCATAGGTTTTGAAAAAAACAAATTCAGCTGGACTTGTTTACTTTAAGTTCCAAATCGCATTATATACAACCTAGATACTACAGGACTTATTTAGTTTTGTTTGTGTTTCAATACTAACATTGATTTTAATGGTATACGTCGATTAATTACTATGGACGCATCCTGCCTTATGATGCTTTATTCGTTAAGTTGAGAGCGCGCTGTCTATCCATAAAAAACCGTGTATAATTTAGGACTTGTTTAGTTTTATTCATAAACTTCTGATTTTGCCATGTTGTTCTGCAGGACTTATTAACTTGAAGCAAATATAAGTGCAAAAATCAACAGAAACCAGTACTAGGTGTACTAATCACGTATTACTTTAAAATAAGACTTGTTAAGTTTTGCGTGAATGCTCCTCAAATGGTGGTCACAGTACCGCGTAGGTCAGTACTGCAGTAAGTGACTAAACTACTGACAGAACTATAATTTGTAATTTACAAATGGACAAAAAGGTTTTAGTTAGAATGTAATAAAATTAACCAAATCAAAGAATAAGCCCGTAAAAATATTAAGATGAGTAATAAGACAATTATTATTAATTTGCGATGAAAAAAATATAAAAGTTGGTTTGACATATTATAAATCGTTAAAAAATAATCTTCCGAATTACACATGATTCTTCGAATTATCGGGAAAATTCACAGTTCTCATTTAAATTTGCTGCAGGGACGACGCCCCGGTCGTAATTATTTCCAGAGAGCTAATTTTCATGAAAACAGTGAATTTTTCTCGCATATATGATAATTTTTTCGAAATTTCCGATTCAGCTTCGGGTGAACGTTTCCCGGAACTAATAGTATACGATAACTTTTTTTGATGAAAATAATTAAGTTTTTATTAATATTTGGATTCTTAATTTGCTACAAAATGTAATATTAAATTTGAAAATTACGGACAAACAAGGTGCAGTCATTTCACTATTACTTTAAGGGCGTTATTTGTTTAAAGCAACTTAAAGTTTATTGTTTGATATTAAAAGCAAATTTACATACAATTTTAACATTTTCTGAAGGCGACCTTTCAACCTAAAGGTTTGGCAAGCTAAAAGGTTACATTAAAATACCTTTTGTTGTAGTGAGGTGATTTAATTGGTACAGAAATTATATATTTAAAATACACTGTTAAAAATGTTAACGTTTTAAATGAAAATATTTAGCATATATAACAACGATGGACTTATTTAATTTTTACTATAAACCCTTTATTTAATTTGGCTACCTAATACTTATGGGTCTGATATATCAGATTTGGCATAACGTTAATGGTGAAATTGGTATGCAATAATAAGGTACCTATGTTATAAACGAGCCCTAATAACATCTAAAAACACAATGTATATTTCGTTATTTTTAATTCTATAAAGGCATGTCAATTAATTTTAGAAATTGGATTCTTTTCTGTACAAGTACTTTAAAATACAATGTAACTTTTATGCTCGTGTATAAAAAAGTTGAAAGAAGAAAGATCACATTTCGAAATGTCAACTTTTATAATTTTTCCACATTTATCCGCATTCAACTATACATTTGATCTGGTTGATCAACCAGATAGTTTTCATTTTTATATTTACTTTAACTATCTGGTTGGGGACACCGGAATATCAGTTAAATATGGACCAACTATCATATGGTTATCTGAACCTTAAAATTAAATACTAACAATATTATTATACAGAGCGGTCTAAAAGTCACCCCCCCCTCTCTCTGAACTTTTGAACGAGTTTAGATATCGACTTCAAATATAGAACTCTTAAATAAGACAACTTAAACTATCTTTAAGCATATATTTGATACTTTTAGCTCTTAAAATGTGGGCAGGGGGGCATTGGCCGACATTTTTTTAAATGGAAAGGTGGGTCATGTGATACATCATAAAGCTTATAAAATTCTCCATTTAACTGTATATTTTTAGTTTTTTTTTTTTGGTTTTAAAATGGGGTTGAAAATGGGTATTTTTGTCAAAATTTCTCTAAAAAATACAAACAATTTTTTAAAAATGCCTAATTTCATAATGAAAAAAAGTAAATTATACTTTTAAACTAATTTTAGTTGACATAAATAAAAATTAACAAAAAAAAACTTAAAAAATGATTTTTTTAGCACAAAAAACTGAAAAATCAAAACCTTAAAAAACATGTTTAAAATTTTTAAAAATGTATGTATCACACGACCCCCCTTTCTATTTAAAAAAAATCCCCCCATGCCCCCCTGCTCACATTTTAAGAGATAAAAGTATAAAATATATGCTTAAAGATAGTTTAAGTTGTCTTATTTAAGAGTTCTAAATTTGAAATCGATAACTCAACTCGTTCAAAAGTTAAGAGGGGGGGGTGACTTTTGGACCGCACTGTATATTAACTCCTTCCGCTCCAGCGAGTTTTTCAAGGTATAGGTCCCTATACCAGATTAAAACCTATATGGAAAATCCCGTAAACGAATATGTGGATATTGTGGTAAATTTTGCTTTACCTAAAAATATCCAAAGGTGGATACAATGGAGAGGAAGGGGTTAACAGTAAAGTAAAATTGTATTTATAGGAATGGTTAAATTTTAATTATAATATATGGTTTATTTGACAATAGTATGTTTGTATGTGGAGATCTGTAGCTTTTTTGAGATGCTTAATCATGAAAAGGGTCTTTGTAGATTTAAAGCTCTTCTTGAAAGCCTTTTTTATAATAATATAACCTTTTATTATTAATCATAAAAAGTCTTATAACCAAAAAGCCTTCTAGAGAGTATACCAGTGAACGCGAAGCATTTTCTGCTTATTTTCACGGCTTGTTTGCAATAAATAATCTGTTTATTGTGTCACTAATACTTGTTAACAGTAGTTTTTCTCATATTTTTTCTTTCTAGTACATATTAAATTAAAATTATAAAAGAACTACTGTTATTTAATTATAGTTAAAGACAAAAAGGTGCACATGGGTATTGTTTGTAAAGCTTATTAATTTGCTGTACAATTTGATTTGGTAGTTTTTGAGACGATCCCAGGAATAAATACTAGCTAAAGCTAATTAACCTTTTTGCCTACATCTATAAACTAAATAAGTAGTTCCAAAACTCTTTGTCAGCAAGTACCTATATTTCATTAAAGTTCTTTGTTTAAGCAGTGGTTTTCAATAAGGTTTTTATCCATAATAAAATTATTGTTACTTTTTATCCTAGTAAAAATTTTACGTGAGAAAAACGTAATTTCTTTTTAATGTATAAATGTCCCGATTTCTAACGTTGGGAGCCTAACGTTAGAGCCTACCTCTAAAAGTTTATCTAACGTTTGGTAAAAACATAACATTAGATAAACGTTATTCTATCTTTGGACCCTAACGTCTGCCACCTAACATTTAGATCAAATTCATCTAACATTAGGCCAAGTCGTTCTAACGTCATTTTCTGCCGTGACTCAGTAGGGCTAAAACAGAAAAACAAGGCCCGACGCGCCGAAAATAGATAGATCATATGTTAAGTAAATTGTTTTGTAACCTGAAATTTGGATAGATTTTATTTCAGTCTATGGCACCGTAGAAAAGAAGTTTTTTTTCAATGGATGCATTTCGTACTTATAAAGGGGTAGAGTTTGGAGAGACGGCCGTTGTTTGGAGGGTATTTTTAACAAGCTGATCCCATGTAAGGTTATTGGATAGGGTAATGCCCAGATATTTAACATGGTCTTCCCAGTTAATGTTGATCATTTATCTGAATGGGTTGGAATAGCTCGATGGAAGAAACACTAAATTGTCCAACCTCGGCGCTATCTATATCATATTCCTAACTGTAATGAAAGATTTTCCACCACAGTAAGTAATAGTCCATTAAATATCCTAATTAGTCTGTTTTACAAAGATAGCAATTAAATTGTTAAAGGCCGTTTAAAACAGTGGAAATAATTGTAGCCGACAGAGTAGGCGGATTTCTCGCAAGTAAATATTCAGTTAAAGGCATTCCTAGACAACCCTATTTTCCAAAATAGACGTGAAAGTGATAGTAAACAATTAATGTACGTAGCAGTTTGCTTTGCGGATATTATGCGCAACTAAAAAGATCAAAATAGACAACTTTGTCCTTTGAAATTCAACGACTTTCGATTATCTAGATCCCTGAGGTACAAAAAGTTTAGGTAGGTATTTTAAACTTTTTTTTCGTATGTGATAATATTTTTTTGTTTCTATTTGAGTCTTAACCCTTAACTCCAAGCATATTAAATTTTACGTCAAGACTAATTATCCGTAATTTTTACGATTAATGTTTTCTAATTATTAGAAAAAATTTAATGGTAAAACAATTTAAAGTTTTTAAAGAACATTATTTGCTGAACATATTTTAATACAAATTTTAATTACTTCTTTAGTTTTGACTCGCATGTGGTGCAAATTTTGGCACGATGTTCCAGGCAAGATTGATCACCATATGATTGGCTATCGTATAATTTGCGATGCTTACCTTTCTAGGATTACAATTGCCTAAAGGCCAGTTGTACTAACAATGGATTAACTTTAAACTTAGATATAGTTGAAGGTCAACAATCCAGAATACAGCATTTTTAACTTATACTCAGTTTAGTCGAGATAATCGTAGTTTAAGAGTGGCATATTGTTTAAGGTGCAAGTGGCCCTAAAAGAAAGCCAAAAACAGAAACGAAACGAAAAACAACCGCTTTAACGTGAAAAAGCTCGCTGACCTCATAACTCAAAATAGTATATTATAATATAAATATTATATCCTTCTTTAGCCAAATCTGACTGAAACCTCTTTTACATATGAAGGGAGCGAGGTACTTTAGGAGTCAGCGAGCTTTTTCATATTAGACAGATCGCTTAATTGTATTTTTTATTCAGTTTTTTTACATTCTTTTTGTAAAAATAAACTATGGAAGAAAATTTGTTTTATCCTCGGCAGTATTTTAATTTCTATAATTTTATGTCAATAGTATACTAGTATTTGTGGAAAAACATCTCTATTTGCTCCGCTCCCATTTCAACTTCAGAGCAACGGATTTGCCTTAATAATAGCTTAAAATTAACTGTTAAACGGATTGAATAATTATATTGTATACAGAATTACCCTAATTAAATATATGCTCGCATAACCAATTAAAATTAAAATAATTGCGAAACAAATTACAATTTCCCTTTATAAAAGTAATTGTTTGTTTATAAGTTTCTATGTATTATTTTATTAACCTCATTATCAACTGAAAGAAAAAAATATATGTTGTCTGTCAGCATTAATAGGTGGATAATTTTAAAGTGTTATTTCCATTGTTAACCCCTTCGGGAACGTTCAAGTATTACATAACGCAAATTGTACCAAAATTCATACACTTCATACCCCGGTTCTCGCGTTTTCATATTTTGGCTACCCCTCCTAATAGGGGGTGTGTTAGGGAGAGTATCCAAAATATTAAATCTCTACAGCCTTAAATAACGCGAGAACCGAGGTATGAGTGTATTAATTTAGGTACATTTTGCGTTACGTAATACTTGAACGTTCCCTTCCGCTCCAGCCGATTTTTCATGGTATAGGGATCTTTTATAGTGTGGTTACAATACAAGGCACTCAGACCTAAGATCCATTGTGGATGGATATGGAAAATGCCGTATACGAATATCCAACTGTGGATATTGTGGTAAATTTTGCTATACCTAAAAATATCCATATGGATATGTAAAAATTCAGGAAAATAGTATAATCTGCCTTAACCCTTAACTGATGAGGTGGTTAAAACATAACACAACTGGTGACCTGGTGCCATTTAGGACCCCATATTTCAAATTTTAAAAAATCCTAATTTTTGTTGTTGTTTGTGTTATTTTTTAGTGTCAATGTGAACCTTAGTGTTTATTTAATAGTCTGGTATAGTAATTACCTTCTAAAAAAATAACAGGTGGCGACACTAAAATAAAATATAATTCGTGTCATTGGCACATGCCCTCAAAATATGAAATAATTTATTATGGTGGGGTCACGAATGGCACCACCAGTTAAGGGTTAATATTACCAAACAAAAAAGAGAGTTACGAGTGGTACTTTATAAGGTCCCATCCGCAAACTTTTTTTTTGTAAAAGTAAAGCAGTCTGTATATTTTTTCTTCAGTGTCAAATAAAAAAAGATAATTCCAGAAAGTTCAAGAAATTATCTTCTATTTTTAACACATATTTTATTTTACTGCCAATAAAATATTATGGTGCGAATAACCATTTTTAATTATAAAAAATCGCCCACTCCAATTTTTATGACTAAAAAAATATATAAAGAAAAATGTGAATGTGAAAGATTATTTCAAGTCAATGACGCATATATTTGAAACACCTACTCTGATAATGTTGATTTGCCTTTTTTAGTTACCATGGTCACTATACAACCCACTGTGTGGCAATTGTTTAGTGGTAATGATAGAGATGTGATGTCTAATGGAGTTAGAGAGTGTTAGTTACACTGAAAAAAAAACGATCTGCTTTCGCGGAGGTTAATGTTAAATACTACGAAAATCTAGCATTAGTTTAAGTTTTTTGTCACTCCCTTAGGGATCATAATATATTATTATATTATTTACAGCGCCTGCTCTAGAATAATATTATACGGTAGTATCGAGTTTTCAAAAAAAAATCAAGAACGAATAATCCGATCGACTTGTAATTTTTAGAAAAAAATCAATTTCTACCAGGGTAATATCCCTATTGTTTTTAAAAGTAATCCCCCCAAAAACAAAATAGTTATGGGGGTGGAACTTTTTTAAAAATCGACAAAAGCTGAAAGAAAATTTCGATTAACCTAACCTTTTCAGGAAAAATTACCCCTAATAAGGATCAATTTTACCAATCTTAAAAGTAATCCCCCCAAAAACAAAAAAGTTATGGGGGGTTAAACTGAAAAAAAAATAAAAAATATTATATATGAGTATAACAAAAAAGAAATACATAGAATTATACTGGGCGAGGTTTAGTTCGACAGAGAGTATCTTTGCAGACAGCATCGCATACTCCCGATCGACTATTCTTCCACCTAACCCAAAGAAGAAAAACATATACAGATATGACACAAAAATACACAGATTAGTTAATTGCATAATACAAACATAAATTATAAATATAAAATAAATTAGTTCAATTAAAATCTTAATTTTAATGGGCGTAGAATGTGACACATAAAAATAAAAATAAAAATAGAGAAAAAAAAACTGAAATTAATAATATAGACTAAGTATTATAGGAAGGTAATTGTTTTTCAAACGTTATTTTAAATAGCCATTTTTTAAATGAACCTATATTTCTTATTTCCTTTGCATCAGCAGGTAAATCATTTAAACACTTTGCAATGTCATACGAGAAAGACCGTTTATATAGTTTTCGATTATGTTTCGAAATAGTTATAGTACCCTGGAAACGAATATTATGATTTTTAATTTATTTGTTTTGTTAGTTTTTATTAAAATCCTAAAAATAATCTTTTGTGATCACTTGATAAACGATTAATTTAAAACAAGAGTAAAAAAATTGACCACCCCTTAATAGATAGTTATTTTTGCTTTTCTTCGTATATTGCATGATTATGTATGTAAAAGCTACTAAAAAGTCCTTGAAATGCATACAAATTAAATGTTTTACTCATACGGTGTGTTTCCTGTAGTCGTCTCATGCGTAAAATATACCAAGACTGGACACATTGTTCATTGTTACATACTTCTTCTTTGGTTAAGTAAAACCGGATTAAAACATTTACAGTGCAGTACCCAGAAATTAGAAAATTTTATATATATTTTTTTAACGAATATAATTGACAAAGTAACTATCCCGCAGTATTTTTAAAAGTACATTAAAATTGCATTAAAATTTTTAAAAATGCATGGAAGACAGTTGTTGACAACGCTTTGGTAATTTTTTTCCCGGTTGGTGCCTACTACGAAAATAACTATAAAACTTGCGTGAAAATCTCTGAATCTTGCAACTATGGTATGTTTCATCAAGCAAGAGAGTAAATTAAAAATCGCACAGAGTAGTTTATTTTATAAAACATAATTATATTCTTTACACAAACATATACTATTCAAGCCTGTTGTAAAAATATTTACTGTGCGATTTTTAGTTTACTCTCTTGCTGATGAAACAGACCATAGCATCAAATTTACCTGTAGGCATGCGCAGTGATTAAATAATTCTAAATAATTCTAAATAAGTAATTCTAAACAAACTTGCATAGCGTCAAACTTGCGTTAAACTTGCTTCTTGAAAAGGCGCCTTAAAGTCATTATAAAACGTACCTACAAAACATCGTAATTTACATGCATTTTACCATGGTAATTTCTAATATTGTATCAACCAAAATAGCAAATTACCATGAATAAAATGCAAAATACGATGGTATTTAGATAATAAGTATTGAATGTTGTGAATTTGACTTTTAAAGGTTTCCCTTTTAAGTCGTATACTACTCGTGATAGACGAAGCTCGACTTCGTTAATCATTCAGTTTGCCGTAATAAGATTACCAGCTCTCTTCATCATTTTTACTTTAATATTATACAGTAAAACATTTTTAATTTTATTATTCGAAAAATGCATACTACTTCCGCTAGATTAGAAGTTATCTGGATCTAATCCTGAAATATTTGATGATGTACATCAAATTAGCAGGCTAACTATAGTCGCTATAGTGAATTTAGTCTACGTAATTTCAGAAAAAGATTTTATAAAGTCATCACTCTTTAATCAATATATTAGATTTAAAACTTTTTTTAGTGGCAGAAAACAATATGTGGCGCCACCTATAGCCTCAGCATTAAATTGATGTCCCAGCGACGTACAATTTTGATGACGCTAAGATTTGACCAAAAACTGACGTCTTGTCGACGATATGAGTATGTATGACGTCACAAATTTGACCTAAAATTGAGGTCGATAGTACGTCGGGGACCAATATGACCAAAAACTGAAGTCTTGTTGACGTCTGATATGCTACGTATGTGTGACGTCACGAATTATACGTGACGAAATGGTCTCAGTACCGAGGGGGGTCTAAAAATAGGAAATCTCGGTGAAGTAATTGCTTTTAAAGATAAATTAAGAGAAATGTAAAGGACAAGAAGAACCTAAATGCTGGTATAATAGAAGTGATAACAAATTTAGTATAAATTTAACCAGACATCGACCACCTAGGCCTACAGACTTTTATTGTTCTTTTAAGAAAGGGGAAGACAACTTGTAATTTATTCAAATTTATTCAAATTAATGTTCCACAAGAGAGTCTTTAAAAATAATTATTCGTTTAATTAGAAACATTATTATACAAGTGACTATTATTTTTACCAGAAACCGGAAATTTGTCCAGAACCGGAACGATTACAATTATTAAATTTATTGTATATTGTATTAACAGAACATTAAATTGTTTGTAATTGGGTATAACAATCCAATTTCACGAGTTTCAAATCTATTAAGTGAGAACTAAATCGAGTTTATATCATCTTATTTAAAATACAATGATAAAATTCTTAAAATTGCTTAAAATTATGAATAATTTCAGTTAAAACTGCTACCAATAGCAAGTTTAAATAAAAAATAAACTTTATCATGCCTGAAAATAACTTGCAGCGTACATAGAAATGTTTCCACTTTCTTTTTAACATTAATGATTTATTGTTTATCAAAAGCACAATTATTTAAAATGTATTTGAAAATAATAATTAAATTCAGTGACAGGCCTAAAAGGCTGCATTAAAATCAATATGCATTAATTTATGTGCCCTAGAGACACATTGTTTTTGATACTATGGAAAATAGTTAATTATTTATCTAGCGCTAAAATATGTTTATAGATACGGCTAAAATTATGTATAAAATTAATAACGTTAATTATAAGTTACTTTAACTTTGTATCTCATGTGATAACAGAAGGTAATAACTGTTTTGGAGAACTCGAAAGTACATACATTCAAAAAAATTAAATTATAAATCATTACTGGCAAAAATTTATACATATATGTATATATGAATAACTAATAAAAAGAACAGTATGGGGCAATAGGTTATGAGGTTCTCATCAATAAAATATTAAAAACAATATTAAATTTTTACATGTTATTTTGACTATCTATAATACAGAATGAACTAAAAACTGGATCATAAATGTTTAGCACTAGGTCTCTCTACATAAAAAATATTTATTTATACACTGAACTAAAACTATATACGTAATAGCGATAAAAATTACAGCAGTTTTGACAAGATTAATGTTTTAAATTAGAACAAAGGAATTTTTATTATATAGGCTCAAAATTAGTAAATTTTTTCTTGGTATTACGTACATTTTTAGTTCAGTGGATTATAATAACGTGCTGATGAACAGGGTGTTTCCTGAACCATAAATGAATTCGTATTGTTTTACTTATCATAAATCAAAACTTAATCTTAGATATTACCATCTAATATATGTGTTAACATCTTTATGTTAACAAGGTAGCCAACTGTCCCAGTCTCAATTTACCTTACATATAGAGTGAATCAAATGTAACGCCTCATGAGGCAGGAAACCAAGGCTAGAAACACAAATTGTCCGCAGGATCTGAACTCTAGGGTATTGGCCAATAATTGTGAAATATCTGACCAAGGGTTTCATCAAAATATTTCGTGAAGTACCACATCCATATTTGATCAAATCTTGATAAATGTAACCAACATTATGGGACAGGTTTAAATGAGTTAAAGGAGGGACTTTTTCTGATATTTTGCTAATCAGACGAAATTAAATAAAAACAGTAAATATCTCACTGGAGGAGATAATCCTAATATCGCAAAATTCCGCAGAACATTAATTAATTACACAGGACTACAAAAACAAAAATAATAAGGTTAGTTTTTTATAAACCAGACTATATTTTTTCTATGTATTTTTGGGCGCTGAAAACGAAGACAAAGAAAAAATTTTTTGACCCTCAAAATCTTGAGATTTAGCGCACATTGGGTTTTTTTGTATGCATTCAAGGCCAAAACAAAAACCTCAGGATTTCAGAAAAAGTTTTGGGTCAACTTTCGTTTGCAGGAATTCAGCTACATTTTCAAAAAAAAAAAATGCCCTTGTGGACCCCCTGAAATGGCAATCGTTCTTTGCGGAAATACACCGCTTTTTTTTCTATGGCGATATTTTATATATTTTTTGCACTGGCAAAAACACGGTATGGAAATCTGTTATCGTTAAAAATGAAGCATATTACAGTTATTTTGGCCCCCCTGAATCCGAAAATGATAATCGTTCTTTGCGGAAACCATTTTTTTCAGGACGATTTTTTATATATTGTTTTTTGACAAAAAAAAAACTTAATGGAAATAGGTTATCGTTAGAAATGAGTATATTCTAGTTATTTTTGGCCCTTATCCTAAAATGGTAATCGTTCTTTGCGAAAATGCACCATTTTTTTTTTCTATTGCGATTTTTTAAATATTTTTTGTTTTGGGAAAAAAACATTATGGAAATCTGTTATTTTGGCCTCCCTGCATCCTAAAATGGTAATCGTTCTTTGCAGAAATGCATAATTTTTTTTCTTTGGACTTTTTCTATTTAGAAAGGTTATCATTTTCGGATTTAGGGGGGCCAAGATAATGATAACGTTTTTAACGATAACAGATTTCTATAACGTTTTTTTGTTAAAACAAAAAATATATAAAAAATCCCCATAGAAAAAAAACGGTGCGTTTCCGCAAAGAACGATTAATATTTTCGGATTCTGGGGAGCCAAAATAACTAGAATATATATTGTTTCTAATTATATCAGATTTCCATAACGTTTTTTTTTGCAAACAATAGAACTATAAAAAAGCGCCATAGAAAAAAAAATGGTGCATTTCCGCAGAAAAGTTGTCATTTTTGAACTCAGGAGGGTCAATTTAGTTAGATGGTAACTAATTTGTAACGAAAGTTTGGTCAATGTTTTGTTATGGAAATATTGCTGAACAGAAAAAAAAGAATTATAACTAATTATTTTTGCCCACCTTATGGAATTTTATTTATTGAAATTTTATTGCTTCTTTTTAAATAGACGGCTCCTTAAACACTTGTTGCGAAAAAAAAGATTATTTTCGGATTTTACCAGCTTAATGATAAAATTTTGCGTTGTGCTTTTGAAACAAATTATGGATCAGGGAGGTCTTTTATTGTCAAATTTTTATAATTCGCTAAAATAAACTTGAACCGATATCCCACGTTAAATTCGAGAAAAAGTATATCAATTTTTTTTTATTGTACAATTGATCCTTATAATAAAATTTTTCCTGAAAAAATTACCTTAATCGGTATTTTCTTTCAGCTTTTTTTAATTTTTTTTAAGTTTAACCCCCCATAAATTTCTTGTTTTGGGGGGATTGCTTTCAAAAACAATAGGGATCTTCTCCTCATAGAACTGGACTTTTCCTGAAAATTTCAAGTCGATCGGATTATTCGTTCTTGAGTAATCGTGCACACTATACCGTGACATCAGACTGACGGACGGACAAACAGACAGACGGACATTTGAAAAAAAAAGTTGCTTATTTTTTCATGAAACAAATTTATATCCAAGAATTTTTTGTCTAGGATGATTTTTGCTTTTTTTTTAAATTTGAAACTACCGCATAATATTCTTCTAGCGCTGGCGCTGTGAATAATATAATAAGTTACAGGATCGGAAAAGAATATTAAAAAGAACAAGAAGAAAAAAATCAAGATATATTGCATGATTACAAATTAATTTTTTAGGTAAAGATATTGAGATGTTGTGTGGTTTCTACCTTAATGTCTTCCTTTATGTCTTTAATTTACTCTTCAGCATCTCTTCAGAAAAAAAGGTTAAGCTAATGTTGATCATTACAGACATATAATTTAGATCGTCACAAAAAATATTTTAAATAATAGCATGAAGTAAAGTATTCAATTTTTTGCTATAGACCGGTTGCCTCAAGTAAGGCAAATCAGTCGTTTTATAGATATTAGGTATATAAAAATTATAGATATTAGCAGTACCCGGCTTATTTCCAGTTATAGTCCAGTCTTCAGGTCAATAAAAGAGGCTTTACTTGTAAATAATTCAGGGAGTTTTAATTTTCGGTTTATTGGGTTGGGATTAAGGCCGCAAATAAAAAAAAATGCGACAGAGCTAGATTTGGACTTTTTTTAACGCATTTTTCACAAAAACCGGATTTTTCAAAATACTTATAGCCAATTCACCGCCTTAAATGTTAGTTACACTGTAAGTTTTTAGATTTATAATTTTGTTTTTTCGAAAAACCAACATTTTTCTTTGGGTCTCGGTTAGGAAGGTTTTTATGCGTAATACAATGGTGATTTTCAATCGAACATCGGGTTATTTAAGATAATGGAGCACAAATATGTGAATTATTTTAAAATTTGTAATTTAACGTAAATAAAAAAAAAGCTCCAGATTTTTTTAATTTTTACCCAAATTTTCTTAGGGGCATTCCTAACCGACTCAAAGAAAAATTTTAGTTTTTCGAAAAAAAAAATAAAAATCGAAAAACCTATAAATCGTACAAAAAAAAAATACATGGAATAATTTTTTTGTAAATTTGGTCCCCTTTATTTTTATATAATTGGGAAAAATTAAGTTTTAAATTTTATTTTTTGTGAAAAGAATATTGTATTTATTGAACTGATTTCTTTTGGAAATATTTATAAAACATATTAAGAATATATATATATATTTTTTTGCATTTTTAGTATATTTTGAGGGGGCGTCTTTCAAAAGAATGATAAAAATACTAAAAATAGAATATTTTTTAGGTTTAGTTACTAGTATTTAGTCTTATGAATAGAATCCCGTTGGAATTTTTACTCTATGTGTTACAGGAAGCCCAAAAACTCTGGAGCCGTTTATAAAGTGATCAAGATATACTAAAAATGCAAAAAAAAAAAATTATATTCTTAATATGTTTTATAAATATGTCCAAAAGAAATTACTTCAATAAATACAATATTCTTTTGACAAAAAAAAATAAAAAGATTTTTTTTCCAATTATGAAACGAAAAGTCCCCTTAAAGCTTTTTACTTCAATAAATACAATATTCTTTTGACAAAAAAAAATAAAAAGATTTTTTTTTCCAATTATGAAACGAAAAGTCCCCTTAAAGCTTGTTGAATCTACTAGAAGTATGTCTGAAGAAAAAAAAATTATATTTGAATGGTATAAATTTAATTTTAATAGCTTCAACAATGCAAAAAAAATACTGATTCGTCTTAGGTTAGACACCTGAAATAATTAAATCCAATTACTTTATTATATTACTTAGGTTTATTAAATAACAGATAGTTGTGTTGACTTAAAAAAAAATAGAATAGGTATATCTACACTCAGAAAATTTCGTTGTATTTTTAATACTGAATTTTATTTGTTAATACATATCTTTTATTTATAACGCCACCATTGGTATTTAATTCTTTACTTCTGATATTAAATACTGCAATATGTGTATTGTATACAAAATGTTGTCATACTAACATAGAGAGCGTGCTGGTACATTTGGATCCCCATGTGTTTATTAATACTGTAACATTTGGTTAATTATATCACAGTTATAGTTTGGTATACTTTAAGTTGTAGTTGTTGTGTTATTGATCTAGTTTAAAGTATGTTACAGTATTTAGTAAAATAACAATCGGTAAATAATACCAAAACTTTGATTAGTAATAATACAGAGAAAAGTAAAAAAAGAATCGATTATTTTCTCAGTTTGTAATTGTGTGTGGTTGAAATCTTTATATTATAACTAATCAAATTTTGGTATTATTAGCGATTGTTAACTTTTCTGAATACTGTAACATACTTTAAACTAGATCAGTAATACAACTTAACAACAACTCAAAGTATACCATACTATAAGTGTGATGCTTTACCAAATGTTACAGTAATTTTTACTATAACATGCTAGTATTAATAAACACATGTTGCGTGGGAATTAAAATGTACCACCAAGGTCTCTATGTTAGTATGACATTTTGTATACAATACACACATTGCAGTATTATTAATATCACAAGTAAAGTATTAAACACCAGTATTGGCGATTTAAATAAAAAATATGTATTAACAAATAACATTCAGTATTAAAAATCCAACGAAATTTTCTGAGTGTAGTAAGAATACATGCTATACTACTACTTTAATGATTTAATGAGCTGGAGAATTATTTAATATAAAAACGTAATCTTTTAATTCATTACATGCTAGTTGCTTATATGGACATCATGTATTCATTAATTTCTATACAAGCTGTTTATAAAATACATTAGGTTCCTACCCTAAGGAAATTGACTCGATTTAAACTGACGTCGACAAGACAAAAATGAAAACACAGTTTTTTCATCGTGTTGCCGTTGTTTTTACGTCGTGTCTTTAGGAATACAAGGTAAAAAATTAATGTAAAATACATTTAAAACACTTTAATAAAAATTTTTACTATACTTGACTATTTTTAATTTACGTAAACGCAGGACAGGGGCGCATCCACGGTGGGCCGTAATGGGAGATAAAATAATTGTAAAATTTGTAGAAAATTATTTTTTTTTTGATACTCATTTCCATGAAATAATCAGAGGGATTGAAGCCTCCTTACCAGAAAAAGCTGTAAGGGGCGCCAAAATAAGTTTTTTTTAAGGTATATATTGAGTTCAAGTCCAAACCATAAACCTTTAAATTCGTAAAAATTTTGGCTTACGACGCTAGAGATTTCTCAATTTTTTGTAAAATTTGGAATTGTACATACCTGCAGCCGCCTGCAGCACTAGGGTTTTCTCGAGTTTTTGTTAAATTTTGAATAATAAAACTGTTTAAAAATTAAAATAGATCATTAAGTTCGTAAAAATTTTCTCCTGTTGCACTAGAGCTTTTTTATGTTTTTTGTTTTTATTTAGAATTGTAAAACTTAAGTGTGAAATTCTTAAAAAAAAATCCTGCAAGGTGATATATATTTTTTTCTTTAAATGTGGCAGTGTAGTAAAAAGGTTTGATGTTAGCAGTTTGTTTTCTAGTAGTTTCGAGACGCGCTCAGTACTTCGACAGCTATAGACCAAGCGATATTTTGGCGATTTTTAGAACTAAAAGCTGTTTTCTATGACTTTTATTATTATTGGAATATTTTAATGAAATTTGTACTAGGTATTCCTTTACATATTGTTTCCAAAAGGTGATAAAAATAAATTTAAATTAAATGTTTTTATTTTAAACCTGTTTTGTGCTATGATATTTTTAAGAAGAAACACGCTTCTTTATGTTCAAATTCTGTTTAAGAGAGAAGTCGGTTACTTTTTATTAGTTTTAAGCTTTAATGTTATCATTACACATTACACATACATTTTTTTTTGTAGTTTTTTTAACAAAAAAAATATGTTCCTTACTTTTTAATTTTTTATTGCACCCCTATATAGTCTTCCACACGGTATCACGCGCACTCTCTTCTTTACGTCATAAGCATCATAAGGTATGCGTGCGTTCCAGTGAGAGGCATCACATTAATTTAATGGGAATTTTAAAAATTAAAAAATAAATAGTGTGTTCCATTTAAAAAATTAAAGTTGAGTGCCACTTCCGGTACAGCCGGAAGCGGCACAAGCATGAAAATATTTTTAGTCGATTGGCCATATTCAAATACCCAAAATATCAGACTTTTAAAATAGTTGGTTCTCCATAAACTTTTAATAGACCACTTCCGTGAATAACCCTGTATATACAGTGCGTGCATTAAGTCTGGAATCACCCGATTAACTTTTTAGTTACAAGTAAAACACAAAAACCCTCGGATAGGTCGATTTTTATTTTTAATTTTGCAAATTATGGTGTAATAAAAGTTATTAAAATTTGCAACCCCTTGCACCCTCACCCCCCAACTTTTTTTTTTTCAAATAGCAACCTACCCCTTGTGACACTTCGTTGGAAAGGTAATTTAATAAGCTTTCCAACGGTGTATAATAAAGCCTAATTTGGTAAAGGGCTAATGATAAAATGCACAATTTAGTTTATTATAAAGACATGTAAAGTATAACTTTAGTTCACTATAAATGTTCAAATTGATGTCCTTCAGCTCTTTGACAGTGGACAGTAAAAAAACGGGATTAAAATCGATTAAATAGTAAACATAAAATTGGTCAATAAAAAGAAAAAAAATTGCATTTTTCAACAGGGTATAAAATATTACAATAAGTTTAAAAAAACCTTATTTAGATTCTCAGGAAGGTGCCAAGTAGGAAATAGGGCAAAAATTACCATATTATGCGTAATATTTCACACAAACAATGTTTAAATAAAACATGCGTTTTTTCATAGACCAAATTAGGCTTTATCATGGAAAGCTTATTAAATTACCTTTCCAATGATGTATCACAAGGGGTAGGTTGCTATTTGAAAAAAAAAGTTGGGGGGTGAGGGTGCAAGGGGGTGCCAATTTTGATAACTTTTTTTAGACCAAAATTTGGAGAATTAAAAATATAAATCGACCTGTCTGAGGATTTTTGTATTTTACTTGTAACTAAAAAGTTATTCGGGTGATTCCAGACTTAATGCACGCACTGTATATATATAAAATGATAGTCATAGAAAACTAGTTTACATATAGGTAAAGGTTAATACAGGTATAGTGAAAGTAAATTGCATTATATGATTATTTTATGCTAGAACGTAATAAGCTTAGGGTGCAAGATACGCTATTGAGGAAAATAAAAAAAATTAAAATGCTTAAATTTTAAAAAAAATGTTAAAAAGTTGCTTCAAATTTGCTTAAAATAATAATAATAAATTATAGTAATAGTAATAATATTAAAAAAATTATGTCAATAAGTTATACCGTTTTTGATATATGAAGTAAATATTCTAAAAATGTTCTTTAAAAGTACGCTAGCTCCCTTGAGAAGCGATTTAGCTCAAACGTCCATAAAAACTTTTTCACACGTTTTGAGAGGTAAAATCTGATATCTAAAATAATTTTTAAATATCTCATATATTTTTGTTAAGAAATGAAAATAATTTTTTCTCAAAAACGCATCGATATATACATTTTTTGATTTGGTCTTAAAAAGATGCCAACGCTCTAAATAATTAAATAATGAAAAAAAAACTTGGGTTATATGAGAGTGGAGCTAAATATTGTTTTCTATGAAAATGATATCTAGCACACTCTTTTGTTCTTTAGAAAACGTCATATCGCACTAGTTTGATATTTTTATATCACACTCGTGTGATATTTATGTATGGAGGTTTGCCTAATTTTATTTAGATATTTACCTCGTAGATTCTAGGAATTTTATTCACCTTGTTTTATAAACCATTTTCCACCTTTCACCACAGCCTTTTATGTATTTTAAGTGTTTTAATCCAAATATTTCTGTTCTGTTCAACATTACTGTCTAGACAGTCTAGATAAAAATTAATTAATTTTTTATTTAGCTACCTTACAATACATAAATAACATCAAAATACACAGTATTTTTCTTGTGAAATGTAAAACAGCACAATTTTACTGTTTTATATGGCAGCATAACCACAGAAATCTAATTTAATAAGCAAACTCAAGTTTGCATTTATTTAGGAATAGGCAACCCATTAAACAGCTATGTATTGTATTAAATATAAAACCAACAAAACTAAAGCTAAATGAAAATCATATTTCCTGTTTGACATACCTACATATACAATTTTTTCCACTCGCGTGAAATATGACACTTTCCACACTAGTTATGTAATGTACTATTCCAGACCAAGTTGTTCAATTTCTCATTCAAAATACATATTACCTAAACTTGATTAACTTGATTAACTTGAGTTTACTTAAAACTTGTTTTCTCTGTGTAAATGCGCCAAATATAACACAAAAAAAACAAAGCCGTGTAATTTTTTTTCAAATTAAAATCATTTGAAATAAAAAAATCCCGTTAGCCAGTCTGCAAACTATTGGCTCAGCTTAATTACTAGGTCAGATTTTTATTTCTTTGGGGCAAGAAGAATTCAGAAAATGCCGTAATTGGAAATCAAAAAACCTGATCAGCCAGACACGCCTTAACGACATCTTTTAGCTTAGGTTAATACGAAAGAATTATTATCCTGAGTTTATAAGAAATTATTGTCCGGCAGAAAAAGGCACCGATTGTAGTTTTTAAAGAGAAACATCGACGTCTCGAGAAAACACAATTTGTCTTGACACATTTAATTTAATTTAACAATTAGAAATCATTTAAATTTTATTTTTTTCTAAGGCTGGGGGTTGATGATCCCCAGACTGCCTCCAGTTATTCTAAACATGGTCCTTCGAGCTTTATAGTACCTATAATGTACAGGGTTATTCAGAAATAAGTTTGAGGATTTTAAGGTGTTATTCTTCATTAAAAAGTATAAAAAAGTTTCTATAACAGTCCGGAAATAAGCCCTAAGGAAGCTACGACCATTCTAAGGGTACATCTAATAAGTTGTTTTTTTTTTTCATATCTCTGGAACCCTATTAACCACAGTAACGAATTTTTGAACATTGATAAAGGCTTTACTTTTATTAGTAATAATTAATAGTTAATAGTTTATTCAAAACAGACTAGCGGCATAGCCGATGAGACTGCGTTCAATTACAAAAAAGAAAAAATAGTATTATAACTCTTATAGCAGAATAAAAATAAATAAGTATACAAATAAAATATCACAGTCAAAATAAAAATCACAAATTAAAAAGTTTATAAATTAATATATCACATAATATGTTTATAATATTTGTATATTATAGTATACTAAATTGCCATTCCAAACTGCCATTTCCTTATCCAATCTGTTTTTGAACCTGTAATGTTTATTTGATAATTTTAACCATGGACGTGCAAAATGGAGAGAAGGGGCAATGTAACTTTTTTGCCCCAAACTTTTTTATCTGTATTTTTTTACAAATAAAAGAGTTTGGGGCAAAAAAGTGATATCGACCCCTCCACGTCTCTGATTAAAATTACAAAATAAAAGTAACATAAAAGTACTATCAATATTAAGGCATGTCGTCGTATGAGAACAACTGTATAAATTATAAATTTTAGTTATGATCGATCAAAACTTTAAAATCATGAAACTTACCTTAAATTTCATAATTGAATTTTGTATTATGCTGGGCTTATATTAGGATAAATTAGTACCTATAATACACATTTTGTTGATATTTTAAATATTAGCCAAAATAAATAATCAGTTGGAACTTTGATAACCCAAAAATCTATGAAAAGTAGTAGTACAAAAAGTCCATAATTTTGGTAAAAATGACAGGCCAAACTTTTTTTGCATTAGTGATATCGACGTGATTAATTTTCATTAACGGAGACCTGATTTTTAAGTAAGTAATTCAAATTAAACTTTATTATCAGTTAAAAACTCGTTGCGCTAAAAAAATCTCAAAAAATGCAGATAGAACATGGTTGTATTGTAAATAAAATGTGCTATGTGCATAATATTTTTATTTTTTAAGTACAGACAAAAATGTAGTAAAAAGCTGTATTTAAAAACGCAAAAGTAAAAACCTGAAAAAATGTTAGCTGAAACCTTGTTGTTCTGATACCACGATGTGTAAAAAATCGTTTCCTTGGTTTATAGGGTTCCAGATATATTAAATAAAAGCTACTTCTTAGAATTACCCTTAGGAGGGTAAGAGCTCCCTTAGGGCTCTTTCCGGACCAACCTCTTATAATTCACGAACTTATTTCTAATTTTCAATTGCAGTCTCGATTTATCAAATATTCATAGTCTCTCTAGTGGATATTAAATATGCAAATCTATAAATCTAATGTTTATCGGTAATAGATGTCCGTCAGATGTCTGTGCTAAAAATGCATCACGTTTATAATAAATTCATCATTATTTGCGTTCTGTGCTGACCACCACAACATAGTTTCTTTACAATAATAATAATAATAATATAATAATAATAATAATATTCTTTATTTTCATAAAAACGTTTTTACATTTGTACAAAGAAAAACATTGATTGAAAAACTGTCATAATAAAACTTAATTCTAAGAATACACATAAACTCTAAAAGGACATGAATTCTTCTAATGTATAGGGCTCTATATCGCAAATATAATTAAATAATTCTTTTTTAAAAGTATTAAAATTAGTATTGTTTTTTAAATTTAGGGGAAGTTTATTATAAAATATCACCGAAGAATAATAGGAACCCTTTTCGTATGCAACTAAGTTGTGTTTAGGTACATTATAATCTAGTACCCTATTAGATTTTGGCTTAAGTTTTACAAATAAATGTTGATTTTTCCTTAAAAATAAAATTGTTTCATACACGTAAAGACCTACCACAGTTAAAATTTTATTTTCTTTAAAAATTTCTCTACAAGAGTCTCTATAGCCTAATTTTAAAATCGTACGAATCGCTCTTTTTTGAACGGAAAAGATTGACTCTAAATCACTAATATTGCACTTGCCCCAGAAAATTATGCCATATTTTAGTATACTTTGAAAATTAGAATAGTAGACCATCTTTAATGCATTAACATCTAAATAACGCCCCAACATATATAGTGAGTAATTTACTGAACTCAATCTCTTTCTCAGATGACATATGTGTGAGGACCAGCTTAGGGTTTTGTCTATAAAAAGTCCTAAAAATTTTACAGAGTTTGATAGTTCTTTTTCTGAATTGCATATATCAATAACTTCGTTTGTATGATTCGAACTTCTTACCGCTCTAAACCTCAAAAAATTCGTCTTGGATTCATTTAAGATCATTTTATTTTTCTCTAACCACTCCTTAATGGACAAGTACAGTATTTCTATTTCTGTTATAATTTTTGTTGAATCCGACCTAAGCAAGTAGTTCGAATCATCAGCAAAATTAACAAGACTTTGATTTTCATTCTGCAAGGTCACACACATGTCATTTATGAAGATAAGAAACAATAAGGGACCTAATATGCTACCCTGGGGTACCCCAACCTTGATATCTGTGGCGTCTGATAACAAATTTATGAAATTTTCAAAAATTTGTACTCGCTGCGTGCGATCAGAAAGGTACGATTTTATCCACTGTAATGCAATACCTCTCACACCGTATCTTTCAAGCTTTTGAAAAAGAATATTATAATCGATGCAATCAAACGCTTTGGTTAAGTCTAAAAATATGGCCAAAATAACTTGTTTATTTTCAAAACCTTCCAAGACACTGTGTAAGAAGCTATGCACAGCAGTTTCCACGGATTTTCTTTTTAGATAACCATGCTGAGTTTTGGAAAACGTACAATCGTACGTGGCACCAATCAATCAAAGGTGTCTTCTCAGGAGAATCTTCTGTGTCTACCTACATGTTTTATTATTCTGCTGTTTCAGGAACATGGAGAAATGAAACTTACTGTCTCGATTTTCAAGTACCTATTCATTTTTCAAAACCAAAAAATACAGTGATATTGTCTTGACAAATTTCCTTCGGTTAGTTCATTGCTATTATAATGCAATTTAAGTATATCCAATATGAGAGCACAATGTGCAATAAAGTAAAAGAAAAAACCCAATCGAGATCAAGGAGTCTTCATTGTTGAAACCTAATTCTTGCCTTGTAGTGAAGTCATATAACCGGAAATTTTTATGAATAAGAAAAAATCTGGTAATAGCGAATTTTTTTTTTCTAATTTGTTATATTTTGTACTTAATGCGTAAAAATTTACTTTTTAATGCATATATCTTCAAAACGGTTAAAGCTGAGATGTTACACTAAATACACTTTTTGTGTATTTTTACATAAAAAAGTATATTCCAATAAGAAATATAAAAAAAAAAGGATTTTTTTGATATAAAATTTATACATATAAAATAAAAATAAAATAAAAATAAAAAATATATATAATTTTTTAATTTAAAATTTTGTTTTTTTACACCACGTTAAAGTGCATATAAAAACGTACAGTTAAAAAAAAGTTGAGCGTACGATACTTTGCTCAAAAATGGCAAGCAATTATATAATTAAGCACATGGACCGATTTAAGCAATATTTCAAAACCAAATTTGGTTTACTTAACTATTGGAAGTACACTTTAACAAATTTTCGCTTAAATATATTCATTCTAGACAAAATTACAAAAATAATACATAACAAATAAGCAACTGTTTTCATTTTTTTTTTAAGTTTATGAAATTGTGCCAGAAAAAAAATAAACAGTTTTAAAGGAACATGTATAACAAACATAATACTTTTTAAATCGTCGCGATTAGACCCATAGCAACCGAGAAAATATAAAAAAACTAAAACGGAAAGACAAAAGAATTATTATTTTTTTTTAAGTAAAAAAAGATGACTTCCGCCCTGCACAGAATGGAAAAAATCGAGTTACAGAATCTTCTGGATGTCTAGAACAAATTAGAAAAAAAATCACGCTATTACCAGATTTTTTCTCATCCATATATGACTTCACTATTGTCTTGATACTCCGAAACCTAATACTTATGTTGTCGACAATTTTAAAATAGCTCTCTGTATTGATTTTTTGTTGAATCTAAGACAAAATATTCGTAAAACACTAATTATATCAGAAAAAAATGTCCTGTTTTAGGAACAAAAAAATAATAAAAATTATATATTGGCCTTTGGTTATTACATTATTCACGGCGCCTGCGCTAGAATAATATTATACGGTAGTTTCGAATTTCTCAGAATCGCCAAAAAACGCCCTAGAGAAAAATTCTTGGATACAAATGTATTTCATGAAAAAATAAGAAACTTTGAAAATGTCCGTCTGTCTGTCCGTCCGTCTGTCCGACAGTCTGTCCGTCAGGTGTCACGTTTTTGTGGACACGATAACTCAAGAACCAATTAACATATCGACTCGCAATTTTCAGGAAAAATCAAGTTCTATGAGAGGAAGGTCTCTATTATTTTTTAAAGTAATTCCCCCAAAAGTTATGGGGGGTTAAACTTTTTAAAAAAATTAAAAAAAGCTGAAATAAAATTCCGATTAAAGTAACTTTTTTTTTTATTTATTGTTTTTTAATTAATTTTTTTGAGTATTTGTTATGGGAACGTTCAAGTATTACGTAACGCTCCTATGGGGGGGGTCATTTTGGAGTGTTACGCCCATGTTAATGGTATAGGAAAATAGCGTTACAGGGGGGGTGGGGTCCAAAATGATCAAAATTTGCGTTACGTAATACTTGAACGTTCCCTGTGTGTTTAATGGAATGCGTAGCATTACATATCTTCACGGCTTGTTAAATATTGGATTTAGATTTTAATTTAATTTTAATGCATTTTTTTTATTAGAATTTAATATTAAGTAGAACCTTTTCTGATGTACCTACACATAAATTTTTATTTACTTTTATGGCGATAACTAAAGGCTGGTTTACAAGATTAGATATCATTTTATTAATAATAAATTATTAATTTATATCCAACCGTTCTTGGCAAAGTATATTAGAAGGGATTTTATCTGAGAATATATCTAGATGAAATATTTCTAGGAAAGAATATATAATAGTAATGGAAAAATATTAATTAAACTCAAATTATTTCTAATGATTGCCCACTGCACTGCATTGGTCAGTAATTAACCTTATTATTATTATTATTATTATATTATTAATTTGAATTATATGTATTTAAATGGTATTAGTACTTGCGGTTAAAGCCAAAAGTTAAAAACCCGAAAAAAACCACTCTTGTTTTAATTTTACCTGTAAACATAGATCACATTTTTTTCTATTTTACAATACGAAAATAGCAGTTATTTTATGTCAGATTTTTTTGCAATAAGTAAGACAGTGTCCAGTGGTCCTCACTCTCCCCCATAGTTGTATCAGGGTGACATATTATGGATTAGGATGTGCTTATGAAATTACCGTTAAAATATTCATACATATGAAAATTTTACAAGCATAGTAAAAACATACTTTGAAGTTTTGCATAAGAATCTTGTTTCTAAATAATATTCAGTTTTAATTCTACGACATAAATTTTCTTGGATAAAATACAATTTTGAAAAACCAGTTAAGTTTTTTAATGGCCTGTGTACCTACAATAAATTAGTAATAATTAAAATATTCATTTATAAAGACATTTATTATACCGCATTAAAATGAAACTCATAAAAAATATTCATCATTTTATTATTAAATCATAAGTTAACCTCGTAATTACTTACGTTAGGCATAAATGAGGTTTTACGAGGGGCATGCAAAGTGTTTTTTACAGGTGGAAATACCCGTTATTAAAATCGGCCGAAAAATATTTTTTTTGCGTTTGGCTTAAGAATGTCATGAAACTTAGAGAAAATGTGAAAAATATGGGTGTTAAAAAAATTTCGGTATGCCTGTCTGTCTGTCGGTCTGTATGTAAACTTTATAACTTTTAAACGGAATGTCCGATTTGAAAAATTCTTTCACCAAATGATTCAGGACCCTTTCTGTTTGCGTCACATTAAATATGGATAACATTAAGGTATGGCAAGGGGGCAAAATGGACAAAAACTATAATTATCTCACTTATTATTTATAGTAGGACAATTTTTTTGTCTAATTTAAAATAATTTTTAATTTCCTACAAAAACATATGTGATTATTTTTATCGTAGGACTATTAGTTTCCGAGATATATGCATTTTAATAAATTTTGATATATTTTTACGTTATTAATTAAATGTCAAATTTTGACACTAGCAAAATTTCAATCATAGGTAAAATTAATTTTAATTAATTTTTCTTTTATACCATTTCTGATAATGGTGCTGCCAGAAAAACAATCCGATAAAGCTACAAAGAAAAAACAAAAGAATATGATCCAAAAATGCAGGAAAGTGCAAAGAAGTCAATTTGATATCTTATTTTATAAGCTTCCCCAGTTTTCCACCCGTCTAGAAAAGGGTCCCGTTTCAAATTTTTGATTGAAATTACTATTTTTCAATCCTGAGATTGATTAAGAAAATATTTCCAGATTTGGTTTAGTTAGAAGAAAACGTAAAACATTATTTTTTTATCACTGGTATCACATACGGTTGCTAAAAATTACCAAGATACATACAATATTTTTACAAAAAGATAGCAACAAATAAAAAATTTAAGTAATAATTTTACTATTAATATTTATTGTATACAAATTTATCCAGTACGTGTATCTTTAATAGATGTTTTTAAAAATAATACATTTTTAAATAAATGTTAGGATTTAAATAAAAAAATATGGTTTTTAAATTTTTTGTTGTGCGAAAATATAGCAACTACATATTACTGTTTATTATTTTAATATAAAAATTAAAACTAAAGTGTTGTGATTAATATTTTGTGTACCCATTGACTCAATTAGCTTATTAAAATAGTCTTGATCCAACTCTTTCCAAGCCTTCCCGATTGCCTCAAAGAGAGCTTCAGCATTTCTGTAAGTTGAAGTTACAATAGAGGTGCCGATATAATATTTTAAATTTGGATCTGTTTTTGACAAAAGACTAAAAGAAACCAAGTCATGTAAGTTATTTATTTATTTTTTTGCGTAGGTTTTTAAATTATTTTTGGGATTATTTTATCTGGATCACATAAAAGTTTTGTGGTCTGATCATCCCTGGTAGGGGGCACAGTGAGTCATTGGGCACAATGAATCGTTGACTATAACTCTACCAATATTAGTTTTAGAAACGCCGCTTTCTAATGGCGCGCTAAGAAGACGTTTCTCTAGATAAAGGGTCAGTTGCCGGCAAACCTGCGTGGCGTGTGTTGAAGCGAAGAGGTGGCTGCATAAAATAAACAATGAAAGTATTTTTTTTGTTAATCTGTTAATTAGGTATATTTGTACTACTTTTACGTAAATTCCAGTGTAATTTGGCATTTTTATATTCTTTATTAAATCTTAAATAAGTGTGTTTACAAATTTATCAGATATTTGGTATGTTTTTTTATGTCCACTTTGAACTGGTCTGATTACTGGGGGGACACAGTGAGTCAAAGACCGATTGGACACAGTGGCTCATGATCCACTGTGCCTCAACTATGGTTAAATGTTCCTGTATATTTATAATTAGAATTATTGTAGGAATTTTGCTTTCCCATTTTTAAAATTTTTAAAATATAGGAAAGCCCTGTATTCGTGAAAAAATTTAAAATTTTTGATTTACCTACGTTAATTAATTTTAAGTTTTGTTTTTTGTTACCAAAGAGTTTTATTTAAGTTTATTTAACTATGTAGGTATCTAAAATAAACATTATTTTTAATTAATTAATTGACTTAATTTATTTAAATATCACGATTAACTGTACCTCATACTGACTCACTGTACCCCTTGCAGTGATTCACTGTACCCCGTACTGGGGGCTCAGTGAATCAAATGACATACTGTCAAAAAAGTACTTGTAAAAAATCATGGTCTATTCATTTTTAATTTAACCTGCAAATTATGTTAGCTTAAAGATCAATCAAACGTAGCATGAAAAAAAATCTGAGTTATTGTCAAAACTTTTAAAAATATGCGCTCTGAAAAAGTAAGTGACTCACTGTGCCCCCTGTTCCCCTATATTTTTATTTTTATAACTCACTTAAATTTATTGCAGTCTAGTAAATAATAAATATAAATATTGAGGGTATCTGCGATATATAAATACAGAAGAAAGATTAAATTAGTAGATAGTTAAGCTTAGACCACATGTGGATTACTTTTAATGGAATTAATAACTAATGATCTCAAAAACAAATGATTATTTCACATTAAAAAAAAACACATTTATTTTATAAATAAAATATTTTCTAGATAAGTTATAAAGTTAGAGTATATCCACAGAGAAAAAAAAAGTAATACGGAGTATTTATGACACTTGTATGTAACACTGTTACATACTTGTTGAAACTTTTAACTTGAAAGTATAAAAATATCTACTTGGTATGAACAAATTTTAACTAATTTTATTCACAATCATTTAAAAATAAGCTACTTAATTATATACATACGTAAAAGTTGGAAAATAAATTATTGTTAACTTCTACTAACTTAAATGTTTGAAACATAACATTTCTATATATAAACTGTTTTGGTCGGAAACTGTCTTGTAACTAACCTCACTGATTCTGTTTACGTCACTGTCAAAGTCAGTCGTAACTTTTTAAAGAATTTAATTTTACAAAATTTAAGTAGTTTTTATATATTTTTTAAATAATGGATTATGGTTTATGGACATAAAGAATGTGCAAGAAAAGCTGGTATAAAACATTGAACGCTGGAATAAAAAAAGAATGGTTTGCGGAATATGAAGCACTCAAAATTTATTGTTAATATAAACACTCCGTGGTATGAAACACCTACAAGGTCCCTAAAGAGTATAAATATATAAATAAATAAATAAATAATTCACTTCACTTTAGATATGTCAAAAATTATGTATGTTATGGAAAAAATTTAAGTAATTACTTTTTTTAACTAACATTAGACACACATTTAAATTGCAATATTTTCGTATTTCTAAAATATACTAAATTTATAACTGGCATTTTTGAAAGATCACTGCCACCGATATTTTAACGAAGTAAATACATAACGTTATTTTTATACTTTTTTTTCAATATTCAACATATTTATTATATGCTTTAAAATTGTTAATATTAAATAAAAGTTATTTTTTATTTTATTTTCGTGGAGATTGCATTGACGAAGCAAAAATGTGTAACTAACTTCACCAAAGTTCATAAATTTATAGATGGTGTCAGTTTTGTTGTGGAACATAAAAAATACAATTGTTAATAAAATAGTATATAGAATCAAATGATGTGTCATCTAGATGACTGCGGCATGCACACTGGATCTCAGGTCTGAGTGCCGTGGCTATTACTTGGTAATAACCAGACCGCTTCTGATGATAGTGATAATGATGACTCAGTTGCGAATGTGTGGTAAAAGGCGAAGATCATGCCAGGTTGGGTGCGACTCGGGTGCGACTCGCGACCCCTTATACGAAAGCAGCAAAGGTAAGATCCAGAAAACACAGTCACGTCAATAGACGTGATAAACAAGTCAAATGACGTCAATTAACGTGTATTTCACGTCTTCTGACGTGACTGTGTTGGCAGGGGAGTCACTGCAGGTTTTATTGAATTTTCACTATAGATACACATTTAACTTTAATCAAGCGAAATATTTAAGTACTTGCTAGAGGTTATACAAACTTCTGAACCACTTGATCTTATAATTACATATTTGTTTTTAGTAATAATTTCTTTGTGTGTAGCTTAATTTTAGCAAATCGTTTAAGTATTATCAGAGACTTTCTACCCTTCTTTTTTTATTGCTTTATGATTATCAGAGACTATTAGTATTATTAATAAATAAAAATTTCCGGAAATCATTTAGAAACTCATAAAAACTCATCGAAACTCATAAGTATTGGTATTTGGCTTTGTTCGAAAGTTATTCTAGGTGAAATACCTTTTAATGTAAAATTATTATTGTGTGAATAGAAATAAACGATAAAGGATAGCTATCTCAACTAATTAATTTGATCACCATGCGTAACAACACTTATGTGTATTAAATATATAATTCATCTTACATTCTTTTAACAAAACATCTTGAATCTACTAATGAGTTTCTTTGCACTGATTTTGCTAATAACTTATCTTGTAATTTGAATTATTTATGTTAATTTAACTTCAATGAAAGAACAGTTTTTTGAATTAATTTAAATTTATTTTATAATTTTAAAGCCTGTATTTATTGAAATATCTTACATCATTTAGATATAATTAAAACATGCTTTTCCGGCTAGACATAATAAACTGGAAGATAAATTAATTAAATTATTATATTAATTATAATGTCTAATAATTATTAGATGTTAATTATTTTCTTGTGTTTATCAAAAAAGTTTTTGTTTATGTTTAGATTGTCACACAGTAGGTATACTTTACAAGGTAAATGTAAAGCTTAAATATATTCGCATTTTTTAAAAAATTTAGCAAATTTTCAGAAAGTTAATTTGTATGAAAAAGAACATCAATTAGAGTCCGATCGCAAAATGAGGGGTAAAATTTTAATTTGACATTGATTTTAGAGGTGCTCAGGGCCGTCGAGAGGGGGGTCTGGGGTGTTCCCCCCCGGGCCCGGAGTTTTGAAGAGGCCCTGATTTTTTCATTTGTATTCATCAAAATTTTTGAGGAGGTAAAATTTTCTTTTTTTTTTGGGAGGACCGAAATTTGCTGGTGGGGCACGGCTAAAGGTAATGAGTTTTTTTTTAGTCACTAACATAATTTTACAAAAAAAATAGTCGGGGGCCCGTAGGTTATTACCCTCGGCCTCTATTTTCTCTCTATTTGCTAAAAATTACCCGTTTTTCAAAAATGGATACTCAGTAAAAACAACTATGACAATTTAAGTACCTATGATACTTATCATACAGTGCGGTCCAAAAGTTAACCCCCCCCCCTTTTTAACTTTTGAACGAGTTGAGATATATTTGATATTTTCAGCTCTTAAAATGTGGGCATGTGGGACATTTTTTTAAATAGAAAGGGGGGTAGTGTAATATATCATTTTAAAGCTTATAAAATTCTCTATTTAAAATAACAGTTTTAAATTTGTTAAAAATGTTTTTTAAGGTTTTGATTTTTTAGTTTAAAAGTATAATTAACATTTTTTTATGATAAAATTATGCATTTTTAAAAAAATATTTGTTTTTTTTAGAGGAATTTTGACATTAATACCCATTTTCAACCCCAACAATTTTTTTTTTTAATTTAAAAATATGGAGTTAAATGGAGAATTTTATAAGTTTTGAAATGATGTATTACACGACCCCCCTTTCCATTTAAAAAAAATGTGCCCCCATGCCCCCCTGTCCACATTTTAGGAACTGAAAGTATTAAATATATGCTTAAAGATTATTTAAAAGTTCCAAATTTGAAGTCGATATCTCAACTGGTTCAAAAGTTAAGAGGGGGGGATGACTTTTGGACCGCTCTGTATATTACATTTATGTATACATAGACTGTTAAACACAATACCCTACTTGGCGTGTTAACAGTCTTGTAAAAATATAGGTTTGACCGAGAAAGACACAATCCTTTTCCTGCAAAAATGAATGTGGTTTCAGCCTTTAACCTTAGCGGGATTCTGAAACCTTGTTTTCAACAAACACAAATGTATTTGATACTTTGACTTATTTATTAGGCTACTAAATAGTCGCTTAGAAGGTACATTATACAGAGTTCTTTGCAAAAATAATTTGGACTGACCGACTTTCAACGAAAAGCACAATAATCACTAGATATATTTTCCTATTTTTTCCTACGAACTAGTTAGTAGTTAGTGATGATCAGCTGATTTTACATATCTGCTGTCAGAATATTAGTAAAAGTTAAACACATAACCTCAAATTGACAAACTAATTTTAAGATAATTTTTGCGTTTTTTTATGTTTAGGTGTTGGATCGTAGGAAAAATAGTATACGCATCCCGATGCTAGCCATTTCAGTGCTCGCGTCCACTAAAAACTAGGTTCGACTACTCGGTGCGTATTATACTATTTCCTAAGACCTAGTTAGTAGTTAATGCGTATTTCCCATCCGTTGCCTTGCGTATGCTTGCGCTATATTTTTTTTACTAATAGCCATATAGGGCTATAGAACGTAGCATTATTTATTAGGGCTATAGAACGTAGCATTATTTATCATGTTTTCAACCCTTCAACTATAGTAATAATAATTTTTATTCACAAGCATACAGAAAAACGTTATTTATATGCATTATAAAAAGTTGCAAAATCTATCATTTTTGTCTCTTTAAAAGTGAATAAAGCTTTTCTTATCTAACCTAGGTTAGATATGAATTCATATCTAACCTGTTTTTTGGTTTTTGCTTATACCTCATAGATGGCGAAACTATCGCCTTGTCTGTAAATAGCTGTAGTTTGCGAATAAACTAACCTAATAAAATAACCTAAAATAGCATCTCTCGAGTTGGAAATTTATCTTTTCTTATTAGGTTAGAAATATATTATTTCCTACGATCTAGGTAGTAGTTAGTGCGTATTTCCCATCCGTTGCCTATGACAATGGATAGCAAGTGACGATCAACTGATTTTACATATCTGCTGTCAGAAAATTAGTAAAAGTCAAACACATAACCTCAAATTGACAAACTAATTTTAAGATAATTTTTGCGTTTTTTTTTATGTTTACGTATTAGGTAGTAGCAAAAATATATAATATAATAATAATAATAATAATAATAATAATAATAATAATAATAATAATAATAATAATAATAATAATAATAATATATATCTGTCACTTGAATTGCAAAGACATTGCTTATCATCTATAGTTTGTTTGGTATATTTAAGAGACAAACTTAGTGCTAATGCACTGATAAAAAAGATAATTTAGATTTATTTGGACTTTTTTATTTGGCTAATTAAATTATTTTGTTGTGAGTAATAAATTTTATTTGAGTCAAATAATCATTTAGTTCATGTAAATAAATATTTTAATTTCAAAATCATTTATTAATGGGAACAAAATAGTTTATTTGACAGAAATAAAATTTATTTGTCACGACTAAATAATTCACATATCCAACAGAAGGGACTAACGGGAGGAAAGTATTCCGCCATATACGCATGTGCTTGTTTTGTGCTGGTTTTGTGTTTTTTTTTTAAATTTAATGGAAGGCATTGGTTTGGATTAACGGTGACTTGGTTTGGTTTTTTGGTTGATTTGGTGTTTTTTTTTAATGGGGGCCGTTGGTTTACGTTATTATGGTGATCTCTGCTAGCGCATGCGCAGATGACGGAATACTTTCCTCCCGTTAGCTCCACGTTATCCAACCAAATATTTTGTACACACAAATAAACTGTTTTATCAGTGTGGATTATTAAATTGTGTCTTAACAGGAAGAGCTTCTAGCACCCAAAGGAACCGGATCTAGAGCCAACAATTTGGAAATAGCTTAATTTGAATGCACTTCAAGACATATATGTGGAAAAAAATAATGAAATAAAAATGATCATCAGCATCCGACTAAAAGATTGATTGTTGATCGGTTTTATGTATGTCGAGCTAGTGAATGTATTTTAAACTGTACTTACTATTTTGTATGATATTTTCCGAGACATTTTCTAGTTGTTGAATCTACTCACCTGAAAAAAAAATAGTTAATTGGTTTTTGTTTAAAATCAGATTTAGAATAATTAAGTTAATAGTTATACCTATTAGAATATAATTAATGTGACGTCATTTTGTCGAACTTCCACTGGAATTTTGAATTCATTATACTTAATTACTTAGGCCAGTGTCAGACTAGCTATGTAGGCTATGCATTTTACCGGCAAATGCCCATAAATTCGAAAATAAGCATTTTTAGTTTAAAATTACAAAATTAATCATTCTATTACACTGAAATTTATTGTATATGTTAACACTCTGTGGTAGAAAACATCTTATTAACTGGGTCCCTTAATAAGTACAAATAAATAAATAAATTAACAAATAAATAGTATCTAAAAAAAATAAAATAAGCATAAAATTAAAAAGTTTAAAATTTTTGGTAATTACTTTTATATTTTGGAATTGTAAAATTAAAAGTATTGAAACACATTTTTTTTTCAATTTTTTTTTTCCGATTTTTTCACATTTCTCGACCTAGCTATTGGTGTATAAAAAACATTTCTTTATATGATTATAAAAATGTTAAAATGTCTTAAAAAACAAAGCACAAAGGAAAAAAAATTATAGAAAACGTAAAAACTCGAAAAAATTTAGCACAAACGCAACCTTAAAAAATAAATAGACAGCGATGCCGCTTGAAATTTTTTTGTAAACATGCATTATTCGTATTATTCGTCCTTACAGTTAGAAAGAAAAAACAACACACTTTGAGGGAAAAACATCGGATTTGTCAAATTGGCAGGGTATCAAAATGGCCATTCTCTATCCTAAATATCCTGCGCCAAAAGCTGGGCAAATAGGTAAGTTCCGTTGTAGGGATGTAACTTATATGATTTAAGCATTAACCTTTTAAAGTGCGTAGCCAGTCCGGCACTGCTTATGGCCATTATAAACGTTAAAAGAGTACTATAATTAAAAACTACAGTTATAGGCAACATAATTAAATTATGAAGTATGTGCATAAAACACATTTAAAAGCAAAAGTATCTTGAAAACGAATGGTATTTTTCATTATGAGACAATGAACTTAAACATTTCTTCCTATAAGTATGGTATAAGTATATTTTTCATTCTACTAAAACTCTATGTGTACAAAGAGTAAATTTATTAGATTTTGAATTAGTTTTTCAAACTGATCGTAGATTTAAGATTTTAATCACCAGCCTTAAAAACAGAGATCTCCAAAAAATCGATAAGTCATCATTCATCAGGTAAAAATTTGATTAGTGCAAAAAAAAAAAACGAAAATAGATCTTTTGGAGACATAAGTTTGAGAAATTAACGACGATATGTGCTCTCCGACGATCCTTTTAAGATTTTATGAGACTCAATATTTTTTTACTACATTCAGGGGCTCATAAGTCACTTTACCATTTATTTTCTTTGTTATCGACCCAAAAAAATCGATCAGTGATGTACCATATGTTTAAATCACCCTGTACATGTCATGGATTGTGAAGAATTTTATCCTATTATTTTTATTTCCTACACAATTACTATTAGCTACCTACTCGAGATTAAGTAAAAAATTAATTAATTTTTAAGATATTCATCGAATATCATTTTTATTAGGCAGTTTAGATTCTTTTTCCTATAATTTAATTAGTTTTTAATTTAATTTATTTGCCGCCTGTTTTTAAAAAACGATTGTAATCATCAATCCTGATTGATTAACAGTAAAAAACCTAATGATCTAATGTACATAAAATAATATTGCCAACAAAGCAGTAACACTGCTCTACACTCAAAAATTTTCTGCACCATTTTAGTTATTTCTGTAATATTATGTATTTATTATATAATTCAATAATATTATAATTAAACAAGTCATTCAAGTTGACAGCATTTATTTAATGAATGATAAATGTCTGACAAGCACCAAGACCTTCTAAGTATAATCCTAACATCTCCCCTTTTTACAAAATATTAAATACAATATACTACTAAACTATTTATAAATTAACCTATCAGGAGGTTTAACATTTCTTCCAGAAGAAGTGACAATAATTGTTTTACTTAAATTATTTTTAAAATTTAAAACTTGTTCTGATGTTTTAAAATTGTTTTTAGAACTGTTTTCATGCTCACTATTAATTTCACTGCGAGATTCAATAATTCTTTCTCTTTCTATTTCTACATCACTCTCTACCTCATCGTCAAAACAATTAAAGTCACTATCTAAACATTTATAATTCTTATTACTATTGTCTTTATTGGCTTTTATAGGAATTTTAAAATCAATGTAAGAATCAGTACTTTTTCTATTTACTACCTTAATAAATCTTCTGTTGCGAATATAAATGCCTCCATTCTCTGTTTTGATTTTATAAGACCTATCTTGCATCTTTTCAACTATTACACCAGGAACCCATTCCGATTTTGGTTTAAGTTGAACGTAAACAAGGCTATTATTACTAATCTCTGGTAAATTCCTAACTCCCCTCATATTATAATAATTTTGTTGTGTAAGCTGCATCCTGTTAATAGTATTTTTGTTAAAATTAACTACTTTAGCTTTCAAAGAATCGTTTGTATAAAGCAAATTTGATCTCAGTTTTCTTGACATAAGAATTTCCGCTGGTGAGCTGTTTTCAATTATAGGGGCATTGCGATAATTAAGTAAAACTAAAAATAAATCTTTTTTTTCTTCAAGAGCTTTTTTTATTATTTTTTTAACAGTTTGTATATGTCTTTCTGACATACCATTACTTTGCGCATATGTTGGAGAAGACATAATATGTATAAACTCCCATTCTTTTGCAAAACTTTTAAAATCACTGGAGTTAAATTGTGGACCTCCGTCTGAAATTACTGTCAATGGAATTCCATGAGTAGAGAAAATTGACTTTAAACTCTCCACGATTGTTTTACTAGTTGAATTTCCACTAAGTTTAACTACTTCCACAAATTTCGAAAAATAATCTACTACTAATAAATATTAATTTCCTAAGACTTCAAAAATATCGCAACCTACTTTATTCCATCTGACATCTGGTATCTCATGTGACTTGAGTGGTTCTGGCATTTGAGAGTTAGAATATTTTAAACACAAGTGACATTGTGATACCTTTTGTTTTATAGAATTATTTATACCTGGCCAAAAAACTGAATCTTTAGCTAAATTGATACTTTTTTGTATTCCTAAATGACTGTAATGTATTCTATCCAGCATTTCATCGCGCATTATTTTAGGAATTACAATACTTTGACCTTTAAAAATTAAATTATCAATTATTGTTAATTAATCTTTATATTGAGCGTATATTTTTATTTTGTCACTTAAACTTTTGCTTTCATTTGGCCATCCATTCATTATGATTTGTTTTAACTCTTGCATTTCAGAATCCTTATCAGTTTCTGATTTTAATTTTTTCAGGTGTAGCATTAATTTGACTTTTAATAAAGCAAACATGTGCTTCAATATCAATATCTAATTCATCAAAACAATCCGTTAAATACGCTCTTGATAGTGCGTCCGCTAAAATTAACTCTTTACCTCGTTTATATCTTAAATCTATATCATATTTTTGAATTTGAAGCATCATGCGCTGTAACCTTGCTGGGCATTTATTTAAAGGTTTTTTAAAAATCGAAATTAAAAAGTCAATTTTTTTGCCAGCACAGGTTCGAATCCTGTCGGCAGCGCCATGTAATATTATGTATTTATTATATAATTCAATAATATTATAATTAAACAAGTCATTCAAGTTGACAGCATTTATTTAATGAATGACAAATGTCTGACAAGCACCAAGACCTTCTAAGTATAATCCTAACAATTTCTAGACCTATTTGATGCGTTTTTGGAACCTTGCTTCTTTTTTCTTGATCAGCTCGTTTTTTTGAGATACATCGCACAGTGGGTTTTTTGCCTATAGTTGTAGTAAAAAAAATAATTAAGCTCTAATATTTTTTTTCTTGGGGTTTTTTTTTAATTGGGCTCTAAGTAAAAAAAGCGGATTTAAAATATCTTTATTCGTTTGTTTTTTCTAGGCTTCTAAACTTAAAAAGTGAGATTTTTTCGCATTTTTTCTCTATATTTTCATGAAAATTTTATGTTTATTTTCATGAAAATTTTATCTAAATACTAAAGATATAGCTCTGTGAGATTTGTAAGTATAAAAAAAGTTTTAGATTGAATCATTAGCGGAGATGTTACGGATGATTATTGAAAGCAGAACAATATTTTGAATTATTTAATGTTTATTTAATGTTATTTTTATGTTTTAAAGCAAGTAGAATTTATTTTTTATTTTTAGTTTTGTTTGTTTCATAATAAATTAAATTTATCGCGTTGCACTTTTTAAAATACTTCAATATTTTTGTTTTATTTCTTCGATAACCCCCATAAAATTTTCGCCACTGGATTAAGTTAGTATTGAGTATAAAAATTAGAGTCGTATCTAAAGATATTTTAGAAAAAAATGAATTATGTTTTTTACTACAACTATAGGCGAAACACCGACTCGCAAAAAACCTAAGCGCTATATCTCAAAAAAACGAGCTGATTGAGAAAAACGGAAAATGGTTCCAAAATCAGAGCATCAAATATAGCTAGACGCAACTAAAAGGTCCCCGGAATAAAATATATATAGTTTTTGTAGAGCAGTGTAATTAGAAATATCTTCAAAGCTTAATTTAAAAAAATAGCAAATATTAAAAATTATAATCTTTCTAATAGTTGTTTTTTTTAAGAAAATAAAGTAGACTAGTAAGTATTGTTTTATTGGTAGTAATATTTTATGTTTAAAGAAGAGCAATCTCAAATAAAACAATTTTTACATCACAAAACAGTTTTTATCCCTTTTAAAAACCTTAACCAAACCCGATTTTTACAATCTCATTTAAGAATTAAACAAGCCTTGAAGATATGTAATGCTACGCGTTCCATTTATATACTATTCACAGTAAATGGTATATTGCATTTTCCGAAATATTTAAAGAAAAGTTTATTTTTCGTACGACCTAGTGTACACGAAATAAAGAACTTTGTTTACTATAGGTAAATTAAAAAAGTAAAAAGTAACATTATTTCTGAACATACGTACAAATCCGGGGCCTAAGAGAGAAAAATAGATAAAATGACCTTAGCTATCCATTTATCAGTGTGGACCTGTCGGCTTTTGCCGAACTGTCTTTATAGCCGCCATTTTACAATTTATATATTTAATATCTATACTTATAATGAAATAAAATGTCATACCCAATCTGCAAAAATAATTATACTTTATGTTGCAAATGTTTTATTGATCATAAATATGCTCGTATAAATGTCATAAAAATAACCATTGATTTGTGGCAATGAAATACGTTGTATTCTTCTGGCCGATTTCAGAAATTTTCATTTAAGATGAATAGTTGCTCGATAATAATTATTTCAAACTTCAATTGCATTATCGAAAGAACCATATTTTGGAAGATTTACCCATATATTATTTTGTTAATCAGTGACGGTGGCCCCCTTCGATCGGTACCCCATAAAATATACAATCACTTAGTGGTAAAGCTGAAAATTCAATACAGTAAAATTTTTAAAAATGGTAAAAAATTGTGAAATTTTTTAAAAAACTTGCCCCCGAAATCATATTTTCATTAATTTAAAATAAATAAATTAAAAAAAAAAACAATAATAAAAAAAAAAATAATAATAATAATAATAATAATAATAATAATAATAATAACCCAGCAGATGTTTTGCGTTAAAAATAATAATAATAATAATAATAATAATAATAATAATAATAATAATAATAATAGTATATTATTCAATGAGTTTATAATAATTGCTATTAATCAATAAGGGTGAATTTTGGGACACGAGCCGATAGGCAAGTAGAATACTATACTTTATCCACGGCCGCTTTAATGTTTAAACGGTTTATTTTTATAGACCCCGATTAATAGGCCTATTAATCACGGCCCTGGATAAAAATATGTACCTATTTTTAACAATCGAAATTGGTAATACCTATTCTATCGTTAATAAAATTAAGAATTTTGGTCGGTTTAGGACCTATTTTTCCAAGCCAATAATATTTTCCCTTATTCTTAAAGTCTTTTATTTATTTCTATTTTTAGTTTTTTAAGAAGAAATATCAAAGTGTTAGCCACTTACTTATATTACTTATATTAAGAACTTAGACAATAGACTTGAAATGTTTTCAGACATTTCACGTCCATTAAAAATAACAAAAGAACTTAAGCAAACAATCAGAAACAGATTGTCAGCCCAAGCGCAATGTTGTAATTGATATTTAAATAAACTTTACTTTCATAATACTTCATGTTAGAAGAAGAGTGAAAACAAACGATCTAGATTCTTCAGTTTGTTCCACTCTTCGCAAACTTAAAAAGTAAATTGAAATTTTATTTGATTTTATCTAAAAGCGCCACTTTTTGTATCACAAGTCAGTACGAAAATTTTAATTTTTCGGCATAGGCCGAAAAGTAAAATAGTCAACGTTTAATTGGTTAATTGATATTGAAACTGTTGTCATTTTTATTCTAACCTCAAATTTGTTGTCAAAAATACAAATGTATTTATTAATATATTACAATCGAATAAAAAATAGTGTATGATACACGGACGAAATAGTTATTTATAATACAAGGGCGAAAAGTTAAGTTTTTCGATTGAGTAGGTTTTTAAAAGCCGAGGGCCGGCCGATATGGCCGGCCCGAGGTTAATAAACCTACGAAATCGTTTTAAACTTTTTACCCGTGTATTATATAATAATTTTTATTCGATTGTTAATAATTATTATAAATTATTAAAATATACCTACTTAATTTTAAATTGCAAAAAATATTTCTTTTTACTGTCTTATTACTTATCTAGTTATCCATGACAAATTGCTATCCATCAAATCGCTAAAAAACAATTGAATCGTTTCTTTTGCGTGCGGTTTCATTTTTAAATTAAAGAAGCTTGGTGATTAATTAATTAATTTCTGTTAAAATGTGTCATAAAAATAATAATACTTCTGAAACCGTTCTATGAATATTATAAATATTGAAATTGATTTTACAATTGAAATTTTGTATTTTTAATTTATTTTAGTGGATAAATACAGATTAATCAGTTAACATATATTTTGAGGTTATGTTATAGAAAAATTATTTATTTTGTATGAAATGATTATAATAACTGTATCTGGTCAAAAAGAACAATTAGTTCAAGACTAAAATTATCATATTTCTTTATAAAAATTACAGTAAAGGTAAAGCATCTTCTTTTAAAAAGCTAAACAATTACAATATAATTATAATATAGTTTTTTTACGTAATAGGTATTTTAAAACTTTGTTAAATTCAGATCGTTTCCAAAACAATATTTGAAAAAATCTTTTTCCATAGAAATTTTGCCACATATAGCAATCTTGGTAAAAAATTGCAAATTGCTTATTTCGCTACCGTTGGCAAAATGGTATCGAAGAGGTTAATGGTGCCCTCTGGTTGCGCACTTTCGCGTAACTTAAAAATATTGACAACAATCTAGACCTAATTCTGTAGTGATCTGTGATATTATGCATTATCTGTAATAATTTATTACTAATAAAGAGTATACTATCACATGCAAAGCATATATTTTCACAGATTGTTTTACAGTAACAGTTAGAAACCGTCTGAATAACTAAATATTCAGTAGCCAAGATGGGTTTTCAACTACTACATTAAAATATTACGTTGTTCATACATTATATTGAATAACTTATCTTGTACAAATCTTTTTTTTAAACAGCTGACAACATTTTATTTTTTATCTTTGACCCGTATTTTTTTTTATTTATCATATTTGAAAATAAAAGAACACAGTCCAAGTTTTAATATTTAATTTTACGAAAACTACAAGCATTTAAGGGGACTTTTCGTTTCATAATGGAGCTCTCTACAACTAGAATTATGAAACAAAAGACGTCTACCCTATCTCTATCTCATTTGTGCTACACTTTCCAGCCAACGAAATAAATACTGTATTTCTTTTTCATACAACAAATACAGTATTTATTTGGTTGGCCGGAAAGTGTAGCACTAAGCGGCACGAACGAACATAGCTAATGTGAATCTGCAGAATAAGATAATTCTACTAAAATTTAGATGGCGCCAGTAATTTCTTTAATAAAAGTAATATAGTTACACTTTTCGCCCTGCCAAGTAAATATTGTATTTGTTCAACAAAGAACAAATACAGAATTTGTTTGGTTGGGTGGAAGTGGGAGTGTATGTATGTCTTCTATCCTTTTTAGGTAGAACTTTTGTCTCTGTCTAATCTAACGGGAGAAATCGCCATTGGAAAAAAATAATCTTTTAATTTTTTTTGTGAAAAGAATAATGTATTTATTGAACAGATTTCTTTTGGACATATTCATAAAACATATTATGAATATATTTTTTTGCATTTTTAGTACACCTTGAACACTTCAGAGGGCGTCTTCCAAAAGACACTTTTTAAACTGCTCCACAGTTTTTGGGCTTCCAGTAACACATTTTTTAGAAAAATGCTTATAAAATGATAAAAATATTAAAAATAGAATATTTTTTAGGTTTAGTTACTAGTATTTAGTCTTATGAAAAGAATCCTTTTGGAATTTTTACTCTATGTGTTACAGGAAGCCCAAAAACTCTGGAGCCGTTAAAAAAGTGTCTTTTGGAAGACGCCCTCTGAAGTGGTCAAGATATACTAAAAATACAAAAAAAAATATATTCTTAATATGTTTTATAAATGTGTCCAAAAGAAATTAGTTCAATAAATACAATATTCTTTTTACCGAAAATAATATTTTTTTTGCAAAACTGGTAAACAAGCGTTTAAGAGGTCGTCCATTTTATAAATAATAATATATTTTCAGTACGGTGGACAAAAATGATAGGTTATAATTATTTTTTTTTTCATAAATACACATGAATATACTATGAAAAAAACTAATTATAACTAATTATTTTTGTCCACTTATTGAATCTCCCATTTTATTTATTTAAAATTTATTACCACTTTTAAAATGGACGACCTCTTAAACGCTTGTTTACGAGTTTTACAAAAAAAAAAGCTTATTTTCGGCTTTTACCAGTTTAAGGTAAAATTTTGCCACTGTGCGTGTGGTTTTGAAACAAATTAGGGATCAGGGAAGACTTTTATTGTCAAATTTGTATAAATCGCTAAAATAAAATTTAAGAAAAACATTCTGTTTAAGGGTATCAGACAATGTTATGATATTTTTTTTAAATGTGCAAAAAGTTAAAACCCCAGACTCCCCACCACTGGAGATATAAAAAATATATATGTAATTTTTTTATAAAGCCTATATATGTAGGAGTATTAGATATATAAATTTTTGGCTGTATCTGTATTATTTATACAAAAATTTTAATGAAATGTATCGGAAAAGCACGAAAAGAGTGCCGTATTTTCGTGTTTGTGACCCTGTAAAAAATTACTTAGGGTAAATATTTAAAATCTGCAAGTTATAGCATGAATCATTTTTATTTAGAAATATTTCCATAAAAAACCTTTTTCTGAAATCTTTGAATGCATACAAAAAACCTAATGTGCGATATATCTTAAGATTTTGAGGGTTAGGAATTTTTTCATTTCCATCTTCGTTTTCAGGGCCCAAAAATGCGTAAAAAAATATATAGTTTGGTTTACAAAAAACTATCTTTATTTTTTTGTGGTGTTATTAACTTTGAACTTTGAATAATATTAGTTATAATTAATATTAATCTATTAATCAATAATATTGAATATATAACGCAGTTGATTTCCCACGTTGTATTAATTATAAATTAACCATTAAAACGGCTAATTGAAATATTAGTAATGTACGAAAAAAGCATTTGTACATATTCAAAATATTAATTAGTGGGTTAACTGTGTCTCTAATATAACGTTAATAAGCGGAAATGACTTAAAATATAATTTAGTCGGTTAACCAGAAAATTAATTTATTCTTTCTCATTATTGGTGACCTGTATGGGTATAATACCACAAAAAATTGTGTAAGTTTATAATGATATACACACAGAAAAGTATTGTCTTAAATCAAGAATATGATGATTTGTATATAACGAAGAGAATATTTTCTTCTTTTATGCATACCATATTCTTATCCTTTCATATTTGAGAATATATTTTCCTTTCAAGCATACCATATTCTTATCCTTTCATATTTAAATCACAGTTTTGCTTTAAGGGAGAATATATTCTATTCGTTATATCCAAATCACACATTCTTGATTTAGGACAATTTTTTTGTGTACATATAAACTTTTCTTTTAGTGTATTCGTGAGTAACCAGGCAAGGGGAATATCCAAAATAAATATTTCGAAACCTCGCATCTCAAAATAGCTATTTTTGTATTAAGAGCGCAAAATTACTAATTTCTGCTTGAGCGTGAAATTTTCTGATCGAGGCGTCTAGCCGAGATCAGCAATCACGCGAAAGCCAAAATCACATTGCCCTAGTAATACAAACAAAATTTTTTCTACGATCTAAAATAAATAAATAAATTTCAGACACTGTTATCTTACAAGATCGCAGTACTTAAGTACAATCTATTGGTGTAAAAGTAAAATCCTAATCACAGTACCTCTCCATAATTCCTTCGTAACAACAAATACATAGCACACAAATATTTAGCACACGAAATTGAGATTTGATTCTAAATAAATAATAATTTCATATAGTGTTGCCGCCTAAAGCGATAGTTATCGTTATACCTCTCGTATCGCAACTACGATGCGATATTTCAAAAATTATCGTCTCGCACAAACGATAACGAGAGGCCTCTCGTTATCGCCTACCTCTCGCGATAACGATACTTATCGTTCCAGCGTAAAAGTTGAATATTTCAGCCATCTAATATTAGTTAAATGAATTTGACACAAACGTCGTTATTTAATTTTTGAATTTAATAATGCAAATATATTCTTTAATAGGCATTATGCACCATACATTAGCACATAATAAAAGGCTTTTATCTTTTAAAATAGTATCCAAGGCAGGAACCTCTTCAACATTGTCATATTTTTATAGCAGATACAAAAACATGAACTCCAGGCAGATGCACTAAGTACCTAACTAGGACTATAGTAAGTAAGGTAGTATTTGACTAATACGAGGGGTAATTTAAAAGAAGGCAAAAATTTCAGATCTGGTGTTTGTAGGATTTGAGTGCTAAACATCAATTTTAACAGTGTTTATATATTTTGCTTTCCCATGTTTACTTTCTCATAAAGAAAGTATTGTCATAGAAAACAAATTAAACATTTTTTTGCCTAAATCATCTTATGTTTTTCTGAAAGGTCGAGAAAAATCAAAATAATCAAAAAAATATGTTTGTCGGTCTGTCTTAAGACTTAAGAAAGCTTTGAGCTAGAGATTTAAAATTTGGGATGCAGATGTAATTTTATATTATTTTTTTCCTTTTTCCAAAGTCCAAACACCAGATCTGAAGTTTTTGCCTTCTTTAAATTACCCCTCGTATTAGTCAAATACTACCGTACTTACTATAGTCCTAGTTAGGTACTTAGTGCATCTGCCTGGAGTTCATGTTTTTGTATCTGCTATAAAAATAGGACAATGTTGAAGAGGTTCCTGCCTTGGATACGATTTTAAAAGATAAAAGCCTTTTATTATGTGCTAATGTATGATGCATAATGCCTATTAAAGAATATATTTGCATTTTAAAAATCATTAAATTCAAAAATTAAATAATGACGTTAGTGTCAAATATTTTTATCTGATTTTAGGTGGCTTCGACATTCGACTGTCTCTGACTGTATGATAGTTATCGCTCTCGCGTCGGTCTCGTTACGGGCGCGAGGCCTCTCGTTATCGTTACAGCGATACGATATTTTTTCACCTCTCGATATCGTTCTGTCCAACCATAACGAGACGATAGCGAGACGATAGGCCTTAGGCGGCAACACTTATTTCATATGGAGGACCAACATCTCGTAGCATATAACTGACAGCTGTTTGGAGATTGACCAATGCCGGTTGCCTACACTGTGCACGCGAAAAAAGTCACTTTTCTGCTTGCTGTCATGGTAACGAGCAGAAAAGTAAAATACTAAGAAACAGGTTATTTTGAACTCTGAAAACTTCATTTGTTTTTGTAGAAATGTTAACTTTTCTATTAGATCGTAGAAAAAAAATCAGTTTCTTGTACTAATCAACTCCGTAAATGATGACTGGTAACTTATAAAAACTACACTTTATTACTTGAATATAAACATTTCTTTATTTATTACTCGAATATAAACTTTATTACTTGAAACGTATAATTGGAGTTTGTATATTATACAAAATGAAAAATTACACTTATTTGTACTTTTTTATGTACATTTTTAACAGAAATGCCTTTCAAATGATACCCTACTTGATAGGGTTAGAAAAATGTCAAAAAATATATAGCACATTTCAAATTTGTTGTTTATATAGTTCCTAAGATAAACGCTAGCGACAGACAGACAGACAACCGATCGTTTGTGTAAGGGTTCCGTTTTTCGTTTTAAAGGTACGGAGTAATAAAAATAACAATGAACAATAAATTTGTATATTTTCCTTTTGCGGTTCTAGGGTGAAGAACACATAGGTAGAGAATATATAGAGGAAATAAACGTTTGCGCAGGATTCTGCGCTGCGTAATAACAATAGATAGAAAATTGACATATAAACGGTAAAAATGACGGTACTACGTTGCCAACAATATTTCAACCGTATAATTTTTAATTATGAAAACCATAAAATTTCCATTATTTTACAAATTTTAATAAGAACACTCAAAGACAGCATAAATTTACATTCAAACCGTTTAAATGAAAGTAAACTTAAACTTACATGGGTAGGATGTCCGACAATGCTGCACTCTGTCATTTTGTCGTGAAATCGAATAATTGGTGATATTTTGTTTGTGGCGTTGTTTGTGGTATTTGAGTGTCTTTATAGTTTTATTTTGTTTAGGGCCACTCGCACCAAATTTTGGTACGGGATTAACTCAGCTAAACCGAGTTTAAGTTAAAAATGCTGCGTTCTGATTGGTCAGCTGTCAATTTAATCCAAGTTTAAAGTTAAAACAGCATTGGTGCAAGTGGCCCTTATAGTGTTAAAATTTTAAACTTAAAAATAAATTGTTTTGCAAAGACTTGTAAAAATGTGAAAAACTTTTTTGAGGTTTTGTTTTTGTTTACAAATTTTGACGTTTAAAAGGAAAAAATGGCGGACTAAATTTTACACACCTGATGTGTTTTTGTCTTTATCTAATACCCACTATAGCTTCTCTGCCTATGTGGTGAAGAACCGCAAAATTAATAAAAATAGGAACGAGATAACTCAAATATAAAATATTTGTATATTTTCATTTATTTTGTTTGGTTTTGTTAAATAAGATTTAAGATTTAAGTTCGAATGTACCTAATTTGATTATGTTAAATGAAATTTTAAATTTTATTCTCTTTTTAAGAATTAAAATTTTAAATCCAACGGGATAACCTACTAGGCGGGTAAGTAGATAATAATATTTATTATTGTATATTGTATATAACAGTTAAAATTATTCGTAATTAACTTTAATTTGTTCCAGCTTATTTTACAGTAAAATTTTATTTCATATTTCATATTCAATTATGCAGCAAAGTGTTTTAATAATAAATAATAAGTTATTACAATATTAATTATAATTATTAGTAGCAAAAAACCTGCATGCAAATATTTATTATATAACTTATATAAGTTTACTATTTTATGTAGTATTTTAGTTTTTCCAGAAGATAATGTCCATAAATAAATGTTGAGTGTTCTTAAAAACTATTATATTAAATAACCAAAGAGTAATTTGGCCATGGTTTTTCCACAGAGTTTTGCCCAATTTGTTTTAAGAAGAAAACATTTAGCAAAAAAAAAGTGCAGAAAATATTTTTTCTCCAAAATATATTTCGCCCAAAACAAAATGGGCAAAATTATTATCAGATTTAGCCTATTTACCAATTTTCATTAAAATATTAAAAAAATATTTAATTATTGCCCTCCTGCTCCTCATTTAGAGCGACGTCAACAACATCTATACCAATGGAGCTCTCTACAACTAGAATTATGAAACAAAAGACGTCTACCCTATCTCTATCTCATTTGTGCTACACTTTTCAGCCAACCAAATAAATACTGTATTTGTTTTTCATACAACAAATACAGTATTTATTTGGTTGGCCGGAAAGTGTAGCACTGAGCGCCACGAACGAACATAGCTAATGTGAATCTGTAGAATAAGATAATTCTACTAAAATTTAGATGGCGCCAGTAATTTCTTTAATAAAAATAACACTTCGCCCGGCCAAGTAAATATTGTATTTGTTCAACAAAGAACAAATACAGAATTTGTTTGGTTATGTGGAAGTGGGAGTGTATGTATGTCTTCTATCCTTTTTGGGTAGAACTTTTGTCCCTGTCTAATCTAACGGGATAAATCGCCATTAACGAAAATTTTAAAAACATTTAAAAATTATTGCTCTAATTCTAATTTTGCCAATTTTCACTAGACTTGTGTAAAAATCATATGATATGAGGATACAAGGACTGACGCGATATTGTATCATATAAATCATTCAGGCAATCATATTTTTATGAATTAACTCTTTTTTAGAAATAACATAACGTCAAACAAACAATAATTATTTTTCCTCTTACCTGAGTTTTTCTCTGGTTGCTCTTCAGTGTTTTTAACAAAGCAAATATTTTGATACCCGGAATACACATTTAACTTAATTTTAGCTTGTAAAATACAAAAAGAAAACGAAAAACACTAAAAAAATGCACGTTTAGGCAAACAAACAAACACTAAGTCGCATAGTGCAGAAACATTTGAAATAATCTACAAGTAAAACGCACTAAGTGCACTTAGTGACTTAGCCTATTGCCAGATTAAATTTTAATCAAAATCAAATTGGTGCCTTTCGTATATATACTATATATAGTGGGTAACTCTCTTGGAAGTCCACCTAGAAGTTAGTTCGGTTTGGACTTCATCAAAAATTAATTACAGTGCCATTTAAATCTCATTTTAGCAAAAAAGTTAGTTAGTTGCCTTTTACTTATAAGCCGACGATATGTTATCATGCATTAAGTACAGTTAGTAAATGCAAGGAACCGAAAATTGATTTTTTTGACTTACGTATTGGTATTTTATTTTCTGTTTAACTGATAAGCTAAAAGTAAAACAAAATACAAACTTCTGACTGACTAAATTTAACTTAAAAATTATAATTTATTGCAATATTTGAAAAGAAGTAAAAATAAAGTTTATTTAGTTTAAAAAGGTTTAAATCTTTTGGTATATATGGCCAAGACGTAAATGAGAATTATAATGGCAGTAAGTATATTTTACAGATATTTTTCTGCAGAAATTGTTTTTAACCTCATAAAAATGCAAGGACAGTCTTGCCTGCAGTGTAGTTTCTTGGAAATGCATCGAAATAAATAACGTATTCAAAAATACTGCTAGAGACTCCTAAATGGACCGCTTAAATAAATATTTAATGCAAAAGATTTCACAAACTAAGAGTATAGAACATTTAAATATCCTCCTCCCCTAAAGATAGCAGTCGACGTTGGCCTACGGAATGTCCATAAATCTCATCACTCGAAAATCTTCAATTTTGAACCCTTCTTTTTTGACTGCCGACTTGGTCTTCGCGTAGGCCCGTACTGGAAAAAATCAAGGGGGTACTGAGCACCCCCTGACAAAAAAATTTTATAATATTTTCAGTGGTGCTCCGAAGCATTTTTCATGATAATATTTCCCAACTAAAAATTTAAAAATTAAGAAATTTTCGAAATCAAAAAACACCTGACAAAAAAAAGGTCCTCACCTCTGAAAAATTCCCAACTCAAAAAAGCATTACTACCCCCGACCGTAAAATTTTGACACAGCACACACTTAAAATTAATTTTAAATAAACACGAAATAAATAGGTACGATCCAATCAATCTACGTCGTGTGTAGTTTGTTTAGTCAGAGTGCACTACCACCCTCTCTACGCATACGCTAAAATGTAGTTTAATTAATTGTTCATAGCCAACTAGGATGTGCAAAGTTAATATTATAATCTTCTTTTGGATAGTAATCAATTACACAGCCCCACAAGAAAAAATCTACAATCCGAGCTAAACCACCATACCTATATTTGAGGTCGGTGAATTCAAACCCGGGGTCAATTTGACTCCATGTCAGGATCAAGGTCAAGTCAAGGTCAAAATGAGAAAAAACCATTAAATCGGTGGTTTAGCTCGGGACCAGAATTTTTTTTTGCCGATTCAATGGTTTTTTCTCATTTTGACAACTTAATTCTGACCTGTCAAACTGTCAAACTGACCCCGGATTCCAGCGACTTCAAAAACGTATAGGTATGGTGGTTTAGCTCGAGTTGCATAATTTTTTTTGTGTTAAACTGTGTTAAACAAAATTGTAAGTATTAAACCTGAAATTTTTAATTTCACCTAATTGTAAATAAAGCTATAAACTTAAAAATTTGGAATATCGTAAAGTTAAGTGTGTAGTCGTTGTCAAAATAACGTATCGTAAATAACCATCAGTGGCGTACTGCTTGCATCAATTTGTATAAAAATATACTTCTCAAAAACATCTACTCCAAATGTTTTCTTTTTTCTATGAACATTCTTCTTTTACTTTACCCTGTTCGTGATTTATCTTATGTAACTTATTTCTGAATTACCCTGTATGCCTTTTGTCACTCCACCGCAGGTTTTTGGCAGGGGCGGATTTATTTTACTTTAAGGGGGGGGGTGCATCCATAAGGAAAAAATTTGCGCTTTCGCCAAAAATATAATTTTGAAGGTATTTCTATGCTAATATATCTCGCTGGGGGGGCATGACCCCCATGCCCCCCTCCCCTAAATCCGCCCATGGTTTCTGGTTTAAGCAACCACAGAAATAGTTATTCCTTATTTAACTATTGATCTGGTTGACCCAACCAGATTTTTTTTTCAGTGTAGAATTATGACCAATTCAACTTTCATTTGTGCTGCACCTTTTCTAAATTCAACATATAGGTATCTACAATAAAAGACTGCTTACAAATATAGACAATAGTCGTTGTAATGTTCACGATACTCTGAGATTTTATGGATATCCAAGATATTTGATATCCGACAGAATAAAAGAGCTGCTTTGTTTTAATATAAGAAAGGGAATAATATATTCACTGTATATTACTTTTTTAAATATTCTTTTTCAAACAACGAAATACAATTTATTTGACAATGATGCATTGTGATTTACTATGAATTCCTGTACCGTTAACTGGGAATACTTTGATCCCAGGGTATACTTTATTTTTTTTATTTGGCTTGTGTTCTGACTTCATAAAAAGTAATGATTACGGCCCGTAAACAAAGGGGCTGTTTCAGCGTAGGATTTAGGTGCGCCGATCTATCCCGATCTGTCCAACACAGCCAGTGTCGGACTGGACAGGTGAGATAGTAAGAAAAATCTCACGGGGCCCCCACTTTCGGGCCCCCCTATTTTGGGGACCCCCCGGGTGGTGTTTATTTTTTTTTTTTTTGGGGTGATAACTTTTTTTCAGTGATCAAAATTTTTGGCGGGGGTAAAAAATATTTTTTGGCAGGGGTTAAATTTTTTTCGGGAGTGAGGAACTCTTTTCTTTAGTCATCAAAATTTTTGGGAGAAAGGAAAAATATATACTTGGAGGTCCACTAGGTTACAAATCTCAATAGCCTTTGGCTGCCCTGTCCGACACTGAACACAGCTGTGCCCAGGTTGAACGAAAGGTAGCATCGCGTTGTAGCGGCCGCTTATCAATCGGAGAGGCCAGATCATGTTTTTTCATGTTTACTATTTTGATACTTTCTGATTTTTTGTAGAAATCCGACTCTGTGTTTTTACCGATCTGCTCGGCCACTTACGGGCCTTAGTAATGATCAAAGTATACCCTGAGTTCAAAGTATTTACAGTTGACGAAACTAATTCATAGAAAACTCTAATTTTAAATCATATACACGTGCATATACATCCATAATATTTTTTTAAACACTTTTTTATTTAATTCTTTTTGGGACTTGAATGAAAGTTGTTTTTATATCATATTAAACATTTTACAGAATAATGAATAAAAAATAAATTTGTTACCATATTTGCACGTTTGTTTGCCAAACTCTCTTATATTCTTTCAAACAAAAATAAATCCTTTCACACCTTTATATGCAACATATTCATTTTTTATTTTTTATGTTCCCAGGTGAAAAGTTGGTCTTAAACGGCAAGCCCATTATTATACGCTATAAAACATTTTTCTTTTTTTACATAGATCTTAAGATTTTATGTGTTTTAACTTTTCAGATTTATATACAGTGCGTGAAAAAATGTAGTTATATTTAACGTTTTTAATAACCATACTAATCGAAACTTTATGTTTATATAAAATGTATAATTCTTAAGGCTTGATTTCCAATTACTGGTATGAGATCTGAGGCAGTAGGACTTGGCCCACACAGGGAGACAGAAGGCTGTACTAGACAATAGGATAGTTTCTTGACGACAAAGACCATCAAAATTAGTTCTACAGTGATATCTCTTTTTAACAGTTTTTAACAGATTAGCCAACGTAAGAAAGACAAAGTAATCAGAGTAGCCAATAAAAGCAATAAAAACTATTTATATTTACCTTATTTATTTTAACCCTAATTTAATTTTGTATTATGCAGTTAAACATATTAGGTAATAATATATATTCAGTACTAAAATTGTTGCACTTAGATTACAGGCAAACTGTTATTAATGGTTCTTTGTTTTTAATAAAAAAGCCTTCTGTTCACAAAGGCTAGAACTTTTTGGTTTGTATTCGTTTTTTTTAGTAGTGACATCTGTTTGCTGAGAGGTGAACTTTTAGAATTGACTTTTATCTAGAACAGTTTGGTGAAGTTTTCAATAATGGACTCGCCCGGGAAAATATCCCATTGCATAAGGCGTCATATTTTAGAATTTTGCAAAAAAAGAACATAATTTTTGAATTTTTTACTTGTTGAGCAATTAATAAGGGTGGTTGTTTTAAATTTTTGTCAAGGTTTAAACTTTGACTTAGGGGTACATCCAGACTTGGACCTAAACACAATTAATTTGGCCTAAACCAAAACTTTTAGCGCAAACCCCTAATAAAAATATTTAATATTATACAGTGTGGCCCAACTCTAGGCAGCTACTTTCTCAAAAACTAAAAGAGATAATCTAGTTCTGCAAAAACCACCTTAAATGGGACAACAATATCTATAAAAGGTAGCCAAAAATAAAATCCAACCCTTAACCCCCTCAACATATTTTTTTAGTTTTATTGGATAGACCTCTCTATTTTTAAGTTGAGAAGGTGTAAAAGACATTTAAAACAACCCCCTGATTTCAACTATATTGGACAGCGATAGAGAAGGGAATTAAGAGGTGAATTTAATTTTTTGCTACTTTTTTTTGCGAAACTATCTCTTTTAGTTTTCGATAAAATCACTGCCTAAATATAGATGGGATCCGGGGGTTGTTTTTAAACTTTTTTACCACTTCTAAAGCTCAAAAATAGCAACTATAATAGAACATTGTATTTGCAAGCTCAAAGTCTATCCAAAGCAGCCGAGAAAACGTAGGGCTGCTATTTGAAAAAATAGTTGGTTGTAAGTTGTGGAAGGGGGTGTAGGGGTAGATTTAATTTTGGGCTACGTTTTATAAATATGGTTTTATTCTTAAAACTGGTTTTCGGGAAAACCGGTGCCAAATATAGTTGAAATCTGGGTGTTGTTTTTAAATGTTTTTTACCACTTTTAAAACTTAAAAATAGAAAGTTTAATATACCATTGTATTTGTAAGCTCAAAACAACCAAAAAAATATAGGGGTGCTATTTAAAAAAATAAAGTTAGCGATGTGTTACTAGCCCATTGGGCTTGTAGCCCAACCTCGTCTTTTAAAGAAAGGTCTAGTTTTCTTAACATTAAATTTAATTTATTCATTTTTAACGCGCTGTATACACGTAACAATAGGTGTGAACAATTCAATGTTTTTTTGTGTTACATTTTACAATAGGCAATACAGAATACGTAATATTTTATTACCCATAAGGGTTAGGTTTTATGATAATTAATTTATGAATAAAGGCAATTTTGTCTTCCTAAGCTAAAAGGTCCTATCTGTGTATGTTAAACCTATGTAAATAGGACCTTTCAATTTTTTTTTGTATCAACTATTAATACGTGTAATGTTACCAAACTATAGTAAAACCATTGTTATCACAAAATAATAAAAGTAATCACATAATACCGATAAAAGTATTATAGTTTAGTAGCAACTTATAAAATATTTTGACGTTGATTTCTAACATAAACAAAATTTGAGGTTATATGTCATAGAATTTTATAAAATCATAAATCTAGAGTGCTCCATATCTCGCTCGTAGACTATTTCGCCATCTGGCGGATTTCAGTCATTACGTAACACGAAAAAGCTATTAAGTGTCCTGGTCGGATCGAAGTATTCATTTACAGGGGTACCGCTAAAATTAGGATTTTGAAAGGCTAATATTTAATATTTTTTAAAAACAAAAAAGAATATATAAGAAGATAAAAATCAAAACGCAGTTATTTCCTTTCTGACATAGCAGCTTGTCACTTAGTAAACAATACGATTTGACTGTCAAGTAATTGACAAGGCAAAACTGCGTTTTGATTTTCACCTCTTAGATATAAATATTTTCAAAAATTGTTTTTTTTTTATGTTTCAACTGAGTCACTATTTAATAACAGTCTCGACATGACAGACCGGTTAGTGTTTATTAACTTCAAAAATTAGTTTTTTATATTTCTGATTTTTGCTATATCCTCCGAAAATAAATTAAACCTCAGCCGAGCTCTAGTAATATTAATGTTTAATTTTTTGTCTAATAAAATTAATTTTTAAATTATTAAAATGAGCACAATAATATACATGTATATTAAACGCATATTTCAGCAGATTAAGCTTCTGAATGAAGACAGCAGAAATAATTATAATTAACTTGATAAAATTTATATATAGTGTAATTTAAATATTTCTAAATACCCGTTTATTAAAATTAATTAACAAATTAATTGTGCGTAAAATAATAAGTTTTATAATTATAATAATTTCTCACCATTACTGCTTTTTGTATAGATAAAACCGAGTATTTTAAAAATTTGAAAAACTCAAGATCAAGTTCATGGAATAATAAAAATACAATCTGATGCTGTTTTTACAGATCTGTTTAAGAGAAATACAATTAAATTGATCGACGTAATGTAGCACCTATTTTATCCATATTTGGTAATTATTTTATAATAAAATTTAACGTCCACTAATTTAGTTGAATTAACAGCATATAGTAGTAGCAATTAATGTTTTTGCTATTACTAAGTGATCATGAGGTCCTAGTGCAGTTTTTGTTGTCATTTTCGAAATTTAAGTATTGTTCAAGTTTTACACCAAGTACTGTCACCGACGAAATTGTCTAAATTAAAAAGTACACACATGCAGAAATATATTGTCTTAAATTAAGAATATGGTGATTTGTATAAAACGAAGAGAATATATTCTTCTTTTATGCATACCATATTCTTATCCTTTATGTTTGAGAATATATTCTACTTTTAAGCATAATATATAGAATATTATTCTATTCTTATCCTTTCATATTTAAAGCACAATTTTGCTTTAAAGGAGAATATATTCTCTTTATGATAAATTCATTGTATTAATAGTAATTATATACCAAGGTAGAGAAGACATTTTTCATAGCCGAGCGTATTAAATGCCGAGCTACTTAGCTGCGAGGGATATAAGAGTGCGGGGCTATAATAGTCTTCTCTAGCGTAGTTTATATATTGGTTTTTTCACTACTAGCACTATTTAACTATTTATATTCAAATAATAAAATAAATTATTAACAGAAATGATATTTCATGAAATTTTCATAAAAATTAAGTAGCCTTGATCAATGACATTTTCTGAAATAAATACTTTGAACTGAAGTTTAAAAATTTAGTTTTTTTTAATTTTTTTTTCATGACATTTAGCTTATTATTGATTGTATTAATTGTTAATAATCATAATTAATTATATTTAATAAATAAAAAGTTATTTAAAGCTATTTTCTTGGGTTTAATTAGTAAAAATTGCACAAAGAACTGAAACAAGTGACAGAAATCAATTGTTTATAAAATTTACTCTTACTAGGAGAGAAAAAATTATTATTGCTATAGGTGAAGAAAATTTATTTCACAGTCTTAAAACATGATAAATAATGGTATGTTCTAAAGCTAGTAGTGATAAAAGAATTTTAAAAGAATCATCATTAATGAATACTTATTATAGTTATTGATATTATTCATATTATGTTTGCTAGTTTTTTCTTCAACGTAAATTTCTGAATCCATATAAATTGCATTAATTACCGTATTATGTAATTATAATTTCAAACGGATTTAATTGTTTTACTGATCCATTTTCTAGCAACTTAATAATAATGGGTTTCTAATAATCTATGTTAAAATTAAAACATAATTAATGAGTACGGCTTTCAGAGTCACGCTATGGGTATTTTAACACTTTTATATACTTTTATACAATTACTATGGATAATTTTTTATGCTGTAATCTTGTGATATGGTACATTAACTGTAACATAAATACTTGTTATTTTCGTTAACTGGCCCAGAGCGCTTTTACGTATATTTACTGGAGTTTTAGTATTTAATTATAGTGCGCGAAATATTATTAATTGCTTTTGGAAGTTTAAAGCACAGTTTCGAACAAGAAGTAACAAAACGCAAATATTTTTTTTCATTTTTAAAAATCTCTTTCCTGTAATCGATAAAACATTATTGGGCATAAGTATATTCACACTATTTCAATCGTTAGTTAAACTTCTTAAACTTAACGTTAATATCCAAACCGTTAGTTAACTACTTATTAGCTATTTCAATGATTATTTTACTAAAAGTTACGAAACTAACAGATTTTTTCAAATTTGATTAAGTTATTTTATGAATTTTTGTGGATTATGATCATACCAGAAGAAGAAGAAGAAGAAGAAGAAGAAGAAGAAGAAGAAGAAGAAGAAGAAGAAGAAGAAGAAGAAGAAGAAGAAGAAGAAGAAGAAGAAGAAGAAGAAGAAGAAGAAGAAGAAGAAGAAGAAGAAGAAGAAGAAGAAGAAGAAGAAGAAGAAGAAGAAGAAGAAGAAGAAGAAGAAAAAGAAGAAAATACTTTGTTTATACTGTTTAAACTGTGTTGTGTTGATACCATAGAAAAAGGAATTACATTACATGTTTGTTTAACCTCGTACTATTCTACTTAATTAAGCATCCCCTAAGTCCAGGACTTGTGTGGGCTAGTAGTAGAGGGAACCACCGGCTTATACTGACTTTCGAACCAGTTTCTAGGGAGTGTCCGTTTCACTTTTCGCCTTCGCCAAATTTCACATATTAATTAATTGAAAAAGGCAAATCTCCGCCAGTGAGAATCAAACTCACGCTAGTAGACTTGCTATGCATACGCGCTAGCCACTACGCTATGCCTCCCATACGTACTTATATTTTATGCTTGTTGACTACTAGTCCAGTCAAATAACGAGAAATTCCTATGTTAAATTGCAATAAATGTACACGGTCTGATATTTTAAAGGGTAGTAGTGAATAGTAACAGAACACTCCTCTTAGTTTTTCACCGGGCTATTTGCGTAAGGGGTGACCGCTATCTTGAATTTTAGGGGTGAGCATATACCCAACTTTGTTAAGGAGGAAATTTCCAACAATTTTTGTAAGGACAATTTTTTTAGTATATTAATAACAACCGAGTTATAAGTATTCAAAAATATCCATGTGGGGGTGAAATTGTTTTTTTCGATTTTTTAGCTAAATTATTCACGGTTACAGTGGACGCTGAAAGTCGAGTTCGGCCCTCTGTAACCCAACCAAAGTACCTATGAAAATTGATAATATATAAAACTTATAGCATAACTATAAAATAAACAAAAATCCAGAAATTTATAAAAAATATTAATAAAATTAAAAAACAATCCTAAGCTTTTTTTAAATTTATAAACCAGAAAGATATATTAACATACAATTTTTATATTTAAAATTACGGTAGGTACCTAGTATTTTTAATGGAGCTTATTTCCTATGCAAAAAAAAATAAATTAAAATATATTACTAATAATATTTACTTTAGTATAATATAATAATTTCTACTACCTAATTATTATCTACGGTTGTACAGGCTTTATAATAAGTGAACTCTATTAATATTAAACTTTGTTAAGCATTGTTTGTTGAGAGCGGTCAATAATGAAAAGAAAATAAACAACTAGGTATTATTTTTTTAACTTATTAATTATATAACCTGTGTCAAACTTAAGGTCGATTCAGGCATAATTATCACTAACTAAACTAAGCTATGCTGGCCTTTTGATTGGCCAATTGGCTTCTTACCTGGCCAATCAAAAGGCCAGAATGACTTAGTTTACTTAGTTATAATTATGCCTGAATTGACCTTTACTAGTTTAACATAAGTGGTATACCGCTATGTCAAAATAATTTTTAAACTATATTTTTACCTGGTAGTAGGAAAAATATTATATGCAACACGTACGCGAACTGTCTATAATGTTCTGATTTTTTCAGTCTCGAACACTAAATACTTAGTTTGCATCTAGGTGCATAATATACGAGTATACTAATATGTTAGTATATTATAATTGCTATAGTTTGTTGAATATAAACAAGAGATGTTTTAAAGAAGTAATGGGACTCCTTTTAAAATATTTCCCATTGTTTGTTGTCTAATAAATTATTGAATTTGTATTAAAAATTATGTAGATGATAAATGTGAGATAATTTCAAACAAAAACAGTTATCTCCGTACGTAATAAACATAATAACAACCAGTTTGAAAGGTATCATATACTTCGAGTACAAGCATTTAAATAAATTACCAGTGACCATCAATGAATAAATCAATATTAGCAGACTCAAATTAAGTTACTTAGTTTTGAATAGAGTCATTTACAAACAGTTAGTCGATTTAACTAAGTAGCAATATCAAATCACAAGTTAATCGAGTATTGTTGAAAAAACAGCCAAGCATACCAACGATAATATTTAATTCAGAACTTAATGAGGTTTGAAATATGAATAAATTAACTGATTTTCTTACAGATGGTTGCGCAAGAAATTAGAAATTGTGTTTTTGTTCTGCAATTTCTAAATTCGAGGGCTTCAGTTTTTTTTTAATAATATAGCTAAACTAAACGCACTACAAAATAGTATATTCTATAACTAGTATGGAATAGACAATATTCCGCCCGAGCCGATAGGCGAGTATGACGGTCCCGCGAGCGCGGAATGACTATTCCATACGTGTTGTAGACTATACTTTTTCTTCGACTGCAAATATGAAACACTGTTTGGCTTTAAACTGCGGACAAGGTTAAAAACAATGTTTTTTTGTGACTTGACATTGTAAATGCAACAAAACACATATTTTTAAATAAAGCAATTAATGTTTTTTAATAATTTTATCAAATCAGTACTTAAAAAAGATTTTTATTTAATTTTAGCACATATTTACAAATTATAATGCAAAAATTGAAGGTTAAGTCAGATTGATGTGACAGATATCAGGTTTAAATATTAAAAATAGATGGAGCAGTTTTAATTTTTTTAACTAAATTGATAAAAAACTGGTCAAATATTAAGAAAAACTAATAAACGTTATGTAATTTTAACGCAAAACTTTAAATTGCATTAAATTATTCAATGTTTCATGGTAAAATATATATATATTTTTGCTAATTTTGCTACAGTTTTCTTTACTTTTATAAACAAGAGAGGGGAAACCACATGTGCTCATTCTTGATACGGAATATTCATACCATATCTAGAGCTAGAATGGATTCATTCTGTGTTTGAAAATTGTGTGTATCTGCTTACATTCTAAAGCAGCCGCCTGTCGGCTCGTATGACAAACTTTCCGCTCGAGCGGAATATTGTCTATTCCATACTAGTTATAGAATATACAATTCTGTTTCTTTTACCCTACACAATGTGTAGTACACATGCATGTTCTAGAATAAGTATTCTAGAATAAGCATTCTTTAATATCTCTTGTCACTTAAGCGCCAAATGTACAGCAGCTTTTTATTAAATGTTAAAAATACAGTGAAATAATAGGGTGCTAAGTTGTTGGGTTAGAAGTATACTTACATAGCATTCAAGGTAAAAAAAATAAACTGGTAAAAAGCAAACCATTTTGATGCTTCTGTAGTAAGGACAAAAAATATTCCAGTAAACTATTCCATACAGATCTAGATTTATTTGAAAATAATTAAAACAAATGGTTGATGAAATATGTTAATTTTATGTTTTTTAACCGTAAATTAATGTAGTAAGAAGGTTATTGGCTCTTAGGACCATGAGTTCTCAGAGAGGTCTTGGTTCCCCCCTGGCTTTTCAGACAATATATTATTTTGATTTTTTTTAACACATCTAAAGTGTTTGGTCCTTCAGATTTATAAACATTTTTGACTGCGGCGCAGAAAATGGTTACAAAACGCAAATTCATAAGAAACTGGTATTTAAAATATTTTATAAATAATTAAAATTTGCCTTGAAAACTAATTTATAAAAGTTTTTGCCTGCGGCACCATAATATGATTACCAAGCCGAGTTCGAGTGCCGGCCATAAATTTTATAAAATTTATAAAATAATTTGTTTTTTAAAGCCTAAGGTGTTTAGAAAATGCGTATTATTAAAAATCCTAGAAAATTTTGCCTGCAGCGCTAAACTGTTTAACAATAAGGTGATACAACAATTTTAATTAATATATTCTACTCAATAATTTGCATACCTGTATCTGAAAAATGCGAAAGGTAACGTTCAAGTATTAGGTAACGCAAATTTTGATCATTTTGGACCCCCCCCCCTGTAACGCTATTTTCCTATACCATTATCATGGGCGTAACACTCCACAAGGCAAGTAGTTTATATGTCAAAAACGGATCTAAATGATGTAAAACTTTTTGATGGTATTAAGGGATGGATGTAAGGAAGTAAGACTAGACTCTAGTCGCCAGAGAAAGATCAAGCTTGACCCCAATGTTTTTCATTTATATGGTATATCCAACAGAAAATATAACCTATTGCTTATCGAATAATTAGAAAAAGCAATTTTAGTCAAAGTTGAACTCTTTGTTTTTTTTTATTGAACTTTTTGCATGAATATATGGTCAGATCAAAATTTAATTAACCTTTTTCTGGTGGCTGAAATCAAAAATCTGATAATAGCAACAAGGAAATTGTTTTGCTTGCTAGATCCCTAAAATCTAAGTTTTGTTTCTGCAACCACAATAAGGTATGTACTTGCCGGATTTTTGGTTACAGCAACCAGAGAAATAGTTGGTCTTTATTTAACTGCCCAACCACATCTTTTCAGTGTAAAACCTGAGTTATTAGGCCTAATAAGTTATTATTAGTAATAACTCAGGTTTTGTGATCGCATTATTGGAACCCAAATTTTGAACATTAATATAAAATACGTGGTTAAATGTAAATTTTGCACAGACTTCAAAAACGAATCTGTTTTATAACATAAATAAAAAGATTTATTTTAGAGTTAGTTCCCATTTCACTATCACACCTTTACATTGGTCTTTCTTCTGATGTGAGTACTTTAAACCATTAAGTATAATGTGACAAAGTAAAACATTGTGCTTGATCTACTCAGTGAGATTTATGGTAAAATGTTCCAATTTCACATCGTTGTAGTATAATTAAATAGCCTACTTCACACCCACTTTAAATGGGTAATAAGCGATTATTAGCAGGTAATTAACTGATCTTGTTGGATAATAATATTCTACTTAACAAGATTTTTAATTTATTTTTCTATTTTGCCACACGCATTTTACGTGTCCTTATAGGCCCATAAGAAGTTAGTACTTTTTTCTTTTGGGATGGCAACAGAACAAATGAATATCGCTTGACGTTTTCGTGCAAATGTTAACATGATTTAAATTTTAATTTTCTACAAAATTATGTTCATAGGTTAATTGTTACGGTAACAACGTTACCTCGTTAAAATTGTGGCTTGGTTGGTTGCAGACTGCAACTTGCAAATATGCAATATGCAATATATCAAAATAAATATATTTTTTTTTATTTCAAAATGGCGAAAAGTGTAATGCCAAACTAAAACAAAAATCCTTAAATAGGCTATCAAGTTAAACGTAAGTTTTTTTTTAATTTTAGAGCAATATAGAAAAAACTGTATAAAACACTCGTTTTATAACACGTTTTTAGCACACTATTACTTTAGAAAACTCGCCGCGAGCGGCTCGTGTTCAAAACTTGTACTCGTGCGCTAAAAACAGTTGTTATGAAACTAGTACTTTAATATACTATTAAAACATTTCAAGATAAGCTAAATAATATTTATAAGAATACATTATACATATATAGAAGAAAAGTTGCTAAGAAGCTAATGGAGTGAAAAAATCCGCAAAGGATATTCCTTTCTGGACCCTAGTTAATTTATTTTGATGTTTCTTTCTTACTAACGACTTAAGAAAAAATAAATAAAAAACAAAACCATTACATTTATAATTGTTTAATTTTACTGAGGTAAAAAGTTTAAAGTATCTACTGCGATTTTCCTCCTTTTCCCTATTTTTCTTTTAAGAATTTACAGTAAAAAAGAAAGGCACGTAGTTCTTTTAACTGACTGCGTGAATAGAATTGACGATTTTCTTTACTCACATGTATCTCTTAAAAAGTTTTTCCTGCTACTATTATACGTGTTTCCGTTTTTAAATCGAACATAGGTGACACAGGAGAGTCAAAAATCAAGCAACAGACAGGGCTATACATCAATTTTGTGCAAATACTCAGGAGAGTAGAGTGTGATTGGTTACATGTCGTATAGGGGAGACTACTGTACTCTGCACAGAGGTTTTTTCGAGGGTTTTTTAGTAAAAAAAAAAAACATGAAATTTACAAAACGCGTGCCCTCATGCACCGAGTATGAACGTGCCTACTGTATTTAATTTTAGTACAGAGTATTTCATAATATTTACTGCTAATTATTGTAAAAAAGTTGAAACTTCGTGTAGTTTTCCACAGTAATTAAATAGCTACCAGTAAATTTTAACACAGAATAAGTAAAAATTGACGAAAATCCAGTTGTTTTTAACAGTTAAAATTTTTTGAGTTCCAGTGGCGTAGCGTGAGTTTAAAAAGTGTGGGTGCTTAATAAAAATAGGAGTATATAATCACCTCTCTAAGAAGTTCTAAATAACTCGCTAAACACTGCGAGGTGTTAAATCTTTCACTTTTAACAAAATGAATTCGAAAAAAAAAAAACTCGTGTTAAACTTAGGTACAATGAAGGTCCTAGAATCCTAGGTATATTCATTATATAAAGAAATTGCACTGCTCTACTACAGAATTTTCACAATCAATGAGAAAATCCCTACCAAAATGTCATATAGCTGCTATTTCACGCTTCTTTGCGATCATCAGTGAGCATATATTGGTATGGTGGCTTTCGCATTCTTATCAGATTACAGGTCTGCCAACATCTAATGTGTAGTACTTTTGTGCAAACATTAGATGGCGCCACCAATTTGTACGCTCTCGATACAGTTATACTTATTTTTAATAAGTATTTAAAAAGCGTGAAATAGCAGCTATATGACATTTTGGTAGGGATTTTCTCATTGATTGTGAAAATTCTGTAGTAGAGCAGTGCAATTTCTTTATAGATTTCAATAGTTTGCCGTCTATAAGGCACTAAACTTTATTTTCATATATTCATTATAGTTATAAGTTAATTTGTTACTAGCCCATAAGCTTGATGCAATTCAAACATGTGCAAATTTAATGTTTATAGTAATATAAAGTAAATATTTTCAAAAATGTGCAACTATAAAGCAATTTATAAATTAAATAAGATTTACTAACTTATTAACGACAGGGAAAGTAAAACTACCTATTTCCTGCAAGAAATTTATTTTTATGAGTTTATATAAGTTTAGTACAATTTCTTTGACATGGCATTCAGATGTATCCAAGCATATTCACACATATATTTCTGTTGAAATGCACAGGTGATATAAATAAATTTAGTTCCTATATCCTCAGGTGAATGCATATTTCTTAAGTTGCTTCTGTGTTAAATAATAAAAGTAAGAGCTGTAGAGTAAAATCAGGTCAATAGGAAGGGTTTATTTATGAATAAGATTTAAAATAGTAGATTATTAGTATATATAATTACAATGATGTATAAGATGATGTAGTAAATATAATCACAACATACCTATAAAGCAGTGAGTTTTACCACTAAAGAATATATAACTTTATAATTACATTATGAATTATATAAATAAATTCTGTAACTTTTGTATTTTTTAAAATAATAAAATAAAATAAACAACAAAACAAAAAATATCTTAACTTGATCAGATCTGTTAAAAAGTTACAGGCATGATATCAAAGCACTACGTACTATATTTAAATGGTTGGTATTAAGTTGGTATTAACAGAAATTTTCTGTTCTGCAAGTTTGGAGTGGAAGCACCTAATGCAAGAGAGAGAGAGAGACAGATAGAGAAATAGATTAACACAGGGATGGAGTATTTTCTCGCCAAACTTGCGACTAATCGGAGATGTCAACATTTTTCACTCTGACTTTCAATTGATCATAGGTAGTCAGAAGTACGAATTATGTAATTATTTTTTACACGAAATATTGTCTGCCATACTGTAAGAAAGCTCTAAATAAAGCGGGAGGAATCATTCTCGCTCTCTTCTTTCCGTGAAGAGCTTTATAAGGCGTGCGTGTTTTCCATAAAATTTAGTTGTGTGAATGTGGATTATTTAAATGGGGTTATGCCTGTTTGAAAAATAGTTTAACCATGTCAAAAATCATGTTATTCTATGCATTTGTGTTTAGTAAATACTATTTGGATTTTGAAGCGTATCTCTATTGTTAATTACTGTATTTCTGCTCTAAAATATCCCTATTCTAAAATGTCTATTATTAAATCCCCAATATATTTTGTATCTAATAAACTTGTTTTAAATACCTTTATTTTTAAAAAACATTACTAGTATATTGGTCTCCTACAACTAGGTATTCGTCATAGTTCCTTAATTTAAAAATTATAATTATGGGTTTTACACCAGTATTCTTTGAGTATTCTTGTTTTTCTGCTTTATCTCTCCCAATTTTAAAAAAATACACCAACATTTTTTGACTTTGAAATTGATGTGGCAATAACAATATTGACACTAAATTTATTAATAAGTAAACAAATATTTGTCAAATGAAAGATAGTTCACAATGTAATTTTTTTTATAACCCCACTTTTCAGTTTTGGGGAAACCAACTGTATGATGTTTCGCACTTTCTAAAGTTTTAATGTCATCATTTTGATGATTTTAAAAATGAAGAAGAGAACAAAATTCGATATTACAGATGAATAATAAATGGTCAAAAAAGTGCTATATAATATATCTAAAGAATGAGGTGTCAGTGTGAGTCAGGGTAATATATAATATAATACGACAGTTGGTTTATTTAAACACATACATTTTATAATATTAATAAAAAAGAATGATAAATGGCTTTTTAAAAGCTTTAAACTGGTTTCAGTCTTCTAGTCCTATAGGGCTGATAATGATGTGAAGTGTAATAAAGTGGTACTTTACAGATTTAGTACATTTTTCATATAAACGAACGGTTTAAATTTTTTTCATTAAAAAAAGTGGATTTTTAAAATAACGTATCATACATACGTTATTTTAAGGCTATTGAATTTTTTTGTTCAGTGATCATGATTTGTTTTCATTTAACCAAATGCTGTTTGCCCTCTGAAAAATATAAACAAGCCGTAAAGATATGCAATGCTACGCATTTCAATATATATTATTCACAGTAAATGGTATATTGCATTTTCCCAAACATTTCAAAAATAAAATAAAAAAAAAACTTTAAATCATTTTTCAAGAATTTTTTTTATTTTCTTTTTGCAAAAAAAAAACTTTTGTCAAAAACAAAAAAAATATAACAATTTTATTTAAAATGAGATCCTTTTTAAAAAAAAAAATAAATTTTGAAAAAAAAAATAAAAAAAAATTTTTTTTCTTTATTTCCTTTTTGTAAAAAAAAAACGAAAAAAATATTTATATTTAATGATAGTTTTTCCATTTTTAAAAAAAGTTTAAGCCTCCATAACTTTTTTGTTGTTGGGGGGATTACTTTCAAAATTGGTAATATTGATCCTTATAATATTTCTAAAAAACTTACGTTATTAGGAATTTTCTTTCAACTTTTTTCGATTTTTTTAAAAGTTTAACTATTTTGTTTTTGGATGGATTACTTTCAAAATTGGTAGAATTGATCCTTATAATAATAGTATATTATTCACCGAGTATGCGAACCTAGTTTTTAGTGCATTTTATGTGCACTGAAATGGTTTGGGTCAAGGTGCGTATACTATTTTTTCACCTTAAGGCCTATCCAGAAGCTTGCATAAGAACATAAAACATAAGAATGTGATGCCGTGATTGGCTTACAAGATACATGGCGGCACATCAAGCCAATCACTGTATCGCATTGTTATGTACTATGCTGTTATGTGGATATGCCCTTAGTAACACCCAAACATTAAAAAAATGCAAAAATGATCTTAAAATAAGTTTGTCAATTTGAGGTTATGTCTTTGACATTTACTAATTTTCTGACAACGGGTGGGAAATAGGCACTAACTATTAACTAGGAACTAAAAAAAAGTTCCTTATTTTTTCATGAAACAAATTTATATCCAAGAATTTTTTGTCTAGGGAGATTTTTAATTTTTTGAAAATTCGAAATTACCGTATAATAAATACTATTCTAGCGCAGGCGCTGTGAATAGTATAATAACGCTGTTTTTTAAAATTTGTTTCCATATAGAATATTATCTCGGGGCTGAATTTTCGTATAAATTACTGCGAAATCGAGTATTTGAAAATGTCAACATCTGGTCTGATTTAAATTATGATTCTGGCTGTTTGCAGTGAAAGGTGTTTCAACTGCAACATTTGTTATAATTTCGTTATTTATACAAATGTCATGTCAACTACTGTATTATATTAAACTACTATATTATATTATACTATTTACTTATTTAAACACATTTATTATAAAGTAAAGTAAACTTGGTTTAATTATAATTAAACCAAGTTTACTTACATTTTTGAAATTAGTATGGTTCACTAATTAATTTAAGTTTTTCACTATTTTCGGGCAAAATTTAGGTTGGAAGTCTGAGAAATTGTCGAATCTCTATAAAAATTAAAAATAATGGCTCAAGTTACACATTAATGATGTGACATCGTTTAAAGGGTATTTTAGTTTAAATTATAACTCTTTTATTTTTTTTATATCGGTTTAATAGTTCTTAAATAATTCGAAAAAATCGGTACATTCAAAAACACTATTTTTTTGCTTTCGCAGCTGCGATTTTAACTACTTTTTTATTATTAAAAATGATTGAACAAAACGATATTAGGTTGAAATTTGACCAAAAAGTTTTTTTTGTAAACAAAACACTAACCGATGTAAAAATTTAGTTTCAGGTAAAAATTTCTGTTCAATTAACCTGTTTTCACACTATTATTATAATAAAAACTATAATAGTGAAATTATAATTATTTTTATTTATTTAAGATAATACTTTTAATTAAATGCTAACTTCTTCTTTCAAAAATGGAGATACGACAAACCAACCTTGAAATATTAAAATATTTTGAGGAGATACGACAATTTATTTTAGAAACTAAAGCGTGTATTGATGATTTTAGATAGACAAATATGTAAAAATCTCAAAATGTCCGAAAGTGGAAATATGACAAACCAATACTGGGGTGACGAGGTGTCCACGCCAAAATATCCAACGTGGATATTATTATTATTAGAATATTTACCAGAATATCCATCCTTGGATATATGTGTCTGTACCAAAATATCCATACCTGAAAATAAATAATAAAAAATAATTAAAAAACAATCAATTAATAATAACCATTATAGCCGCGTAGGGTTGTTTGGGCTCCTATAAAGCCCTAAATGAAAGTACCAAGTTTAATACCACAAAACCCAATGCGCCCAAAAGGGGTTAATAACTCAGGAACCCTTTGAGGTATAGCAACGAGGTACTGCATGTGAACTAATTCTAATAAGGCCCATCTTCATATGTTATTTTTATGCACTTATTTTAAGCAGTGGTATGCTAAACGCGGCAGCCTTGTTAGTTTTTGGTTCCAAACTTTTTCTGTGTAACTTTTTTGTAATTGCTTTCCCATTTTGAAAATTTTCAAAATTTTGAAAAAGCCTTGTATTCAACAAACATTTTCAAACATTTTTTTTGCTTATTATTGAGTTTTATGACGTTTTATGTCGATAAAAATCAATTTCGAGCAAAAAATTGTCGCTCGGTCGGTAGAAACTTAAAATTTGGCATCTTACCAGAATTTCTCAATCGTGATTATTTTTGGTGAACATTGTAATAAAAAAATTCTAACTCCACCCCCTGAGGGGCAGGGGGTAATTTTCTTGAAAATTTACATATTCGGGTTTTTGAAGTCACTAAAACAAAATCTTAAAATAAAATTTTTCTAAATCCACCCCAGAGGGACGTGAAGTAGTTTTCGTGAAAATTGGTATGATGGGTTTTTGAGGTTGCTGAAAGTGAATCTGATAATAAAAATCTATTTTACTCGCGGATGTGAAAAATTTACTGGGCAGTGTATTATATTATTGTAACACAATTCCTCAGATTAAAATACATAAAAAATATAATGTTGTAATACTCTAGGATTAACCGATTTAGAGAAAAATTCATTTAAAGGTGAAATTTCACGTTTTCAGGACGAAAAATTAAATACTTGCCGAAAGTGACTTTTCCGCACTTGACTTCAGTCGCGTGCGGAAAAGTGGCATTTTCGGCACTAGAAAAATAGCTGTTGTTCACAATCATACAGTAAAATGTCCTTTTTGTGCATTATAAACAGATGAAAAGTATATCATTTTTATTTACTTTTTAGCAAGGGCAGAAAAGAGTTCTTTTCTAACCTGTTTTAAGAGCAACATAGCCAAGCATTTATTTAAATGTAATTATTTTCGTAATATTTTACATTTCATATGGGTGACTGGTTTCGAATTATGAAGATTTTCGAGTTATAGAAATTCGAGTTAGAAAGGTAAAAATACATTGTTACAATAGAAAATGTGCGGGGAACATCAGTAAATTCCGACTATTATATGGAACATTTCGAGATATGGATGTTCGAGTTATGGAGTTTTCACTGTATACTATTATATTCGCTCCTGATGAAAAGCTTACTCTTCATTTTACGAAAAAAAAAGTTAAAAACCTGTACGGTAATTTTTTCTAAAAATATATTTGGTACTTAAAAGTTAAAACCTGAGAACCTAACGCGACCTTTTGCCTACTTGAGGCACCAAAAAAACCTCGATCTAAATGCCTTTCAATAAAAATTTTGAAACATAAATAAAAACTCGTTAACAGCATTTTTTTATAAATGTCTCAAAAGAAAACTTTTAACAAAAAATTATGAACATAATACCTATTATTGTATAGAGTAAAGAAAGAAAACGATTATCTTATTTTGTTTATTTTCTAATTTAAAGCATTGAAGATTTCTTTTACCAAAAGATATTGATTGGATCGTTAGTATTTTTAATGACCTTATTTTGAAGTGTTAAATAGATCTATTTTTCACTACTAGCTTTGGAACATACCATCAAGTAGGGGTGACTTCGGACGGTGTGGGCGAATTGGACACTTTTTCGCGAAGCACGTGTGTACAAATTCTTATTTCTTTAAAAAATATGTAAAAGCACTTTTAAATGTCTATTCTTACCCCCTTGGCCCCAGAATTATTGTATATATTGTATATTATTATTTATATTATTGTGTATATTGTATAGTTGTAAATATAAACATAGCTTAGTATGAATAGAATAAATGTAATACATACACGGTGTATTTGAAATAGCGTCGGAAATTTTAACAGATGATTTTACATCATAAAATATGACAAAAAGTTCCTATAAACATATGTCTAAAAATGCGTCATAAGGGAGCTACGCCCCTTTGAAAGTGGCTCAAAAACTCGGTTTTTATTTAATAACTCAGAAACCCTTTGAGATATATCAACGAGGTTTTGCACGTCAACTAATCCTATCCAGGCTCGTTTGTGTGTGTTATTTTCATGTACTTATTTCAACCAGGGGTGTACGAAACGGGGGGGCTTATCAGTTTTTTGTCCCAAACTTTTTTCTGTGTAACTTTTTTGCAATTTTATTTTTGAAATATGATTCCTCAGGTCAAAATACATAAAAAAGGTACTCTTGTTGTAATACTGTAGGATTAACCGTTTTCGAGAAAAGTTCATTTGAAGGTGAAATTTCACGGTTCGAGGACGAAAAATTAAATACTGAAATGTTGAAAACCAAAATTTTAATGATGCAGGGCGAATGTACATTAAAAACTAAGAAAAAAACCTTATATACAGGTACTTCTAAAAATCAATCCTAATGGAGCTATGGTCTCCTAAATATGCACCATTTTTAAAGGGCTATGGTAGCTTTAAAAGCGGTTTTTCGACCTACATGTATGGAAACTTTTTTTCTTAGTTTTTGATGTAGAATAAAATTGCATCATTAAAATTTTGGTTTTCGACATTTTAGTATTTAATTTTTCGTCCTCGAACCGTGTAATTTCACCTTCAAATGAACTTTTATCGAAAACGGTTAATCCTACAGTATTACAACAAGAGTACCTTTTTTATGTATTTTGACCTGAGGAATCATATTTCAAAAATAAAATTGCAAAAAAGTTACACAGAAAAAAGTTTGGGACAAAAAACTGATAAGCCCCCCCGTTTCGCACACCCCTGGTTTAAATAAGTACGTGAAAATGACATACAAAGATGAGCCTTATTAGGATTAATTCACGTGCAAAACCTCGTTAATATATCTCAAAGGGTTCCTGAGTTATTAAATAAAAACCGATTTTTTTAGCCAATTTCAAAGGGGCGTAGCTCCCTTATGACGCATTTTTAGACATATGTTTATAGGAGCTTTTTGTCATATTTTATCATGTAGAATCACCTGTTAAAATTTCCTACGCTATTTCAAATACACCCTGTATATGACTCGGTAAGTTAAAAATAGATTTTTTGTTAGCTCATTGCCATAGGTTTTGGAGCTTCTAGCACCCAAAGCAACCGGATCCGGAGCCTGTCAATTTAAAAATAACCTAATTAGAATTACAAGAAAAGGTTCTATCAACGTAATTTTTTCGGGTAAAAATACCTTTATTACTAGAATCAATCATGTCAAATTAAAAAAAAAAAAGAAAAACAAATAAGTTGTAGCCACTTAAAAATACACTGCCCAGTAAAAGAGCTTTCCTATTTTTCACCTCCGCGAGTAAAATTAATTTTTTTATTATAATATTCACTTTTAGCAACCTTAAATACCAATGTTCACGAAAATTAGCCCCCGCCTCTTAGGGGGTGGAGTTAGAATTTTTTTATTATCAGATTCTCTTTCAGCAACTTCAAAAACACCAACATACCAATTTTTACGAAAAATTTTTCCTAAAAATCCTAATATACCAATTTTCACAAAAACTATAGGGAAGGTTCAAGTATTACGTAACGCAAATTTTGATCATTGTGGTTCCCCCCCCCCCTGTAACGCTATTTTCCTATATCATTAACATGAGCGTAACACTCCAAAATGATAATAAAAAAAAACAATTTTAAGCGCGGAGGTGAAAAATGGGAAAGCTCTTTTACTGGGCAGTGTATTTTAATTACTTTTAACTTACATACACATAATTACATTAAGGTAATATGTTTTTTAGTGGAAAAAAATAAGCAAGATCATGATATTTATCTATGCATTCCTTCACGTATGCTATTAGAATAAACAATATAAAACAGATAAGGAGAAGGATGGAAACAGTCAAACCAGTGCCAACACTAGAAACAATTATTTTAAAATTTACAACAAAAAATATGGGTTTTGGGCTCCCCATGTTTATTAGCAATAAATATCCGCAAACATTTGTAATATTATTACAAAAATATGTATACTTTCCAAGATTTTGTAAAACTAATTTTAAAAAATGTGTTCCTTTTAATGCTTTTTGATATCGAATCAAGTCTTAATATTTATGGATCTATTTCTGAACCGCCCTGTATATAAGGCTATGCATAATATAACAATCACGAGAATAGGTCCTAATTTATATTATACATTAGGTACCATTCTAGTGATTGCTATAATTAGTTATAATTTATAAATATGTACAAATCATTATCGAACAAGGATTTATGATGATAAAAGGGTGTGTAGGGACCAAATAGTCTATCTCATTGTGTAATTTGCTTGATTTATGTTCCGTGGTCTCCAATAATACCAAAGCCCTATTTTCGTGTCATTATACCTGATAGCCTCCACTTAACAAAACTAGTTGGGATTTACATCCATTTACTTTATTCCACTATTCACTATTTTACAGATGAGTTAGTTCAACTATCACAGTGAGTTTATGATTTAAAAATTATAAAGAAAATATACAGGGTGTTTCAGAAAATAGGTTACAAGAAAATGCAGAAACATAAGTAACTTTTAAAAGGCTGTAACTCAATTGGCAGCTTTTTTTTATAAGGATATTTTTGGGAATGTTCACGTAGTTTTAAATGTAAAAATTATATTTTGTTTAGTTCCTGTTTTTAAAGCAGGAGATTTAAACGATGTCCATTTTCTTAAAAGTTTTTAATAATGCACTACAATATTTTATATAATTTTGATCAAAACGAGAGATGCGCAAATTTTTTGACAAATCTATGGTAGGGCAGGCGTGCCAGTTTTAGCCACCTCACCAGTTGTTGCCACCCCTATTTTTATTTCTTTTTATTAAGAATTGCGGCTTATTTATTTTAAATATCCCGTCTACTACATACAATATCACATTTGGTACATTAATTAATGTGTAGGTGGTGCAATAGTATGCCTGGGGAGTGGGTGGCCACAAAGGGTGAAACATGCATGTTTTTAAGTTCTTATTTTTTATGATTATCGAAGATTAAATGGTTCTGTTTTAATTCATACCAATTATTTTAAAACATATAATGTAATTATATGCAACCAATGCATTGCAATGTTTGAAGAAAAAACTTACTTAGTAAAAATCCAGAAAATGATAAATCTTCTAAAAGCTTTAGTGTCCAAAACCATCATGCCTGCCCTAGTAATTGTTGTAATGGTGGGCAAGCATAAGCCTGTTAACCAAACTGAAATGGCCCTTTTTGCATGCCTCTAGTATCCGATCCAAATATTTCTTGTTTCAGTAGCGATCACCCCATTGCATTCTTATAACTGAGTATAGCAAATGACCTAATTTGTCTAATATTTCTCTACCACTTAGTTTTTTTTTTTGAGAAATACTTTATTAAATGTGTTTTATTACATAATGTAACATACTACAATGCATTTTGAAAACATTTTTATTTATTTGCTACAAAATTGATATTTTATTGCAAATTAATGCATTTTTTTAACTTTTATTGAGATATTTAATTATTTTTTGGAAACCCTGTACTTTTTTTCAAAAAAATAAATATAAAACCTGAATTCGGACATATTAAAGAATACCCTAGAGAAAAAAACGACTCTTTGGAAAAAATTCTAAGTGCATTTTTTTCTAGCCTTTATGACACTTGAGGTTAATGTGTCAATTTTTATCATTTTTACCCCATAAAAAATCCATTGTATTTTTGTAGAGGGGCATAAAAATTGAGAATATTCCTTTATTATCGAGAAACACTTTTTTGTTGCATAGACGTTCAATATCAAAGTTTTTATATCCTTAAAAAAACAAAAACCCTGTTTAAAAAAGCGCCGGGCGGGACCTCTAAATATTTTTTAAAAATCTAAAAAAAAATGATAGTTGTTTTTTCACCTAAAGGGGCCATTCTTAGGGGTGGGACCCAAACAATTCCGTGGGTCCTGGGCACCCTAGTCACTATAGCTGCAACGCCTCTACCCATGAGAATATATCTGTTAAACGCTTGGATATCCTGGTTATTGATAACATTTTTTATCCTATAACGATCATACTTTTTTAAGACATTCCTTTAGAACTGTAATAAAAAGTACTGTTGGTAATTTTTTTTCTAAAATATTTTATGTTACATTATTTCTCAGAAAATTAACTTTAGAAGGACCCGTATACTTTAATAAAACCATAAATTATTACTGCACAAAATTATTAATAATCGGGAACTTCATAGCTTTATTTATTACCAATTTATTTTCAATTATAACAGAACTGGAATAACTATAATTTAAAAAAATAATTATGGGCGGTGGCCATTACACAAAATTCATTAATTTAGAACTAAATTATTTTCATTCAATCATTAGCCAATTATTTTTATTCAATCATTAATTTTTTGTATAGGTACTTATTTTCCATTTAACTCTTTCAGGGGCGGTGGTACAAATTTTGTACCACCTACAAAATTGAAGAAATGCGCGACGGTACAAAATTTAAACCACTTTTTTAATTATTATTATTAGCTAATTACATTAAAATTAAATTACAAAAAAATCTTTTTATGTAAAAAATAAGCTTGGGTATAAATAGTAAAGTGCCATAAAAATTTTAATTTTGCACAAACTTGGGAATTTGTACATCAAAAAGCCTTGCCTCCGAAAGGGTTTAGAATAAAAAATAAAGCTTAAGTAGGTACCTGTAGTAGTAGTTGCGAAATAAAAATTTTTGTACACGCAAGGAACGATTTAAAAGTGCTGAGATCGAAGGACGCTGTAAAATATAAATGGAATCATGCAGGTACAAGTAAAATTTACTAGATTTTACATGTAATTTTACAATTTTACATGATCATTATATTTAGATGTAATATTTATAAAAAATCGTAATTTTACCATTTTATATAAATATTACATGTAATTTAGATGTAATATTCATATAAAATTGTAAAATTAGATGTAAAATCTCGTAACTTTTACTTGTCTCTGCATTGCAACACATTACCTATGATTCTGCATGTAAATTTACATATTTATTTTTTACAGTGAACTCTGTAAAATGCATATAAAATTTTAAAATTAAATGTAAAATTTTAAAATTACATATAAAATTATAAAATTACATCTAAAATCTAGTAAATTTTACATGTATTTGCACTGAATCACATTTACATGCAGAATAATGTATAATTACATATTAATTTTTTACAGTGAACCACTATAATTTATGGGTTTACATAATTTATCCATCAAATGAGGTCATAATTATTATTGTATTTTTTAATTTACCACACAGAGTAAATTTATTTCATTTTGCTATAGGTTTTACAAATATGACTTTTAACTTAAAAGTTCCGTAACGATGTAAGTTCAAAAGATTACATTTCATATCTTAGTTTTATAGCTTTAAATCGAAGTAAAACTCAGTTTTTAAAACTGAATTGATTAAAAAACTTGATTTATTTCGGCTCGTTTATCATACCCATATAGTCAGACAGATTTATGTTTTTAGTATATTTGTAATTTAAAATTGTCAAAATTCTTTTGTCGGTTGAAAACAAACTACATAAAATATTGTTACTTGTCAGATTTATTTTAAACATTAATACAAGACGTCCCGAAAAACAACCAGAACTATGAACTATATTATGTACTGTTGGTTTTACCGGTTCTTTACCCGAGTAGCGTTTAACTAGTTATAGCCTATTAAAGGCAGAGCAATCGATTCAGACACTTTTTAGGATTCACAAGTTATAACTTTAATTAATTAACAACAGTTAAAATTTTCAGGTTAAATATTTTTTCATATATCTATAGATGCTTATGTAATCATGCCCTAAAATTCAATCATCTAGGCTACCGTGAAGCATAGCATTTTTCTAAGTGGTTCAACTGTTCAACTTACACCCCACACATTCAGTTTGACAAATTATTCGATACGGCGAACAAGCATCGGGATTCAGTGATAGCAAGTGAACGCGGCAGCCGCGACACGAACAGCCATATCCTGACCATCAATGAGATTAAACTCTAGCGCTTGAATTGGCAACGCTACACACAGGCGGAATTTTCTAAATTCATGGCCAAAACCCTTAATAATCTCCAATTTATACCAAAATTTGTATTTAGGGGTTTTTGGGGCTGCTGAATACAAATTTAACATTCAAATTAATTTTTACAAAATGGCGGATCCAATATGGCTGCCGCCTATATCAAAACTTGTGGATTTTTTACTAAAACCCATTATACAGGGGTTTTGGAGGTCGCTGATTACGAATGTTATACTTATTTTAATTTTTACAAAATGGCGGATCCAATATGACTGCCGCCTTTATATAAATTTGCAGATGGTGAATATCGAGTTGGGGTAAGGGGGTAAAATGTGATAAAAATATTTTTTTTAACATTTTTTTTATTTTTTCTTTTCGTTTTTCAAAAAAAGAATTTTTTTTCGAAAAAAATTTTTTTTTTTATTTTTTCAAAAAAAAATTTGCAATAATTTTTGAAAAGTTTTTGGTTTTTTAATTTTTTTTATTAGTTTATTAATAAACCTAGACCTACAGGGGAAAGTATTATTTTGTTGGCAGTAAAATCTGCCTGTCTTAGACATTTTTTAGGTTTGGGAAGGGAGGGGCGGTGGATATGAGCACCAAATTCTTGTTTTAATAAACAGCAAACAAATTAATCTTCTCAACCAAATGTAAAAAGTTGCTTAACGCTGATTAATCTGAAACTTTTTGCCAAGTCGTAATACAATTTTTAAAAAAAGCAACCAATTTTTCAGACTAAAACTTATGACTTCTAAACTCAATAATCAAAAACAATACTTTTTTGTAAAAAATAAATAAGTAAGCAAAGCAACAACTTTGATATTTATATTAAAAAAACTTTCGGAAAAATAACGTTTCAAAATTAGTTTCTTGAAACCCGATTTTTGAACTGACATTTTCGGTTCATTTGTTTTGATAGAAAAACAACTTTGGCACCATCTATTGGTACAGTTCATAGAGAAGATAAAAAACGATAGAGGCAACTATTTGAAGCAATTTCGCTTTCGAGGGTTTTGGCCATGAATTTAGAAAATTTCCCCTGATTTGATTTTTGCCTGCCCATAATCTTAAACAAGGTCTTTGTCGCATCATTCATCATTCCATTTAAAAGTTAAGGGGGGTGTACCATTTAAAAGAATAACCCTGTATAATATCAGATTTTTGGTTCCAGCTTTGAAAATATTCGATTAAAATAAACATTGTCTGGGACATTATGTTTATTCAAAACAATAAATAAATTTTAAATCTGTATTTAAATTAAATTAAAATTTATTATTTATTTGCATTTTAAATGATGAATCTATTATTTGTTTCTATAATTGACAATCGAGGTAACATTTTGTGAGAAATAACCATAAATGGTAGTTATTAGCTAATCATTTCTTTAGAAAACATTGCTTAAATAACGGTAATATTATTTTAATACTTATTATAAGTAATATAATTTCAGATAAATTTAATCTAATTATCATACAATATTAGATGTAAGATAGAAAGATAATATCTTCTATTATAGTCTATGTAAACAACTATTTTACTTGCTCTCTTCAGGGTAATAACACTATGCCTTTGGGATAATGCTAGTGGACTTTTTTATTTTTTCTGTCAGCACTGCAACTATTCCTAAAACTTTAAGGCTACAAGTAGGTTTTTGTATTAAAAAAAAAAAAAAATGAGCAACAAGCGCTTTTAAACTTAAAAGCTATAATATGTTTTTAATTAATGTTGTTCATCTACGTGATAAAACTTAATATAAACAGGAAAAAAAGAAATAGAATTAGTTGCAGTCACATTTTGAAATAATAATCGTAAAAGGTTGCAAGTATATAAGCCATATGGCTATATTTTATTTGGAACTAATAGCTGAGGCATGGTATATCACCACATTTGTCTTGAGTGTGGCTGTGCTTTAAATATAATGGCAATCCACGTAGTTATCTTATTCCTATTGTAATACCTGTATGTACGATTTATGAGCCAACAATGCACTTGCTTATTCAAAATGTCATTGAGAATATTATTTACTACTATCTCTTGGGAGGTGCGACAATGGATTTAAACCTCCCTCTAGAGGAAGAGCTATAAGGAATTATTAAATTTTGTTTGTGCCGTTGATGTTTTAAACATATCTTAACATATTAAAAAACTAATTTCAGCCTTAGTTTTTCACGGTCAGGCATTATTACCAGTACCGTAGCAGAAATATAAAAATTACTGCTACACACTCAGATCTGCTGGTCCATTCTTTTTCCGGGTTAAGATCATTTGATGCAAGAGCAGACGCCGTTATAGTTCCAACAAATTACTAATGCTTTGAATAAATATCAAATACAAATAATTGAAAGCTGGACCAACAACATAAATTTTAAAAATCAAATATGTGATCCACAAGGACTTATCCATGGATAAGTTCTTGTGGCAGCAGGTAAATAATTCTTCACTTACTTTACTTTACTTATTTAATATAATTTATATGGAGCATTTATATTCAAGTTAGTGTAAGAATTCTTAAGATAAATACTTTTGGACTTTTCGTGTTCTAGAGCTGTAAATATTTTTAAGAAAACAATTCCCTGTTTGTTCCCTCAATACGAATTGGTAGCAAACTTAATCCACTTACCATCCTTACTTTCAAAATCATGTGATTTTGATCAGCTTTTTGCAAGTTTAGGTTTTATTTCCCTTTATTATTAAAAACTAATGCTAAAGAGAAATAAAAACAGTAAATTTAAAGTCAGTACGTTCAAATCCCTTGGTGTAACGCCATGACAACTAAGCAGGGACTTTTTAATGTCATGTTTTCGCATTCGTATATCGCGAATTACACTGTAAATGTTTTATTACACCCCGTATAGTACGCACGACATGTTACCATATAGAAGTACCAACTTAGAAGATAACAATCACCAAACATATAATTAGTATGGAACAAAGGCCTATAATAACAGAGTTTAAACAATTTATCGAGTGTGTTTCAAATTAATAATCATTATTAATTATTATTTCTGGACTTTATATTTCTATAATTTCTCGCACAGTTACCCTGAACAATTCATGACCTCTTAATGCCGTTTAAAATAAGTTCTAAACGAACCCTAGGCAAAATATTGAAGTTTATTAACCCTTAAATGGACAATTTAACCAAATTTTTTAAAAACATAAAATTTTAAGGATTTTAGATAAAAAAGTTAAAAAAAATGTAGGAAACTTGAATTTTTTTAATTTTTTTCGAGGGGTAAACCGTAGGGGAATTCATGTGTACAAATTGAAGGTAATCTGAAGGAAATTTTTGAAGATTACGAGGTAATCTAAAGGAGGTCTTTAAAGATTTCCTCCTTTTCGGAGGAAATCTTAGAAAGTCAAGTCAATCTTTGGAGGTAATCTGGAGGAAATCTTTGAAGATTTCCTCATAAACGTGTTTACCCTTCGATTTTTTTTGTTATGTTGCACACATTAGGCAAAAAGCATTTGGGCTTTTAAGTCTTTAATAAAAAAATTAAATTTTATCTTAATTTACTTTTATTTAAAGAATGAATGAAGGAAATTGGGAATGGAAGTTTCGAAAAAAACAAATTTTTGGAACATGTTTTGCAACTAGTGTAAACCAATCCCTCAGATTTTGGTAATTTAAAGCAGACATGCATTCAGACTGGGCAATGAGAATGTCTGTGTTCTCTATAGAGAGATTATAACCTCTCTGGACGGAATAAAATAATAATTGGACCGTTTTTTTCTTGAAGCTGTTCTTTCAATTTGCTGCTATATTATATTATAGATTTAATTTATGAAATAAGTGGACCAATAATTATTGAACTACTTATTTCATAAAAAAGCATCCAAGTAAGAAAATATGTTTTTGAGTTTTAAAATGCAACACTGTTGCATATATGATACATTGATACAATTTTTTAAAGCTATTTTTGACAACCCTTTCCCTTGTTACAAAGTGTCACACCGGCATTGCTCCCTGCCTATGTCATGTCACGTCCAATTTTTCTAAACAAAAAAACAATTTTGTGACATACTTTATGGACGTCCCCTTATCATATAGTGTCCTATTAATTTATTTACAACTTCAAAGTGTCATTAACTTTCACTGTTAGTTCTTTTCTATTCCTAACTGTGGTATGAATTCTCTACAGACCGGAGCTTAATTTTTTTATGTCTTTGTCTTCGTTATTTTTTTTATCCAGATTCTATTTTTATTTTATTATTTTATATAATATATGGATATATTCAATCAATTATTTGTAAATTTTTAATAAATAGATTTTTGGTTCGTTTGTAACTCGTTTGGACAGATATATTTGGCAGTTATTATTTGGGGTAATTTAATAAGAAGAATTGAATACTGTTACTGGATAATAAAATTTAAGAATGCTGTATGTATGCTGTAAAGAAACTAAAGACTGGGGCCAAATGTTACATTTTTACCCAATAATAACATTTAATTTTAAGCACTATACCGCGGTAACAACTAAAACTAATTTTCCTTACGTTTTCCATTCATAGTTATTTTAGGTTATTTTTATTAATTATAATTATGTTCTTTTATTTTTGATTAGACTTCCGTTAGATCATCTTAAATAAATAATTAAATATTCGGCATAGCTAATGATTAATTAATTTTTAATGAAAAATAATTATTTTTTTCATTACCAATTGTGAGGATGTAATTATATAAATAATTTAATAAATTTAATCACAATAATAACATTTGACAGGAAAATATTAATCAAGATACTATAATTATTTATTTTTAGAATACATTCATCATCAAACGCTACGTATAAATATGAATACATAAACATATCACGGTGGGCTTTAAACTTACGGAGATGAAAAAATCAAACACCCCATAACTGACAGCGGGATATTGTTTCTAATTTTTGAAAAAATCTAAAGGTCGCTCACAGCCATTTTTCAAAAAATATGTTTGCTTAGCTTTTTTTATTTTTTTTAAGGCCCAAGGATTTTTTATTTAAATCTTTTTAACACGAAACGGTATAAAGGGATAGTAAATTGCTTACCTCAAAAAATATCTGAATTTTTCTTTCAAAATGGCGGAGCTGTGCCCTTTAAAGTTTGAAACTCACTGCATTGCTTGATTTTAGGTCTAATTTCAGGCACAAAAAAATGTTTTCCATTGTCTTTAAACATTGTGCGTGTAGCTTAATATGTCCTCACATAAAAACAAGTATATTTTTTTTATCTGATATACAGAATATCCAGAAAAAATAATATATACATTTTTTTAACATTTTTAAGAGATAAATTCGGTTTTTAGTGACATGGCAACTTCTATATAACGCGTTAACGAAGTTACCTTATTTTGAGTCCTACCCGGTCACTAAAAACCGAATTTATCTCTCAAAAATGTTAAAAAAATGTATATATTATTTTTTCTGGATACCCTGTATATCCGATAAAAAAATATAGTTGTTTTTATGTGAGGACATATTGGACTACACGCACAATGTTTGAAGACAATGAAAAACATTTTTTTGTGCCTGTAATTAGACCTAAAATCAAGCAATGTAGTGAGTTTTCAAACTTTAAAGGGCACAGCTCCGCCATTTTGAAAGAAAAATTCAGATTTTTTTTGAGGTAAGCAATTTACTATCCCTTTATACCGTTTCGTGTTAAAAAGATTTAAATAAAAAATCCTTGGGCCTTAGAAAAAATAAAAAAAGCTAAGCAAACATATTTTTTGAAAAATGGCTGTGAGCGACCTCTAGATATTTTCAAAAATTTTGAAAAAAATTAGTTATGAAACTCTTACCCCAACAAACAAATTTGAAATTTTTTTTGGGTCACATATATAATAATATACTAATTTTTGATGGAATAAAAAACGGCTACACCTACGATTTTGTTCTCAACGAACATGTAATTCTGAAAGCATCAGAAACAATATCCCGTTGTCAGTTATGGGGTGGGGTGATTTTTTCATCTCCGTAAGCTTAAAGCCCACCGTGATATGTATGTATAGTGCTTTTATTTGGACTTTTTTCACTATTGTTAAAATTATGTTTAACATTAAAAGTTAGTTTTCCCAATAGTTAACACTAAACTAACTAAATGAAATCAAATGTGCCAAACAAATCTTACATTTTATTGGTCAAATTCTTAGTTTAGTGTTAAATATTGGGTAAAATCGCTTTTATACATAAAGTAAAATTAGTATTCGCGGAAGCAGCGGAAAAAAATGAAGGAACGTTTGTTTATTTTAATAAATAAGGATTTTTTGCTTTGAAAATAAGTTTTTTTTTGTAATTACGTATAATATAGAACAATATTATAACTTCAAGGTTTATTTATCTTTATATTTAATGGGCACTTAAGCATATATTTATTACCATAAATTTATTACTTTTGATTCATTAACTTAAGTAACGTTTTTTTTCTGTTTTCTGAGTTTTAATTTTATCATTTTGTACTTTACAAGATGATTTTCATGAGTTTTAATGATATCTTTTGATTAAAATAAATTATTATTATTAAAAAAAAAGGAAACGCATTTTTTAATTTTGTTAGTGTTTTTAAACCTTTAAACTTTTTAATTTGATGATCTACATATTTTTCATTAGGGGTTACCTATTTTCAGATGATTGTTCACAATAATATTTACATACACACATAAATTTTTACCAAATGTTGTTTATTTAGCCTGATTCCTTGTAAGGATTTTAAAATATTGACTCTACATTGTGGAGTCCACAATAAAGAAACCATTTAATTATTATTGCAAGTCATCTGTCTTGTAATTGCAGAAATATTAATGTGATATAGAGTTAATGCTTAATAAAGCAGGTATAAAAATTATAAGCAAACTTGAATCACTTAATAACGGCATCATATTTTAAATAAATCTAACATTAACAGTGTTACTAGTTTCTTTTAATGTATCTTTGAGTTGTCAGTTATTGTTGCTAAAAAGGAACAATCCTAATATAAATGTTTACTAGAACTAGAAGTAAAAAAAATCTTAACGTTAATAAAAATAAGAATTAATACGGAAACGGTATTTCTAGACTTGGCAAACTCAGCGGTAGATCAAATGAAAACCTCGGTGAAAACTAAAAACCATGCGGAACATATAAATTAACAATGTAATGAATCGTTTAAAAAAGAGATATATGCATTTTTTATTTTAGACCAATACTTCAGCAGTTGTTGTATGAAGTCGCCTTCCTTATTGGATAAAAATTACCTTTTACAAAACAATTTTGTTTTTGTATACGTAATGTCCCATATGAAAAAGTACTTTTCTTAAATGCCTCAATATAAAAAGTGTAACCGAAATTTGGCATCACAAGTAAATATTTGTTATATATTTCCTCAATCTACCAATGATATTGGTAGACTATAGGCCGATTTATAAAAAATTCAGGCTTTATTCACTTTAGAAGTGTTAAAGTGTTAAAGTTAAAGTGTTTATTAAATATCGTACAATTTGCTTTCAATGTTTATAACAAACTACATCAACATTCTTTTTTTTTGTTCTTAGTTCATATTTTCAAATTGGTAACCATTCCGATCTATACAGCGCTGGAATTTTATTTGGAATTTCAGGACATTCCCTTTCGATGGCTACCTTCAATTCATCAACGTTTGCAGGTTTTGTACCATAAACTTTATTCTTAAGAAAACCCCACAAGAAAAAGTCTGTGAAGTCTGGTGATCGCGGTGGGTATCCTACTGACCTCTGCGTCCTATCCACCTGTTAAGAAGGTTCTCATTAGGATAGGCTATGGTAACAGTAATGTTATGAAGCTTTATCTTGTTGGAAATAAAATCCCTCATCGCCAAAATCTTCAAGAATAATTGGAATGATAGAATCCTGCTATAAATTAAGTTGACAGGAGCAGTTGACAATACCCTACAACTGAATTTTGTCATGTGGGGTTTTCTTGATGAATTAAAGGTAGCTATCAAAAGGGAATGTGCTAAAATTCCGAATGAAATATTTTTAAATGTGTGAATTCCATAGCTTTACGATGCCAGTGCTGTATTATACCTATAATAGGTCGAAATGGTCATCAATTTGAAAATACAAACTCTCGAAAAAAAAAATAAGTTAATGTAGTTTGTTATAAACATTAAAAGCAAATTGTACGATATTTAATAAACACTATAAATAATCAAATTGTGGTAATTTTTATTATTATTCAATAATGATTACTCCTTTAAAATTTTTCAAACTCGGTATTTTTATCTGAAATAATATTTCTTTTCCTAGATTGTAACGCCTCCATAGTTTTTAACTATAAAAAAACACTTAAAAAGTTGATGTAATTTTATTTGTCTAATAGATTACCATAGGTAGTTAAAAACCACGTACACAAGTTAAAGCTTTTTATTAACATTTTTGGTATGGCTGCGTGCTAGACTAGGAAGCGCTGTGAATACGATCGCAGACCAAACTATAAACCTTAATGCTTTAATAGGCCAGTCAGATATAGTTTCTACAGAAAAAACTGAAAAAATGGAGTTTTCTTAAATATCTCGGTAGTGGAATGAAACTAGGGGGTTTATAGCAAACAAATAAGTAGTTTGTTTGTTTGTTTGTTTTAATCATTTAACGTCGTTTTTCGGTGCTATGGCCTAATTGACGGGACCGCCATCTTTACGTGCCATCCGAAGCATGGTCCTCAACAGAACTCGCATCCACCCTGAAATGTGTTTACAGTTTCACCTGCAACCCACATTACAGTTAGTCATCGTAGTTCCATTTACCGACTATTTACACCACTATACATCCATGCTCTATGTGGGGCTCGAACCCACAATCTCAATGTTCGCGGCCGGACGCACTACCAACTGCGCCACCGAGATCGGCAAAAAGTAGTTACATAAGATAAAGGCGTACTTTAGAGTGATGACTGAGTTGTAGGTGATTTTAAGGGGGGCGTAATGTTACAGCCACTGAAACATTACGCGTCTCTTAAAATTTGTTGTTTTTTTAGTAAAGTAAAAATGATTATTTTAAACCTATCAAAACAATTTTGAATTAAATATATATCTCTTTAAAGAACTAAAAAAAAAGCCTTTAATAATAATAATGATTTATTTATTTTTGGAGAAAATACAATTTTCTATAAACAACTTGCGGGGAAGCCGACACCGTGAACAATTCCTACGTGATTGTGCCCATTTTTCCCTTCTATGTACTTGACTGCATTGATTTAACGTCATACATGTAAATTTTACAACAAAAAAATTTATTTTTTTTTGTAAAATAAAAAGATTTTTACAAAAACCTTATTTTTACCGCATAGGAAATGTTTTTTTACAGGTTGGATTGATGTAACTTTTTAGGCTTTCTTTATAACCATGAAAAGAACGTCCTTACAAAAGTAATGTTTAAATTCTAATAGCTTATAATAAATTAGGGCCACTTAAACTTGGATTAAGTTGACCGCCAACCAATCAGAACGCAGCATTTTTAACTTAAACTTGATTAGTTAAGATAATCCCAGACTAAAAGTTGGTGCAAGTGCCCCTTAGACACAGAACTGTGTTTAAATTGACTGGACTATAAACATTATGCATCTTTTTCAGTTGGTTTCACTGGGCAATTTCAAGATAATCTGATGATGTACTTAATATTTACAGTTGTTCTGAGTTTCTACAACTTGTTATATTTAAACAGATTTATATGTTAATAGGATTTTCCGGTATACTATATCACAGACGATGTAACACATAGAAAGGCCCTGGGCTATACTCATCCATCTCTTAATAGGATTGCAGCTAAAAATTGAATTCTCTATAGTAGGATCTACAGTAGAAAATAGTTATATTATGTTCTATTTTATTATATGGCTTTGAGCTAAAGAATTTAAATTTAGAACATATTTTTCTATAAATATGCAAGCTTTTATAGTAATAATATATTGTTATAATAATAAATCCGAATATAAAGCCAGAATTACACATTCTCCTTTCCTAGCCTAAACGCCTTAAAAATCGGAAGAGGGAAAAAATTTTAACCAAATTAAACCCCTTTTTAGTTTTCTACAAAAATTGTCATATAGTTTCGTACCTCAAATACCTACTTTCTCAGATATACTCCCTAAATTCTAACATTTTTGAGCCATTTTGATTGTTTTGTCACTTTTTACTCTCTTAACTGCGATGCACCACAAATTGTTCTTCTCTTTCGTTTCTTTTTTTTTATATTAACACAATGTTATTTAAGATTTTTTAGAAGTTAAAAAATAACTATGATAAAACTAATAAAGTCAAATTCCTATTCAGTGACTAATAAAAAAAACCTAAAAACGAATTCCTGCGCCTTGCAATGGAGTGCACATTTTGGCATTTATCGGGTGTTTCAAGAATTTTTTTTTGATTTTTACAAAGAAGAGCACACATTTACGATCTGGTGCAGCTTTTGCAATTTTAAGAATTTTGAGGACCACTCTTTTTTATTAAAACTTGAGGGTTGTAGGCACCTACCCCACTTTTGCAATTAAGTTCAACTTTGGAGAGTTTTAGGGGGTTTAGGCTTTTTTCCATTTTTACAAAAACTAAAGGCAAATGGGTAATTCTGCATCATTTCCGGACTCGGCAATATCATAGTCACATGTCTCTTACATTCCATTTATTTTTTGTGACTCTGCGTAATTAATATAAAGTATAATTGTACCCACAGAAAAAAGTTTCTTGAATCAAATAATTATATTCTTTAAGTTAGGAAATTTATTCCCTTAAAAATATTGTTTTTGACTAAACCTAATTTTCTTTAACGAAACCATTATTTTTTAATTAAGAATATATCAATATTCTTAAAGTTTATTCTTATTTAGATTAGTTTCCTTTTGAATGTCTATCTTATTAAAGTTTTTCTTGAAGGAAAAATATTTGCTTTATTTAAATAACCAATATTTTTTGGGAAGACAATTTTTGCTTTCCCATTTTGAAAATTTTTGTAATTTTGGGAAAGCCTTGTACAATATTGTATTTGTGCAAAAATTTTCAGACATTTTTTTTGCGTATTTTTGCGTTTAATGACGTTTTATATAGATATAAATCCATTTCAAGCAAAACAAAAATTGTCGGTCGATCGGTCGATTGCTCGTTCTGTCCGGGAAATCTTGTATCCACGATAAAGCTTTAAGCTAGAGACTTGAGATTTGGCATACAGGTATGTTACTAAAAGTTCTCGCTCGGGATTGTTTTTGATTAACATTGGGGTGGGGCAAGGGGGGCAAAAAGGGAAAAATACAATATTTGTTCACAAAAATTTGAAAATTGCTATATAGAAGTTTTTGAGGTTGCTGAAATTGAATTAGATAATATTTTTTTTAACTCCATCCCACGGGGGTTAGGGGGTAATTGTTTTTAAATGTTACCAATATTTTCGTCAAAATTGGTATATAGGGGTTTTTTGGGACGAGGAAACTGAATCTGATAATAATTTTTATTTGTAAATCCACCCCCGGAGGAGCGGGGATAGTTTTCGTGAAAATTAGCATATTGGGGTTTTTGAGGTTGCTGAAAGTGAACCTGGTAATAAAAGAATTCTAACTCCACCCCCTGAGGGGCGTGGTATGATATGGTAAGGTATATGAATTAAAGGAGAATGCATTCTCTTTGTTATATACAAATCACGTATAGTCTTGATTTAAGACAATATTTTTCTGTGTGTACAAAATAAAACTATTCAAAAAAATTATGAAAAAAGAAACAATTGCAAACCATTTCAATGCTTTTCATTCAACATGAACATTAATCAAAACAACTGAAAATATTAAATGCAGTTGTCGGTGACCGTTTTTTTTTTTGTATTCGGTATCGCGATTGTTATTAATTTTTTTTAATTAAGTTACTATAACTCATTGATTAATGTTTTATTGGTATTTTCAATTATTTCTATTCAATAGATAATTGAACTTTTAATTAATTTTTAAATAAATAGCACAAAAGGCAACACAACATCGGTATATCCGAGCATAACATAGAGAAGGATACACTTGTGGGCAACACCTTTATATAGCTATCAAAGAACTTTTACCTCAAGAAGTAATTTCAGACCAATGTTTATGAATGTGTCATCTTTTTGTTTGTTTATTTACTAACAGAAACGCGATACAGCTTTGTGATGTAAAATGTAGATGTCGCTAGTCGTCTTTCAGGCTACCTAGTAGCGATGTTGCGTAGTTTCCACCTTATCATAAATTCAAATCATTATACTTAAATTAAAAATGTAAAAAACTTTATTGTGTATACTATAATTATGTTTAATAATATAGTATATTTAAATCTATTAAAATTAAACTACTAGTTCATTTAAAACTCATACAGACCTAATGTTTCTTAAAATTTACAATAACATATCCAAAGTTTATGTTTCCAATCGGCAACACTGTACCCCTGTCAGTCATTTTACGACATTAAACTGTGAGTTTACACATTCTTTCTCTCTCTTTACGCGTACTAAGTGTAAACAATAGTCACTCCCCACCAGCCCCTCACTATAGTTGGTTCACGCTTCAAACAAAGCATACGGTAGATTTCATCATGTTCCTTCTTGAGGTAAAAGTTTTTTGATAGCTATATATCGGAAACTAATAGTCCTACGATAAAAATCATTAAAAATGTATATTTAACCCTATATTGCACCTTGTTTCCAATGGACGTTAAGACCCCTGCATTCTTTAATAATTATTAATGATTATAATCAAAATAAAAACTTTATGGTACACTGCATAGTGGGCCACGAAAAAAAAAACAGGGACAAAAATCTGAATTTTTACATACGACTAATTTGATACCGCTGATTTCGAATAAAATAACGAAAAATAAATCTCCGCACCATTAGGGATGGTCAAAAATTTAACTAAATCTAAAAATGTGTCAAATGGCTTCTTTTGATTATGTTGGTGTAGCCCAATATCCATAACTTAAAAATTCAAAATGGCGGAGTCAGTATGACGCATCGGCTTTTGAACCTTAACTGTATTTGCATGAAATTAGGGCTAATTTTTTTGAAAAGTTATCAATTTTGGAAAAACTCTTAAAGCCTTGTGGAAATGAATCCAAGTACTGATGATGCCAGTGACGATAATGACAATGACGATGATGATAATGGAGGTCTGATGGTAGCTGGAATTAAAATATTGATTTTATAAGGGGGTTTAGCCAAATTTATTAGATTACCCTTAACTTGTTGTAAATATCTATGCAAAAAATACCCATTTGAAAAAAACTTTATTATTTTTTTCCGTTATTAGCCAAGTCTAGCAATTTTTTTTTTTTCATAAAATAATATTAATATAGGTAAAGAAAAATGTGCCTGAAAAATGACACGTGACAAATGGTGAGTTTTTTTTATGTTTATGATTTAAACTAATAGTTACTATTTTCACGTTTCAAGGTCGTTTATATTACGATACAGACACTTTATTAATTATGTAATATATTTTTAGAGATACCTGAGTACAATGAAGTATATTAAGTATATTCCATGATTAAAAAATTAAGTTTATTTTACACATGGCTCAATAACTTGAAATAAAGATATCCCTTTAAAAAGTTATATCTTTACAAACAGAAAGGCAGTCGGATAGATAGACCGACATTTTTTTTAACATTATTTTTCTACAATTTTTCAACATTCTAAATTAAAAAAAGGAAAAATAGAAGATTTTTTGATTGAAGTACCATCAACACAAAAATTAAAAAAAGCCAGTGTTCATATTTTGTTCTGCTACTAGGCAAAATTACCAGTTCCAAAATGAAACTTCCATTGTAAGAATTTACCCGCGTGTGTTACCATTTCACATACAATTTTAGTGCATTTAATTACACCATTATAATGAATTGTATCTATAGGCACTTAATAGCTGATAACATGTTAACTAACTTATATAGATGTTTAAGCCTAATGGAACTTAATACCAATTTAAACATACATATATGAAGCTTGCAAATATGCAAAAACTAGTATTAAGGTGATTAATTTAAAAATAAAGTAACTTCTTTTAAAGCTATTTAAAACGGAAATGGAATCAAACAATTAGCAGGGTCATAGAAACATAAATTACACTAAATGGTTTAATTTATTGTAAAATGCTTACGGTGCAAGCAAGAATTTCTGACACAGGTTTTATTGTTTTCAAAAATTTTAAAACTGTTCAAGTTTTATAAACAAAAAAAAAATCCCGCGAAGTTATGTAGTGATACACATTATTTGCTTCTTGGCCAACTAGGATATCCTTAAATATTTTCTAAATAACTAATAACTAAATAAATAATATTTTTTGATTAAAAAAAAAATGCAAACCATTTTTTTAATTTGATTATAAACTTGAAAAAACACATAAGTTGATTTCATCTTGTAACACTATATTTTTTTCCTATTTTCATTGCTCGTATAAAACATTTTTTACCAAAAAGTTAATAATTTTTAACTAATTCAAAATAAAAATCGGAAGCGTTTTTCGGGCGATTACGTTTGCCAAACTGGATTTTCACGGTTGGTTTGCAATATCCGTAATCGCTCGAAAAACTACTATTCCTGTTTTTATATTCATGAATAATAACATCAATTTAAAATTCTAAATCTAAAGCATTTTATTTTTAAATATCGCATTAACTAGTAATTGGAAAAAGTTTTTTTGGATTATGTAAGTTTAGGGGCTGTCCAAGGTTTCATCCTCCAAAAAACTGATGACCAAGAATAAAGCTGTATCACCTTTAACACGGTGGACTGGTCTAAAATTTGCCGACTCCTCAGCTAAAAATTCCGAGTGGGTCAATTGCCTACTACCAAAAAAGTTGTCTTACTGAAAAAAAAAAAACTAATGATCAAAAAAAAGGTCACCAATCTTGTCTTGCCGACTCATCTTTTGAAAATGACGACTGGGACCTCGACACCCCCTAGGAACAGCCCTGTGTAAGTTCTTCGAGCAAAACAACTTTACACTATAGTCGTATTAATGGTGTAGGTCGCTTGCAAAACTACTTTACACCACGATATTTTATGAACGCTTTGACACAAAGACTTAAATTTTGGAACAAACATTTTCAACGAGACCAAAACCTTTTGGTCTAAATTTTAAGTCTCTTTGTCAAAGCGTTCTTGAAATATCGTAAAATATTGAGCTGAAACTCTAACATAGAGATTTAATATTCTAGATCATAGGATGTATGTCAAAAAATAATTATTAGAAGGTTAAAAACCATGTTTTTTGGTACAACATACCGAAATTAAACTGGTACATTGTTTATGATTTGAAACGCCGCTTATTTTCATTAACACAGCTGACGGCGTCATGTCAGATTTGATTTTTTTATGTCACTTGGTTTTGGATAGACTATATCAAAAAGTGTTATATTTTTATTATGTCAACTAAGTACCATATTGTTTTTTTTTTAGTTGACGAGGATCTAATAACTTAACGCGCGACTGCTCCATATAGAATTTTAAAGTCATTGTTTAGCGCTGACATTTTGACATCTTTTTTATTACCTTTTGAGTGATTCTTATAAAATAATAAAGGCAGTAAATTTTTCAGTTCGCGGAATTAAACAAAACATAATTATTAACGAATTCCGTATAATTAAAGTTCAATTGCCTTTTTATAATATGTTCTAATTGCGTTGCATAACTAATTATATAGCCTATACGTATTGTTAAGGACAAATAACCTCAGCTATAATTACAAATTGTAAATTTTATATTATACACGATAGTATGCATTGTTATTTTTTTAATTTTAGTTTTGCTTAAGGAAATTTAATAAAAATGTAAAACTAATTTTTAAATTATTATAATACTAGTAATTACAGTTAATTTAAAAATATAGTAGTTTGTATATATTGTAATCTGCTTTGAGGCAATAAATAACAAAATCTGCATAAGTTGGCCTTGCATCTTGTATCGGCATAGTTTGTAATTAATTTAATAAGGCAAAAAATATACAGTAATGTATACATTCAAACACAGGGAGTTCCAAAACTAATTATTTGAGAATTTTTCTTCAAAACCGAAAAAAAAACGCCTTTCTGGCTAAAAATTACGACCCGAGAGAAAAAGCTTTTGAAATTAAGTAATCTTAAATATCTTTTAAGGTTTTTTTACTCAATAATTAATACTAAACTAACTAAGAATTTGACCAATGAAATGTCAGATTTGTTTCTCACATTTTATTTCATTGATGGAATTCTTAGTTTAGTGGTAATCATTACATAAACAAACCTTTAAGGTTAATTTGTGCGAATTATAATTTATATTATTCGGTACATAATCCAAATTTTCAGAGTGGCGGAAACTTCAGCATTGAGGAGGATAACTAAGGTTAAACATCCCACAAACCCACTCCACAATCATCCATATACTCTTCTCTTAGAACTAACCTCTACTACCCCAATACTTCCCCGCATCCAAACACTTTCACAAAAATTTGCTAAAAATGAGTTCAACATCACACTGCTCAGAATGTATTGTGTAGCAAGGGACAACAGCAGACCTGCTAAAACAAAGTATCCAGAGAAAACACTGTGGGAAATTATCCAGGATTTAAACGAACAATAAACTACATCCAGTATTATTTATTTATTTATTACATTATTATCTTTTTTTTTATATATATATAAATTTTATTTTAGTATGTTTACATATCAATATTTGTTAAATAGTATAATATAGAATATAGGCTGAACTTTGTTATAAATAAACGACGTTGTTATAAATAAACGACTTTAAATTAAAAAATCCAAATTTTTAGTACCTAATTCAAGTTAAATAACTGTAAATGGTCTGAAAAATAACAGGAATAATATGAGCTCAATGTACAAAGTAAAGAACTGTGAGACTTGTATCAAAATTTGCTGTGAATATTATCAAAATTCTATTTTGCCTTAATTTGTTCTCAAAATTAGTGGAGAGCGCCTAGGACAAACCTAAAGCTTATTTGGGTCCCTCCACGACTCTGTAATAACTTCAAATAAATATAATATAAATATAAATAATATATTACGCACCGAGTACGCGAACCTAGTTTTTAGTGCACGAGGTGCAGCCGAGTAAAAAAAGCACTCGATGTGCACCGAATTGGTTTGCGTCGAGGTGCATATACTATTTTTCCTACGACTTAACACCTAAACATTAAAAAAAAAGCAAAAATTATCTTAAAATTAGTTTATCTCAAATTGATTATGTGCTGATTGTCACTCCCCAACCGTTTTCATAGGCAACGGGTGAGAAATAGGCACTAGCTACTAACTGGGTCGTAGGAAAAATTAATTTGATCTAATTGGATTAAATGAATTTTAAAATATTTAAGAATATAGATTATATCATTTTTATTGGTTTACTTTTGATTATACGCTGTAATATACCAGCGTATATAAACTTGTATTGATACCATCAACTTTCAACTAATTTCTAGTGTCATTAACACCAAAAGATCAGATTATACATTATAAATTCATATCAGTAACATTTTAACAATAAAACCTATTAAAAAACGTCACGAATATATACTTTTCTTTATTCAACGTCCTTATAAAAAATACGATCTGTCTAGCTAATATTTTTCGTGATTTGAATAAGAATAGAAACAAATTTGTCAGAACACCTTTATCTATAAATTCTAAATCATGAACTTAAATCGTATAATAAAAAGCCGACGTTTATAAATTGTATTATTCAGACCAAGTGGCAGAACAAAAAACCCTACTCTTGATCTCACTACGCTCTAAACCCAACTTCAAAGTTACTCTTCAAGAATCCTAATCTGTAATATAACTAGTCAAATCATTCGACTCAAATGGTTAGATACATGAACATATATGTTTATTTTTTAACTATTTGTGAGTTACACGTTAAAAGTAGGTACGTGGACTATTTAAATAATACCTAAGGTACCCAGTAAACAAACTTATGTCAGCAACATGGCAAAAAGAGATAATGTAGGGAACATTTGCCATAACTTGATATATGACATTCATGTATTGGCAGTATAACAGGTTATGTGGCATTAATAGAACACATGTAATATATCTTAATATACAACAGTTACATATCCATTATATAACATGTTTTGTTGCTTGCAATATATAATAGAAGTTGCCAAACACGTAACTGTGATGTATAATTTCACATAAAATACATATGAAATGCAATATATCTTAATTATATATCAGATGCATATCCATTATATAACATGTTTTGTTGCTTGCAATAAATAATAGAAGTTGCAAAACACGTAACTGTGACGTATAATTTCACATAAAATAAATATGAAAATTACATTTAATGTAATATATCTTTGTTATATATCAGATGCATATCCATTATATAACATGTTTGGTTGCAGTGTAATTGCTATATACAGTGCGGTCCAAAAGTCTCCCCCCCCCCTTTTAACTTTTGAACGAGTTGAGATATCGACTTCAAATTTAAAACTCTTTTTTCAATTTTTTAAGTTTTTTTTTATAAACTTTTATTTATGTCAACTAAAATTAATTTAAAAGTATAATTAACATTTTTTTATAATGAAATTAGGCATTTTTAAAAAATTATTTGTTTTTTTTTAGAAGAATTTTGACATTAATACCCATTTTCAACCCCATTTTAAACCCAAAAAATTTGTACTTTTTAAATTTAAAAATATGGAGTTAAATGGCGAATTTTATAAGCTTTAAAATGATGTATTACACGACCCCCTTTCCATTTAAAAAAATGTGCCCCCATGCCCCCCTGCCCACATTTTAAGAGCTGAAAGTATTAAATATATGCTAAAAGATAGTTTAAGTTATCTTATTTAAAAGTTCCAAATTTGAACTCGATATCTCAACTAGTTCAAAAGTTAAGAGGGGGGGTGACTTTTGGACCGCTTTGTATAGCAATTACACCATATATAACTTCAAAGAAGCAGACATATGAAAGTCAGAGAACTTTGCATGTGAAGTACAAATAATATGTCTGTGCATAACATATAACAGTGGATATCTAGTAGCCATATATCAAATATAGATCCGTATTTATAGGGTTTTATACCTTAGATGTACAATATAAAATTGTTTTTTTTAATGGTGCAAAATTCAGACAAAGCCAAATCTGGTTAGTGCAAAATGTAACTTGTCTTATATACGAAATAATGCGGCAAATAAAAATAAAAATTTAAAATTATAATACCTATAATTTTCCCGTTAAAGGGCTAAGACGCCCACAAACTCACACTTATTTATTGTTATTTCTCACCTAGGTGTGAAATTAGTTTTTGAAATTAATATCAATTTCTTAAGAACATTACCAAATAACGTTACTTCCCGTTAAGGTGTGTATTATAATTATATTGTTGAGGTATCATAATTCAATTTTTGAATCAATATAAATAGTTATTTAAAATTTGCTTTAAATGTGCAGCACGCTACCACATTTTGTGTTAATAGCTTTGTCTCAGTATTTGAAACAAACAGATAATATCTCTGGTATGGAAATAATATGTTACTGTAAGTTGTTACGTATGTTAAACTTAGTTATTACATATTATTATTTGTAATAGTATCTCCCTTTAACTTTTCTAGACGAAGAATAATTATATACTTATCTATGAAATAGTTCAAATTATATTCTAGGTTTTACATATTTCATAAAATTGTATAATGGTGGATGTAAAAACTGAACGCTAAAGATGTATAATTTCTTGAGTTTTCTGCTGTAAGTACAGTGCATGTACCTACCTATCAACAGCTCATAATCAGCTTTCTCACATGCATATAAGAGTTATTCTTTTCTAATTTCTTTAAAAAAAATGTGTATTGAACTTTTAATTTTAGAATTCTAAAATATAAAAGTAATACACAGAAGTTTGGATCATGGTAGAGGAGAGTGGGGATATTTCGACCTCTTAATGTTTAAATTGTTTTATAAAATATTAAATAAATTATTTTATTTTATCTTTTTATACCAATATATAGTTTAATATGTTTTCTATTAAAAAATATAGTACAAGTTGTATTAATTTAAAAAATAATTAGTTTTATAAATTAAAATAAAAATAATTACATTTGGTTGAAACATCCATCTAGGGTGGGAGGTTTCAACCAGATGGTGGGGATGATTAAACCAGGGTAAATAAAATTACAAATGTTATTAAAATATTTAAAATTTATTATTAAAACTTTATAATATAGTTCTAATATAGTTGTAAATATATAGAACCAACATTAAAATGAACCAACAATTATTAATGTTTTATTAAAAATAACTAGAACCTGAATAAATAATATTGGACTAATATTAAAACTATTTAACTAATATAAAAAAAACAATACAACACTACCTAGTAAGTAGGTAATCTGAAAATACCAACCAATATTTAAAGTATATTGGAAAACTAAAAAACGGATTGGATTATCAATATGATTTTAATTTATCGAATATTCCATCCAGTGGTCGAATCATCCCTATATGCTCATATTCAAATAATATGATGGTACCCAGTAAAATAAACGAAGTAGGTTAGATTCAGTGCATGAAAATGAAGCCAATAAAATACTTGTTTAAACCGATTTTCAATAGATTTTACCACTAGGAAAATATCAATAAACCAATGAAGAACCAGAACCTTACCTGATTTTCACAAATAAATTGATTTTTTCGTAATTTTTCTTAGACCGTTCCGAATTTAACCAAAATTTAACTAGGCACTATAGCCAATAAACTTATTAGTTAGCACTACTGGAAGCACGCAAAATTTAAATAGTTTTTAAGTAAAACCAAATGGTTGAATCCTCCTACTGGTCGAAACATACCCACTCTCCCTACATATAAAATTAACTTTTAATATTTTTTAAGCTTTAAAATAATTATAGCACCCTCATTTAATTTTAAATTTTTGTTTTTTATACAATTTAAACATCACGCTAAGAGCAAAAATTTAATGTATAATAAAATAAAGAAGATAATTGCAAGAAATGAGGGGAGTAAGAAAAAGAAGACATAGAGGAAATTAAAAGAAGTTATATATTATTAAATAATATTCCTGAGTTTGAAATCAAAATTTTTCGTTTCATTAAAAATTCGGTTGTTAGGTTTATTTGTTCAGTTGTTGCTTGGTTTAGTTAGTTTTCTTGTGTAATTGGTGGTTAGGAGGTTGGGTTTTTAAATGTCCCCTTCATAAAACGCCCATACCTGCAAACCACAAAAACGCAAGAAAACCACTAGTTATATAGTTATAAACAAAGCTATCTAAATTTATTTTTGATTGTTTATGTGTTTTTATTTGATAGTCTATTATTTACATTAATAATATTTAACTGTAAATTATAACAATCATATAGGTTTACCAAAATATGTGGGCGTATATGCCAATGGCATAATATGCCTAACTATTAAATATAGTTATAAAACTTGGATATAATTTGTTTGAATTGATGATTTCGACAGTTAAAATTTAAGCCAGTACGTTTAGGTACATATTTATAGATATAATTGACATCCATTATAATGGTTGTATCCAATTAGTATTTGATTATCAGATGTGATACATAGTCTCATTTAAATGCTTATTATCACCTGATATGTTTCCACACATAGCAATGCAACGCTGAAGACAAGTATAAATACTTTAAAGTGTTTCTCAGAAAATAAAATCCATGGGATCTAAAAAAACAATAAAAAAATAAAAATTCTATGGGTATTTTTTATCGATCAAAGTGTAAAACCGGCCTTATTATAGACATTACTTTATATAGTACCCTATTTTAGTTTTGTTATTTCTGTTGTTTGTCTTTCTGTTGACATATGAGTGAAACTTGAAAAACCAGACTTGTCTTTAAGCCAATCAACTACTATTTTTTATCTCTCTTTCACTTACATAGCTATGATTTATTCATAAAAGAGATGGATACATTCATCAGTGCATTTGATATAATATTAAGTCATATATGCGCGCTTTGCTTTTTGTTTTATTTTACTTATATACGTAGGTTACTTAGTGGGTCTCGGCGGCTCTAGGATATTTCCAGATTTAATTATTGGATAGCGGTGCATTTATAGAGAAGCCTTGAATTATAACATCATAACTTTTGAAAGATTTAATATAATTAGTTAAAATTTATCTGCTTAAATTCTAAGATTCAAACCAAAGCTACTATACCGGGTGCTTCAACCCCTTTAACTTTTTATTAGGTTAGGATCGTGAAATTTTCGAGAGCTTGATTATGTATAATTTAGGATTTTTTTTCGTAGCTAGAAATACTTTGGCACTTTTGCTTTCGTCGGAAATTAATCAAACTTTCGATTTTTAAATAGAACACCCTGCATATTTTTACATATTTCGATTCAGAAATTCATTCTGAGAACAAGCATGGTATCACTTGTCAATTTTTGACAGGTCATATCATTTTTAATTAAACTTTCATTTTAAATCTTTATTTTATTGTTTTAATGCCACGTTCTTCCAAATAAACTATGTATTCATGTGTGGTATCAAAATGTTCGCAAGAATATTCTTTCTCATTTTAACCTAATTACCCACCCTCTTTCCATTTGAAAAAAAAACGAATTACGGACCAAATTTAAATAAAAAACGACATGACATGTCAAACATTTACAAGTTACACATGTTTGTTTTCAGAATTGATTTCTGAATCAAAATATGTTAAAATAGACAGGGTGTTCTCTTTGAAAATCGATAGTTCGACTCTATTTCGGCATAACCGAAAATGTCAAAAAAATTCTTACTACCTATGTCAAAATATCCAAAATTATACATTATATAGCTCCTGCAAGTTTAACGATCCTACCTCAAAAAGTAAAAAAGTTAAGGGGGTGAAGCATCGTCCTGAAACACCCGGTATAATACCTAAACGAAAGGAAGCTTAGAAGTGAAACTAATCATGTTTCAGTTTTTAAGAAATCCACAGACACCGTTTAAAAAATATATATAATATAATAAATCAAAATTTTTAAAATTAATTTTGATACTTCTTAGGAATTAAACCTATATACATGAATGGTGGATATGAATGGTGGATTTCATAAAAACTAAAAAATTATTGGTAAAATGTTAAAAATTAAAACTAAAAATGAAACTGGATAAATGCACCTTTAAATTATTCACAAATGACTAATTAGAAAAAAATATTTCTTTCCATTAAGAGTCGTCAGAGGAACAATTAGCATGGCATGTGAGGTGGTGCTGATATCACGTGATATCAGCACAAGCACACAAGAATAAGCAGAGCTGTAATAACATCACATCACATCATATGGAATGTGAAACACTAACCTATTTTAGAACTGGTCACTGATCAGTCATCAGTGATCACCGACATGTTTCTGTATTAACTATTTCTGCTAATATTTAAGACCTATTATATGCTAATCACTTATAACTTGTTTTTAATCTTACTGTAAAATCTATCGTGTAATTTGAAAATCATCCATATTTTATCGCGAAATAGTACAAATTCTACGATTCTTCAATAAATCGATGTGAATTTATTTAAGAAGAAAATAAAATAAATAAGTCGGTCAGATATGTGTGGTGGCTATTGAATGGTATCAATAGCAGAGAAGCAATAAAAATGTGAAGGGCTTTGAATTTCTAACGAATGTCCGGCCAGACTCTTTCAAGTTACGTATCTTTCCAACTCATTGAAACATTAGCCTGGCTAATTCCAGGGAATTTTTGAAAGAACAATTAATTGCGTTAAAGCAGCTTTGGGACTAAATTATCTTTTAACCTCGGTATTTTCTAGACTAACCCTTTAACAAAAAGGCATCGTATTTACCCGTATTTTTTAATGGAGCTCTCTACAACTAGAATTATGAAAAAAAAGACGTCTACCCTATCTCTATCTCATTTGTGCTACACTTTCCAGCCAACCCAATAAATACTGTATTTGTTTTTCATACAACAAATATAGTATTTATTTGGTTGGCAGGAAAGTGTAGCAATGAGCGGAACGAACAAACATAGCTAATGTGAATCTGTAGAATAAGATAATTCTACTAAAATTTAGATGGCGCCAGTAATTTCTTTAATAGGAATAATATAGTTACACTTTTCGCCCGGCCAAGTAAATATTGTATTTGTTCAAGAAAGAACAAATACAGAATTTGTTTGGTTGGGTGGAAGTGGGAGTGTATGTATGTCTTCTATCCTTTTTGGGTAGAACTTTTGTCCCTGTCTAATCTAACGGGAGAAGTCGCCATTAAACATAGATCCAAGCAAAATAGTCACACAGTTTTTTACTAACCTTTAGCAATTACTGTGGACTATGCATAATTGGCTAGATGCGAGTCGTAAATAATTTAAAGACCACTTTACAAGGAGAAATTTGTACGCAAGTTTGATGCTATGCAAGTTTGCTGCCAGATATAGCATGAGGACAATTGGACATTGATTTGCCTTTTCACGGAGCAAGTTGTACGCAAGTTTGGTGCTATATATTGCAAGGTAAACAGTGCTGCCAACCAGACAATTTTGACGTGTCTCTGCGTTTGTTGACAAAAACATAACTAGCATTTGATTTTTTAAGGAAGTTTTTTAGTTAGACAGACCGACCTATTATTAATAATAATAATTATTAACTACTATATTAGTAAAATGAAATCGATTTGGTAACTTTTTTCCAGGTTGGTACCACGAAAATAACCATAAAACTTGCGTGAAAATCGCCGAAAAATAGAACATGTTCTAAATAATTTGATGGCACGAAAATGGCCTCAAACTTGCCTGAAGGCATGCGCAGTGACTGAATCATTCTTGCAACAAACTTGCATAGCATCAAACTTGCGCACAAATTGCTCCGTGTAAAGTGGCTTTAAAAGAGTGGAAAAAATACATTATGAGAATTCCCTAAACATTTATTTGTAAAGAATTACATGTAGTAAGCATACAGGGTTATTCAGAAATACGTTCGACAAATTTAAAAAAATATGAAAAATAATCCTATAAAGGTTGGTCCGGAAATGAGCCCTAAGGGAGCTACGACCCTCCTAAGATCTAAAAAGTAGTTTTTATTTAATATTTCTGGAACCCTATAAACCACAGTAACCAATTTTTGCAGCCTTAACATTGATAAAGGCTATCATTTCATGAACTTTTAACCAGGGACATGCTAAATGGGGGAATATGTCACTTTTTTGCTCCAAACTTTTTCATCCGTGAATATGTCATCTTCGAACGGCCGTAGCTCCCTTAGAGCTCATTCCGGACCAACCTTCATAGGAACTTTTTTTCATATTTTTTAACGTAGAAACCTCTTTAATTTCTTGAACTTATTTTTGAATAACCCTGTATGCCACAATTTTAAGAGAATTTTTTTAGCAGTCAATATTATTTCTGGCATGTGTCAAGATAAATTGGAACCAGTCGTCCAATCAGAACTTTGCATAATTTTAGATTCATTTACACTAATGTATTTTTATATAGTCTACGAGGACTAGCCAATTAAAGTTTGATCCTATGGGATACATATTTCACGCAATATTTAGCTACACACAAAAGGCATTTTTTGCAATATTTATTTACAGGCTTTATTTATTTTATTTGTGTTCTTTACATAGAGAATATTTTATATTTTTAATATAATGGAGCTCTCTACAACTAGAATTATGAAACAAAAGACGTATACCCTATCTCTATCTCATTTGTGCTACACTTTCCAGCCAACCAAATAAATACTGTATTTGTTTTTCATACAACAAATACAGTATTTATTTGGTTGGCCGGAAAGTGTAGCACTGAGCGGCACGAACAAACATAGCTAATGTGAATCTGTAGAATAAGATAATTCTACTAAAATTTAGATGGCGCCAGTAATTTCTTTAATAAAAATAATATAGTTACACTTTTCGCCCTGCCAAGTAAATATTGTATTTCTTCAACAAAGAACAAATACAGAATTTGTTTGGTTGGGTGGAAGTGGGAGTGTATGTCTTCTATCCTTTTTGGGTAGAACTTTTGTCCCTGTCTAATCTAACGGGAGAAATCGCCATTATGTTTACTTTTTAATAGAGATGTTTTGACCCTGCGAGAATAACATCCCAAGTGAAGTTTCTGTTGGGATGAAGTTCAGAATAAATTTAATTAAATTTAATTACACGCCTGTCTCACATGAATCTGTCTCAAGTGGAAACATTCTACTATATTTTTGGCGTCTACTATATTAGTATATTAAGAGTGTTTTAAACTCACTTTTAGTACAATTTTTTAGAGTTTCTAGTATTTTTTTTTAACCCAGCCTAGGAAAACATATCTATACTGAAAATATTTGAGATAAAGATAAAGATATTTATTATACTTGCTCTTTAAAAAGGAAAAATTACTAAGTAGTCAGGATAGATTAAATTAGATCTGGAAAGTATTTTTCGTATTGTATACCAAAGTATTTTTTATGAATTCTTAGCACCTTATCGCATCGTAGATCTGACGTAAGAACACAATGGCAAATATTTCTACATCAAATGAAATGTCGTCTTTTCAATACACTGAAAAAAATTTATAGATGTAGCAGTTCTACATTAAATCTACATCAATTATTGTAAGATATGATAGTATATCTGTCTCGGATAATTTTAGTCAAATGGTTTATGGCTGACATTATATCATTTATTTCATATTAATAGTTATTTATAATACAAGGGTGAAAAGTTACATTTTTCGATTAAGTAGGTTTTTAGAAGCCGATGGCCGGTCGATAGGGCCGGCCCGAGGGTAATAAACCTACGAAATCGAAATTTAACTTTTTGCCCGTGTATTATACAATAGTTTTTATTCGATTGTTACTAGTGATAATAAATTATTAAAATATAGTTAATTTTAAATTGCAAAAAATATTTCTTTTTACTGTCTTATTACTTATCCATGACAAATTGCTATCCAATCACATAGCTAAAAAAACAATTAAATAATTTCTTTTACGTGCGGTTTCATTTTCAAATTAAAAAAGCTATAGTTGGTGTTTTGATTAATTTTTGTTAAAATGTGTCTGTTATGAAAAAATAATACTTTTGAAACCGTTCTATGAATATTATAAATATTGTAATTGATTTTACAATTGAAATTTTTTATTTGTAATTTATTTTAGTGTCTGAGTACATTAATCGGTTAACATAAATTTTGAGGTTATGTTGTAGAAGAAATTTTTATTTTGTATGAAATGATTATAATAACTGTATCTGGTCAAAAAGAACAGTTAGTTCAAGACCAAAAGTGACCAAAAGTCATATTTCTTTATAAATATTACAGTAAAGGTAAAGCAACTTCTTTTAAAAAGCTTAAGAATAACAAGTTTTAGTTAGAAGGCGAAAAAATACCTTTTGGCCCTAGGGCCACAAAATTCAACTTTTCGCTAATAAAACATAAATGAAAACGCTTTTAGAATCAATCGAATAAAAAAGTATTTTTCTAGGATAATGTCTATCTAACTGGACTTGTCTTTAGAAAATAGCACCACTTCTCAGTTCTGTTAGATTTTATGATTGAAATAACGTAAAATTTCCTAATTTTCAAAATCAAAAAGGGCGATGTAAGCCACTAAAGCAATTCTTTAACTAAATAATGATAAAAACCCATATTCATATCTTATTAACCTCTTTAATACCAAGTTTGCCATATGTAATAATAACTAGGTACTAGGTGCTGGCTTCGAGACAAATTTTTTGTCCGCCTGTGTATCTGGATATAGATAATTCTTATCAGATTACAGGTCTACCAACATCTAATGTAGTACTTTTGTGAAAACATTAGATGGCGCCACCAATTTTTACGCTAACGATACAGATATACTTATTTTTAATAAGTATTTTAAAATTTTCTACAGTCGGTGCGAAAGCCACAATATATGCTCACTGATGATCGCAAAAAAGCGTGAAATAGCAGCCATGTGACATTTTGGTAGGGATTTTCTAATTGATTGTGAAAATTCTGCAGTAGAACAGCGCAATTTCTTTATAGATTTAAATAGTTTGCCGTCTATAAGGCACTAAACTTTATTTCCATACAAAAATAACATTTTCACTGCCCTCTGTATTAAGTAACTAAATCAAATTCAAAAGGGAATTTATATGTCTCAGGAAATAGGATTTATATTGAAATAAAATGCATTTTAGATGACAGGAAGCTTAAAAGAAAATCGTCGCGACTTTATTTAATTGCTTTCTGTTTAATGTTTGTCTCTTCGTTTATAAATTGTCTCGTTTTTGAGGGTTAAAAACGGAAGGCCTATAGGATCGCTCGGTTGTACGTCCATCCGTTCATCTTTTACAGCCGTTTATCTAAAGAACTGTAAAAATCCGAATAGATTTTATTAACGAAAATCTATTCCGGGTAGTATTCTTTTTTCCCAAAAAGTCAAAAATCGAAAAAAAAATTATTACATATCTCAAAAATGTGTATAAAAAATATTTGTTTTTACAATTACAAAAAAAGTTATTTTTTTTTCCCATCTACTTCACAAACTATGAGGTAAAATTTTCAACAGAAATAATAAATAAACATGAAATAAACTTTTAAGGAAAACAGTAGATAATTGAATCAGGGCCCAAAGGGTTAAAAATGAACAAAAACAATATTTTTTATCGATCTGGCTTACTTTATTATCGTATTAAAATAAAAATGAAACCAAAACAAAACTTCAATAATTCTCTAAAAAAAAGGTTATACATATATATTTCTAAACGACTACAACTCTTGGAGATACAGGTACGAAAAAGAATAAAGAAAAAAGCTAGGTGGAATGCTCAATGCGCCAGTATACTCTAACTTGAATATTTTTATCATATAGGTTTTAGCTTATAAAATAATTCAAGCTAAAAAATATATAAAAGGAGATATTTGTGTTAAAATTATTTCCTAAATAAGCAAATTTGATTAAAAAAAATAATGAAAGCTAGCTCTGGTTTAATCACTGTTAAAATTTAACAAAAGCTAGCTTCTTCTTCTAGCGGTGTTACATTTTAGCAAAAGTTATATTTGATCTCTGTTAAACGTGATTGGTCGTTTAAAAAAACCCAACTCGATTGTTCTGTATTATATCATAAAAAATATTTCTTAAATGATTTGTAAAAAAATCCGAATTTAAAAAAAGGCAAAAGCTTTTTAATTCGATAAATCAAAATTTCGGGATAATTTCATTTAACCAGGAAAAATATGTAAGTGATTCTAAACTGACATGATAAATAATCAAAAATATGTATGATTTATTCTATTTTTAGGATATCAAAAAATATTTTAAAAGCTATAATTTTCTTCTTTAATAATGCAGAGTTTATCTGGATCGCTGGAGCTGTTAAGTTTTCTGAAATATTAAATATATTTTCCTTTTACTATTTACCACTATAATACTTTTAAGGATTCAGATGGTGATATTTTAAATGAGTTTTCCCAAGATTTATGCATTTTGTAAGTACTGAATACAAAATCTCCTCAGGGAGATTTCAGAGTCTTTCTTAATAAAACATTTTGCATGCAGTCAGCTTATAACCTACATAATATTTAGAACATGTAACTTCACTGAAAATTCGTTACAGTATTGAATAATAAACAATTTTGTATATTTGGAACCCCTCGCAAGTTCTTATTAAATACAGCAAAACCTAACTTTCTTCTGTTGTTGTTCCTGTAACAACTTATATGCAATAAGTAAAATTGCATCGGGTTCCAAATATAGAAAAATGTTCAATATTTTATACAGTAACAAATTTAAGGTGTAGTTACATGTTCTAAATATTATGTAGGTTATAAGATGACTGCATGCAAAATATTTTATTAAAAAAGACTCTGGAAATCTCTCTGAGGAAATTTTGCATGAGTGTAGCCCAATCTTCGTATAATACGAACCGTGTTTGATTTATCAAAACCTCCAGAATATTTTTTAACCCTGTAAGGTTCAGTAGTACTTTTATAAGGACTAAAATTACCAAATTAGGGTATATGACTAATTATGATCACCTAATTCAAATCTTTTCATTAAATTTTACATTTTTTAAACTAAAAGTGATATTTGTAATAACCGTATGCCAACATTAGGCCATTACATATCGTTAGGCCATAATAATCCGAAATGAATATGTACATCATACGCAATAATTGTTTTTCTATTTTTCGACTCTTATAAGCTCATAATCACATGCATTTTGCGTGTTCTTGTAGGCCTCATAAGAGGTATGTACTTTTTTTCTTTTCGGTTGGCAACAGACAAAAGCCTATCGCTTGACGTTTTCCGTTATATGTCGCTTTAAAGTTTAATTTTCTACAATATTTTTTGTTTAGGTTATTTTTTACAGTTAAAACTGTGGCTTGGTTACTTGCAGTGTAAAAATAAGACATGACTATAAAATATAGTTATTAAAAAATGGGATAATTATAATAGATTTAAATTATTGTTAAAAAACTTTCTTATTGAAAATTTTTAAATATTTAAAAAATGTACTATTTTTGTTAAGAATTTATTATATATAGATGTATACAATAGCTTGGCTAAATAAAGATTATTATTATTATATCAAAATATCATTTGTTCTTAGAATTTTAAACGTGGCGAAAACTGTAATGCCAACCCGAAACAAAAATCTCTAAATTAGTCATCAATTTAAATGTATTTTTTTTTTAATTTTAGAGCAAAATAGAAAAAATTGTGTAAAGCACTCGTTTCATAACATGTTTTTAGCGCACTAGTACATTAAAAAACTCGCCGCAAGAAGCTCGTTTTCTAAACTTGTACTCGTGCGCTAAGAACTTATGTTATGAAACTAGTACTTTAATATACTATTATAAAATAAGTTATTTATATTTAAAGTTTTTTACTTTGAAATATTCACCCTATCACATACTTAAGTCATCACCAATATCAAAGCATCAACATATGTTGCACAACACTTTATATAGCTGTTACACGATATATTTAAATTTCCATTTGCTTTGCGCAAATAAATTGAGCAGGAGCTTTAGGGGTTAAACGATGTTATATTTAAGTGACTATACTAAAACAGAATGTGTAACATTTATAACATACTTTTATTAACTAAATTAGGTTGGTCCATATGGTTAGACGGTGCCTTACAGGGTTAAGATTATAGGCTGGAAAGTATCTTAATTTTCTTATAAGATTACAATCTTAATCGTGTATATATGAATGTTATAATATAACATTGTTATATTGCTATTCGTTGTCTATACAGTTATCATTAGGTGCAAGAATCAGTTTCGAAATACAACTTTAAATATAGACTGAGATAGGATCTGATATCTTACTTTATTTTTTAAATTTATTTTAACTTGAGATTCTTAAGGGTAGCTCTAATCGTTAGTCTATTTATTTTTATAGTGAACTTGAAAATTAAATAATATATGATAAAGGCATGTGCCATATATATTTTATAGACCATTTGTCAACCTTGTTTCTTTCTTACGTTTATAATGGTCTATATTTATAAAGCCATTGTTGGTTTTCAGAACATAAAGTAATATTATCCCAAAAGGAATATTTTTATGTGACAAAAGTTAATTATTTGAGATCAAATTGACATGAAAATCTGAAATAATACCTATTACGAAATATAAAACTGTATTAATTAAATAAGGAGATAAACCCTTAGTAGAAATAAGATCTGGTTAGGGCAACCAAAATCAATAGTTAAATACGAAACAACTATTTTTCAGGTGCAACCATAAATCTGTTAACCGCAATAAGTTGGTAGGTTGATTTTTTTAGTGCTTCGAAAAAAATTATAGTGATAATTATAATTATAATACCTACTGCATCTCTTGCATGTAAAATCATGGTTTTAAATTTTTTTTATAACCATCTTTAATGCATCATGTTTTCCTCAAATATTTTTTTTATTGCTCCTGTCATTTAAAATATTTATTCTTTTTTTCGTTCATTTATACTCCTTTATTTGGACTTAAAATTTTTGTGGTACATCTTGTATACCAAAATGCAAGATATTTTTCAGGATTTGCAAAGGTATTTGACCTTTAAAAATACATCTGACCAATACCATTAAGACCTTTTAGCATTCAGTGCTCGTAAAAATTTAAATAACCAGTTTTTGACTGTATATCTTAGTCCTATAGTTTGTTAACATTTAGTGAAATCTGCTTTAATTTGCAGTCTTAAGATTGGAATCTTGATTTTTCATTAAAATAATAAAAACCACTGACAGTTTATAGATAATTTCACACCATATGTTTACATGAGCATTATTTTATGGGTTTGTGGAAGAAAAATATATGATTATTGCCTTGTGTGGTCGACTAAACATATATAAACAAATAGAAAAACTTGTTTTCTAGACGCTGGTATTTTCTGCATTAATAACAAGAAAATCCAATATTTTATGACAAAATCAAATATTCTTTAGAGCAAAGTTAAGTATGAATAAAATTGGTATATACCGGGTGAGTATTATTTATGTCCACCCACAAAAATAAGAATAATTTTCAGTCGATAAAAACGAAACTTTTTCAATTATATAATTTTACTTTATTATTCCATCAATCTATTTTCTAATCACCGTACAGAGTGCTATTGGTAGACTGGAAGTTTCGGACTGTTGGCCCTCTTTAGTACCAAAAGTCAACTCTGCATGCTGATTAAGAAAACGTATTTAGACTTTATTCCCAAAAGGAATAGACTCATTAGATTGATGTAGACTTGTGCTCCATCTATTGCTAGATGTAGACAACTACTCATACCTCTCCTAGTCTGGAGACTTTGAATGGTAGCAAGTTGAAGGTTTGTGTGTCTCAAGCACATAGTACCACTAACGTGTGGTTAGACGTATAATTAGTAAGGACAGAAATTTTTAAGTCTACCAATATCACTCTGTACGATGATTAGAAAATCGATAATAATAATAATAAATTAATATTTTAATAATTTTGTTTAAAATTAAAAATTTCTGTACTTACTATACACTTAAGGTTTTTAAAAGATTGCTTAGGGCCAACAAACTAATAACTCTTCTCTCTAGAATAGGCATTTCATTTGTAAAAACTGAGAAAAACGTAGCCATCATATACATTTGCCTGTCTTACTCGCACAGCTTTGTTCTAACAGAGACAACAATAACAATTACTGGTAATTGTTATTATTCAGGCCTGAATATACCTACTATTTGTTTACAAACAAACCGAGATGTTGGCCATACTTTATATTAACGGTATGCGTATTCTAGAGAGAAGAGTTGTTAGTTCGTTGCTTAGGGGTGTTTTTCTTGGTTTTCCTCTACTGTCCCAAAAAGGGGAGCTCACAATGGAAACATTAATTTTCTTAGAAAAGGTTTTAAAGATTTTGCATAAAATTTTACTTTAATAGTTTATTACCAACATAACAACATGTAATTTCCCTACTGGTTTTCCCCGGAACAATCACATAGTGGCGCAATTTTTTTTTTGCATTTTGGGCGTATGAGCACTAAAATATACATTTGCGAGTTACTTTTTCATAAACAACGAAATTAAATCCAAACAACAAAAGAATTAAAATCTTAAAACTTTGCGAGAAAGTAAGTGGGGTGGAACCGTAACAATTTCAGTTTATTTCCCAAAGCTTTAAGTATATTATGCTGTAAAGTGATGGCATTATCAATTATGTGATTTAATACGTAACATAAATGTTTATATATGTTTATGTTATGTATAATACAACGTAAATGTGGGTATACCTTATAATATGTATGTCCCCTTAGGTAAAGGTATTCGAAAAAACCGTTTCCTAATAGCCATAGCGCGTAAATCTATTGTATTTGCATCTTGTGTAAGAAATTTTATTGATATGAGCTATAATGTTTGGAACAACATGCCAAATTGGCAGTTAGCAACAATTTAAGTGCTGATTTTAACAATAATTTATGAACGTTAATAAAAAGTAATAACTTGTTCATAGAATGAAATTGCCGCAAAGGAAGGAATCCGAATAAGGCACTAAACTGCCCTACGTACAGAAAATATCTTAACTATATAAACTGTTGTATAATATTGTAATAGGCATTACCACGGCTTGGATCGAGGTATCCATTTACCGGGAGCTCGCACAATGGATAAAACAAAAATATTTAATTTTTTTTTTTTTAATTACTTATCTTTTTTTTGAAAAAAGAAATATTTAAAAAAAAATGTTATTAGTTACTAAATTTATAAATTACTAAATTTATAAAAACTACACTATACAAGGTGATCAAAAATATGAAAGAAAACTCTCTGGTCCAGAAATTAGCCCTAAGGAATCTACGGCGCTTCAAAGATGGGCATATTAAGTGGGGAACAAAAAAATCGCCAATAAAATGTTAATGTCGTAGGGTGATTTTTCATTTAAAACTAAGCAAAAAAGTAGTATCCATCAAACACCTAAATTTAATATTAAAGGAGTAATAGCCTTTTAAAAGTAACATTTTGTTAACACAAAAATTTTGTGACAAAATTATACTTAACTTACTCTTAATTGCATTTTTTTTAACGGTTGCTCCTACAGTGTTACACTATATGAAATTTTTTATGTATTTTTACTCAAGGAATTCATATGTTTTACAAAAAAAATCCAAAAAAGTACACATAAAAAAGTTTGAGGCAAAAATGTGTTAAGCCTTACACATTTTGTCCGTCTAGTCACGCCTCTGGATAAATTTAAAAAATAAATGAATTAAACGTATTGCCCTTATTAATATTAGTATATATGCAAAAGCTCGTCGCTCTAGCTTAAAGGGTACCAGAGTTATTAATTAAAAACCTTTATATTTATTAAAATTTTAAACGGCCGTAGCTCCTTTATTATATTTTATTATTATTATTATTATTATTTATATATATAATCACCTCTTATTTTGGCATACCACTTACTGATCACCCTGCATAGTAAATAGTTTTTGAATATTATAGTTGAGGTATGGATAATATTCATGAAAAAATATTCCTGTAAAAAAATATAAAAGAAAAATTAAATTAAATAAACTGAAACATACGTTCTCGCAAAAATATCCCGATAAGTTTTGAGATTTTGATTATTTTGTTTTTATTTTTATCATCAGTTTGCATTTATTTTCCGTTAGGATAAAAAAGTTACCTCCAAATAAATCCGAATGTAAATTATATCGCGACTTCGCCAAAATTGAAAAAAAAATTACGCCCTTATTTGGGAGAGTAGATAAAAACTGACAAAAACTCGTCTGAGATATCCCCTAATGTAAATTTTAATAAAAAATCAAATATATATATATATATATATATATATATATATATATATATATATATATATTTAATTTTGTCCGATTTTAAGTCGGCATGGTTCATAAATGCCAAAATTTGCCATATTGCCGCCGCCATTTTGAATTTTTAAATTTTTAATTTACGACCCAGAGAATTTCCAGATACCGATTTTGGTTCGAATCGGACGGAAGTGACACAAGTCTCGGCCATATTGGCGCCTCAATTTTGAATCTTTTAATTTTGACCAAAAATTTGTAATCTTTATCCAAAGTTCTAGGCTAGGATTGTTTTTCGTAAAAATGGGGTAAAAACAATTTTTTTTTAAACCATTTTTTCAATTTATTTATTTTTAGGAAAAAACTAACTTTTTTTGAAAAAATGTTTTTTTTTAAACAAAAAAATTTTAATTTTTTTTTTATTTTAATGAACCTAAGCCTATACGTAAAAGTATTATTTTGTTGGCAGCAGTATTTTTACTTGCTTATATGCCAACTTTAAGCTGTATAAAAATATAAACATGTAATATTTTCAGGTAGTAATACTTTATTCCGTTTATTTAAAAGTTGTTTTTGCTATTTATGTCTAGATTTGAAAAATTCCCCACCGTGCGGAGGTCACTTGAAAGTAAAAATTATACTAAAAATGTACATTAAGGCCTTTATACTAAGTAGGGAAGTGAGGTGCTTATGCTTTTTCTATTCATTTATCTCTACCCAGCTACCGCTACAATGATATAATGCATGTTGTTTTCTTCTCTTCTTTATTTACTTTGATTTTAGAATTGCAAAAGAGATATCAGAAATATATCGTCTCTAGAAAAACAAAATGCCGTATATTAGATTTGACGACTTTTGAGAAAGGATGAAAAACATTTTAAATGGTTATAAAAACTTTTGTTTTTCTTTAACTTTCATTTTACTCTTTTTTTACAAGATCATGATTTCGCAGATCTGCGAAATATATCTATACACTCAGAAAATTTCGTTGTATTTTTAATACTGAATATAATTTGTTAATGAATACTTTTTAATTATATCGCCACCATTGGTATTTAATACTTTACTTTAATACTTTACATGGGAGGCATAGCGTAGTTATGGGAGGCATAGCGTAGTGGCTAGCGCGTATGTATAGCAAGTCTACTATCGTGAGTTCGATTCTCACTGGCGCCGATTTGCCTTTTTCAGTTAATTAATAATTGAAATTTGGCGAAGGCGATAAGTGAAACGGACACTCCCTAGAAACTGGTTCGAAAGTCAGTATAAGCCGGTGGTTCCCTCTACTACTAGCCCACACAAGTCCTGGACTTAGGGGATGCTTAATTAAGTAGAATAGTACGAGGTTAAACAAACAAACAAACAAACTTGTGATATTAAATACTGAAATGTGTGTATTGTATACAAAATGTTGTCATACTAACATAGAGACCGTGCTGGTACATTTGAATCCCCACGCAACATGTGTTTATTAATACTAGCATATTATAGTAAAAATTACTGTAACATTTGGTAAATATATCAGTTATAGTTTGGTATACTTTAAGTTGTAGTTTTTGTGTTATTGATATAGTTTAAAGTATGTTACAGTATTTAGTAAAATACCAATCGGTAAATAATACCAAAATTTTGATTAGTAATAATACAGAGAAAAGTAAAAAAGGATCGATTATTTTATCAGTGTGTAATTGTGTGTGGTTACAATCTTTATATTGGGAGCTACGCTCATTTGCGGACCAACCTTTATAAGAGTTTTTTGTGATATTTTTGGATGCAGAATCACCTCTTAAACTTTGGCATGCAAATTATTAATGTTTGCAACGATGCAATTTCTACTCCGGAGCTCCATGAAAGAAAAATAGATTTAAGACCTTATTTCTTAGGCTATGTAAACGAGATGGCAAAATCTAGATAAAAAGTTCTCCTTTTATTTTCTTTCTATCTACATTGTTACATCGCAGGTACATAAATAAAGCTAAAATGACAGTTGTCGCAGATGTACAAACTGGCAAATACCCATTAAAACAAATGACAAAATTATTCAAACATTAATGTTAAAATTTGCATACAACATGCAATAATTGTTGACAATTGTACAAATTAGATTTGCGTGACACCAGTTTGTTATTTTCACATGTATCACCATGATAATAATATCTGGACGCAGAATAGGGTGGTCCATGAGGAGAATGTATACACACATTAAATTTGTATGATGAAAATATATTTTAGTGAATAAGATAGTATATTACATAACTAGTGTGGAAAGTGACATATTTCACGCGAGTGGGAAGGTTTACGAACAAGCCGGTAGGCGAGTGAAGAAACCCCACCAGTGTATGAAATACACTTTCAAACGAATTATGTACACTATTTTTACTACGATCCAGTTTCTTATTTTAAAATTTTCTAATTTTTATTAATTTTTAAGAAAAGCAAAGCAGAAAATAATTATAAAGGGCATACAAATTTATATATGTAGGTATGTCAAACAGGAAATATCATTTTCATTTAGCTTTAGTTTTCTTGGTTTTATATTTATTACAATACATAGCTGTTTAATGGGTTGCCTATTCCTAAATAAATGCAAACTTGAGTTTACTTATTAAATTAGATTTCTGTGGTTATGCTGCTACATAAGACACTAAAATTGTACTGTTTTACATTTCATAAGAAAAATACTTTGTATTTTGATATTTTTTATGTAATGTAAGGTAACTAAATAAAAAATTAAGTAATTTTTATAAGATCTAGACTGTCTAGACTAGACAGTAATGGTCAAAATAGTAACGTTATAACTATAGTTTCTATTTTTTAAAAGATATAAAAGGCTGTGGTGAAAGGTGGAAAATGTTTTATAAAACAAGGTGAATAAAATTCGTACAATCTACGAGGTAAATATCTAAATAAAATTAGGCAAACCTCCATACATAAATATCACACAAGTGTGATATAAAAATATGAAACTAGGGCGATATGAGGCGTTTTCTAAAGAACAAAAGAGTGTGCTAAATATAATTTTCATAGGAAAATAATTTATTTGGACATATGTCGTCCCATTGAAAGAATTATATTTAAAACGTTATTCAATTATTTTATTTTAAAAGAAAACATGAAAAAATATAAATTAGATAGTTTTCTTAATATTATTTACCTAGGTATTTATTTGCAATTAATTTGTTTTATTTTCCATTAAAATATGAAACGTAAAAAGAAAAGATGTCAGTTCGTCAAAGAATGGACTATAATGGAGTCTATTATTTCTACGAAATAATTTCATTAAATTATATTATAATTCTGTAGGACTAATAGTATGTTACAATAACTGTTTTACAGTTTGCTATAAAAAATAATTATTTAAATAAATCTTTTGCTTTAGGTTTTAGATTTTAAGCTTTCACGGCCATTAAGATATAAAGAACTTTCACTTTCGGGTTTAGACCGTGTTAATGGATTTTCACTTTGCGACGTTTCGTCTCTTACTACTAGAGACATCTTCAGTGATTAATCTGAAACTGAACAGTCCAAAAGTCCAAACCCGAAAGTGAAAGTTCTTTATATTTTGGTTTATCTGGTACTGTAAGGAAATATATGTTATCCCGTATATATATAAAGTTAACATTCAGTTGATATTCATTTGAAATTATATATTATTTTTATCTGTGTAGTATCAATATCTATAGATACTACATATTGACCATTCATGCGTTAAGTCATTACTCCGTAGATAAAAACAATTGCATGTCTTAAATTTTTGTCAGAACCAAATAGTAAGGTTATCTTGATACGTGTTATGCATACTTAAAGCAGAAACAGTCTCTAGATTAATTAACTGGCATTCATTTGTTTTAAGTCATTTGTAAATAAAAATAGAAAGCAAAAATACTATTTTCCTACGATCCTCTATGAAAATGACATTTAGCACACTCTTTTGTTCTTTAGAAAATGCCTCATATCGCACTAGTTTGATATTTTTATATCACACTCGTGTGATATTTATGTATGGAGGTTTGCCTGATTTTATTTAGATATTTACCTCGTAGATTCTACGAATTTTATTCGCCTTGTTTTATAAACCATTTTCCACCTTTAAGCACAGCCTTTTATTTTTCTTAAGTGTTTTAATCCAAATATTCCTGTTTTTCATGTCATGGTTATAACGTTACTATTTTGACCATTACTTTCTAGTCTAGACAGTCTAGATCTTATAAAATCTTAAGATCTTAATATTTTATTTAGTTACCTTACATTACATAAAAAACATCAAAATACACAGTATTTTTCTTATGAAATGTAAAACAGTAAAATTTTACTGTCTTATATGGCAGCATAACCACAGGAATAGGCAACCCATTAAACAGCTATGTATTGTATTAAATATAAAACCAAGAAAACTAAAGCTAAATGAAAATCATATTTCCTGTTTGACATACCTACATATGTATATAAATTTGTATGCTATTTATAATTATTTTGTGCTTCGCTATTCTTAAAAATTAATAAAAATTAGAAAATTTTAAAATAAGAAACTTCATATTTTTTCGGGATCGTAGGAAAAATAGTGTACATAACTCGTTGGAAAGTGTATTTTATACACTCTTGGGGTTTCCTCACTCGCCTGGCGTTTCGTAAACCTTCCCACTAGCATGAAAAACCTTCCCACTAGCATGAAATATGTCACTTTCCACACTAGGTATGCCATTCCTATTGATGCAAAATAGTTATTCCTGCATCAAAGGAGCAAACTTATGTACAATAGACCTAGAAAATCCAACTTAAGTTGGCTTTTCGCCTTTAAGTTGTTGGCAACAACCTAATAATAATATTAGAAATAGAAGAGCTAAGAATCCACATTTCTTTGTCTAGACTAGCTAGCTATCTAGCTTTCATTGTTATATTTCTCGCAGCTCCACAGAAAAGTTTACTTCAGACCTCAAAAAAGAGGAAGAAGAAGTAAAGAAAACAATTTAATTGGGTTTAACTTAAAACATAACCAGGAAAAAGCTGCTTGTAACTGCGAGAAGTATCCATAGATAGCGCAGGATTATATATCTTCACGGCTCGTTTTTTAGCTGCTGCCTCTGTTATGATACTTGCCTACAAATAAGGGGACACCACCAGTAAAAAAGGTCTATCCAACTAAAATTAGGCATACATTTTTAATAATGAGAACTACCCTATTTTGGTCTATGTCCATTATAATTAATTTATATTAAACAAAAATAAATAGACTCATGAGAACACGTCCCTGTGTCTGTTTATATTATTAATAATAAAAACAGATATGGGATTATAACATGCATGCAAAATGTACGTTGTGTTAAACAAAAATCCTATACACAGTACGGTTCCTGAGGAAAATTCAGATAACGAAACTGATAAAGGAAACCTAGGATGCGTCCTTGAAGAGGAATGGCTGGACATAACTATTCGCAGTATAATTCCGAAGTTTTTTAATTAAAATTCCAGGAAAGACCAGATTTCGAAACCGTTAAAATCGATTGATATTTTCAATCAACTTCAGCCATTTTTTAAACTATTAAATTGTTCTTAAACTTGACATAGATATTACATATGTCAGAATTTGTAAAGCTGATATTATTATTTCAATAAATAAACTATGGTTCAGCAAATATGGGAAAAGATTTCAACATTTCATGGACTATTAGATTTAAACCGACCGGTTTAACTTTATCCGTGTAAACACTTTTCCAGTGATATTTATTGGACGTTTTACGAACATCAAGACTCAAGTTACCTGCTATTATAGTTAACTTTTTTCTATCTATAAGTTTAATTTTTTTAACATTTTATTCATTTGAAAACCTTCAAGAATGTCTCCCATAAAGGAGTATTTTATATAGGAGAGACCGGTTTAGACCTAGGGATACTAGATCTAAAGATTATTTAACGAATTCTCATTAACTAAAACATAGATCCAGTAACCCTAAGGAGACCAGAACTAATTTAAATACAAAAAATAACAAACTAAAATAATTTTATAATTTTTAATTTAATCTAATTTTAATAATATTTGCAGTTTACTGTTGATAAAAGTATATCAAGTTTCGTTTGGACTCGTTTTATTATTGTTAAAAGGGTCAGCCTAAAATAAAATCTTTTCATAACATATTAATATGATATAAACGGACCATTGTGTTATCTTTAGTCAGACGACATTTCCACAGATACTAAAAACGATTTATAAAAAAATCAATAGATAATAACACATATCAAACAAAAAGGGTTTTAATGATCTTTAAAAGTATTTTTATTTGATATGAGTTATATATCAATTTCATTAACGATATTTTAGGACAATGTAATATATTTATTTTTTATTAAAATATAATCAAGCGGGGTAAAATTTATCAAATGCTTATTTACCGCCCAGGCTCGAAGCTAATGAGTGCCAGGCGGCCAGACTATTGCCGATCGATGAGGGCGAAAATTTTTGTGAACGAACCTTTGGTTTACTAAAGTTCTAAAATTAAAAAAAAAATTGTTTGGTCAAAAATCTTTATTTAATAGGTTTATGTAATGTTTTAATTAAACCTTAGACAAAAACTACAGAATGGAATGCAAAAAAAAACTTGTGGTTATAGCCGCCTTACTACAGCTCATCAAGCTCATCAAGATAGAAGATGTTATCATTTTTAAAAATAATGCTATTGATAACATTTATTTTTTTTAGGTGCGATAGTCAATCTCTATAGCTATTTAATTGTGTTATGCTTCGTAATTTTTTATTGACTCTTCTCGATTATAAAAGCGATAAAAAATTAAAACCAGAGGTAAAAAACAATCAGAAAATTATTTTGACTCTGGGGATAAAACAGTATTTTCAAGAGATCAAAAATCGTCAAGGCAATTCTATTTTGAATTCTACTAATAATATGTTTCGACTACACCATTGATTGTTGGATGAAGAGCAAACAGTATAATATCCATCTAATTTTTCCTAGGAATAATTATTTTAAATATATTTCTCTATTCATGTATTTATGAATTTGCCACCGTTTAAATAATATTTTTGGTTTTTTAAAATAGGCAAAGACCAGCCAACATTATGTGCGAGTGAAAACTCATATCTTAATATACTTTAATTAAATAGCTATTAAAGATCATTTTTTGGTTGATTATTAAGAATATGATTTTCTGTAACAAGTTTGTAATAACGCATATTCTACACTAGTGAAATTTTTGCAAAACGAGCCGTAGGTGATTATGACGGTTCCAAGAGTGTAGAATATGTATTCCAAACGTGGTTCAGGCTATACGTTTTCTTCGACTTAATTTATTAATAATTTTGTTGCTTTTTTATTCAATCGCTCAAGTCCAAACTTAAGTTTAGTGTCATGCTACAAATGTCAGTGTCGTTTGTGATTCATTATAAGCAATAATAAGCAATGAGATGTCGCCACATGTACCTATTCCATTACAAAAGCGAGAATATAACATTCTACCACAGCATGCAAAAATCTAGTAATTATATTTACTTATATATTTAACTTATGGGAGAACTAGTCTAACGGGTTAAGGCGTCTAATTTATATACTTGATACGTGGCTCGCGCCGATTGACTTTTTCTGGTAATTAATAATTGAAATTTGACAATTTGGTTCGAAAGTCTTTACTCTCTCTACTACTAGCCCACACAAGTCCTGGACTTAGGAGATGCTTAATTAAGTTGAATATTACGAGGTTAAATAAACAAACATTTCTGTCATTAACAGTCATCGGCTAATTTCCAGTGCTCGCATAGGCTCCGCGTCGATTCTATCGTTGACGCGAGGTTTTAAATATTTACATTTTTATTTTCTTCGAAAAACACCGATATATTTACATATTTATAGTTAATATGTATATTCAATATTGTTGTGTGTAACAAATTAGTCGTCAAATGTTTCGATTTAGTGACCTTTATAAAAATTTCCCTCATAATTCGGCAAAATTATTCCGTAAGCCTATGTTTCTGTGTTTATTTTCAACGTTGATGAGTCATAACTGAATTTATTCCTATTAATGGTCATTAAACATTATTTAAAAATTGTGGTATTCTATAGAAGCCGTAGAAAACAAATACATAAAGCTTTTATAAGTCCTTACCGCAATGACAAACGCTAATTTCATTTATAATTTTCTCCAAGATTTTCCCCCAAATGTTATTTTTTCCGATGTATTTTGCTTGTTAAATGATAAATAAAGCCATTCTCGCTTCCATTGTAACCCAATAAATAATAAAAAATTAAATTGTTTTGTTCATTCATATCAATTTTAACAATGGCTCTTTTTCATTAGATCTTTTTATGTTATTTTGAATGAAAACTGGCATGACTTTTATTGAGTTAAAACAAAAAAAAATAAAAGTAATATTATTTAGTGGTTTATCCTTGAAAATTAAATAAATAAATACATATGTAGTTATTATTAACATTTAACCCCTTAACGTAGTCACCCTAGTTAACTCGAGCGGACCTATAATTTAGAAAATAAATTTTTAAATTTTCTCAACATTATTTGTTATTGCTCTTCAGTGTAGAATAAAATTAAAAAAAAATGGTGAAAAATTAACCACTTTTCCGAAAAAAACTGGTGCGTCAAGGGGTTAATATATTTGTTTGTCATCGAAATTGTTTTAAAGAAGCTTTTAATGTTGTCGAGTTTCTTAACAATTTTTAAATTGACTATAAACATCAGATTCATGCAGGCATTCTAACCCTTCGCCAATTATTTTAATTTCCATGGTTTTTACTTTTTGTCTAGATATATACTTTTTTTAAATTCTATCCTCGCTTTCTAGGATGTTTCTCATTTAAATTTTTGTTAATTATTATTACAATCAAAATGTGAATATTTTTATTAATTATATTTATTTGTAATGCTATTATTAAAAATTTGTAGAACTTTAATTAGATTCCATCCGATGCTTCAAATACTGTTTCTCATTTAATTAATATAAAAGAGGTCAATATTATTCAGAATATGTTAATTAAGTATTGGTATATAATACACTATATTGTATTATTTTAAACAATAGTCTTCCAGTAAATACAAGATAGATAGAGGCCTCTTTCATTCAATAAAAGATATTAATTTGTGAAGAAAAGGTCGATCATTATATAGAAAGTTGGTGTTTTGGTTTGCTATTATTCTAATAAGAATATAAATATAAACAAATCAATATCGATGACTCATATAAATTTATCTTTTATCTAAAATATAGCTATAATAATAAAAATAATATTATACAAGGTACTCAGATTTAAGTTAATAAAATGTATCTATTATTAACATAACTAATTTTATTGCTTTTTTATATTTTTTCTGTATTTTTAGCGGATAAACTCGTTTAGATAAAAGCGCTATATCGGCTCTGTTGATTTTATATCCTCAGATGACCACACAAGGCTATATTTTGTACAATTTTTACAGAAAACCATAAAATTATATGTTATTTACATCACGTAAAGATATGGTGTAAAATAATCCATAAAATGTCACTGGTCTCTTGATTGATTTAATAAAAATCAAGACATTTATCTTATAGTTTCAAATTATTTCTGAGTTCCCTAAAAAAAATTAAAATTACTTTTATCATATGTTATGTAGTATATCTGGAAATCGATACATGCTGATGAAAACCATACATTTTCTCATAAGAATAGATGGTTTTTTTACTTTGTAAATTCTTGTATGAACTTTCTCATCAAGTTACATGAGATTTCATAAATTCATCAGATTCATATGGTTTTAAACTTTCCATATAAAAACTCATGAGATTTTCTAACTTTTCATATGTGTATTAAAACCGGTTTTCATCAGATGTTCATCAGATTTTTTTATAGGGATAATGTAAGATATAGAAATAAAAATAGCAGTTGCTATTTTTGCATCTTTAAGGAACCTAATTTTTATTTCAAATAAAACATGGTGATTCTGTTATAGTGAAGAATAAAGTACTGAGTCATTTTTGTTTAAATTTATCATAGATGACTGGGGTTTTCTTATAAAAAAGCTTTTTTAATGCATTGTAGATTACAATTACAATTACATAGTAAATTACAATTACATTATTTAATGGACTGATAATAAATAAAATGAATGCAAAGACTTAAGATCCAGGCCTAAAGTCTTATTTAGAGGTCTTGTACCGTACTTATATCCTTATAACTCCTTTTGTATAAATATGTTTAAATATTGCATACAAAATGGTGACCTTGCAAGTCTAGTGACATTAAATAAGTGGTCATAATTGCTTTTTGTATTTGTTTAAAAATCAAGGCCTGCATTTATAAATAGTATTTGCCAATACTTTATGGATATTATAATACTCTTCAAAGCATGTGGTGCAAGAAAAGTATTATACAATAGATTTCAATTTTCATAATCCTAATAAATTACCCTAGATAAAAATATATAAGGGAAATGGTGGGGGAATACCATGCAGCGAGCAATTCCGTGTGTTTAATTTTCTAAAATAATTTTAACTTATTTTAAAAAGCTAACAGTTTGCGCCATAACGTAATACAACTGTGAACAACCGTCCGCCATTTAGTTGAGATTGCAACCTGGGTTGGAGTGTAGATAGATTTTTTTGACAAAACCGTGCGTGGATCTAATTTGTTCGCCCTCTAAAACAAGCTATAAGTTAATTAGTTTTAAACTGTTTTTTTTTCCTTTTTATTATATACAGGTAAGTGTTGGTGTTTTAATTAACATATTTTCAAGTACGATAACTCAAGAACGGAGTGTCCGATTGGTCGATAAAAATTTCAGAAAATAGGTTATATGAGAGGAAAACACTGTTGTTTTTAAAATATAAAAACTATATGGGAATCGCAAATTAAAAAAAAAATAATTACACTCGTTCATACAAAATTTGTATTCATATTTAATATTCATAGCAATTTTAAAACATAAAAACATAAACAAAAAGATTATAGCGGGCGCCACTTTTCAATAAAGTATAAAAAATAAAGTGCGCGCTGAAACTCAAATGAATTATAATCTTAAACAAAAAAAAATAGGGGCACCACTTATATATCGAAAGAAAACGCAAACTGTAAAGAATAAAATATGAAATGCGAAGCAATACATATCTTCAGGGCTTATTTGTACTTCTGTAGGTTTTAAGATAATGCATTTGCAGCCAACACAAGAAATTATTTAATGGAATATAATATAGAAATTTAAAATAATCAACTTCTTAAAAGTTGTTTTTATCACAACTGCAATATTGTGAAAGTTTAAAAATGACGAAGTAGGAAAAAACAATAAAAAAATGTATTTGATCCATATATCCAATAATCTTTCCGAATAACTTAAAATATAATTACCGGCTATTGGAACCAGAATTTTAAAAGAAATTGTAAACTTTTAAAGTAAAATTACATTTTTGCTTTGGATTTAAAACTAAAATCGAGGGGCTGACCGCGTCTGAAATTTGTACAAAAGAGTTCCTTTTTGCAAAGAGTTCCTCAGAGTTCTTTCGGAGTTCCTCGGAGTTCCTCTCTGAAAGGGGTAATTTTTGGCAAATAAGCCGTAGAAAATACCGCTGTGCAAGCACTACTGCCAATAAGGCACCCTCAAAAAAAAAGCTTTATCCCTGACGGTTTCAACCAAACTTGGCGCCCCTACAAAAAAACAAGTTGGCGCCCAAAAAAATACCTTCATAAAAAAAGCTTTGCCACTGACGGTTTCTTCTAAACTTGGCGCCCCCCAAAACAAAAATTGGCGCCCCAAAAATACCTTCAGGAAAAAAAGCTTTGTCCCTGACGGTTTCTACCAAACTTGGCGCGTTAATCAGCATGGGTAATAAATAATAATTGTTTCTGACCGCGTCTGAAATTTGTACAAAAGAGTTCCTCAGGGCTCCTCTGACTTCCTTCGGAGTTCCTCCAGAGTTCCTCCTGAGTTCCTTTGGCTTGTACAAAAGCTTTCCTCGCTGTCAGCCCCTCGACTAAAATACAATTCCCAGTAAATTCGCTTTCCCATTTTTCACCACCGTGCGTTAAATGGATTTTTGATTATCAGATTCACTGGAGTTAGAATTTTTTTTGTTATCAGATTAACTTTTAACTACATACCTCAAACTACCTCAAAAACCCCTATATAGCAATTTTCACGAAAAGTACCCCCCGCCCCTCAGAGGGTGTAGTTGGATGTTTTTATTATCAGATTTACTTTCAACAACCTAAAAAACCCCTATATTTCATTTTTCATCACCTTAGGGGGTGGAACTGGAAAAATTCTATTATCAAATTCAGTTTCGTCATCCCCAAAAACCTCTCTATACCAATTTTGACGAAAATATTGAAAATATTAAAAAGTATTTACCCGCTCACCCACGTGGGGGTGGAGTTAAATTTTTTTTATTATCATATTTAATTTCAGCAACCTCACCCCATTGGCCCCCTTGCCCCACCCCAATGTTTACCAAGAACAATCGCGAGCGAGGACTTTTGGTAACATACCTGTATCCCAAATATTAAGTCTCTAGATACTACAGATTTCCCGGACAGAACGACCAATCGATCCAATGGACTGAAATTTTTTTTTTTTGCTAGAAATGGATTTATATCGACAATAAAACGCAACAATACGCAAAAAAATTGAAATTTTTGCACGAATACAAAGCTTTGAAAATTTTCAAAATGGGAAAGCAAAATTTGCCCAATTACATACCGTAATTTTAAAGCAATAAATGATTTTATTGATTGATTGATTGAGAAAACTTTAATATTATTTATTTATTTATTTTTTTATTAGTTTTTACTCATTCTGGGACCTTACATATGGAGGTATTTTATACCTTACTAGACTATTGTTATTGTAAAGTTAAGGAATAAAAAAGAGGGTGTCGTATTTTGGGCTAAATCGCCTGCAACTAGAAGACTTTACATGCTTATAGATACATAAAAAATAAATACTTTCTGCCCTTATTATGTCCCGGAACATACTTATAGCTGAATATGTAATTTAGTTAATATTTTCAGACTATTAAAAATGAAAATACCATTTTATTCTATTTTTCCATGAATCATATACTTGCTTAACAATTATCTTCACTTTTTAGGAAAAATTAAATGAGATGTTGCAAATATATATTAGGCATTTGGAGAGATTCTTTTGTATGTAAATTGGTTAATTTCTAAATTAGTCACAATAGTAATAAAGCACATATGGCAATCTTGCATAATTTTTGTTGCCTTAAAAGATAACTTGATATTATAATATATTCGAAATTGCTGTGCTTTGCCATATTTAATGATTAAAGAAACTTTTTCATGTCAAAATTTTTGATAGATCAATTAGTTTTTATTTTGCCTTTAAATCCTCAAAAAAGAGATGTCATTTCATAGGAGAGTTTGGCAGGCTCAGACAGGATACCTGCGGAGTTATAATACATCTTAAAGGAAGAGTTGAGTCTCCTAGCTAGTCAGCAGGTTGAAGGTATTTTTTCTCGGGGCAGACAAAAAGAGTCTTTGTGCGTTGTCAGGCTTTGGAGCCTACCCTAGGGTATCTGAATTTTCTTCTTAAAAAGACAGAAAACGTCAAACCAAAATTTAGGGACCCTAGCCTACCCACCGTTACTACTAGGGGTTATAAAAAGTTGAATAAAGCTTTTCATTATTGTTTTTTAACAAATAAATTTCTTAAGAAATTCTTGATCCTTACTCATATTGGAGTTGATTTAAATAAACCATAGAAAAAATTTTATCTCTCCAAAATGTAAATTTATTGTCTATTAAACAAACATTACAGCGACAATTGGTTCGACTTTTTTAACATAAAGTCATTTCAAGTTTTTAAATTTATAAACAAATTAACTTGAGTACACTAATGTACATTTCTAATAATGTGTACTCAGGTTAATTTGTTTCGAGATTTGTTTATAAATTTAAAAACTTGAAAATGACTTTATGTTAAAAAAGTCGAAACAATTGTCGCTGTAATGTTTGTTTAATAGACAATAAATTTATATTTTGGAGAGATAACATTTTTTTATGGTTTAAATAAATTCCTAATAAAGAAATGCCTTCTTCATAGTTTTATGTTTTATGTAGCTGATCAAGTTTACAAGGACTATTGTTTCATACTGTATGAGTTACAGAATGACTTTTGACTTTAAGTATACAAGTTAGCTCCACCACTACAAATAAGACATTAGTGACCCTTAAATAGCCCCTAATTCCCACATAATTCTGATTTTGGCTTGTGGTTAAGAAACTAATTTCTAGTACGGGTAATTCCATGGTAATTTGCGTTACAATTGATATAAAGAAATGGTTACGCTTTTCATGTGGATTATCATTATAATAATTTGATACAATTGAAAAACAAACATGTAATTTTAGGTATGCTATATTATAAGAGTAGAAATAAATGGTAAATTATGTTGTCCTTTATTGAAAAGGACGGGTCTGCACCATTTATAGGCGCAGACCCGTCATTTTCAATAGGGGTCTAAATGTCCTCACTTTATTTTTTACATTTATTAGTTTTATGAAATTACCTATTTTAGTCTGTATTATCAACTAAATGCAATGTAATAGTGTAGTTAATTAATAATTATTTATTATAAACGACTTTCACTGTATTCATAATTATTTATTTAATGAATCATTGGAATAGCATATACTTCTTTTTTCTACTAAGTACTAGATTGCATATTATTTACAGTTGTCAAGCCTTGTTTACCTTGACAACCAATGAAATCAGTGGACGCATTTATTATTGCCCGTTGTCAATTACTGTTTATTGGCGACGGTCAATAATGAAAAAAAAATAAGACACTACTAATTTTTTTCAACTTATTTGTCAAACTGACAGCTATGTCAAAATTATTTTAAACTATATTTTTATTTGATATTTGGAGTTACTAGCTTTAGGTAGTAGAAAAAATATTATATGCACTACATATATGCATATATGCATATATGCGAACTTTCTTAAGTGTTCTAGACTGATTTTTTGCCTCGACTCTCTGCAAAAAAACCACGAACACTTAAGACTCTCCTCTGATTAGAATTATTATTATATCTTGCACAAGGGATTAGATGAGGGCGGGGTAATGAAGGTAATTACCACCCCCCCCCACCCACAGGACAAAAATATATGTATATATATAACTCATATATAACCCACTATTTATAACAATTCAATTCAAAATTATGTATGTATGTATGTATGTATACATATTCCTACATCATAATCTAAGTATAAAAGAGACACATCACCATGGGTAAATAATTTAAATTTCTGCTCTTATTTTCTTCAGAAGATTCATCAAGTTTTTTGCTTAAAAATGTTATATTTTGCATATAAAGATTTGAATCAGAATCTCTTACCTTTTGCAGATGTCAATGCAAGTAAACCAAAAACACCAATAAACAAATTCCAAAAACCCATGATGGTATATTCCAAAACACTACAAAAACCTAACTAACTAAACACTATAGAATTAAAAAATTATTGTTCCTAATTTCACACGTTACGCGTTACCAAATTAAGAATAATAACAAATGAGAAAGTGAAAATGGTTGTGTCTCATGCTACACGTTGGGTTTGCATGAGTGTCTGCGATCTAACTGATGCATATAACAACTGATGGTACCGTGAACAACCCACTGTAGTACCCGTGCTGGTACTATTTCTCCTTCTCTTATCGCTTGAATAAGGTACCACTTGCCATGCATTCTTTTGTCGCTATATATATTTTAGAGCTATTGCCAAGCAAATTAAATACTAATTACACATTTTCTTTTAAAATAAAGAAAGACCACCTATGAAATATATCGTCGCTATAAAAAATTTTCTGTAAAATTGACATAGCTGGCACAAGAAAAAGAAAGGTTACAATAATTAGGGGAGGGTTTGGTTTCATAGTGGAAATATTATGCAAAAAAGAAAATAGTACCTAAAAGAATTTTTAGAGGCAAACGGTAAATTTGAGAATTTGGAAAAAACAGCGAGGAAGTTTTCTGTATATATTTTCTCGAGTATTTTCTAGGTACATAGAAGGGAAAAACGTTAATGATAAGAAATTGTAGTGGCTAAGACATTTAGAAAAGATGCCAAATGCTGGAACAGCAAAACATGTTTTTGCAACCAAGCAAAAATAAAGAAGTTGGAAAAGATGGATAGAGGTGGTGCTAGATTTGAAGCAAAACAATGTTACAATTATTACTAAATAGTAGTAATAGTAGTAATAATAATATTATTATTTATTCACTATATTATAATACAGTATAGTAAATTGAGAAACCTTACTTCTAAATCTAAAGCAGGAGAAATAGAAGAGTTGTGGGCCTATTTTTGGTAACCGATCTATTGAATTATCGATTAATTTTAAATAAGCAAAGAAGTACTTGTACATTAGGGTGGAGGGAAAAAATTTGTTTTCGCCTGACCTACAGAAAGTTGTGTAAGTCAAAAATAAATATTTTCGCCAAAAAAATATTTTTTTTGTCAAGTGCTTCCACCGCCCTCACCACTTTTCATTTTAGCTCACATATGGAGGTAGAAGATAGAGCGAAATATTTTGTTTCACTCCTGTACTATAGAAAGTTTTATAAGTCAAAAAGGGATATTTCCCGTAAAAAAATATTTTTTTGTGTCTTGCACCGCGCCCACCACTTTTCTCATATTTTTATTATAAGGCCATGTGGCGTCTGATCATTTTTTTTCTTTAAATAAGTGCTTTACTTATTGCAATACATAGGTATAATACTGGCCTGTAAAAGAGTAGGCGTTTGTTATTGAAACACGCCTGCTTCGGCTAAGACTCGAGTCGGACTCTACTCCACTCGACACAACTCGAACGACGAACACCGATTACTAGAAAAAAAATTAAAACACACCAGTCATTTAAAAAAAAAAAAAAAATGTGGCGGTGGAGGGGATACCCGTAAAAAAAACAAAAAAAATCTCCTATTTCCCAACTACATCCTTTCCCACATCATGCGTCATAATAAAAATAAAATTGATTTATATATATAGACGCTCCACCCTATTGTACAGTACTACCATACTGCCCTACTATGCTAGAAAGCATTAACTTCATTTGTCGCATAGCAGCGTTTTCAAAATATTACATCAGAGTTGAGGTCGAAACGTCGCTAGGCGACAAATGGAGTTACTGCTTTCCAGCATAGTAGGGCAGTATACTATGGTTACTATTATAGTTATAGTTCTAGTTATATCAAATTATATTAGTGTCCTTCGATTATACAATTAATAAACAAATATCGGGACTAGGACTTTAAATAAAAACACTAAGTTTTATGCGCAAGCGACGTTTCGTCTTTAATCAAGACTTTATCAAGCTAAAAGAGAGAAAAAGACCTTATGTAATAACACAAAAAAAAGATATATAACTTAAAAAAAAATAAAAAATAAATAAATATATTATTTTTTTTTTTAAATTATATATCTTTTTTTGTTTTATTACATAAGGTCTTTTTTTCTCTTTTAGCTTGATAAAGTCTTAATTAAAGACGAAACGTAGCTAGTGTATAAAACTTAGTGTTTTTATTTAAAGTCCTAGTCCCGATATTTGTTTATTAATTGTTCGTTATAATAGTATGATATAGTTGCTATTCCAGAATTTATTGATTTCTCATAATGACTTTTAAAATCAGACTTTAAGATAACTACTTTTAAAACCATTGCAATATATTGAGTGAAGAGAGAGCGTTTTACCTTTGAAGCAATATTTATAGTAGCACTTTTTTCTTTGAAATAAGCAACATATACTTTGTAGAATTTTCCGTTACATTTTTGTATATGGTACTACTGTACGGTTTTTTATATAAATAATTTTCATTTTACAGTCAATGGTAAATAGTATCTTATTAGGAAATATGTAGGTCATGCAAAATATATAGTATTACTGAAACAGTATCAATATTTTTTATATTTCAAATAGTAGGTATAATCAATAATAATTAAAAAAATAAATAATAAAAAATTTATTTAATAATGAATGTGGTCGTATACAGGGTAATTAGTATTACCCTGTTTACAAACTTTTGCAATGAAAAGTAGATTTAATTTCACGAATAAATGTACATATAAACGTAGGTCCTATCTTTCTTCGTTCAGAAAATAATATTTTATATTATATCGTTTTTTAAATATACTAAAATATGCATAATTTTATTTTGAAACATAATAATAATTAATAAAACCAACTTGACTAAGTAATCAGTATATTTATTAAAATCTTCGCCTAGCACTTTCGTTATTTAAAACATCATCAAGACAAGGCCTTGTCAGGGCTTCCTACATCAATACAACACTTAAACATTTATGTATAAACTAATAATTTACATTACACATTAAATATTACAAACTAAAATTATCTTAAAAGTACGTAAATGCATGTCATTTAAAGAAGTGAGGTTACGTTGTCTGGGATAGCGAATTTTGTAAGCAACAAAATCCGCGATCCCAGATAACCTAACCTCATTTCTTTAAATGACATGCATTTACGTACTTTTAAGAAAATTATAGTTTGTAATATTTAATTTGTAGTAGTAAAATTTCAATCATGGGTAAAAATAATTTCAGTTAATTTTTCTTTTAATAAATTTCTGATAATGGTGCAGCTAGAAAAACAATCCGTTAAAGCTACAAAGAAAAAACAAAAGGAAATGGTCCAAAAATACAGGAAAATTGAAGTCAATTTGTTATCTTGTTTTATAAACTTCCCCGTCTAGAAAAGGTACCCGTTTCACATTTTTTAATTTTATTATTAAGAAAAGGTACCCGTTTCACATTTTTTAATTTTATTATTAAGAAAATAAATAACAGTAAAATAATTTTAAATTTGTTCACATAGTCATAATATTTAACTGTAGATATCTAATGATTTTCTGTGATTTTTTTTCGAGTCGTGTCAAGTGAGAATTCTGAATTGAATAGATACCTACTTGAAGTTCATTGTTAGTTACATTTTTATTAAAATAGTGTCGCACAATTAAAAACTTAATTAACTAGATAACTACTACAACATATAACGATGTCTATAACGACGTTATTATTAATAATTACGTTTCATGAGAGAAGACTAATAACACTGGCCAACAAATTTTCAACTTTTAAAAGTTTATTTGGATCTGAGCTGATTTTGGGTAATTTAGATATGGGAACGTTCAAGTATTACGTAACACTCCTAGGGAGGTGAGGGTTATTTTGGAGTGTTACGCCCATGTTAATGGTATAGGAAAATAGCGTTACAGGGGGTCCAGATCCAGACGTGTAGGGGTTAAACTGAGCTCAGATTCGGTTTCAGCGGGAGAAAATACATGGGAATATCATGGTCCTATCCATGTCGCAGAAAACATTTATTTTTTTGTGGGCCTGTGTTATCATAAAAAGGAAAATTTAACCAAAATAAATAATTTACTACAAAAAATGTCATATGTATTTTTTGAGCTACAAATAGAACTGATACAGGCACGAAAAAGAAAAGATCAGGTATAGAACCCTCAATGCGCGAGTCTGCTTGACCAATTTTATTTTTCACTAGAATCGCTCTAGACCTAGCAAAAGTTTAATTACATTAACGTGGGACCTAAAACTTAGCTTTAGTTATAATTGTGTCTTTTATATAAAATGATTGTTTAAAGTTTGACCTTACTAAATAATGGTTAATGTATAAACCCAAAACAAACAAGAAACTAAAACAATACAATTAATTTACTGAAAACTATTTTACATTTCTTTACAACTTTTAAACAAGCTAGAAACGAAGTATTGTATAGTTTTTTTTGAATTGTTTTATTTTATGTTTTATGTTTGTTTTTTAACCTCGTACTATTCTACTTAATTAAACATCCCCTAAGTCCAGGACTTGTGTGGGCTAGTAGTAGAGGAAACCACCGGCTTTAATTGACTTTCGAACCATTATTAATTAACTGAAAAAGACAATTGGCGCCAGTGAGGTTTGAACTCACGATCATTAGCTCAGTGTCAATGCTATATCGATGCGTTAGACCGCTGAGCTAAATCTCCAATTGGAAGAGTTAAAACAATATCGCATGGCACATTAGTCTTAAGTGCGTATTAACATAATTCCACCCTGCCCCAACCTAGGAACATATTTTTTATTATTATTAAACTTCACATGACCTAATACCTAAACATCAAAAAAACGCAAAAATTATCTAAAAATTAGTTTGTCAATTTGAGGTTATGTGTTTGACGTTTACTAATTTTCTGACAGCAGGTATGTAAAAAGTCACTTCCCGTCCGGTGTTATAGACAACGGACGCACTAACTACTATTTCTTATGATCAATATTTTTTTCTATTTTGCGTCCCTTATAAGCTCATTATCACAGCATTTTACATGTTCTTATAGGCCCATAAGATGTCTCTACTTTTTTTTGGGTTAGCAACAGAAAAAAACCTATCTCTTGACTTTTTTCGTACAAATGAGAATGTCGCTTTAAAGTTTAATTTTCTTCAAAATGTTGTGTTTAGTTTATTTTTACCATGTTAAAATTGTGGCTTGGTTAGTTGAGGTGAAAAAGAGAAGAAATTACTATAAAATATATCAAAATAATATTTGTTCTTAGAATTTTAAACATGGCGAAAACTGTAATGCCAACCCAAAACAAAAATCCCTAAATCATTCATCAATTTAAATGTTTTTTAACTTTTTAGAACAAAATAGAAAAAATTGTATAAAGTACTGGTTTCATAACACGTTTTTAACGCATCTATCGTTTTCTATAGTATTCTATAAGGAAAAATCAAAAATCATCGTATAGGTTCCGATTGAAACTCTTATCGGAATCTATATATTTTAACAGGGTACTTAGATGTGCTGTACGTCGTACGTAATTTTTTATACACATCGTCTCGCGATGTTCAACTTTTTTCTTCACAATAATTCATCATACTTTTTATCACTATTTTTATTATTTTTTCTCGATATTTAGTAAAGTTAAACAAATAGGCTTAGTTCTATTGTTACATTGTGTACTTTTTTGAATGAAAACAAGCAATGAATAAAATTAAAACAGTGTTTGGACTTTATCAACTATATTTCCATATTTTTACTTATAATATAGAAAATATTGTTATAAATAATTAATTTTTATTTAATTTTATGTGAACAAATTAGCTATGAATTAAAACTATAAGACGCAACTTTTTACACAATAACAAAGTCGTAGGTTGATTTTTGCAAAATTTGTTATTTATTTAATAATATGCAAATTTTGATCGTTTTTTGCAGTTTTCTAAGCAACAAATCATCATATCGACTTTTAAAACGCCATTTTGAAGGTTTTTTAATTTCCTACAAGATGGTTGCTTTGGTTATTGATTAAAAAACTTAACTTTTTACTGGTATGCAAAAATGTGCAAAAATAGACAATTTCTGGCCTTTATTTGTTAATATCTTAAAAACCACACCAAATCCACCGCAGCAAATACATAGGTTTTGCTTCTATACACCTGTATTGCCTGAAAAACTTGACAGACCCATATAAAAAATACACTATAAGAGAAAGTCAAATACGTGACCGTGAAAAGTATTCAGGACCCGAACCTGTGTTTTGGCTTCTAGGTACGACTGAGCGATGGCGCCAGCTGTATATGAACTTGATTGTTTAGTGGGAGTGGGGTGAGGGGTGGTATATCTGTCAAAACAATTGAAATTTTACTCGTGAAATTTTACTCGTGATTTGCAATTTATTGTGCTTTTATACCGAACTTTTTTTGTGATGTCTAATACAAAATGTGTATTGTACCGTTTTGCAAGGATCAGTTAAGTAAACGTCACCGTTTTCCTAGTAATGCAAACTTATTTAATGTGTTGGTCAAAAACATTAATAGTGCCAAGTTAAATAAAATGAGTAAAGGCAGGGACTAACCCTGTCTTGAAAAGCTTCTTATTATTTTGACTGAGCTATTTAGGGCAGGGACAGCCCCTACACAAAAAAACTTATTGATTTGACTGAGCTGTTTAGGGCTAGGACAAATGCCCTAAAAAGCTTCTTACCATTTTTACTGATATATTTAGGGCAGGGATGGCCCCTATCGAAAAGAGCTTATCAGTTTGACTGAGCTAGCCTTAAACAGCTGTTTAGGGCTGGGATAGCCCCTGGCCAGAGAAGCTTATCGGTTTAACTGATTCATATTTTTTATCTGTTAAATGTAGGAATACTAATTATAAAAACTTTGCAAATGTGCTCTGGCCTTAGGCAGTAGGTATATTGTGTATGACACTCAATTATATATGAAGGCAAATGTTTACTCCTCATATATATTTATTTATAATAAAAAGTTAACTGTTAAAAGTACGACATAATTGTTTTAATTTCCTATTTACGTTTAAAATAAAATATATAAAAATCAAAGCAAAGTGTTTTTTTTTTTTAATTATAAGTATAGGTTTATTTAGCAAAAGATAAAATTTCATATTTTTAAAGTTTAACAAATTTTACATTTAATTAAAATTTCGATTCATATATTATTTTTAATTAATGTGCGGGTTAGATAACCCACTTGTTAGACTTTAAAAATTTGTTTTATCTTTTGGTGAATAAACTTAAAGTTTTAAATAAAAATACAGAGCTTTTCCCCATTTTTACAAAATTGATTTGGGAAAGCAATAGTAATCTTTATTACCGACTTCCGTAGGTTATCTGTATTATCGGCTGTCGTTGACCGTGAATTTAGTGAATTTTAAAAAACAACCGCTAATGACGGTACAATACTTTTCTATCTCTATCATTTGACTTTCTCTTATAGTGTATTTCTTATATGGACAAACCTCTGGATGAGCCACAGTCTGGGCAAAAGTTTCATATCCCTGGACTATAAGTACGGGAGCGTTTAAATTTGACCAAACCTACATAATATATCTTAAACTCGAGTTTTTTTTCAATTACAAAGTAGTTTTTGCATAAATATCGTCATAATTCGGTAGATGTCCTTGTCTGAAATCAAACATCATATTATCCAAAGGTCATTCGTTTTAAATAAAACTTAAAACCCGCCGTAGTGATAATATAATTAAACCTTCTAAGGTATATTATTATTATTATTATTATTATTATTATTATTATTATTATTATTATTATTATTATTATTATTATTATTATTATTATTATTATTATAAAAAAAAAGAGTTGAGGTTAAAAACCTATTTAACTCAAGTTAAAAAAATAATTTATGTAGCATACAAAGTATTAAAAAGTCTGTCCAACCGGTTTTTAAAAGTTTTTATAGTTGGCGCAAGCACAACATCATGTGGCAAAGAGTTCCACGTCGTAAATACTCTGCTACTTAAAAATTTTCTTCTGTGGGCAGTCCTGTATATTTCATATTTTAGCTTTAGGCTGTGTCCTCTAAGGCGTCCATCGTTGTTTAATGAAAAAAGTGATCGCAGATCAATGGAAAAGGTATTATGTCATATGTCATTATAATGGAACCTCTTTCCAACCTGTCCATAATGAGGCGGTTTTCGTACGATGGTCGAGTTCTTCCGTATGGTAATCTCGTAGCACTTCGTTGAACATTTTCTAATAAATTAATATCACGCACCAAGTTAGGGTACCATACTGAGAATCCGAATTCCAATATAGGGCGTATATAAGTTTTATACAAAACGCCTTTTTAAATAGAAATATAGTTTTTCTAGATTTACTACACACTAAGTTTATGTGTTCAGACCATGTTAAGTCGCTTGTTACTATAACTCCAAGATCAGTATGTTTTTTCACTTTTGTTAGGTAACCATTATCTAAAACATAGTCCATCCGAGGATTGTTTTTACCCAGGTGCAGCACAACGCATTTACCGATATTTAAAGGAATAAGCCATGTTTCACCCCACCTCAGAATGGTATTGATATCTTGTTGAATTAAATACTAAAATGTCGAAAACCAAAATTTTAATGATGCAATGTTATTCTACATCAAAAACTTAGAAAAAAAGTTTCCATACATGTAGGTCGAAAAAACGCTTTTAAAGCTACCATGGCCCTTTAAAAATGGTGCATATTTAGGAGACCATAGCTCCATTAGGATTGATTTTTGGAAGTACCTGTATATGAGGTTTTTTTCTTAGTTTTTAATGTACATTCGCCCTGCACCATTAAAATTTTGGTTTTCAACATTTTAGTATTTAATTTTTCGTCCTCGAACCGTGGAATTTCACCTTCAAATGAATTTTTCTCGTAAACGGTTAATCCTACAGTATTACAACAAGAGTACCTTTTTTATGTATTTTGACCTGAGAAACCATATTTCAAAAATAAAATTGCAAAAAAGTTAAACAGAAAAAAGTTTGGGACAAAAAACTGATAAGCTCCCCCCGTTTCGCACACCCCTGGTTGAAATAAATACATGAAAATAACACACAAAAACGGGCCTTGGTAGGATTAGTTGACGTGCAAAACCTCGTTTATATATCTCAAAGGGTTCCTGAGTTAATAAATAAAAACCGATTTTTCTAGCCACTTTCGAAGGGGCTAACTATAGTTTCTATTTTTGACATGAAAAACAGAAATATTTGGATTAAAATACTTAAAAGATATAAAAGGCTTTGGTGAAAGGTGGAAAATGGTTTATAAAACAAGGTGAATAAAATTCGTAGAATCTAAATAAAATTAGGCAAACCTCCATACATAAATATCACACCAGTGTGATATAAAAATATCAAACTGGTGAGGCGTTTTCTAAAGAAGGAGTGCTAAATGTCATTTTCATAGAGGATCGTAGGAAAAAATATATTTTAAAATTTAAATATAGTCATATAGAAATTTAAAACTGTTTCCTTGCACATTGTACTTCGCTTCGCCTTATCTTTTGTCACTCCAAGAAATAATTCACCGTACTTCTAATGTTCAATTCATTTGGGCAAACAATGGCGTTCTTTATTAACATATTTTCCTATAATATACTTTATGTGAATTCCTGAAAAGCATCTACACACACTAAAGGCCCGTAATTGCGCGAAAAAAAATTAAAATCTAACGTTAGAAAAGACAATGCATCCAATAAAGTATCCGGCTGCCGATAAATTTCCTTAAAGCATCACAAAATCATTTTTACTTGGAAACAAAATAATTTAGCTATGTCCTACAGCTTTTGGATTTTATGTACTATTAGGTACCTTGAATTTGATCAAGACTCTTACGGCCTAGTTTATTACGTCTTTCCGAAAGAAGAAGTCGTGGGGATCTTATCTACTAAGTAAACAACAACTATAGTCTGTTTTATCAAGGAAGGTAGTAAATTAAAAATCGCACAATAAATATTTTTAAAACAGATTCTAATATATCAGTTTTGCTGGAAACCAGTGTATTTTTTTTTATAATGACGCCCCCTATATATTTATGCATTTTTAAATTCACAAAACAATTTTACATCTAAAAAAAAACTTAATTGACTTAGTTTCCGGAAAAAAACGGAAGTGAAAAAAAAGTACGCCATTTTGTAGCCCTTGAAATAGCGCGCCAAAAAGTTAAGAGCGTCCAAGAGGGTAGCCATTTAATAAAATTAAGTTATGAAGGAAAACAGGTTTTAAAAATTTTAAAATACATACAAAAAAAATATCAAATTTTGGTTTTTACATAAAATTTGTATTTTTCTCTCATTAAGCAAATAAATTAAATTTTATTTATAAAAAAAAATAAATCTTGTATTTTTATAAAAAAGAATAAATCTTGTATGTTAATAATAAAAAAATTTAAAAAAACGTACTAAAAAAATAAAAAGCTTTTAATTTGTAAATATTAACTATTACATATTAAACACATATATGTTATTCTATTCTATTTACTCAGATTTACCTATTTTAACACGACTACTTTTCTAAAGTAAATTTGGTTTAGCTTTATTTGTGGTAAGAAATAGTTATTTGCGCTCCTAGTAGAGGTAAGTGAATTTTTCGGTGTGAGGTCGTATTTTGTGGATCGAAGCGGATGTTTCAAATCTTATTTTATTACTAACATTTTTGACATTTATATGTGTGACAATACATGAAACCATTTTTTTATGGAATCACTTTATAAAATTAGAAATAGTATTCTTGTGTCCCCCTGCGGTAAGTGTTGCACACTTAGTGTCCTTGTGCGGTAAATCATTGTTTCTGTATTTATGTCCTAGGGATGTCCCGAGGGGATGTCCCGTGGATATCCCTGGGATACCCCAAGATGGATTTTCCTTCATTATTTTAAATTTACCGCGTTTTTCGTCACTTTAATGGCCGATGTTGATGGTCTGTTTATGCCCATGGACGTTTGCAAAGGTAAAATGTAGTACTTTTTGAAAATTCTATGATGAAAAAAGAGATATAAGATAGATAAGTAGATAAGTTACTAATTATGTACAAATGTCCCCTACAAAAGTGGATATCAAATAGTATTGCTGTTATATTTTTTTTTGTGAATCTTTTAGCCTAAATTTAAAAGAAGTATTTCTACATTCTGTAAATACTTTGATTTAAATAACTTGCACCTAGATGCAAGCTGCCAATAGCAATATTTCACAACAAAAGTAATAAAAGCAATACTATTTGTGAGCTACTTTTGTCGAAAACATTTTACATAATTAGTAGCTATAGCTTTATGGCAGACGTACAGCATTTCCTCAGGACATACGGCTCGGGTTCCCGTTTAGTAACAAAGTATATCCTGAGGATGTCCTACGGATATCTATAGACGAAATCGGATATCCTGGGGATGTCGTAAATCCCAAAACGGATATTCTGGGGATATCCACGTGCTACCAGGGTAAGTGTGCTCGATATAGTACTTTCCATTACTGCCGACTTTTTGATTAAGTAATGTCAACTTACCTAGTTGGTAGTGAGAAAAGTAGTTTATTCAGACCTAAAGTTATACAGAAATGTGTAAAAATAATAAATAAATAAAACAGTCAAATGGTTTATTTTAATATATAAATTATAAAACTTAAAATCTTAAAAATATCACAGAAGTTAACATTATTATACACAGTTCTAGGTTAAAATTAACCATGTTACTTGAACTTTTGAATGATTTAGATAAATCTCTGCATTGCTCAGTGTGGAATCCTCTAACAAAATCCTTACTGTCCTTTGCCAAAATACAAATTTGATATGCTACACCTGACTTCAGCTCCCTAGTCAAATTTCCAGGTGCTTCAAATTCTAAACTTCTCTTGAAATAAGGCAAGAATGTTTCGAAAACGGTCATTTGAGGATTTTTCAATGGTCGAACGAATATAAAGATGTCTGCTATATCTATATGTTTCATTACACGCCATCTTAATTTTACTTTGTTTTTCAACCTAAAAATACAGTATTACTTAAAAAATATAATCTCAAAAGATATAGGTTAGTCAAGAAATATAAAACAAATACCGTAACACCAACTTGCAACAATTTTTAACTTTCAACGATGCTTGAAAGAAAAGTATAAGTGATTAACCTAAATAAAAATAAGAATATTGTGAGTCGCTATTAAACTTTATTTTTTTAAGGTATAGTTATTTTAAATTAGCCGCTAAATACTCCACAAAGTCCGATTTACACTGAAGCATATGGCTTGTTTTGAATGTCAACATAACCAAAATTTATAATTTTTGTTTACCTACTTTGTTTTTATGATGTTTTGATGTAAAAAAAGAGATGATGAAGCTGTTCCTAAAAACACTTTTGTATTCCTGTAGAAACAAAATTTTCTTATAAAATCGAATGCGTATCTTACGTTGCTATGGTAATTTCGAGATTGTTTACAAGCGGGAAGGTTTAAAATAACTATACCTTAAAAAATTAACTTTTAGTACTACCATTTAGCGTACTTAATTTTAAAAATATACCAATAGTTTTTCTGCAAAAAATAAATAAAAGTAGGTGTTGCAAGTTACAAGTTGCATGTTGAAATTACAACTTAAGTTGCAAGGGTACTCCAACATCCAACATAAGTTGATTTATGAAGAATATCAAACAGGATCTCCATTTATACATATTGTAAAAGTATACGTTAAAGTACATGAATTTCTGTATTTTTAAATGTATATTGTCAATTTTTATAAGCTATTTGTAAAAGTTGTGTAACATTTTTAGTTTGTCTTATTCACATGAAGTTTTACAGCTAAAAGTTTAACCTAATTTCTGTGAAAATTTGCTATAATTAATAAAAGTAAAAAAAATACGTAGCAGGCCCAACCATCCCGCTGCAGCGCCACAACACTGTAGCAAACAAAACGAGAAACTCACAGACCGCGCTCGCTTACCGATTGGGCGGTACAGGGCCGAATTTAGACAATTACATTTTGTTACAAGTTACAAATCGGTTGCAAGTTGGATGGTTTTACGGTATATTATGTTAAATAGGATGTCATGTTTTTGCAGATATGCCGAATTTTTAGTTTTGTCTGTCAGTATTCCATTTCTACTTACACAGAAAGTTCTCTAAATCTCAAATCAGGTGTGACTTCATAATCCCCAGGTTGAGCTTCCATGATCCTGTTATTTTTTACATTTATGGGACAGTTTAATCGATCTTCGGGTAATTCGTACAAGGTGGCATTGGAAAGATATGGAGGACTTTCACATTTGATGTTTTTGTAAAAAGGTGCAACAGATAATTGATCGCTAAAATATCTTGTAAGAGGGCGTAAGTAACAATCACATCTAAGAGGGTTATCTAAAAAAGATATTAAATAAAAATAGCAAAAGAATAAAATATAAATTACAGCAAAAAAAAATAAAAAATATGTTTAAGATTTCTTGATTTTTTTTTTGCTACAATCAATATTTATTTTTTTTTTATTTTGAAATATAATTTTAAATCATTATAAAGAGTTGACGAGTTTTGCAAATATTCAAAAATATTTTTCTATGATCGAAAATAATTGTAAATTTATGAAAACTGTTAAATAATAATAATCATAATACGTAAAAGTTACCTTCAAAATATACTTTAGTTCCATTTTTTACCATGTCAGTTAAATCTGGCCCAAAAGTACTAAAGTTATTTCTTCTTAAATCCAAAATGTTGAGTTGCATAACATTCTTGAAATAATTCCAAGGCAAATCTGATAATGCATTATCTAATAAATAAAGCTCAGACATATTTTCAGGGACTCTAAATAATTCTTTTTCACTTATAAGATCATATAATTTATTATAAGACAGATCTAGGGATTTTAGCCTGGTTAAATTGCCTATAACACCTAAAATATAAAATAAAGAGTAATAAACAGCGAAGTCGGAGGTTCATCCCATGCGTGGAAGAGGGAATATGTCTGCGGCGTAATTTGTAATTCGTCGTAAGGGCGTGGGTCCCAGCCTGACGATTTTGTGTTAAATTGTGTTCGTAATGAAGAAAACCCTAATTTGGATGTTTAATAAAGATTTGATGTTAGTGATGTACTTTCGTGGATAAACCTGAAATACGATTATCCACATGTTGTTTTTTGAGGTTATGTGCAGAGGAAATTAAAAGATTTGAGACGAGAAATAGATATAAAACCTACATAGGTTAGAAGTTTCAAACAACAACCGGGATATGGGAATTCACAGACTTGCTTAAATGCAGTCCCGGAAGTTTTAATAAAATGGAATGTGAGTCAGAGTTGTCCGGATATTCTTAGTTAATAAGGCCAGAACAGAATTGGCAACATTGTCAATTCTACCTAAAGGAAGAAGAAGAAACAGTGGAGTCATAACTTACAGTATACATGGTGATTCAGAAATAAGGTACAAAATTTTAAGGGGTGATTCTAGGTCCAAAAATATGAAAGAAGTTCCTATAAAGGTTGTTCCGGAAAGGAGCCCTAAGGGAGCTACGACCCTTCCAAGGGTACATCTAAAAAGTAGTTTTTATTTAATATCTCTGGAACCCTATAAACCACAGTAACGAATTTTTGCACATGCCTTAAAATTGATAAAGGTTATCATTTTATGTAATTTTATTTGATAATTTTAACCAGGGACGTGCAAAATGGGGTGGCGATTTCACTTCTTTGCCCCAAACTTTTTTATGTGTATATTTCTGGAATAAAAGCCAATCAGAAAATCTAATTTTCATCCTATTAACCAATGAAATTCAATTTATAACTATAAATATGCTAACAATATCTTTCAGCGATAAATGAATTATTAGGATAACTGGAACCGCTACCATTCCTGAGTTGTTATTACGTAGATCCCACTTATTAAATTATTAAATATATTTGTATTGGTAACAGAATAGTAAATTCTACAAATAATATTACTTTTATCTTTTTTTTGCCTTAACTACGTAATTACTCAATAAAATGATAACCGGAGTTATATTACCAAAATGTTACAAAGGTACGTCACTGCAGCCCTAAAAAGTTACCATTATCCTACTTTAAAGTAGACATTCCTTTTTGGTCATAATATAGATAACAACTGTGTTTTTAAAATTTTATACATTACTAAACAGTAACAGATAACTTTTTAGTTACAATTATAAGTTATCGCGCGGCTACTCATTAAAACTACATTAGTTTTTTAGAATTATTATATTCACTAAATCACTAAAACAATTACGGCGTTACTATTTTCATACCAGCAGATTGTTTTACTTACAAACCGAAATGGATGATGAGCATAATAAGTTAGTATTAAATCGCACCTTCCAAAAAAAGCTAAACTATTTCGACAAATGTCTATGCACCTGTAGCACTAACCAATAACTACTACACAATTACGTGGCTACGTAGTAACTGCTTTATAACGAGATCGTTCCGAACTAAACTACAAACACGTAGCAAGATCGTAATTGTTACCCTTATATTTTTCCCCATTTTGGTAGTATCTACGTAATTACAACCTGACTATAGCGTTTCTGTAACTAGTCGCCGCTACTTAATTTGTTTCAGTTGAGGTAATGATCACGTATCGGCTAGTTGGGTATCTACCGTGCGAGGCCTTGACTTGATTTTAGGGAGATAAATAAATGAACAGAAAGTTACAAGCACCATAGGTATTTTCCTTGTACAAATTTATTTAACTCTAAACTAAAAAAAATTATAGCTGAAAATTTGATTTCACTGTTTCTTATTCTAAAAAATTTATTTAATCAACTCGAGGTAGATATTATATCGTTGTATATATATTTTTTTTCAATCAAACTCGTTGCCTTGAGATAAAATATTTTGAATCAAGAAGAAAAAACTGCTCCAGCGGTCGCAGTTTTTTCATATTATTAATTTTTCAAATTTTTGCTATGACAACAAAAGTTAACAGTTTCAAAGTCAAAAGTTAAAGCAAAAATGTACATTTACTGTAAATTTTGAGTTTTATAATTTCTTTTAAACTTCTAGTACGAACCAGACAGCACATAATAACTATTAGATATCCAGGGGATATACTTTCTGGATATCCAGTATATCCAATGGATAGCCTGGATTGACAGTAGATATCCCATGGATATCCAAATGTCCGCCTATGTTCAGGATATCCACTGGATATGTGTGCGGAAAGAAGGCCTTTTCCGTAAGCATAATTATTTCAGAAAAAATCAAGTGGCTTGAATACACAAAATTTGTGTATTTTACAATTTACAATTTTACACCTTTAATGTGTAAAATTTTTGGCTAAGACATTTGTTTTCATGGCGACCGATCAACATGATAGCGTCCTAAGCTAGTTTCTATAAAAGAAAAAATAATAATAAACCTTAAAAAATAATATTATAAAAATGTTTAAATTGTTTAACCTTTAATTGTTATTGTTACTGAAAATTTTATAAAAATAAAGTTTATTTAATAAAGTATATTTTATTTTGAACTCCGCTCGCAGAAAAAAATATTGTTCCTAACGCATGCGTAAAGAGGCTTTTCCGCACTCGACTGCAATCTAGTGTGGAAAGGAACCTCTTTCCACACTTGTTAGGAAAATAGCTGTTACATCATTGTAATTTCAGATAAATGTTAAGTTCTCCCAACATTTTCAATGAAAACTGTAACTTTGTAGTGTGGTAATTTCTATGCATAAAAATATCAAATATGAAATATATCGTTCATTGGGTCATAAAATACGTTGCAATGAAGATAAATGTGATTTTATGCGCTTATAAAATGTAAATTTTTAAATTCCACTCACCTTTTCGAATGTCGGTAATAGCATTGTGAGAGAGATTCAACTTTTCCAATTTCGACGTGCCGACAGTCAGATCGAAAGTAATCACCGGCATCGAATTGTATGACAGGTCGATTTCCTTTAATTTGTACGGAATCCAGGGATTACTGGGAAACGATTTCCGAGTTAAGAAACTTATTTTATTATGACTTAAATCCACCTGAAAAAAAAATCGGATAATCACCCGGGGAAGAAAGTTTTTGTATTATCATACATAATTATGTATGATCATACCGGATCAAAATTCATACATGGTGACAATCCAGACATGATCATTATGCATAATTATGCAACGTTTTTGTATGATACAAAAACGTTTTTCTCCGGGCATAGGTTAAATTTCAAATAAATGTATGAATTTTGACAGTTAAACTGCGTAGATTCTTTTTTTTTGAAATTTTAGTTTAGAAAATATTGAGACTTTTTGATAATTTAAGTTAAAATTCCGACACGAAGTTAGGGAACGTTCAAGTATTACGTAACGCAAAATGTACTAAAATTCATACACTTCATACCTCGGTTCTCGCGTTATTCAAGGCTGTAGAGATTTCATATTTTGGCTACCCCCCCTAACACACCCTATTAGGGGGGTAGCCAAAATATGAAATCTCTATAATTTATAATAACGCGGGAACCGGGGTATGAATTTTGTTACAATTTGCGTTACGTAATACTTGAACGTTCCCTTAGGACTTTTATTTTGAATCAAAAACATTAAATGTTTTGGTTTCAAGCAAAAACATACTGCTACCAGTAGGTGGCAAAGTTCATAAAACGAAGGATTTAATAAAATTATTTTCTAAATTAACAAAACTAGTTTCGGTTTAATCGCTGTTAAATTTTAGCAAAGTTAGCTTCGCTGACAATTTTACCTGAAGACAATTATTCTTTAAAGTAAAATAGTGCGGTTATTTCCACTATTCTAAGTAGAATTTTCCGCAAAATAGGTAAAATAATTTAACAAATTTATTTTTATTATGTTGGTAATTAAAAAAATTACGAAAGTACACGGTGGCCATCTATCGTATTATTATATTATTATAATTAATTATAATATAGTTCCTGTGTTTATGAAGAATTAGTTGTGTTTGATGGCGTCAAATTAATTTTGTAAAATGGCTAATGTAAATGTAATACATAAGTGACTATTGCTTTGGGAACGTTCAAGTATTACTTAACGCAAACTGTACCAAAATTTATACACTTCATACCTCGGTTATCGCGTTATCAAGGCTGTAGAGATTTCATATTTTGGCTAGGGGACAGATAGACAAATTTCTTATATATATATTTTTTTTTTCGGTTATTAACCGACAAACATGCAGTATATATTTTGATAGACTGTCAATTCTTAACTTATTTAACTCTGCTAAAGGTTCATATAATGGTTTAGGTCCGTGGCATTTTGAATGCACATTACTGTACACCCTAAATTGTGGCAATTTGCCTTTTGGGAACAAGTGAACAGATAACAGTGACCACATCATGCTTTTATATCTATCTAACGTTTTATTTGAATACTAGCAACTACAGGATATACAGTGCTGATGATTTCCAAAAAGGATGAAATGGTACTATTCACTGTTTCCTGTCAATTTGATTTTAACGACAGATAGATAACTTTCTTAATTCAATGACTGTCTAGGAATGATGATGATGAATATTTTGTTACCTTTTCCAAAGATAAACAATCATCTAGAAGTCCATGGGTTTTGTTATCAATCTTACTAATTCTGTTATGAGATAAATCCAATTTTTGCAATGCTACCAATCCTAAAATCCAAATAAACTTTTAAAAAATTCAGTAAAAAATAAAGTTCTTCATACCCTGTAGGGCTCCGTTTGGAATATAACTAATATCGTTATTTGTCAGATTCAACAACAATATTTGCAACAACCCTTCAAATGCACGGGCGCTTATGTCGATAATGTTATTATTTGCCAAATTTATTTCGAAAACTACCGGAAGTTTACCAAAAGCATTTCTGTCCAGTTTTGTTAAATTATTACCCTAAAAAAATGCAAAATTATTTTTATTAAAAACATATTTTCAAATAAGTAATGTTTAATCCAGGAATAAGGATAAATATTTCTTTATTTTTCTATTATTCTAGGCAGACCCGGGACAGGGGGTCACAGGGCGGTCAAAGTTGGCGGTCCCGGTCCTTCGGGGGCCAGGCAAACTTTGTAAAATATGGAAAAGAAGTCGAAAACTGCATAATCAAATATTTTTTTCAGTTTAGGAAAATTTATGTTCGGGTTCCATTTATTAAAGTAAAAAAATATCTGTGGATGAGAAAATGTAAGGACCCAATTAAAGTACAATGCCAAAATGCACTACTTTTATTAAAATTTAGGAGTTATTTTTTTAATCTCAGTTTTAGGGATGTGGGGGTAACCTTCCTTTGCCCGGCACTGATTCTTGGATAGATTTTTAGAACAATTTAAATACAAAAATACCAGATTTAGATGCCTATAAAAACAAGCCGTGAAGATATGTAATGCTACCCATGCCATTATATATTATTCACAGTAAATAGTATATTGCATTTCCCAAAAAATAATTTTCAAAAAAAATAACAAAAAAAATACATTTTTTTAAAAAGATCTTTTTTGAAAAATGAAAAATTATTAAAATAAAAATTTAAAAAAAAAAGTTTTAAAAAAAACTTTTTTTATTTAATTTTTCAATTTTTTTAATTTTTTATTTTTCTTTTGTAGAATTGATCCTTATAATAAAAGTGTTTTTTCCTGAAAAAAATACGTAAATCAGCATTTTTTTATTTTTTTAAAAGTTTAATCCCCCATAACTTTTTTGTTTCTGGGGGAATTACTTTCAAAAACAATAGGGATCTTTCCCTAACAGAACTTGAATTTTCCTGAAAATTTCAATACGATCGGATTTTTCGTTCTTGAGTTTTCGTGTCTACAAAAATCGTAACATCAGACAGACGGACGACGGACGGACAGACGGACATTTGAAAAAAAAAAGTTACCTATTTTTTCATGAAAAAAATTTATATCCAAGAATTTTTGCCTAGGACGATTTTTGTTTTTTTTTTGAAAATTCGAAACTACCGTATAATATTATTCTAGCGCTGGCGCTGTGAATAATATAATAAAGGACTAGTATACAGGAAAGTCCTTTATTTTTATATTCCTTATTTACCTCCAAATATAAATACTGCAACGATGTTAATTCACTAATGGCAGCCCAAGGCGGATTCTCAATATTGTTGTAATTCAGATTTAACTTTTGCAAAGTAAGCAAGTTTGAAAAACTTCCTTGTACCAAATTTTCCCCTAATCTGTTATAACTTAAATCTAATGTCAACAGAGAATTCATAGACGGCCATTGCTTTGCTGGAAGTTCCTCAAATTCGTTGTGGGATAAGTCCAAGTGAGATGTTGATATAGGAAGTATAAATAAAGTATTTAACTTGTTTCCTACAAAAAAATACATTTTTAGGGATTATAAATACAGAGTGATTCGCCTAAAACAAATCAGCCTTCGGGGAAAAAATACATTTGTGGCAATTTTATTCATCACAACTAAAAAGTATATCTAAAAATAGAGTACACTCAGACAGCACAAAGATGACTTAAAGAGATCTTAAAGATGTCGTAGTTCGTCATTCAATACGTCTTAAGAACGTCGGTTTTCACCATATATATATTTTTAATTTTCTTTTTATTTTTTTTTTCAGCTTTTCTTGAAAATTTATTTTTTTAATTTTTTCATTTTTCGTAAAAACAAAATTAAAAAAAAAATTAAAAATTTATTTTTTTGTTTTTCAAAAAAAAAATCTTTAAAAAATGTAATTTTTTTAATAGTTGATTGTGGTTAATTTATTTTTAACGATGAGTGTTGAAGTTAAGACGTCTTTTACCGATACTTAAAAGACATCTTATAGACATTATAATCAGATATCTTTTAAACACCCCTAAAAAGAAGTCCATAAGATATCCTTTTAATGTCTTTAGGCGTCCAGACATAATTAAGATCTAAAAAAGACGTCTTTAAGATAGCATGTGCTGTCTCGGCAGTTTAATTTACAGAAATAAACTCAGTTTTCTAAATAAATATATTTGTGGTAATTAAACTATTCTTAATATTTTTTTTGTTTAGCTGGGACCACTGACCATTGTTAATAATAGTAACTATAACGTCAAATTGTGAGAATTAAGTTGATTAATTACACAGCCACACAAAAAAAGAAGATACGTATTTTTTTAAGAGACCATTGCATTCCTATGTATTTTGAGGTGCTGAATCCGAATTAAAGGTCCAAATAACACCTCATCCGATAATTTTTTGAAACAACTTCAAAAAATCTTATTTTGGATAATGGAAATAAGGATTTTTGAGGTTATCTCGAAAACTAATCGGATAATGTGTTATTTTGACCCCAAATTCGGATTTAGCGACTCAAAATACAAATCTTGACCTTTATTTTTTTTCTGTGGCTGCACATGTGGCCACACAAAAAAAAGGTAAAGATTTTTTTTGGAGATCATTGTGTTCCTATGTATTTTGAGGCGCTGAATCCGAATTTGAGGTCAAAATGGCACCTTATCCAGTTAGTTTTGAAAATAACCTCAAAAAATGTTATTTTCGAGTATTTGAACGGAAGGTTTTTCGAAGTTATCTCCAAAACCAATCGGATCAGGCGCTATTTTGACCTCAAATTCGGATTGAGCACCTGAAGATGCCTTGGAATACAATGGTCTCTTAAAAAAATGCGGACCTTTTTAACCGAAAAGGAGGAGGTTATCAATTCGACGTCTGACTTTGTTTTTTTTATGTTTGTTCTTGCTTAACTTTGGAACGAATGAACGGAATTTGATGAAACTTTTTGCAACTTAAATAGGGCATTCCTGAGGTGGTCCCGTTTCAATTTCACGCTCGGATAATGCCGAGTAAGCGGGATAATCTAATCAGTTTAACACAATTTCACTTAAAAATGCTTAATTTGGTTCTACTACCAACCAAATTTTTAGAGAAATATCGGATAACTCGGATAAGCCAGATAACTTGATTAAGGGGTCAGGGAACGTTTAAATGTTACGTAAAACAAATTTTGATTATTTTGGACAACATGTGTCCGGTAATAATCTCTAAGGGAGCTACGGCCTTTCCAAGATGGACATATTGAATGGGGAACAAAAAAGCACCAATAAAATTCTAATGCTGCGATTTTTTATTTAAAACTAAGCAAAAAAATATTATTCACCGAAACACTTTTTTAATATTAAAGGAGTAATTGCCTTTTAAAAAGTAACATTTTTGGTGGCACAAAAAGTCCAAATGTTACTTCCTCTTAATTGCATTTTTTAACGGTTACTCCTACAGTGTTATAATATACGACATTTTTTACTTAAGTTATCTATATTTTTTATAAAAAATCCAAAAAAAAAAAAAACTTAAAAGTTTGGAGCAAAAGTGTGTTAAGCCTTATATATTTTATCCGTCTAGGCACGCCTCTAGATAGATTCAAAAAAATAAGTTAATTGCCCTTATTTTTCGTACAATTTTAAAGGGTCGTAACTATCTTAGGTTTTGTTTCCGGACCTATGTTCCAATGCTGGTTTTTCATGTTTATGATGTAGAATCATCTTCTTAATTAAATGCCAAAATACTGCACTTATTATTAATTCTTACCTCTTAGTGATAGTTCTCTAGTACTAGCTAATCTAGTCAATGCACTTCTAGCAATATTAGTGATATTGTTGTAGCTCAAATCGAGTTTTAGCAGCGTTGGTAAAGCCCCAAAGGTACTTGGTTTAATGGAATCCAATGTATTGTAGCTCATGTCCAAGGTTCTCAAAGAAAACAAAACTTGAAAAACTGAATTAAATATATCCGTCAATTTGTTATAGGACAAATCAATGGTGTGAAGTTCATATAGTTTTGGGAATGTGCCTTTAGAAATTTTCCATATTAAGTTGTGTGATACGTTAAGGATTTTTAAACCTGTCATGTTTGCTAGAGGAACCTAAAAGGATATAAATTAGGTTGTCAAAATCATCTCATCTTTTATATTCTCATATTTTTACGACCTACCTGATTTAATTCAGTAAAAAAATTATAAGAAAGTTGCAATTCGGTTGCATAAGTTGTTTCATCAAATACTCTTTTTGATAAATTTGCCAGCCTATTATGTGATATATCCAGTTTAGTAATATTTGCACAATTTATGAAGGATTCTGTTTCTATCGTACTTATATTGTTATTTGCTAAAAGTATGGTAGAAAGATAGAGGTCTTTAAATGCTTGTTTTTCCAAAATTGTAATATTATTTTCTGATAAATCCAAAACCTAAAATCAAATCAAGTTTATTTTTTTTTTGAATCGCGAACACTTTAAACTAAGCATCCATAGTTATTTTGTGAAATAAACAGTGCTACCTACTTTTAACCCGACTTCATTTCATAAAGTATCTAAATCGTAACGAACTTGATTTATATTTATTGATTTATAAAAAGTTTTAATTACAACAAATATTTATGTGAAAATTTCAACAAAGTTTTGAATAACTAATAAGGATTAAAGTTTTAATTAATTTTTGTTTATTATAGGCGAATTTTGTCGATGCTTTTTAGAAGTAAATACAACTATTCGTGGCTATGTCCAATAAACGTGATTAAAAGAGACGACTTAGTTCTGGTATGGTGTAGTAACTTTCGACAAAATTCATATAGGGTGGTTTACTATTTAATATTAATTATATAACAAGGTAGATAAGACATTTTTCATTAAATTTAAGAGTACGAGTACCGTGGTTTATATATTATTTTTTTCACTACTAGCGCATTTATTCTTATTATTTAACATTTTTATATCAATAATAAACTAAAATGTTTGCTGGATCTTAATAAACCGAGCAAAAACAAGTAGCCTTTGAAATCACCATTTCTGAAAACAAATGAATAAATTGATTTATTGACAGTTATAGTGGGTGGAATTTTGATATTTTTAAAATGTGTTGAAACATCGGTAATCTGTTTAATATACTGAATAATATGTTATATTCTATTATAATTAATTCATTTATAATATTTGCCATGCTCATTTTTTATCCAATGTCAAAATATTGTTGCCTTTTGTCCATTAAAAATTATAAGCAATGACATGTCTTTGCAGTTCAAGGAAAATCAAGTGGCAGATATCAATTGTTTATAAAATTTACTCCTATTACGAGAGAAAAAATTATTATTGCTAGTATTGGAAAAAAGAATTTATATTTCTAACTTTAGTACATTAATATTGTTTTTACCTCAATAAAATTAAGCTCATAAAACATCTGGTAATCAACTTTTTTCAGGAAATTTCTAGCTAAATCGATGGTACCTATTCTTTTTAATGTTCCAAAAGTTCCTCTGCCAATATCTGATATCATATTATCTGATAAAAATAGCCTTCTTAAAAATCTCATTCCTCTAAAAGAGTTTGAATCCAGTTTCTTTATTTGATTGAAAGACATATTCAGGACCTTTAATACTGTATTTCTTGCAAAAGCTCCTCTAAAATAAATAAATGGAATCCCTATAGTTAAGTGTTACAAATAAGATATTAACGTTTAACGTTATAAAAAATATTTGTTATACGATATTTATTTATTAGTTACTTATACAACTGATTCATTACCACCGGCCACCTTACCCAAAGTTCAAAGACAATCACATGCTGAAAATTAAGTATAAACCTCGGTAAGAATCTCAATTTTCTTTAAGTCCTTGATGGAAAGTTAGGGAATGCAAAGTGTTTCTTTTTCTGAGTCATAGATAATCTAACTCTGATAAGATAGATGTATTACTTAAAGATAGATTCATACCTCGTTAATTCTTTAAGGCTGTTATGAGATATGTTTAACCATCCCAGTTTGGTTAAATCACCCAAATGACTACCATCCACTTTAGCAATATTATTAAAACTCAAATCCAATAGCTCCACATCTCTTAAACCTTTAAATTGATTTCTTTTTAGTTCACCGATTTGATTTCCATGTAGATCTAAGGTTTTAAGCTTTCTAAGTGGTTGCACAGTTTCTACATTTAAGCTATTAATTAAGCCATTTGTGATATGAAGCTTTTGTAGCCTTCCAGATATATCGCCCAATGCAAAAGCATCTTTGGGTAGATCCGTGAGTTTATGATTGTCAATTTTAAGAATGGTCAAGTTACCTAAAATCTAAAAAAAAAACATATTGTTTTGAATTCATTTCTTTTAAATCAGAATTTAAAGTTTTTCAATGATGGAAAATTAAATCTGAGTACTTTAGTGTGTTCGTACTTTTATCCCTATCCCTGTCCCTTACAGAGTAAGATTTCCGATTAGGCAATACTAGCCAAGTTAATAAAAAGTCGGAAATCTTACTAGTATATTAAAGTACTAGTTTAATAACATACGTTTTAAGGGCATGAATACAAGTTTAGAAGTAAAGTACTAGTCCGCTGAAAACGTGTTATGAAACGAGTGCTTTATACAATTTTTTCTATTTTGCTCTAAAATTTTAAAAAACTTACATTTAAATTGATGACTGATTTAGGAATTTTTGTTTTGTTTTCCCATACCATTAACATGGGCGTAACACTCCAAAATGACCCCCCCCCCCTAGGAGCGTTACGTAATACTTGAACGTTCCCTTTTTCACTGAGTAACCAAGCCAAAATTTTAACCCGAAATAAAAAAAGTACTAACCTATAAGAACACGCAAAATGCATGTGATTATAAGCTTATAAGAGTCGCAAAATAGAAAAAAGTACGAAAACACTAATGTACTCAGAATATAACTGGTAGTTATATTGGCTATTATAGTTGACGATCTTTTTTTGTCATTAAGTAAATGTCTAAGACTGAAGTCTGTTCCTAAGTGCAGTGGATACCCTCTTTTTTACTCATAATTTTTTAGAGAAGGGGTTGGTATCTTAACTAACTCCTAGAGCGACAACTTCATTAAATTCGGTCATCTATGGGCATTAGAATGAACCTTATATATTTTTAATAACTTAAAATTTTACGAATTTTAGGGTCCTCATTAAAAAAGTTTGATCACTCTCATACTTTCAGAATTTTCTAGTTCTAGTCTAAATGAAAATTTTAAGGTAATAAAAAATATAAGGTCCACCCTAATGGGCATATAGGGATGATTCCAATTTTTCGCTTTAACCTCGTCGCCACTTTTTCTATTTTGAAATTTTGAAATATTTACCTGAAATGCTGATGACGGAAATATATTAAGGCTTGAATTTAAAATCTGTAATTCGTTTAATGTCTCATTGACACCTAAAAATGTATGTTCTGCTATAGCTTCAATGGGTGTTTCAATGATGTATAAAATACGAAGCTTTAATTTGTATAAAAGACTTCCAAACAATCTTGCTACAAAACAAAAACACATTATATATTAAAATTTTATAGAGGAAAGACGCCTAATTTCGGATACCATTTACAATATATGTAATCTTTGGTTTTTGGTTATTTTGGTGTGTTTTTTTTGCAAAAAAACACCAAAACAACCAAGAACCAAAGCAAAAAATCACCAAAACAACCAAAACCGAAAAATAAATTAAATTGCACAATTTGGCAACAGCGCGAAAAACCGAGTTGAATGTGGGACGTAGACTTTAGTTGTTCTAGAGCAACGCGATATAAAATATATGTATAATGTGATATAGTGCACCATTTTTATTTTTTAAATGGCCAGCAAAAGCGTGACACTTTATGGACATCCCCCAATAAGATTATTTTTCCATTTTCCCAAAATACTGGGAAAATGTGCAGCACCCTCCTTTAAATTTTGATCCTTATTTTTATCACATCAATTAAATGCAAAATAGTTCCTTTTTCTCCTCATATTTATAATTATTTATTTATAATCTAAAAAAATTGTTCATACCCATATGACAGCCATTGATGGTTAATTTTTCAATGGGTAACTTAAATGTTGCCAAATTATTTAATCCAACACTCATACTTGCTAAATTTGTGTTATTGCAACTGACAGTGATTCCCTGATCTGATTCCGAATCACAGGTACAGGGATGGAGTAGCAAAGCTTCCTTTGGGCATCTGTATAAAGGTCCTGGAGGTATGTATTCGGCCAATATTTGTCCCACAATTATTGTCAGGCCTATTATCAAAAGTTTCATTTTGAAATCTGAAAAAAAAAACATATTTTAAATTAATCTTGTCATGTTTTGGTTTTGGAAGCTAATCTGCTGTATAAATAGTATCAATAATTGTATTAAAATGTTAGGTAAATCCATATAGTCCGGGAACCCACGCTCAGTAGAATTTTTTTATTACCTAACAGTTGAGACTTTTTATGTGTGTTCAAACAACTTCTTACATAAGAAAATTTTTGGTAGATGGGCGTTTTTTTTTATGGAACAACCCTTAACTTTAGGGCGTCCGACAACAATATTACCCGAAAATTTTTGTCGGACAAGGTTACCACTTGATTTTAAATATTTTTATTAAACGATCCTGAAAAAATCAGCTGTGAGGTGCTAAATGTTGTGACCTCATAACTAACCTAACATAGTTAGTTATGACGTCATAACATTTAGAACCTCGCAGCTGATTTTTTCAGGATTGTTTAATAAAAATATTTAAAATCAAGTGCTAACCTTGTCCGACAAAAATTGTCTGGCAATACAGTTGTCGGACGCCCTAAAGTTAAGGGTTGATTCCAAAAAAAAAGCCCCGCTACCGAGAATTTTCTTACATAAGAAGTTCTTTGACTGGGCATAAAGAACACATATACAAAGTCTCAACGATAGGTAATAAGTGGGCGTGGGCTACAGGACTAAAAAAAGTCTATAGACTTACCCATAGGTACTATAAGATTTACCCATATATGGGTAAATCCTATAGTTTGTATAAAGACGCAAATCGCATGCAAAAAAACTTTACACTACGATATTTCAAAAACCCTTTGACCCAGAGACTTGAAATTTGGAATAAAGATTTTCTAAGTAGTAGAAAAAACTTGTTTTAAATTTCGTCTCTATGTCAAAGTGTTCTTGAAATATCGTAGTGTAAAGTTGTTTTGCAAGCGACTTGCATCTTTACAGGAACTATATATAGCCCCACCTTGCAATGCCTTGGGGCCATTTATAATTTTTATAATTTTTAAATTTTAAAAACAACTTTTTCAACCCAGTTTAAGAATTATAAATAAATTAGTATCAAAGATTTACTTACTTTCTAGGTATTTGTTTTAATTATCTGTTTTTTTTTGTTGATATTTTTATAATTTTAACTCAGGTTTACATTGTGTATATGAAAATAAATTAAGACACTGTTTTAATACAAAATTTACTTTACATTTTTAACACAACTATTAAATTTCTTAGTTTCTACGTCAAGGTAAATGGTATCTACCATAATAATACTGTGAATGTTACTTTCTAAATTCAAAGAAGTAAGAATGAGTTATAAACTTGTGGAGGGAGAAACCTGATGGTTAAAAGACGGCAGCAAAGTCGATTCAAGGCTTTTGTCTTTAATTATGTGCAATTTTTATTTTTCAAAAAAAAGAATGGTTCTCTTACCCAGAAGAATTTTTAGTCAGATCCCCAAATTGGGTAGTCTATTACCGCGAAACCGTAACCACGCCAGCGTTACCACGCATGGACTTTACCGCGCATATACCTTACCGTCCATAGACTTTACCGCGAAGCCATAACTGCTAAGAACATTACCGCGAGGGGGTCAATACCGCGCATGGATTTTACCGCGAAAAGCATTACCGCGAATGTTTATTTCAATTTTTTTGCTGAAAAAAACGTAAAATAAAAATAATTTATAAAAAATGGAGGGTAAACGATTTTGGCTGTAAAAGTAAAGACCGTTCGCGGTAATGGTCTTCGCGGTAAAGTACCCAGTCCGCACATATATGGATGCAACATGGTAAAGAAAGATTTTTTAGGTAACATGTGCCATATTACATGAGACATAACATACATATGTTTGCTACATAACATGCCCTATAACAGAAAGATTTTTTACGTTACATGTGCCATATTACATAAGATGTAACATACATATGTATGGTACATAACATGCAATATTGCATATTATGTATCATATATATGGTACGAGAACATACACGATACATAAAATGTTTTGAATTCAATACTAAATATGGCGTCTATATTATTTTATTTTTTATAGGTTAGAATCACTAATATTCTTAAAATTGTTGTTAATAATAAAAGTTTTACCCTTAAGTAGTAGAAACGCATGTATTTTTAGACAACTAAACTGATTTTAGATAATTTTAGACAAAAAATTAATATATATATATATATACCCTTAAGTAGTAGAAACGCATGTATTTTTAGACAACTAAACTGATTTTAGATAATTTTAGACAAAAAATTAATATATATATATATATATATATATATATATATATATATTTCTTTAAATGATTATTTGCTATTTTTTCTCTAAACATTGGCTTTTTATGTGGCCCATGATTTTTAAGCCTGGTAGAAAGTTTGCTTTCACAGTAAAAATGCACATCGTATAAGAATTTTACCTGATGGATGCTACATATAAAGATATTTATATACTTTAATTATTAGGTTTATCAAAAAGACGTAAAAATTTTCACCATGTCTAAATCCATAACAAGTAAAATTCGGAAACGCCTACTTTTATTGTTATGTACCTAGTATGTATCTGATATGTAGCATGTTATGTAACTGATACATAACTTGAGGCGGAATTGTTAAAGTCCAAGGACTATACATGGACTATAAAAATTACATGGCTGCAACATCACATAGAACAGAGGTTATGTAGCTGCTATGTTCCTGCCATGTATTTGTGTTGACTGGGTACATGCGCGGTAATGGCTTATCGTGGTAATGGCAATTGAGGTAATTGTCTGCCCGGTAATGGTCACGCGGTAATTTTTTGCTATAAAGTCCGGCGCCCCCCCCCAAATTATATGGCTGAGCGCCTATATTTTTATACCTACCGCGCATACCAAATTTTTGTGCTGCTTATTGGTGTTTGTAGTCAGAGCAAAATTTTAGTGGTTATATTATATAGCAACTTAAAGTACTTCAGCGCAGTTGTTGCTACTTTCTTTTATTTCCATGATTTTTTTTGAGTTACTGAAAAAAATAATGATATTTAAGGGCCGTAACCAGAAAAAAATCTAGGGGGGGCTCAGCTCTCAGGGTTAAAAAAAAGGAAAAATACCTTCATGAAAAAAAGCTTTGTCCCTGGCGGTTTCTGCCTAACTTGGCGACCCTGCAAAAGAAAATTGGCGCTCCAAAAAAAATACCAGGGGGGCTCAGCGAAAACCCCAGGGTGGCTTAACTTAGCCTAGTTACGGCCCTGATAATAATTATTATAATTATAAGTAATACATCAATAAAATATATCTTTTTATTATGGGTAGAAACACCCGTTATTAAAATGGAGCGAAAAATAAAAAAAATGCATTTTCGGGTTTAGAATGTCATGAAACGTCGATTATTTTATTATTTTTAAAACAACTTTAAATATATTTTTTATTAAAAAACAATAGAAAATAAATGAATTTTAATATCGTTGCAACGCGTTGTAACAAAACGTGAAAGGAATAATTATAATTATTATAGGTACATTTATATACAGGGTTATTCACGGAATTGGCCTATCAGAAGTATATGGAGAACCAATAATTTTAAAAATCTGATATTTTGCACTTTGGGGTTTTTGAATATGGCCAATCGACTAAAAATATTTTTATGCTTGTGCCACTTCCGGTTGTACCGGAAGTGGCACAAGCAGTTTTTGATTTATTCTAACTACCGGAGATAGACATAAAGTATTACACATCAAAATAATGCAAATTTAATGCGTTTTAAAAGTTAAAAAATATATGGGGTGTTCCGTTTAAAAAATTAAAGTTAAGTGCCACTTCCGGTACAACCGGAAGCGGCATAAGCATGAAAATATTATTAGTCGATTGACCATATTCAAAAACCAAAAAGTGCAAAATATCAGATTTTTAAAACTATTAGTTCCTCATAAACTTTTAGTAGGCCACTTCCGTGAATAACCCTGTATTAATCTACTTACACGGTGTAGATGTATTATGTAATTTTTCATAAATTTTATTATAAATACAGCCTGTTCCAGAACTCGCGTACCGAAATTTGAGGGTATATTAAAAACCCTCTGGAAAATATGAAAAAAATCCATCTTCAATACTAATTAAAAAGGAAGCTATTTAATCTGACCAATCCTGTCGCTGATCTTAAATTACCTAAAAATTAGTTTTTCCCTACTTATTAGTAACTATGGTTGCATTTTAATGGTTGACTCGTGCATTGTTTAAGACTTTCAACTTTAGAATCTTTTTAGGTTATTATATTTTGACAAAACCGACAGAGGCTATCAAATATTCTATTTTTATAGGGTCATTCCATCCGGCGGTGGTGTTATGATACCCGTCTTAGACGGCAGCAACAAACTGCCGCTGCAACTCCATTAATGTAGTGTTTTTTTTATTAGAAACTCAGATCTTTTAATTGATTTACTGGCTATAAATTCTTAATACAAATTAATAAAATAAAAATACAATAACTGAATTTTATTTATTTATTTCAAAGTAATGAACATAGGAAAATTTTTTATCGGTGTTCCGAAAAGAGAACATTCTAGCTAGAATGTAATTTTAAGATTGGTGCAGAGGGCAAGGAATTTTGGAAGTTTAAACGCAAACAGAAAAGTGGTTGGAGACACTTCGCGAAATGCAAAAACTAAAACTAAAGTTAGTGTAGGTTTCGCCATTCAATCTGCCAGGAAACTCATGGGGTCCAACCTAAAAACAAATATTTTAAGCATTTTATGGTGGTTTATTTCTCAAAATAACTTACATCTCCCAATATTCCGGACCAAATATTCAAGGAAAACCTTCGTTGGGGATTTCCTTGCCTGAAGGCATGGGGATTTTCCTGTCCCCAAACATGAGAATTCCTTGAATAAAAAAAACATCTCTTTGAAACCCAGACTCATCCGTAAAAAGAATGCTTTTTACAAAGTTTTCATTTTCTTGATGTTTCTGCAACAGCCATGTGCAAAATTCGACTCGTAAAGGATAGTCCTCCGGTGTCAAGCATTGTACTCGAGTGTAATGAAAGGGATGCATTTTTTCATCTTTTAGAATTCGTTGAACAGATGTCTTAGACATATCAAGATTTCTAGCCACGATACTAAGGCTTGTTTGAGGTTCTTCTTCAAAAGCCTGAATGACAGCTTCTTCATTATCAACAGTTCTTGCAGTTCGCGGAGCGCCTCCAATCTCTTTTTTGTTTGGAGTTAAATTTCCAGAATTTCTTGCCCTTTGCACCAATCTTAAAATAACATTTCTGCTAGGATGTTCTCTATTGGGAAAACGAATAGAATATTCTACAGATGTAGCTGAAGCACTCCGGCCACACTCGCCATATAAAATTAGCATTTCGCAATACTCTTCTGAAGTAAACATCATGAAAGTTTTGATATTTTTTTATGACATTAATAAATATTTATGTCACATTAATCACCATGTCAACCTACAGAATATGTACCTGCAATAATTAAATTTACTTCCATAGCTACAAATTCAACTTTTAAAGGTAATTTAACATCAGCAACAGTATTGGTCCACTTAAAGCGTTCTTATTTTTGAATTGAACGAAGATGGATTTTTTTGAAATTTTTTTCATATTTTCCAGAGGGTTTTTAATATACCCTCAAATTTCGGTACGCGAGTTCTGGAACAGGCTGTATATAATTTTTTATAAATCGAGACTAAAAATTTTTATACCAAAATACCTTTAGCTCTAACCCTATACAGCACATTGTTATCATTTGGGAACACTGGGTATTAAGGCCCCTGAATTCTTTGATAATCAAAATACAAACCTAATTTTCACTTGGGAACACTGGTCTTCAAGTTGGAGTACCTATTGATAGATGGCAGTATCTAATATTGTCGATAAATATTTAAATAGCTGATTATGTCACGCACTTTTAAAATTAGCTGGAGTCGAATTTTTGTTAGTGTTATGATTTTTGTTCAAAAATATTGCTTTTGAGTTCTAAAAAATTTTAAAAATTGTTTTGTTGGTTATCACCTACAATTAGTGCTCACAAAGCAGAAATTAGTATTTTTTAGTTTTTTATTCGTTTTTGTTCTTTATGTCACAATGTTTCCGGATAGGTTTGAAAAAAAATGTATAAAAATTCTTAAAATAAAACAAAAAAATGTTTTCAATATTTTTTATGCAAGACAAAAATTATGTGCAATATAGGGTTAATTTTATAACATTTAATATGAAAAAAATACTGCTGCCAACAAAGTAATAATTTCCCCTAGAGGCCTAGATTCATTAAATTTAATAAAATCAAAAACGAAAAAAAAAATTCAAATAAAAAAAATAATTTTTTTTTGTCAAAAAAGTTTCTTTTCTCGTACCTAAAACGAAAAATATTTGAAAAAAAATGTTTTACCCCATTTTTACCAAAAACAATCCCAGCCTAGTACTTTGGTCCAAATTGGAAGGATGAGCTCAAAGCGTTCTCGACTTATCGTGGTCACAAATTTCCCAGACAACCAGACAGACAGACCGACAGACAGACAGACAGACAGATTTTTTTTACGGAAATCATATTTTTTTATAAAAATCGAGAAACGTAAAAAAGCAATCATTTTTTTTTTCTATTTTTTTACTAGCACAAGACTTTCCTCGGGGAAAGCAAAATAAAAGTAACATGTTCACAAAGGATAAGGGGAGAAGGGAGTGGATAATTAGCTAAAATTAGCTCGCCTCATTTGTGGAAAGCCCCTTAGAAATTTAACCCTTCGTTAGGCGCGGTGTTTACGCTTGCGCCCCTTCGAGTAGCTTTGCATTATTCATCAATCTATTAGATCAGTAATAATTCACTTTGAATGGGTATAATATTGTTTTTATTCATATTGAAACCTGCCTGGTCTACAATTGTAGACCGCGCGACTAACCACGTTACCTTTTTTATTTTTGCATTTTTTTATTTTGTGTAAGTTTTTATGGTTTCTTTTTGTGAATATTGTTTTTCAAAGTTAGTTTATTAGTTTAAAAATAGCGGTTTATAGGAAGACACTGGCACGAGTCTTTTTGGGCATGAAAGAGCTCATACGTAATGTTTTTGATAAATAAGGTAATTTTCTGTTCTATAAAACTAAAAATTACTTTGGACACTAAATGTGCCTAAGAAGGGAAAATAAATCGAAAAAAAATGCTCAAAATATCATAACTACGATTGCAAAGAGCACATGTACAAGGCGCATGAGTTACTAAAATATTGCAAGATTTCGTGTCAAATTTTATAATATTTTTTTCATTTAATTTAGGTGTTTTTTATTTTTTTATAATCGTACATGTTAAAAAAAACAAATGTTTTAGTTTCAGAAAGTTTGTTAAGTTATTTTTATTTTTTTTACAAATTACCGTACAGATGTAAAATATATGTTAGAATTGTATATCATTTTTCTTTTACCCTTAACACTTACTAAAACAATAAGAATTTGAAAAAAATATGTAAATAAATTTTAAATACAACCAAATAAATAACATAGAGATAGATAGACATAGATATTTGGTTTTTAAAAATATAAATGTGTTTTTTTTTAAACAAAAAATAAAATGGTCTACAAGTGTAGACCACGCGACTAATCTCGTAACTAAAACAAGCGCGCCTAACGAAGGGTTAATATCGACTGCGAGTGTAGAACATAAAATCCGAAACATTAAATTCTAAAAATCGTGTAGCTAACGCCACCGTTGAGCAAAGCATAAAACCTGAAGCGAGCTGAAGCGTGGGTTCAGAGTTTGTCGTATTTCAGTTTCAGCCAGAGGAATATAGATGGAGCGGGATGTGAATGAAATTAATGCAGTGGCGTACCTGACGAGCATCTTTTTCGGGTAAGTAAATGTTTAAAAATAAAAATTATTATTTTGTGCCGTGAAAATTTTCTGTTTCTTTAGAATATTTGAGTTATTTTGCTTTAAAACTCTTTTAGTTTATAACTTTATCTTTGTATTCAAATGATTTTTAAGATTAAAACCAAAACTCTTTTTTTGGGAGGGATTTTTTTCAAATTTGGTGAAATTTACATTTAAAAAAAATTATATAAATATCTATACAGGGTTATTCAGAAATAAGTTTAAGAGGTGATTCTACGTTAAAAAATATAAAAAAAAGTTCCTATAATGAGTCCTAAGGGAGCTACGACTCTTTAAAATTGTAATAAAAATAAGGTTTTTAATTAATAACTCTTGTACCCTTTAAGCTAGAGCGACGAACTTTTGCATGTGTACTAGTATTAATAAGTGCAATAAGTTTATGTTAATTTATTTTTTTGAATTTATCCAGAGGCATGCCTAGACGGCAAAATATGTAAGGCTTGACACATTTTTGCGTATTTTTGTGTATTTTTTTTGGATTTTTTTATAATAGAAATAGATTCCTCTAGTAAAAATACATAATTCATATAGTGTAACACTGTAGGAGCAACCGTTTTCAAAAAAAATGCAATTAAGAGGAAGTAACATTTTGTGCCACTAAAAATGTTTTTTTTAATATTAAATTTAGGTGTTTTGGTGAATACTTTTTTACTTAGTTTTAGTGAAGAATCGCCCTGTAGCATTAAAATTTTATTGGTGCTTTTTTTGTTCCCATTCAATATGTCTATCTTCGAAGGGCCGCATCTCCCTTAGGGCTAAGTAGGCACTTTTGATATAAACCTTCTTACAAGCTTTGAAATTGATTTATATTAAATACTGCGTTTTTGATAAGGAATTTAACTCAAAAGTATAAAAAGATGCTTAGGAAAGATGCATGCCGCATTTTATCAATTTTCGGTTCTTAAATATCTACTACGATACTTTTTTTGGATTTTTTTTCTCAAATACTAATTCTTTGATATAAAAGGAATGTTTTGCAATAAAAATATTATTAAAAAAAAACTTTTAGTTTAGAGCGGCTGTTAAAAAAAAAAACACAAAAATCGCTTTTTCTCGATTTTTTGATAAATACTGCGTTTCTGCTAAGGAGGATATAATAAATGAAGACACAAAATTCTTTAGGAAGACGAAAGATTCGATGGAAATACCAAGTAATAAAATACATTCAAAGCTCATGCTGACCAAGTAATAAAATGTATTCAAATCCCTTAATAATCCTAGACCTGAGTATTAAAAGGGCAATCTCCATTTGATCTTGATTTGTCAATAACAACGTGTTCAAAATATTACGTCAGAGTTGACGTAAAAACGTTGCTATTGACAAAAGAAGGGCAAATGGAGATTGGCCCTTTTCATACTCAGGTCCAGAATTAAAGGATAAAGAACTCATATTGAAAATAGGAAAAAGTGAAAAGAAATAATAGTAGAGAAGGCAAAAAGGCACTGCAAACTGGGATCTAATGAAAGGATATGGAGTGACCTTTGGTGTAAGGATACTTAACAATGCAAAAGCAAAAAAATAAAGACCCCCTCCTGTTATTAGTAAAAAAAAGTTATCGACATTTTTTAGAAGTCAGTATTTGAGTTTGTAAATCCATCTTCGTTCTAGAGAAACTTTCTGGCTTTTTCCTCCAGGGCCCACGTTTTTTCAGAGTCCAGGGGTGTAAGCCCGTAAAATAAGTAACAGTCCAGAGACTTAAGCAAATAAATTGTTTTCACAAATTATAATTATCAAAAGCTCTCACAATATCTATGTTGTTTTAATCTTAACTATACATAAAAGAAATAGCCACTAAACCATAAAAGTTTTCATATAATATATCTGAGGAAAACTTCTAGAATTTTATCTTTATCCTTAGTCATATATTTTATTTGTTTGAATGTTATATATATTTATGTTATTTCGGTTATAATGTGGGGTGGTGATTGTATCGAATAAATTGTTACAGATTAAATCACTTACTCTCGATAGGGTAAAATAAATATTCTCTCGCGCGGATACAGGACCAACAAAAATATCTGTTTTAGGGGTTGGCAATACGAGGGTAATGCAATATTTCTCTGGAAAAGCCAATGTTTAGTTAAAACCTCGGTTAAACTAATTGCGGCTTAAAATTTCTTAATTACTTAGATTCCGAGTTAGATTCATAAATCCTCATAATTTTAAAACTTGCGAAAGAGTTTGACACCATGTTATTTGAAGTTTTAAAGTTTATATACATTTTTTTCAATAATACACCTAAGTGTAACTTGCATAGTGTGAATGAAAACTTATTTGGTCCCAAATTTTATAAATAAATAGTCAACTTATTATAATTTTATAACTAGATTTTATTTAATATCTATAATAATTATGGTTTAAATATAATACCTAGTAACTAAGGAGTTAGTGACATTTTCACAGTGTGAAAAATTAGATTTGTTATTCTTTCTGAACTGCGGCATTATAAAACATTATTATTATTTGGGCATTTCATATTGTAGCCATATGGATTTAATCATTATCATAATCATCGTAGCCATATGGCTTTAATCATTATCCATGGAAAATAAAATTATTAGAAGTAGTTGTAAATTTAACAAAAAAAGGTTTGAAAATACTATAAAAAAGCATACAAAATAAACATATTTAAAAACCATAATATTGTTTGACACACGGTTCTAAAACTACCGAAAGAATGTGGCAAAAAATATAGTTGAATATACAATCTAACTACGCACACGTTTATACTGACTTTCCTTTAATCGAGGCATTTTTTGTTGGTGTTGTGTGATTTTTTGCACTTACCCCTTTCTTTCATCGTAGGTTTCTTACCGTGTGTCAGACTATACACATATTAGGTTTTAAAACATTATTTTTTAAAAGCACCCCGTAAGTATTATTCAGCTAAAAGAAATTGTATTTTTCTGTTCGCATAGGGGTCGCTAATACGATTTGATAATCTCCATAAAACTTAATTTGCATCCTTGATGTAATAACGTTAAAAGGACCATTTGACGCGTATTACATAATTAATTCATTTTTGTGTTGCAACACCATGGTGCTGATTTTCTGTAATTGCTTAAATTGAGAAGCAGGGACGAAAAATGGAGTAGATAAATTGGTATATTTAGGGGATTGACCAACAATTAAGTTATGATAATTAATATTTTACCATGTTGAAATTGTTGCCCTTATATGGCAATTTATCTATAAATACGACCGAGATTCGGTCCGTTCAAAATCGGGCTCGTTAAATAGTTATTTTCTTAACTAGTGTATTAAGTGGATAAAATCACTTAATACACGAATTGAGAATTTAATTTTATCCAACACCTTTTATTTTTTAATAAAAATCTATAATTTTGCGAAAAATTATGTCAAAAATATTAAGATTAAGTTTTCTTAATACTAAAATAATAGGTAGCCATGGCCTAAGTATGCCTATTAAAAATAAACAATTGCTAGTTTTACTTCCCTTACAAACGTCAAAATGGACGCGGTGATGACAGAATTTTTAATAAAAACAGTATTTTATTATAAATAATGGTATGTTCTAAAGCTAGTAGTGAAAAAAAATTATTTCCTACTATGCATTCAACTGTTTCTATGTTGCGATATGTGTCCTATCCTCCTTAGCAGAAACGCAGCAAATGCAAATAGCAATACAGTCGATTTTTACATAAGTGGACACAGAAATCAGTATTGCTATCTCCTTTTACGGCGTTTCTGCTAGTGTTAAGCTAAACAAACGCTAACAGGCAGAAATATTTTTTTTACTTGCTGTCATGGCAACTGTATATATTTTAAGGAAATATTTTTGTGTTTTTATGGGTGTTTTTGAAAAAATATTGTTTGTATTACGCGCGCAAAATTTAATTTATGATTTCGCTTGATTGTTGTCTTCGGCTTGATGCCTCAATTAGCAAGTTTTATTTGACGCTTATTCAGAAACTGGTCATTTTGCGCTCTTAATACAAAAATATCTATTTTAACTGTTGGCCAGATAATATTCTAAGCATGATAATTCAGGAAGGCTTGAAGTTAGAGATCTTTTTCCCCGGTTCAAATCACTGGTGTAAATATATTTTTTTGTTCAGGAAAGCCTTTTTACAATTTCAATGTATTTTTTCATCTTCATATTCATCTCTCTCAGTTTCTTTTCAAAGCCAAACAAAAAGGGTCTGTCCTTAAGACCTTGTTATACTCTTCACAGCTGGCAAGCAAGTTTCAAATTTCCCAAAATCCCCAAAAAACGTCCTAGACAAAAAATTATTGGTAACAAATGTGTTTCATGACAAAATAAGTAACTTTAAAAATTTTCTGTCCGTTCGTTCGTTCGTCCGTCCGTCCTCCCGTCCGTCCATCCATCTGGCCTTCTGGCTGTCTGTCCGTCCGATGTCACGTTTTTTGTAAGCACGATTAAGAAAGAATTATTTGATTAACTCGAAATTTTCAGGAAAAATCAAGTTCTATGATAGGACAATTCCTATTATTTTTTAAAATAATCCTACGAAAAAAAAAATATGGGGGCTAAACTTTTAAAAAAATCGAAAATAGCTGAAAGAAAGGTCGGATTCGCCTATTTTTTAGGAAATAATACTTATAACAAGGGTCAATCTTACTAATTTTGTAAAAATGGATTTAAAAATAAAAAAGTCAAATGGCAGCGCAAAATTAAAAAAAATTATAAAAAGTAGAAGGGATGCACACCAAAATTTTGATATAAAGAAATAACCTAAGCAATTAAAAAAAAACATTAATGAACAAAAAAGTTATAGGGTACCTATTACTCTCAGAAAACCAGCTTGAGAGTCTAGTATCTAGCATCCTAATGTTTCTTTCATATAGCAAGAAAAATGGAAGAAATTATTGAGACGTTCAAAATATTTCTCAAAAGTAGAATGGAAAAATGGACGCTATAATTGTACGTCTAAAAGCACTCATAATTATATCGAAATATGTATGCTATTTTATGTTATTTTAAGGTATTATTATTATAGGTTCCATTTTTAATACTAAATGCTCCCTAGTTTTAGACGGTAAATAATAAACTATTTTAGGTCTATAATATATGCCTTTATTTGATAAAATTTAGGACAACCTAATAATGACCAACTTTATGTCGAAAATATATAGTTTATATTGGTTTAAATGAGAACATGCTATACTGCTTATATCGACTCAATTTAGCTCGCTAATAACACAGCCCCACAAAAAAAAAGTCTGGATCTCTAGACCAGACATGTGTATCCTTAAGTATTTTTGGCCGCTGAATCCGAATCCGAGGTCAGAAAAAGCCCTACACCCCAGGAATTGGCCCCAGAGGCCGAAAATGGCCGCTGAAAGGTGTGAAACGGGAATTCCGGCATGACGGATGCTCAGGGCAGGTTGAGATTGCATTCTCAAGGCAAAGTCGAATTAGTGGCTAACGGTGGTTAGATCCGACAGGCATCGCGGCCCCTGAGGCCGGAAAATGGGCCCTTGGGGCCCGAAAAATCGAGATTTTCACGTCGGGATCGCAGTACTTGGATTTTCTTGAAACTTCAAACTGCAGCTACGTAAAGAGGCTGTAACCTCTTCCAGGCCCATTGAAATTCACGCCCAGGGTCCGGAAAATGGGCCCTCAGGGCAGGAAAATCAAGATTTACACGTCGTCGTCACGGCATTGACGTTTCTATGGACTTTTGAGTGCCGTGATGACGACGTGGAAATCTTGATTTTCCCGCCCTGAGGGCCCGTTTTTCGGACCCTGGGTGTGAATTTCAATGAGCCTGGAAGAGGTTCCAGCCTCTTTACGTTGCTGCAGTTTGAAGTTATAAGAAAATCGAAGTGCTGCGATCCCGACGTGAAAATCTCGATTTTTCGGCCCCCAGGGGCCCATTTTCCGGCCTCAGGGGCCAATTCCTGGGGTGTAGGGCTTTTTCTGACCTCGGATTCGGATTCAGCGGGCCAAAATACATAAGGATACACATGTCTGGTCTAGAGATCCGGACTTTTTTTTTGTGGGGCTGTGTAATGCTTCTATTTTTCTCCTACTAAATGCAAATAAATATTTCAAAATAGTATTTGTTTTATTTCTTTTTTCTTAACAGACGTTTAGTGTTACTAAAGTTTTCAGAATGGAAAGTCCAAATGAAAATTTACGAATTGTAAATTCTTTTTAGATCTTTTAAAAACCGTCGAAAAAAATTATTATTTAGCTTCTTTAAGAAGTAAAGAAGTACAGAACAAAAATAAAAGTGACCTTAGTGAATGCAGTGAAGTTTTAGAAGAAATCAGGAGTGGTAGAAGAGAGCTATTGTGGGGAAAGCAGAAGTAGTGATATAGAGAATAATAGGGAAAATGAGAGTTAAAATTATATTGAAAATTTGTGTAAATAAAAGTGAAAGTGAAAGTAGTGGATGGCAGTGAGGAAGAACATGAATGTGAAAATTTAAATTTTCAACAAAAATTATCTAAAGTGTGTTGTGATACAAGTCTGAACCACAAAAAAATATATTGTACCTATGTCCTGTTTAAAAATAATCCAAACTTTTTTTACGTATACCTGTTTTATTTATATCAAAAATATAGATTAAAAATATACTGCTAAACTAGGTAGAAAATAGCATGATATTTTCAAGCTAATTTAGGTCATAAATAGCATGCTTTTCAGGTGCCTTTTTAGGCTGATTATTTGATCTATTATATGTCAAAAATGGTATGCTATTTTAGGTTTCTAAATGTATCAAAAAATTGGAATAAAAATGCGAGCTATATTATTAGGGCTAGTTGTGTGGATTTTAACATTTTAAGTATGTTTCTAGACTATAAAAATAGCTCGCATTTAGTACACTAGTTTCGAGCTATTTTGGTTTTCTGGGTCTCGAGTATAAAAAAAACTGCGGCAACGAGATCAAAGCAATTATATTTTAATAATAATAATAATAATAAAGGTTTAATTTACGAAAATTCCATTTTAATTTTGAGAAGTATATCAAAAGAAAATTATACCATTAACTGTAAACTCTACAGTGTGAAAGATACACTATGGAATGCGAAGCTTTACATATCTTCACGGCTTCTTATCTACGATTAAATCTCCTAAAAATGAACCAACAAAGTTACAAAAAATAGTAGCTACAACTAAGTGGAGATAGGAGCAATAGGGATGATGTTTTTCTCCGGTTATAACAATTTGTTATTTAACTGTCGACGTCGGCGGCGGCAACGGTGGCGTCGGACCGGGGGCGTCGTTCCGGCGCCAGAGCTTGGCCCGGGCTGCCTGGAATGCCCAAATACGGATCCAATGCGGAAACTGCTTAAAAAAACTTGAAAATATCTGCGGTCAACAGTACACTGCAAAAAAAATAGGAAAATAGGTTTTAAATTGAACATGTTCCTTGAAACGAAAACATTATATTTTGAGATACTAAGGTGTTTCGGTAAAGAATACTTGTTCGCTTAGTTTTATATAAAGAATCGACATGCAGCATAAAAATTTTGTTTGAGCGTTTTTTGTAACCAATTCAATATGTCCATTTTCAAAGCTCCCTTAAGGAGAGTGCAACTAACATAAGGGCCTAACCCATAAAATTATTATTTTACAGGAGAAGCAAAAATGTGATTATTTTTTTTTCCAATGATATTTATACTTAATATTAAGTAATTGTATTTTAATGATTGTCTACGTCGTTTTATGTAGATTTCAACAAAAAAAAAACTTAAACAATAACCTTAATTATCAAAAGGGCCTAACCCACACATTTCTTATAAGGTTGGTTTTGCATAAAATTTTCTCTTTGCTAGTCTTAAATAGGTTCATAAGCGATTTTTAATTAAAAATAGTAAATATTTGGGTGGGGCAAAAAAAGCAAAAAAAGCGTTTGTTATAAGATTGTTTTTTTTACAAAATCTTGTCTTTTTTAGTCTTAAATAGGTTATAACCTTTTTTAATTAAGAATAGTCAAAGGCAAATATTTGTGTGGGGCAAAAAAACAAACTATTAAAATTTCCACCCTCAACCTTATTTTCCAATGCATAGTAACATGTAAGGAATTTTTATTAACTAGAGCGATAAGTACGCTAAGTAGTACCCATTTCAAGCAAAAACCGTATTTCGAAAAATATGAGGGTTAGGCCCTTATGTTAGTTGCACTCTTCATATGTTTTTTTGTTGGTTTTTCATGTTTTGTGATGTTGAATCATCCCTTCATGTTCCGCCAAAAGACTGCAAACACCGTGTATAAGCCTATAGGATATTTACCTCTTTATAAAAAAATTAAAAATAAACTTTTTAAAAGTTTTGATTGTTTCTCTTGATTTTTTTAAATCGTCCTTATGAAAAATGTGACCTTGGTCCTTTTTCCCGGACTGGGAACCAAATTAAATTTCAGAAAATTTCTTTTAATTTTCTCCAGTTTCTTCCAAACCTAGTTATACAGATGAATAGTTGATATTGTATCTATAGATTTGTGCGTGTGTGCTATGACCCTCTCAAGTGAATTGATTTTGATGAAAACAGTGCAATTTTAGATATTGCATCGTGTGGTGCATCTTTGGGGTAAATTTAGAGAACGACTAAACATTTTTATTGACAAGATAACTTTGATATATTGGAGCGATTTGAGATAACTCGTATTTATTGTTTTGCCTAGTCGTAATTGAGTGTCGGGGAGTTCAGGACTAAACTTTTCAAGCAAGGGGATAAACTATCTCTTCATTCCGAACTACATAAGTAATCAAAATGATATATTCTGATTTTTTACGCTAGATTGTGTTTTTAAAATGTATATTTCAGAAAGATAAAAGAAAATTAAATATGTTGAATTTTGTAAGAGTAATGATAGAAAAGACGCCTAATTTCGGATAGTTTCTTAATTTCGGGTAGTAGTGTATCTAAGATACTACCTGCATAGGTAAACAATAACCTACGTGAAGCCAAAAGTTAAACTAAATGACTCCTGTAATATGGTAACGGTAAAGCTTCTTCCCGTTAAATGACAACAAATCTTTTAAATTGCATATGGCAAAATTATGGCTCCTATAGACTATAGGCTATAGTATTCGTAAAAAATTGCTTAATAATTAAATTCGACATTATATTACTTCTTATATGCAGAACAAAATGTCAAGGAATAACAAGAAACATAAGCAATGGGATCCAGATTTACTTTGAAATAAAATTTCGGAGATTTCCGATATTAGAAACCCTTTTTCAAATGCACAAAAATGCGCAAAGTTTTTTTAACCGTATTTTTCGTAAAAAATAAACTGTTATAAAATTGTTTTCATAATAAATCATGGTTCGTTATAATAAGTTGTATGTTGTTATCTGAATAAAAATATCTAAAAGTAATATTAAATATCGGATAAATTGTAAATGGTATCCAAAATTATGAGACGTTTCTATATTGAAGATTAAGGCTTACACGTTGGGTTTCACGGAGTCGAGAAGCGGAACTTCTCGTCTTGATTGTCGAGTCGAGCCGAGTCGAGTCAATAATAAAATAAATAATTTGTTAAAACAATATTCTTATTGCAGAAAAAAAAACTTATATGCTTAAAAATAAATACAAAATAAAATAAGTACAAGGAATAAGGGAACGTTCAAGTATTACGTAACGCAAATTTTGATCATTTTGTGCAATATTCGTTGCCACCCTAATTGATTGACGTGTTAAACCTAGTATTTACCAATTAAACATAAACCAACGCTCCCCATTAAAAAAAAAAACACCAGACCTACAAAAAACAACTTAAACTAACTCCCCCCATTATTGGTTTACGTTAACGTTGGTTTACGTTGGTTTTGTGTTGGTTTGGTGTTTTTTTAACGCCCCCTGTTGGTTTACGCTTAATTGGTTAATTCCAGGTTTAATACGTCAATCCTGGGATTAACCAAGTTTCGAGCTTTTACTTTAACAAATGTTTTTTTTCAGTTTAACACGCAGATTAAATAATGTCTTGTTATTCATCTTCAATAGACAATGTGAGACCTATAGATGATATTCAAGAGTCAGATTGACTATTGCAGAAGGCAAATAGCGTAGTAAATTCGCAGATCACCCAAAGGTGTAGTGATTTTGCTTAATATCTGAGGAATTGGTCAGTTTGCGGAATATCTATCTATTCATTTCGCACATTGCTGGCTTTTTTACATTGCCGGTAACATACACATATATCATGTTTTGATATAATTTATATTTAATAGTAATTATTATAATACAATGTAAACATTTTCTAGTAGTAAAATTATAATTAATTGGTGTATTGCCAATTATAATAACTTCATGTATCTGCATTATTCTTAAGTGCTAAAGCTAATATTATCGTTTTATTAGAGAAATTACATCTATCACTTTAAAATTACAGACCCGAGAACCATAAACAAATAAAACAGTGAAATTAAATCATCTGTCCTTAGAACGAATAAAAGGATCTCCTGCTAATGTGTATGGCATCTAATGATGTTTCTTTACTAACGACTCTATAATTATTATTAGTTGAGTTGTTAATATAATAAAGCACTCCCCAACGATGAAACCCTTACAGATAGAATTACATAAAACGTCCCCTTGTATATGTCGCGGACCCTAAAAAGACATTATTGTTATTCATAATTTTAGTTTCTGCTGTCGAGAGTTTTGTGAAAAATTTATGATACGCGGTTCGGCTGCGATTTAAGCATCATTTGTTTTTATAACTGTTATATTTTTATTATTATTTCTACTTTGCTTGATATTGTGAGTAGTTGAGGGTGATGAATTTTTAGAAGGGTGCAGTGATTTTTAAACATCCTTGTACAATATTCTAGATTGTTTATTATTTTTAAAAGAAATAAGTGTTTATGAAGGGTAGATTTGAAGAAATGCTTATATACGGTACCAAAAGTTAAGGAAGAAAAAAATGGTTTTGGTTTCTGTGCATTTATCAATCACGGTTCGCCGTTATTCACTTTTAGTTCGACTTTGGAAAACACTCAGTTTTCTTGTACAATCGGGAGAAACGTTGTTTAATTGCAAAGAAATGTCAAGGGACCTCCGTAACGTTTTAGTAAATAAGTTGAGTTAAACAAAAATTACATGACATGTAGTACTGTTCCTGTTCAATAATTGAAAATAAAAAGTCGAACTAAAAGGTAATAACGGCGAACCGTGTAATATCAGTTAAAGTGAACATTGAATAACTTAACTAAAGCTTTTTGATAAGGTAAGGTAAGGTAAGGTTTGGAAAACTCACCCCAAAACCCCCAACAATCCCAACTTTAAAATCTCAAATAGCAACATGGGTCATGTGATGCATTATTTGAAAGGTATTTTTGTTTTAATTAAAATTCATTTTTAATTTTTAAAATCTGATTAGACGTTCTGGAGATATCCATTGAAATAATTGCAAAAAATTAAAAAAAGTAATATTGAATAACATTCACTACATCCATATGACATAAAATGCTTGAAATGACCAACATTTTCAACTATGCACTGTTCAAATCGTGACATTAAATTTCTTCTGCATGCTGCATATGCCATATCTGGATTAATAGTCTCACAAGCATTGGTAATGTTTGTCTTTAAGTCCTCTAGCTCAGTTAGTTATGTTTGGTAAACTATCCCTTCCTCATAAAAAAATCTAGTGGTGTTAGGTCATGAGAGCATGGTGGCATTATTCCCCTGTATCCAATCCATTTTTTTTTTTTTGAAAATTGGCGTCTTGCTGCCATCACGTTTTTACCTCATGGTATTAATTCCGTCATGTTACCAGGGAAATAATTTCTTGGCCACCAAGCTCTTCCGACATAACGCCACTAGATTGTTTTATGAGGAAGAAATAATTTACAAAACATAACCAACTGACCTAGAGGACTTAAAGACACGCATTACTAATGCTCGTGAGACTATTAATCCGGATATGGTATGTGCAGCTTGCAGAAGAAATTTAATGTCACGTTTTGAACAGTGCATAGTTGAAATGGTGGTCATTTCTGGCATTATGGATGTAGTTAATGTTAGAATTTGGCCAATAACACAATTAAATTAATTTTATTTTTCAAAAAGTCTTATACTTTTTTCAGTCTTACTTTTTTTATTTTTTTGAAAGTATTTTAATGGATATCTCCGAAACGGCTTATCCGATTTTAAAAATTAAAAATTAATTGTAATCAAAATAAAAATAACTTTCAAATAATGTATTACGTGACCCATATTGCTGTTTGAGATTTTAAAGTTGGGGTTGCTGGGGGTTAGGGGGTAGTTTTAGAACCTTACCGATTACATAAATAGAAAGCTTACTAAAAATATCTAAAGACCTGCTTTTTATATTTTTGATATCTCTTACAGTTTTCAAGATAATCACTGTAGGAAAGTTAATGGGACACCCTGTATATCTTCTGAACACATTTTAAAAAGAACAAATATTTTTTCTATATATTTCCCTATTTGTACGTTTAGAACCCAAATCAGAAATTTATTTCAGCATTTTATTAATTCATAGACGATAAATCTCCAATATACAAATGTTCATTTTACGAGTATGAGACCATTCTCCAGAATGTATATATCTTTTCGAACGTTACAAGTAAACAAGACTATAAAAGTATAAAAGATAACGACAAATATTTTTGGGGAAAGATTTTAGGATTTGGGGATGGGTTTTCACTTGTTTTTGTACAGCATCCGGAGCTGACGCATTTCCGGAAAAGACGTTAGCTGATCTAGTGATGCGTGAATTTTCGCATTTGTGTCGATCCGGACAAATTTCAAAAAATTTGGTGCGTAACGCATAACATTCTGCCTTTTGTAAGACAACCGGATGATGGGGGAGGGTTATTATAAATTGATCTGGCTAATGGACAAACTTATATCTTCCTGAATATATTAATACCAAATCAAGTATAATTTCTCCATAACATATATTGGGTAATTTCAGCTGAAAGCTAACTTTATTTTTTTTACTGTGGTTATTCTGATAAGGGTCTGTCCATATATTATGTAACGCAAATTGTACCAAAATTAAGAACTTCATACCACGGTTCTCGCGTTATTAACCTTCAGAGGGCGGGAAAACTTCAGTTCAAATCGAGTTTAGGTTTTCCCCGAAATTTTCATAAATCTTCACCGAACTACTCAAGACAAATACCCGATTTGACAGGTGGTAGAAATTTAAAGCTTCCCCATCGGAAAAGCCAATGTAATTTTTTTTTTCGCCATTTTAGCCTCAAATTTGCTATAACCATGTTTTTTGGTGCGCTGAGTAAAAAATTGTGAAGAAGATGCTGGAGGTTCCCTTGACCTTGAAAATTAATATTTCAAGGTCAAGTTGACTTGAAAAATCGCTATTACGAGATCAAAATTTTTAGTTTCACTGTTTTAGCCTCAAATTTGGTATACCCATGTTTTTTGTGATGTTGAGTACGAAAAAAATATTGAAGAATATGCTGGAGGTATCTTTGACTTGAAAATCGTTATTTACCTAAAGCCGCTACTTCCACTAGGTCCTACTTTCGCTCTTAGCGTTACCCAAAATCTTTTATTGTAGATACACGGCGGGTTTTAGGCTTGTAAAAATATAACATTACTATATAAACAATTTTCGATATAAATATTAAATTTCAATGGTCAAATGCGCCTAATTAACTTGAAAATTGCACCAAAAGAATTTAAATTTTAGCACATTTGATTGGTCAATATTGTCTTGCCTCGCACTTTTATTGTATACGGCGGGTTTAAGGCATATAAAAATATAACATTTCTATATAAATAAATTTTGAAATAAAATTTAATTACGTCCCTGTCTCACATTAATCTGTTTTAAATGTAAACATTCTACTAAAAATGTGACACCCTTTTGCTTACCGTTTTCGACCTTTATTTCCACCCCAACAGGGTTCCATTCGGGCACATTGCCCACAATTGCCCTAACAGCCGCAGCCGCTGCAATTCTCGTCTCCCAACTGGGGGCCCTAAGGTAAGTAGCCGTACTGGCAAGTAGAGTGTTCAACTCGTGCGGGTGGAGTTTTTGCACCTCTTCCAGCTGCTTGGCGGCGGCGTGGTGAGTGACGGTTGAACTGCCCGTTTCCAAGAGGACAAAAAGACGGTCCAATCTGAAAAAAAAAATTAGAAAATATTGAAAAATGCCCCGATAATTAAAAAAATAACAAACATTGATACTTTAGCCTTTAGTCTAATTTTACAAAAAAAAATCATCGAAAAATCAAAAAAAAAAAAGAAATTAAAAAAACTAAAACAAATGTGAAAAGAAAATCATTTTTATGCATGCATTAAATTTTAATGGTAAATAATTAACTTGAAAATTGCACCTAAAGAAATTAAATTTTAGCACATTGGATTGGTCAATATTATCTTGCCTCGCACCTGCATAGCATGAAACTTTTATTGTACACGGCGGATTTTAGCTTATAAAAATATAACAATTCTATATAAAAAATTTTCATATAAATCTTAAATTTCAATGGTCAAATGCACCTAATTAACTTGAAAATTGCGCCACAAGATATCCTATATTTCCAATTATACATTACAATTATACCACTGGATACTTTCCAGAGGATACTGGGGTCCAGTTAAAATTTATGGACTAGGGAAATATTAATTTTCCAGTTAAAGCCCAGTACTGACAACATAACGGCTTAACAGCGGTCCTCCATGCATTTGAAAAGAATTAAAGCAACTATAAGAATGTTATAGGGTGCGCTTAAATTCTACATAGACCATAAAATAGTGGTAGTGGATGAGTTTTCAGCTATAAATAACCCATTAGAGAGAAAAAACAACCCCCTTGTTCGATGACAAACTGCAGAATTCTTTGGGGACCACTCATGCGGAACTGGCTTCTCTAATGTCCGAAAGATTTGCTTAACTTTTGGATGTGCTGTTGTAGAGATTTTATGGTATTATAAACATAGTTATATATTTTTATCAATTTGGAACTTGGTTCAATTAAAAAATAAATAAAAATCTAAATCTACATTTATGTAGTTATATTGGTAGTGCACTGCTATGCATAAAGTGTGGTACACGGATTTGAATGCGGCAGAAAATTGAAATCAGAAATACGAGATTTTTAGACTGAAAATCTAACAATATTTCAATTTAAAAAAAAAAAAAAAAATATATATATATATATATATATATATATATATATATATATTTACTTTATGCGGAAAAAGAAAAAATGTTGAAAAAAAATTAAAAAATATAAGTTTTTTTATTTTTTAAAAAGGTTTGAACTTTTTGGGGGGTTACCATAACTTTCTTGTTTTTGGGAGGAATTACTTTGTTTTTGGGAGGAATTACTTTCAAAATTGGTAAAATTGATCTATATAATAAAAGTAATTTTCCCTCAAAAAGTTACGTTATTCGGAATTTTCTCTCAGCTTTTTAAGATTTTTTTTTTGTTCAATCCCCCAAAACTTTTTTCTTTTTCGGGGGATTTTTCCCAAAAACAATATGGATCTTCTCCTCGTAGAACTTGATTTTTCCTGAACATTTTAAGTCGATCGAATTATTCGTTTTTGAGTTATCGTGTTAACAAAAATCGTGACATGGGACGGACCGACAGACAGACGGACGGACAAAAAAAAAGTTTCTTATATCCAAGATTTTTGTGTCTAGGACGATTTTTGAAAATTTTGGAAAATCAAACTACCGTGTAATACTGTTCTAGCCCAGGCGCTGTCAATAGTATAATAACAGTATTTTAAATCTATTTTAGAGTCTATTTCACAGCGGAATACTTGTGGAATTTATTTCACTGTTTCAGATCCGTGTGGAAAACTTTACCGCCATTATTATAGCATAGTAGTGTTCTATAGTGCAAATGCAAAAATTTTCGATAGAAAAAAAATACAGCATATAATAATAGTATATTACGCACCGAGTACGTGAACCTAGTTTTTAGTCGATTTGCACTGAAATGGATTACGTCGAGGTGCGTATACTATTTTTCCTATGATCTAAGCGCTAAAAATAAAAAAAAAACAGAACTATAACAACGTTAAGTATTACTGTAACAACCAGTCAATGTTAACTTAACTTTCGTGGGGTTCTGTATAAGCAAAAACGTTTAGTATTTACTATGGTAACGAGCTCTCAGTGTCGAGATAAGATATAGACAGAGGAGACCTGTCGAGTCTGACCACTTCTCGAGACCCAGAATACCACCTATCCGGCGTGTATTACATATTGTTTTTTATCCTACACAAAAAATAGTATAAAAAAGTACAAAATATTCAAGATTTAAAACAGTTAACTGTTCATAATTATGAACTAGATCGACTTAATGAACATTTGGCAGATATGTCAAGAAATCGATATTGTTATCTACTATAAGGTACTAAAAATACTATAAATAGGTACAGTAATATCTCCAGTAGGTATTATTAACATATTCCACTAACTAAAATACTGAAAAAATTGCTTTCTTTAGCTAAAAGTTAAGTTAAACATTTTGCTCCACCCACTGATATTTTTTTATTCTTTTTTTCCCGTCTATCCGGGAAAAGAAGCACTTTCCGTCCGTAAACGAAGCAAGAAAAAAAGATTTTAACCTTGTGTAGCATAAAAAAAATTGTTTGATATTTTTAATAATCAGTAAAAATAAATGCTTAGTTATATCTTTTATCTTTATTATTTCAATTTTATAAATATTTAATCAAAGGGCTAAAGACTGTTTTCTTTCTGCATAAGAGCATTGAAATCACCAGTTAAAAAGTTTTTACAAAAACTTCTCAAAATTACAACGTGCACAGAAAAAAATGAAATCTATATATTTAAGAATAACACCGGCACACAAAAAAAAATTAAGTAGAATGTGCATTTGACCGGACCTACCTACGGGTACGTATTTTGGTCCGCTGAATCCGAATTCGAGGTCAGTTTTACCCCTACACCCTCGAAATTTCGAGAAAACTTCAAAAAACCGTAAAAATGATGAAAATTGGCAGTTTTAATGATAAAAAATGTTTTGGAACTAAACTAAGCGTGATTTTCATGTATTTCGATCCGCTGAATATGAATCGAAACTTTATTGAGACCACGAGCCATTTTAAATGTGAAAAAATTACACAAAACTCTCGAAAATTCCGAAAAAATATAGTTTTCATGATAAAAAAACTTCTTCTGGTCCAATTCAGATAAAATTTTATATCTTTTGATGTCTTCAATTCGCATCTTAATTTTTTTAGTCGAATCACCCTCTAAAGCTGGAAAAATTCGAAAAAATTGTAAAAATGACCATTCATAACAGAAAAAAAAAATGATTGAACATGATTTAATGCCTAAAATAAATACTCTATAACATAGATATATCAAATAACTTGAAATCTGTGAAAAACACAAGTCATAATTTTGGAGGGTTTGTGTGATTTTTTTACATTTAAAATGGCTCGTGGTCTCAATAAAGTTTCGATTCATATTCAGCGGATCGAAATACATGAAAATCACGCTTAGTTTAGTTCCAAAAAATTTTTTTATCATTAAAACTGCCGATTTTCATCATTTTTACGGTTTTTCGAAGTTTTCTCGAAACTTCGAGGGTGTAGGGGTCAAACTGACCTCGAATTCGGATTCAGCGGACCAAAATACGTACCCGTAGGTAGGTCCGGTCAAATGCACATTCTACTTAATTTTTTTTGTGTGCCG
>OY294049.1:6466685-6599669 GCA_958510825.1 Brachypterus glaber | reverse complement strand
AAGAAAGACTTTAATAATTTGATGCAAGTTCTAGAAGATGGGCTAAGAAACATAGTTGTACAATAGTAGAGAATGTTTAAGCTTTAAAACTGAAAAAGAATTAGTCAAATCCATTAATTATAAAACTAATTAGTTTTCGAAATATTTGAATTTAAAAATGTCAATTTTTTAGGTGTCCGGAATTTAATGTGCGGCAGTGTAGATATTGAAGAAAATACTTCTAAATAAAAAATTTAAAGTATAGCATGCTGGTTATATATTATATTGATCACCTTAATGTTAAATTTTCATCGACGATATTACATTCTATTTTATTTGGCTTATTTATGGCTGTTTTGAACTTCTCGCATATACTGGCATTTGTCAAAATAACAAAAGAGAGTGCCTGGGAAACTTCGAATTTCTCTTTTTTCAACGCCCATCTTCTAAGAAAATTGTTTGCTAAACTATTAGGATTATAACTGGATGTGTTTTTCCTCGACAACCACTTAGATATGCCAACTAAAAATTTTATTTCATGGAAAATATTGAATTTTCACACAGGAAATATTAGATTTCTAAAAGACTGCGTCAAAATTTCAATTTATATAATAGTTTTCATTTTCTTTCAGACTGTTTAGAATCCAAAAATATGTACAGTTGGATCCGAAAAAAAAACAAGATAGAAAATATATGGTCTGTTTCATCAAGCAAGATAGTAAATTAAAAATCGCACAGTGAATATTTTCAAAACAGATTAGAATATTGGATGTGGAATATACTGCGTAGTTTATTTTATAAAACATAACTATATTCTATACACAAACATATACTATTCAAACCGGTTGTAAAAATATTTACTGTGCGATTTTTAATTTACTATCTTGCTTGCTTGCTTGTTAGCGCTTCTGATTAAGGGTTTTAAGTACCTACTCAAACTATTTCCTAGATGGGACTACAGTATTTTTTAGCACTTTAATGGGTGTTCTGTGCTTTAATCTAAATCAAGTTTATTTAAGCCTCTTTTGTTACTACTTATGCTACTTTTATAGTTATAGTAATAAGTTATTTTTTGCAAAATATTACCTAAGCACGGAGAGCCCCAAGTAAGCTTTTGGCTTTTCCGTTAGCCATACGTTATAATTTTTTCATTTATCCATAGATTTATAATTTTGTTATTTAATTCGCGAAGCCCCTAGCTGCAATCAAAATAAGTGAAATTCATGAAGTTCTTGATAAAATAATTTTATTAAAAAAAATCATAGCTTTTAAAGAAAATAATTAAAAAATAATTTATCAGTTAAAAAAATTGTATCTCAGAAATAAAGGCCACTAGAAAACATTTTTTAAGGCACAAATATCGCTTTTTGGGTGTATATTGATCAATTGACTGTCATAAATTTTATTCCGATAGCTTTAATAATAACGTATATAAAAATGTCGTATAACTTATTATCACAATATGCAAGCATAACATGCATAATATTCATTGCATATGCATGCAGTATTCAATGGAAGCAAAAAAATGTTAAGTAGTTAGTGCTTTTTACAAGCTTTTATTTAACTTGCAATGTCTGTTGTTAGTATGTTTCTTTAGGGCAAATCTGCTAAAGACTTTTTCGACCACTTAGAATATACTTAGAAAGCTAGTACATTAACATGCTTAACTCGGCTGACAATACAATTTTATGCAATGTAAAAACAATAAAAATATTTGTTCAATTTTAGTATTTAAATTCTAATTGCTTATAAAAACGGTGTCAATAAGCTATATCTTAAAAACAAAAACTAGTAGAAAATTTTTGTTTACACACAGTTATAGCTTGTTGGGTGTATGACTGACATAAATTTTATTCCGATAGCTCTTATAATAACGCCAAAAAACTTTTGATCTGTTTTAGATGGGGCACCCTGTATAAATTCATGAATCACAAACCTAAAAATCAACTAAAATCATTTTATGTGACAAATGGTGGAAAGCTAGCGTTTTTCGCCGTTCCCTGATTTCCTTTCGGCAATTATACCCAGGATATCTTAATGGAAAAATCAAAAAGGGAACCACAGCCTACTTGTCTCTCTAAACTCGAAAGATCATTTCATAGATAACTGCGATTTATCAGAATCTCTATTTGACAAAACACTATCGTAGGGGTGAAGATACTTCGCACTATGGCACAAAACGAGAAAAATTGATCAAGGTAGTTATAACTTTAGGTATACCCAAATATTTAAGTCGGAACTAAAACAGGAACATTATTCAGGGTTTGTTACAATCCGTTTGTGTAACATTTGAATTTTTGAAAGAAGTATAAATTTGTGCAAGTTAGGAAAAAAAATATAATAAAATAAAATAATGAATTTATACACTGTATACTATACAGGAAGTCCCAGCTAAGACTATTAAAGCTATCGGAATAAAATTTATTTCAGTCAATATACACCCAACAAGCTAAAGTTTTCTACTTGCTTTTATTTTTGAGATATAACTTATTTGACACCATTTATATACCTATGCAATTTAAATTTAAATACTAAAATTGGAAATATCAAATACTGTTTAATTTGTATTTAAATTATAAATAATTTCATTAGGAATAATCCTAATTTATTATTTTGTTTATGGCTTCTATGGTTAAGGGTTAAGGGTTTCAAGTACACAGAAAAAAAGGTAAACTGGATTGAAGATTAATAATCTTGAATCAACGCTATGCTAGTTTCCCCATTCCCCAACTCTAGTTATACTTTTTTTCAACAAAATCTTATTCTTGTACGCCAAGAAATGTTATATTTTGTTCAAGACTAGTATTGAAATCAAGAATATAACTATACTTTAAACAATTCTAGATACAATCTTGTTTCGAGTATTACTTAAACTTATTTGTAGATTAGAAAATTATTGTATAAAAGTTCTTCAGGTGAATAAAAAAAAAAATAACCAAAAAATCGATCTCCCTAGACATACGCCCCCACATAAATCCATTTTCAGCAAGTTGAGGACACCGGAAGTGAGGAATGCGGAAGTAATGTTCCCCAAGATGACTGGAGGATATAAAGCCTCCAGATATCTTGATCCATACCAATCCGATATCGAATTAGCTGACTAGTAATTTACCAGTAGTATATCGGTATGACAGTATTCCAAGAACGACTTTATTAATTTTAAAAGTTTTGTTAGTGGTAGGAAAAAACATGTGGGACCACCTATAGCATAACGCTCTCAAGTACACTTAAATTGAAAAATTACACAAGCCTGTACTAAATAACATCTATAAAAAGTCACATGATATAACCTTGAGAATAGTAAATTTTGGAAATGTGGTGTTATTCTCGCGCCGAGAATAGTATACTTATTTACAGTCTAATACACTGGGTAGTATTTATACGATTAAAAAATAGCTTCTTTTTCGCTAAAGAATTTATTTTAGTATATTGGCTTCAAATATTTGTTATACTCATGGAAAGAATTATACTTAGAACAAGTGTAAAATTTTAAGTATATGATTATTCTTGAATATATTCATATATAGGGGAACAGGGGGCACAGTGAGTCACTTACTTTTTCAGAGCGCATATTTTTAAAAGTTTTGACAATAACTTAGATTTTTTTTCATACTACGTTTCTTTGATCTTTAAGCTAACATAATTTGCAGGTTTAAATTAAAAATGAATAGACCATGATTTTTTACAAGTACTTTTTTGACAGTATGTCATTTGATTCACTGAGCCCCCAGTACGGGGTACAGTGAGTTACTGCAAGGGGTACAGTGAGTCAGTATGGTGTACAGTTAATCGTGATATTTAAATAAATTAAGTCAATTTATTAATTAAAAAAAATGTTTATTTTAGATACCTACATAGTTAAATAAACTTAAATAAAACTCTTTGGTAACAAAAAACAAAACTTAAAATTAATTAACGTAGGTAAATCAAAACCTTGAAAATGAAACTCTTAAGTAAGAAAAAAAACAAAAGTCAAAATAAACTAACGTAAATCAAGACCCTAAAAAAACAATGTTAAATGTATACATTGATTGTATATTGTATAAACCAATTTTCAAAAAAATCATCACCACCCCTCAAAAACCATATTCAAATTTTCACAAAAATATGAAAAATATTTTAAAATATTTACCCCCTCACCCCTGAGGGGGTGGAGTTAGAATTTTTTTATTATAAGATTCGATTTCAGCAATATTAAAAACCCCTATAATGAAATTTTCAAATTTTTGTAAATATTGTTCTCGCTCGGGATTGTTTTTGGTGAACAATCCCGAGCGAGAACTTTTGGTAACATACCTGTATGCCAAAGTCTCTACCTTAAAGCCTTCTTAAGTTATCGTGTCCACAAGATTTCCCGGACAGACCGACCAATCGACCAACAATTTTTTTTTGCTTGAAATTGATTTATATCGACATAAAACGTCATAAAACGCAACAATACGAAAAAAAAAATTAAATTTTTTTTTAAGTTTTGAAAATTTTAAAAATAGGAAAGCAAAATTCCTACAATAATTTTAATTATAAATATATAGTAACATTTAACCATAGTTGAGGCACAGTGGATCATGAGCCACTGTGTCCAATCGGTCTTTGACTCACTGTGTCCCCCCAGTAATCAGACCAGTTTAAAGTGGACATAAAAAAACATACCAAATATCTGATAAATTTGTGTAAACACACTTATTTAAGAGTTAATAAAGAATATAAAAATGCCAAATTACACTGGAATTTACGTAAAAGTAGTATAAATATACCTAATTAACAGATTAACATAAAAAATACTTTCATTATTTATTTTATGCAGCCACCTTTTCGCTTCAACACACGCCACGCAGGTTTGCCGGCAACTGACCCTTTATCTAGAGAAACGTCTTCTTAGCGCGCCATTAGAAAGCGGCATTTCTAAAATTAATATTGGTAGAGTTATAGTCAACGATTCATTGTGCCCAATGACTCACTGTGCCCCCTGTTCCCCTATATATAGATTTGATTTTTTTCCGTGTAGGTATAACCAAACTATTTCCTATTATAGGAAATATAATATAGAACTACTGTATTTTTTAACACTTTATATCGTGCTTACAATATTTACAGGACAGAACGATCGACCGATCGACCGACCGAACGAGCGACAATTTTTTTGTTGCTTGAAATTGATTTATATTGACACAAAACGTCACGAAACGCAAAAGTATGCAAAAAAAATTGAAAATTTTTGCACGAATACAAGGCTTTCCAAAGTTTAAAAAATTTTCAAAATTGGAAAGGAATTACAGCTTTCCGTTTTGCTCAATGAGCGTCTACGCTTGATTAAAAATTCTGTTTTATTTTTAATGTGCGTATTTAAACGGATTGATATTGATAATTTGCTGCAAATATAAATAATTCAAACTAATTCAAACTAATTCAAACTAATTCAAACTAATTCAAACTAATTCAAACTAATTCAAACTAATTCAAACTAATTCAAACTAATTCAAACTAATTCAAACTAATTCAAACTAATTTAAACGGGTTAAAAATATTTTATTTTTTATCCGTTTGGATCTGAAATTTTAATAAATAACTCTAATTTTTGGACACTTAACCGACCAATTTAGCACACAGTGCGTTGCTTCCGGTTCCCTGCTGCCTTTACAGTTTATGTCAGTCTGCGATCTGTACCGAAAAAAGGCCTAATGACAAAACACAAGTGTATCTTAATAACTTGATGTTTATAAAAAGCAATTAAGATTTTCATCTCTCTATCAACTGTGAAATTTAAAATCATCAACATAAATTGCATACATGATAATTATTGTAAAATTTTATTATCATCAATTTATTATCATGAGTTGTAAATTATCTCATGTGGGTAAAAAGTGGATTTTTTTTGATTTTAGGGTGGGGGGTTTGGGGGGTAGAGTTAAATTTTATATAAAATTGTATTGTCAACCGAGTTAAGCATGTGTACCAAATTTTAGCTTTTTAGGTGTATTCTAAGTGGTCAAAACAGAGAGGGTTAACTTAGCCTTATACGAGTATAGGGGGTGATGGGGAGACGAGGGGGGACGTAAAATAAATGTCAAAATTTTATTATCACTAAATAAGTTTGTAACATAATTTTAGTTGTAAATTATCTCGTGGGTAAAAAATGGATTTTTTTAATTTTAGGGTGGGGGGCTGGGGAGGTAAATTTTATATAAAATTGTATTGTCAACCGAGTTACGCATGTGTACCAAATTTTAGCTTTCTAAGTGTATTATAAGTGGTTAAAACAGAGTGGGTTAACTTAGCCTTATACGCGTATTGGGGGTGATGGGGAGACGAGGGGGGACGTAAAATAAATTTCAAAATTTTATTATCACTAAACAAGTTTGTAACCTAATTTTAATTGTAAATTATCTCGTGGGTAAAAAATGGATTTTTTTAATTTTAGGGTGGGGGGTTGGGGGGGGGGGGGGTAAATTTTATATAAAATTGTATTGTCAGCCGAGTTAAGCATGTGTACTTAGCTTTCTAAGTATATTCTAAGTGGGTTAAAAAGGCTTTGGCAGATTTGAGGACAAATAAAAAGTGGGGACGCTCCCCCCCATATATGGGGGGGAGCTATGCATAGCTGCGGCCCTGTTCACAGCGCTTAGCGCTAGAATAGTATTATATGGTAGGCTCGAATTTCCCAAAATCACTAAAAAACGCCCAACACAAAACATTCTTGGATACAAACGTGTTTCATGAAAAAATAATAAACTTTGAAAATTTTCGTCTGTCCGTCCGTTCGTCCTCCTTCCGTCCGTCTGATATCACGTTTTTTGTTAAGCGCCTTATTTAGAGAACCAGAATTTTATAGGTACTCATTTATAAATATTTTCGTATAAATATGTTTAATTACATTAGTAATTATAGTCGCGCATTATTTGAGATTTATAGAGCCTGAAAATAACTTGAATCATCTATGTTCTACTGAATAAGTGTATTCACTATAGTGACTGGCGCACCTCTAATAATAAATTTTACAACATTAAAAATTACATCAGAGTATATCTATAGATATTCTTTACAGGAATTATCTTTTTTTTAATATGTTGTTTATTTATAACAAAATTTGTATTAAATACTAATACAAAATAGCCATTGACCGATATCCTTTAGCCTGGAATTACGTATTTTCTTTATACATATCATTCGTGATTTTTAAGTTTAAGTCACAACGTGATATCACGCCTGCGTGCAATATGCAGTTAAAGTAATATCACGCCCCAGTAAACACAAAACTTCTACAAGAAGTTCTCACAAAGTTGCATCAAGAAGTTCAACTTCTTATAAGACTGCTTGTTTCATTCTTCAGAACGTGCTGAAGAAATACGAATGTCCGCCACGCCAGGAATTCTAGAAAACTTCGCAAATTACACTTTTTTTTAAGTTTTACTATAGGGATGTACATTATATTCATAAAGAATTCTATACATAGCACAGAACACCCACATACATAGTAACAATTACTTTTTTATATATTTATATGTACTTCTAATAAATTTCTCAACTTGCAAGTTTTTTGTAACAAACAAGCTTGTTTGTTAAAGGGGAAAGCTGTAGACTACATAGTGTATTCCCAATGGCAGGCATAGAGGGTCCCATTTACTAATCCTGTGATGTGCACTAAATTACCATGACCTAGACCTTAACTAATCACGGGCGATTTTAAATAAAAATTTCGTGGACCCCTACATTTTTTGGACTTAAACATACCTGATGACATAAGAAATCAATTTTCATTTAAAAGAAAATCGTAAAAGATACACTCTTTTAGAAAGATAAAAAAACGTTTTTTTGAGTAATAGGGTGTGTCAAAAAATTCCGATTTGCGAAATCGAACACGCTCTCTGGCTCAAAAGTTGCTCTTTAGTAAAAAACTGTGGCCACTCAAAAATTAGCCAAATCGATTAATGTTTAGAGGTAGCTCAAAGCACTCAAACTTTGAAAAATATCGGTACCTGTTTTTCGGATAAAAAGTGATTGTATATAAAATTAAGGAAATTTTGGAGGGTTTTTTTGCTAATATTTAGAAACAATACTAATTGTGAGAAAACTAAAAAAATTATATTTCCCCTTCCCTTAAGTTAGAACATAAAAAAATCGCCAATTATTTGAAGATTTTGCGAAAATTTATTGAAAATGAGCATATTTAAATAGACTTTTTCCTTAGGAATGATTTTTTGACCAAGGTGCATATAAACTTTTTCTATGTTTTTAATTTTAAATAACCACTCATTACTAAAATATTTGTATTTTGCCTTATATTTTTTAATTTTTTTATTTTTGGTTCTTCATGCGTAAAAATTTACTTTTAAATGCATTTATCTTTAAAACGGTTAAACCTGCGATGTTAAACCACAGAAACTTTTTTGTGTATTTTTACATAAAAAAGTATTTCAACCAAAAAATCAAAAAAAAAAGTACTCCGAAAAAAGTTTTAGGCAAAAAACAGAAAATCCACCCGGTTTCTAATCGAAATTAATTTTTTTTACTCAACTTGAGGAAAAAAAATATGTTTTCTGTATAGTCATGTAGGTTAACATGTATACATGCTTATATACTAATATATAATTTTGCAGATTTTTTATTTAAAACTATTTTTATGCACTTGCAAAAATTAAATTTTCGCGAAATCTTTAAATAATTGGCGATTTTTTCATGTTCTGACTTAAGGGGAGGGGGGGATATAATTGTTAATTAGTTCTTACATTTAGTATTGTTTCTAAATATTACCAAAGAAACCCTCCAAAATTTCCTCAATTTTTATCGGTATCAGTTTTTATCCAAAAAACAGGTACCGATTTTTTTTAAGTTTGAGTGCTTTGAGCTACCTCTAAACATTTATCGATTTGGCTCATTTTTGAGTGGCCACTGTTTTTTAGTAAGGAGCAACTTTTAAGCCAGAGAGCGTTTTTGATTTTGAAAATCGCGATTTTTTGACACACATTATTACTCAAAAAAACGTTTTTTTATCTGTCTAAAATAGTGTATCTTTTACGATTTTCTTTCAAATGGGAATTGATTTCTGATGTCATCAGTTATGCTTTAGTCCAAAAAATGTAGGGGTCCACGAAGTTTTTATTTAAAATCGCCCAGGTGAACCGTGTAATATTAAAATATTAAGTTAGGTAGTTATTGAAAAATTACATGTGATTGCTGGTAGGATACAAATGGAGCGGAAGTAGACAAAACTTCTACAAGAAGTGCTGAAGAATTACAATGTTATCACAGAAAACCGTTTTTTAAAAGTTGCATAGTGGTTGCGCTGAGAAGTCACAATGTATCCCTTTTTAAGAATTCTTCAGGATATCTCTCTCTCACTCCTTGTATTTCTTTTTCTCTCTCAGTTATGTACACTCATAGTCTTAAGATAATTAGCCAGTAAGTAAAATGTATTATAAATATTTCTTTAAATTCCACACACAAACTATGTTTAGGTGGAATAACATAATAATTTATAAATATTGTAATGTACGAATTAAATAAATCTGAATCTGAATCTGAAAATCTGCAACCCCACGTGATTACTGGGGCGTTACTTTTGTTTAGTCTTCATATAATAAACTAAGTAAAACTAAATACATATTTTTAGAGTTTTAGTCTCAAATATTGTCATATTAAAGTTGCAAGAGACTTGCAAAAAAAACTTTACGATATTCCAAGAACGCTTTGACACAGCTATGTCTAGTGACTTGATCAAGTCTCTAGAGACTTAAAATTAAAAGTAGTAAAATATCATTGTGTAAAGTTGTTTTACAAGTCGTTTGCGATCGAGGGGCTGACCGCGAGGAAATATTTTGTACAAGCCAAAGGAACTCAGGAGGAACTCTGGAGGAACTCTGAAGAACTCTGGAGGAACTCCGAGGAACTCTGAGGAACTCTGGAGGAACTTCGAGGAACACCGAGGAATTCCGGAGGAACTACGAAGGAACTCTTTGCAAAAAGGAACTCTTTTATACAAATTTCAGACGCGGTCAGAAACAATTATTATTTATTACCCCCCATGCGGATTAACGTTTGTGTATTTTCAAACTAGATGATGAGCCGTTACAAACACCTTATCAAAACAGCCTAACTTTAGGGCGCCAAATTTTGTTCTGAAGGGGCGCCAATTTTTGTTTCGATCGAAGGGGCGCTAAGTTTGGTAGAAACCGTTAGGGACAATGCTTTTTTTCTTGAAGGTAAAGTTGGGGCGCCATTTTTTATTTGAAGGGGTGCCAAGTTTGGTAGTAACGGTCAGGGACAAAGCTTTTTTTCATGAAGGTATTTTCTTGGGGGCCAATTTCTTTTTATTTGTAGGGGCGCCAAGTTTGGTTGAAACCGTCAGGGACAAAGCTCTTTTTTGAGGCTTATTTGCCAAAAATTACCCCTTCCAGAGAGGAACTCTTAGGAAACACAGGAGGAACTCCCAAGGAACTCTGGAGGAACTCCGGAGAAACTCCGAGGAACTGCCTTAATATCTAATTTAAGTGGAGTTTAGTTAAGTCGAGCTCGACTATTAGTCGCGTTTCTAAAAAAAAAATCGCGTATATCTAGACTGTTAGTCGCGTATATATACGCGATTATACCTGTGGCTTGGTTCTAAAAGGGCCAATGTCACTTTGTCAATAGCAGCGTTTTCGTGTTTATCTTGACTTTAAGCTGCGTTAATCTCCACTAGTAGACTGTTAGCAAAATAAAAAAAAAACAAAAATTGACTGATAGTCACGTAAGTTTATATGATATAAAATCCGAGTTAAAGTTGACTTATACTATAAGTCTTAGTCTTATTGTAAACTATTAGTCTTACTTTAATTCGCTTTTCGACTCTCGAGACTTTTTGGTCTAAATATACCTAGTTTTATTTGTCGCTTGTAGTTGCATTTGTCCCAAATCTTGTCTCAAGTTGAGACTCTCAACTGTTATTTGCATTAATATCAGCTATTATTGGTGTTTATTTCAATATTTAGTCTTGTTTATGTACAAGATTTCTAGGGAAATATATCGTTAAAAAAGAGTTACCTAGCAAAACAAAAACATGATTAAATCTCTTTTTTCCGATCGATCTACTTAGGATTCTAATTGATGATATTTAATCATTGGTCGACCTATAGGTACCTAACAGTAGGTCGATGCAACTTAATGTTACCAAACAGCACACTTTGATATAAGCATATTCTTAGAACTTCTTAAGAAGAAAAAAAAATCTTGGTACTCTATTCTATTCTTAGAACATTTTTACTAGAAGTTATAATAATTTTGGGATGCTCTAGAGATTTTTTTTTTCTGCGAAAAGCATTTATTTTAAACTCGTAGTTTAAATGCGTGCCTACGTTATAAAACTTGTTCGAATTTATCATTTTGGTTTTCTTACAAAACGCAAAGACTCTAGGTATAACTATATTTTGCCTAATTATCAGGGGGTGCTCCGAAGCGATTTTTGGGGGGAGGGGGGCGACCAAATATTTTCCCTTAAAATTGAGAAATTTTTCGATCCAAAAAAAGCCTGTACCCCTGACCGAAAATTTTGATGACTAAAAAAGGGTCCTCACATCTGAAAAAAATACCCAACTGTACTACGCCAATTTTCCCAACTAGACACAAAAGCTTTACCCTACCGGCATTTACTGACCAATTTCACAACTGTGCCCTTTAATTTTCCCAACTATTCTACCGATTTCCGAAATCTACCACTCAATTTGCTCAATTTTACCAACTAAACCACAGAACACCCACTGAACTAACTGAACAGTGGATTTTCCCAACTGAACAGTGGATTTGCCCAACTCCAGCGTGGTTGGGGGGTGTCGCACCCTAGTCCCCCCCACACGGAAGCACCCCTGCTAATTATCAAAAAAAGGAAACAAAATCTCTGTTCTAAAAGTACCTATCTGTTTTATAATGTTCCCACGTAGGTATATTTGTACAAAACTAGTAGGTACATAAACAACTGAATGCCATGGAATCAAGTGTATACTATTATACCGTAGGTGTCAAATGTTTTTATCAGCCTACTATACATAAATTTAATGTATCGAAAGTTGCTATAAATGAAAACCTTGTGTTGGTGTCTCTAAATGGGGCATGAATTATGTATTTTAAATTCGACTTGTTAAAAATAAAAACAAAAATGCTTTCCCTTTGCATTTTGTGATCAGGATTTCCCAGGACTTGGGTTCGAGGGGGGCCTGGCGTCGACAGTTTTTTTTAGTTTATAATAAACAGTTTATATTTCATTCATTTATACATCCCCAAAGAACGATAAGGACACCAAAACGAGCAGGACCTTTTTCCAAACTTTCAAATTCGTAAAAAAAATTGCTGCGGCGTTAGAGTTTTTTTGCATTCATTTGCATTTGTGAAATTTTAATTTTAAAATTTAATAAAAATAATAATTCTAAAACTTTAAAATTAAAATAGACTATCAAATTTTTAAAAATGTTTGCCTTGGGCGCTATGACTGTCTTTCCTTTTTTTAAATTTAAGATTGTACAACTTCAACGTAAAATGTATAAAATAGTCGCCTGCGGCGCTAGATCTTTCTTGCATATTTGTGAAAGTTGAAATTGTAACATTGTTTAAAAATTAAAATAGACCATTATAATTTTATTTTTTTTGCCTGCGGCACTAGGGCTTTTTACATTGTTTTATTCTAATTTGAGATTGTAAGATCTAAACAGAAAATTTAAAAAATAATCGCTTGCGGCGCAAGAACTTATTTGCATTTTTGTAAAAATAGTAACTCTTTTGGGGCAAGTTTAAAGGAAATCAGTTAAAAAAAACTATTTTTTGCCCTTTAGACCCTCCTGATTTCAAAAATTACTTTAATTTTTTCTATGACCCAAGATTTTTGGTCTTTTTGGTGGTAAAATCAAGGTTGGGAAATCTGTTATCGCTGCAAACAAAACACTAGATATTTTTATGCTCCTGAATACGATAGTATTATTTATGACCTTGACTTTTTTTTTCAAAAATGCCCATACATGTTATCAGTACAAACAACTTTTTTTCTGACTACTCTTGACACCAGGTATGATAATAATATTTGTGCGGATAAGCACCGTTTTATTTTTGCTCTTTTTAGTAGTAAAATTAAGCTTGGAAAATCTGTTATCACTGCCAACAAAACACTAACTAGCTATTTATACGCTCCTGAATACGATAGTAATATTTGTTTTGTGCGGAAATAAGCCATTTTTTTTTCTATGACTTTTTTTTCAACGTATCTATGATACCACCAGGGAAATTTTCTTCAGTAGAAACCAACGTCCCCATTAAAATAAAAAAGAATCCAAACAGGCCTTGAAACAGGCCAAACCAAGAAACAACCAAACCAAAGTTAACGCAAACCAATGCCTTCATTAAAAAGAAAAAACATCAAACAGACCCAAAACCAACGTAAATCAACGACGCCCATTAAAAAAAAAACACCAAACCAGCACAAAACCAACGTTAACGTAAACCAACGCCCCATTTCATACCAGTATGTGAAAAAGATATTTTCAAGGTCGTGAAAAAGATATTTTCAAGGTCGTGAAAAATATATTTTTAAGGTCGTGAAAAAGATATTTTCAAGGTCGTGAAAAAAAATGGTGCATTTCCGCACAAAAAAAATATATTACCATTATATTCAGGAAAGACTAGTAAAAAAAAAAAGCTATTTTTATTGATAACAGATTTCTCAAGCTTAATTTTAGTACTAAAAGGAGCAAAAAAACGGTGCATATCCGCACAAAATGAATATTCATATCAAACTTGAGGTGTCAAGAGTAGTCAGAAAAAAAGTTGTTTGTACTGATAACAGATTTCCCTGGTGGTATCATGGGCATTTTTGAAAAAAACGGCTTAATTCCGCACAAAATCAACGGTACTATAGTACTCTGAAGTAAAAAAACAGTAAGTTTTTTATTTTGTACGGATAACAGAATTCCCAAGCTTCTTTTGGCCAGTTAAAAAATAAAAAGTTTGTCATAGAAAAAAAAATTACGCATTTCATCTAAACGAAACTTGAGACCTAAATTACGTCAAGCTGTTAGAGTGACGTCTTAATTTTTTATGTAAAAAAAATAATTTGCGCCCCTTAGGGAACGTTCAAGTATTACGTAACGCAAATTGTACAAAGATTCATACACTTCATACCCCGGTTCTCGCGTTATTATATATTATAGAGATTTCATATTTTGGTAATACTTGAACGTTCCCTTAAGAGGAGATGGGGCCAAAAATAATAAAATTGAGCGTGACGCCACTAATGGATAGTTCCTAGTAAGCACATATTTAAATTGTTTTTAAGTTATCGTGCTCAGAAAATAAATAAGTAACAAAACGCTTTTTAAATATATTTTTTCAAGTTTGTGTTCCTTTGCCCGTGCTTAGCACACGCCACTGCATGTAGTTCTTAGTTTGTCTGCTAGAGGGTAGCAGGCGCGCGCCTACTCGAAATACAACACAAGTTGGGCGTGTTTGATGGTTGAATTTTTGTTAAAAAGTGCTAGTTTATCAAGAAATGTAACGTTAGGATAAATACAGAAGGTACTGTAACTTTTTTCTATATATTGTTATAGTAATTTTACTTTTTTACCGTCAATCTAGCCTCCGAAATAGCCAAGTTATACTTGATTCAACTATCATCTGTTTTTACACACTAAATTTATAGATATAAATATAGAAATAGCTACCCTTTGATGTTTATTTGTACAAGGAAAACTGCATTAAATTAAGTGTTATTAAGCCTATCAGACAAGATTTCGAATTAATTATTTATAGTTTTGTATTGTTTATCTCTAAAAACATTTGTTATTGTTAACAACAATACCGTATATAGTAAATAAAAAATATTTTTGACAGCTGTGTAAAACATTGATTTTTAGGGTGGTTCTCGTTGTTTTTCTAATTTTTTAATTAAATCAAGTGATACGTTTATGCTGTAATCTACAAAATCCGCCCTTATTTAAAATAATCAATATATCTCACTTCTGCACGTTCTGATTCTATCGGGCATTTAACACCCAGGGGCGTACGCGCAATTCTGATCAATAAAACCGAAATTATCAGTGATAGCTCAGTTCAGGTCCGTAACAAGAGGGGAGTTAAAGAAGGCTAGCCCCCTGGTGTTTTCGTTGGGCCCTCCCCCTGACTTTATAATAAAAAATGTAGTGATCCAAGCGCGTAAAACGAGAGTTGAACCACCACCTCAGGCCCGTTACTAGGGGGGGTGCTCAGCACCCCCTGGCATAATTTTGAGCACCCCCTGGCGAAATAGGCTCTAAGCACCCCCACAGGGGGTGCTCAAGTCAAAACAGAAACTACCCTACATTAAAAAATAATAATACTGCGAGTAATGACAATTGATTTAATTTATTATTAAAATAATAAACAAAATAGTTTCTAAATAATTATTTTAAATTCTCACAAAACAGAAAATTAATTAATATTATTTTTAGTTTAATTTTTCAGGGGTGAGGATCTTTTTTTTAGTCATCAAAATTTTACGGTCGGGGTAGTAAAGCTTTTTTTGAGTTGGGAATATTTCAGATGTGAGGACCTTTTTTTAGTAAGCAAAATTTCATGGTCAGGGGTAAAGCTGTTTTTTGATTTGGGAAATTTCTTAATTATTAAATTTTTAGTTGAGAAATATTTCAGCACCACCTGGATTTTTTCCAGTTACGGGCCTGCACCACCTTATTTATATATAGTGCGTAAATTAAGTCTGGAATCACCCGATTAACTTTTCAGTTATAATATAATAAAAAAACGCTCGGACAGGTCGATTTTTATTTTTAATTTTGCATATTCTGGTGTAAAAAAGTAATAAAAATTTTCACCCCCTTGCACCCTCACATCACAACTTTTTTTTTAATAGCACCTACCCCTTGTGTTATTAAAGGTTATTTAATAAGCTTTCTAATGGTGTATGATAAAGCCTTATTTGGATGTTATTATAAAGCCTTATTTAGGAAAGGGCTTATAAAAAAATTAGTTGCTATTTAAAAAAAAAAATAGAATGGGTGGGTGCAAGGAGGTGAAAATTTTGATAACATTTGGTGTACCAAAATTTGAAAAATTAAAAATAAAAATCGATCTGTCTGAGCAGTTTTTTCTTCAACTTCTAACTTGTAACTTAAAAAAAATGCTCAGACAGGTCGATTTTTATTTTTTATTTTGCAATTTTGGTTTACACCAGATGTTATTACAGTTTTCAGTTTCAGTTTTTCGACAAGATTTCTGAGATTTCCAGAAAACCTTAGAAATCTTGTTGTAAACTACCATGATTTTTGAAAATAAATTGAAAAACTTTGATATAAATTTACATACTAGCTCTAAACCCTTGATTCGCACGGAGTCTTATTATAATCGGAGCAAATTAGCAAATAGAAAAGAGAGAAATGGAAAACTAAGGACTCCTTAGTAAGGAGTAGCATTCTTATAAAATTAAATAAAATTCTTAATATAGAAAAATGTTGTTCTGGGATCCCGGGAGCACTATTTTTTTAATTATATTGTTTTTGAAAGTAATACCCCCAAGAACAAAAAAGTTGTGAGGTATTAAACTTCTTAAAAAATAAAAAAAAATATGATTTTTATTTTGTTTTAATTTTTGAAAACTTGTCGAAAACGTTACTTTATACTTTGTTTAATTTGTACTTCATATACTATGAAGGCTTATTAAAAAAATATATAAATATCTACTTCTTTCCTCGATAACAACAAAATGAATGTTTTCATAAATCTTGTTATCAACACTTGGGAGTTTACATGTTAAATATTGTAAACTTGATCACATAATTTATATTGACGTAATTTTACCCCTAGTTAAACTAAGTTAGTTTTGCGTAGAAATAGGAAAATATCCGGTTCTTCGGTAAACAGATAAAATTTTTTACATGTGTTTAAAGTTTATTTGATAATCTAGAGGGTGTCCCAGTGTTGTTAACCGCTAAATGCGCAATTTAACCAAATTTTCTAAAAACTTTAAATATAAAGGCTTTTTACCTCTAGATCACCATAAAAATATTTTAAAAAATCTAACTTGTAATTTTCAAAAAAACAAAAATTATGTTGCACACATGCTATGGCGCCACGATAAGCATTTAGGCCTATTTTCTAATACAAAAATAAAAGTTAATTTATTTTAATTAAAAAAACGAAAGAAGGACATTAGACATGGAAGTTAGGAAAAAGAATTGTTTTTGTTAAAACAAAGTGCAGCTGAACATGTTTTGAAACGAGTATAAGACTATCCTCTTGATTTAGGAATTTTAAAGGAGGCTTTCCATGCATCCAGACTGGGCAGTTAAAACTTTTCTATAAAGAGGTTATAACCTTTCTGGGCCAAATAAAATAATAATAGGACAGCTTTTCTCTTCAAGCTGTTTTCAATTTCAGCTTAGCGTACCATTGAAAATAATATAATATTTGCTGCTAGCCATATGTTTTTCATATAAATTCTTATAAATAAAAACCATAAGATTTAAGAAAGCTATATTGACCTATTTTATAAAAAAAACATTCAACCAGGAAAATTTTTTTTTTAGCGTTGCATATGATACATTGCGCATTTAAAGGTAAATTCAAAAAAAAAAAAAAAATAAATACGAACGTGCTACATACAGAGAAATGGTTACTAAAAACAAGTACGTATTATTCAGCTCACGTGGCTCAAAAGTGTTTATGAAAATGTTACGCCGCGTTACATGGGGAGTGGGGGTCAAAAATGGCCAAATTTTGCGTTACGTAATACTTAAACGTTCCCTAAACAGGATATCCACGAAGTCATGGAAGACATGGAAAAGTCAGAGATTTAAAAAAATAGTCTAGAAAAGTCGGGGATGTCGCCATTTTTATCGAAAAGTCTGGGAAAATGGTATTTTTTTATAAAAGTTAGAAATTTTAATGAAAATTTAGGTGTCATTATAGAATTTCCTCTAGTAGGATATCAAATGAAACAGAATTTCATATAGTATATTACATAACTAGTGTGGAAGGTGACATATTTCACGCGAGTGGGAAGGTTTACACTATTTTTCCTACGATCTTATTTTAAAATTTTAATAATTTTTTATTTTTATTAATTTTTAAGAAAAACAAAGCATAAAATAATAATAAATAGCATACATATTTATATACATGTATATATGTATGTCAAACAGAAAATATGATTTTCATTTACCTTTAGTTTTCTTGGTTTTATATTTAATACAATATATTATTATAGTACATAGCTGTTTAATGGGTTGCCTATAAGCTTGTCCTAAATGTCCAAACTTGGCAGTTTGCTAATGAACTTAGATTTCTGTGGTTATGCTTCCACAAAAAGACAGTAAAATTGTACTGTTTTACATTTCATAATAATAATAATACTGGGTATTTTGATGTTTTTATATAGTATAAGGTAACTAAATCAAAAATGAAGTAATGTTTCTAAATTGATGATTGGTGGGAACCCTGATGAATTTGAATGAATTTATGTAATTCCTACGCCTATTCTATGTTTTATAATCTATCCTTTTTTCGCGACATCTTGTATGATGTAAAATTTTTATTATTATAAAATATCATAAATATAACCCAGGATACTGTATGTTTATACATGAACTGAAGGTAAAGTCTCGAATAATATTTATTTCCTATAACGTATTTTTTTATCGATGATTAATAGGTATTCAATGTTATTTTTAAAAATAATAAATACTTAAATACAAGTTTTTTAATTTAACATTTTAGGTATTCAGATTTTCAGAAGTTTAGCATATTTTTTTAGTTTAGTAGTATTAACAAAACATAAGTAAAACCCAAAAAATTTTTTTTGGCAAAAATCATTCTAGTTTAGATGCTCCAAAAAACGGCTATTTTTTTAAATTTTTTAAGAATGTATTATTATAAATATTGATATAAAATATGTTGAGCTTAAAGGCATATCCAGAAGCTCGCATAAGAACATAAAACATAACAATGCGATGCCGTGATTGGCTTGATGTGCCGCCATGTATCTTGTGCTTTACATGTGTGTGCTTTACATGTGAAGCTTAACTGAGTTACGTTTTTCTTCTAATCAAGTTTATCAAAAACATGAAATGGGATGCGGTTCTGCGAAATAACCGTGGAGCAACCGTCAGACGGCAATAGAAAGTTGCCCCAGGATGAAGAAACTCTAGAAGAAGACGTAAAATACTTGAGCTTCAAATAAAAAACAACAACTCTACGGATTTAGTACTTTTTGAGTTAACTAAAAGAATGACTTAGGAAAACCCTCCTAAACCAGAAGTAAAAATATAAAAAAATATAAAAAAAATATTCATTAAAACTGCAAAAATAAGAAATACTTTAACAGTGGCGTACCATATGGTCCTAAAAGATGGGGCAAAAACAGAGTTGTACATTTTGTGTTGCTGTTAATACAAAAATACTTTTTTTAATCATTCTAAATAAAAAACAAAAGTAGAGAATATTTAAGCTTTAAAAAAAAAAGAATCAGTCAATTCCATTAAGTAGTTTTCGAAATATTTGAATTTAGAAAATGGCAATTTTGTAGCTCGTCAATTATTCTTTTTTGCAGTTTTTTGGAAACAGCGGCCCTTTTTTACTCTCAATTTTGTTTTTAGAACAAAAATATGTAAGAAAAAGTTACTCTGGTTAAGAGCAACTGACGTGTTTTTTGTGGGTCTGTAATCTTTTAATAAATATTCTTTTTTAAGTTGCCCTTGACCCGTTGACTACGCCACTGAAAAATGAGGTGTAAATCTGACTATTCCTACTACTAAAACATTTATTTAAAATTAATATGATCTGTTTATTTATTAAACAAATATTTGAAAATCGAAAGTTTAAATAGACAATGGAGATCTCTACAACTAGAATTATGAAACAAAAGACGTCTACCCTATCTCTATCTCATTTGTGCTACACTTTCCAGCCAACCAAATAAATACTGTATTTGTTTTTCACACAACAAATACAGTATTTATTTGGCTGGCCGGAAGGTGTAGCAGTGAGCGGCATGAACGAACATAGCTAATGTGAATCTGTAGAATAAGATAATTCTACTGAAATTTAGATGGCGCCAGTAATTTCTTTAATAAAAAAAATATTGTTACAGTTTTCGTCTGGCCAAGTAAATATTGTATTTGTTCAACAAAGAACAAATACAGAATTTGTTTGGTTGGGTGGAAGTGTCTGTCTAATCTAACGGGAGAAATCGCCATTTAATTGATCCGTTAAACTTCACCAAAAAAAAATATTTTACGTCTTACCAAAACACCCAACAAAGTTAAATTTTTCTTCGTGATGCAAATAGATAGCTCAATTTTAAAATCGAATTTGAAATCTAGGTGGAAATTAATATTGAAATCAATATTTAATTGTAAAGGATCAGTGATAAGTCTGGTTCATCCTGAAGAAATGGTAAGCCATTATCTCCCAAATATGAACCTTTGGGATTTTACTGTGAGTGATTCTATAAGGTTCAGACCGTCCGCTACAAGGATCCATCGTCCGAACTATGTGTTAAAACAATGCCACACGCTAATCTTGAATACAACTTAAGTTTTAGTGACTTGCCAACGCAAGCCAAGAGTTAATCCTGCTAGTAGGAGGTCTACACATTATAAAACCATTAACAGTAGAATCGGAGGTGCTCGGTTTCGGAAGATAATGGACTTTTTTCCTTAGAAATTAACATAGCGGACCTAATAAAACTATATTCTATACTGTTTTAGAATATTCTATATAAATATTTTGGTCAGAGATTTCAAATCCGTTCACATAAATAGTCTATCAATTCTTTATTCAGAAAAAATTGTTGCAGATGTATTTCGTAGGTTATTTTCTAAAAAAAAATGTAGTGCGGAGTATTAAATATCTGTCATAACAATAATCCTTTTGCGAGTAAAGTCTAAAAACGTTTTCTTAATCAGCGTGCAGAGTTGACTCTTGGTACTGAAGAGGGCCAGCAGCCCGAAACTGTCAGTCTACCAATATCACTCTGTACGATGATTAGAAAATAGATTGATGGAATAATAAATTAATATTTTTATAATTTTGTTTAAAATTAAAAATTTTTGTCCTTACTAATTTTACGTCTAACCACCCGTTAGTGGTACTATGTGCTTGAGACACACAAGTCTTCAACTTGCTACCATTCAAAGTCTCCAGATAAGGAGAGGTATGAGTAGTTGTCTACATCTAGAAATAGATGGCGCACAAGTCTACATCAATCTAATGGCTATATTCCTTTTGCGAGTAAAGTCTAAAAACGTTTTCTTAATCAGCGTGCAGAGTTGACTCTTGGTACTGAAGAGGGCCAGCAGCCCGAAACTGTCAGTCTACCAATATCACTCTGTACGATGATTAGAAAATAGATTGATGGAATAATAATAATTCAGTAATAACAAGTTTTTGACAAATAATTTGTCATTAATCGATACACTAATGTGCATATTTTTTGAAAAAATAAGATGCAAAAAGCCTCAGTGATACTTTTTTCTGAAATTGAAATCAATAGACCGTTTTTCTGAATGGATTTAAATTATCTGATCAAAATTTATATAGAATAAACTAAAACAGTATAAAATGAAGAACTAAGTCGAATGTAGTCATTTCTAATGAAAAATGTCCATTATCTTCCGAAACCGAGCACCTCAGATTTAACTGTCAATGATATTATAATGTGTAAACTTCCTACTAACATGACTAACTGTTGGTTTGCGTTTGCAAGTCACTAAAACTTAATTTGCATTCAAGATTAGCGTGGCCACTTTTTATGACCGTTTTGGCGAATATTGTTGATTCATATGCTACATTTGATAGTAATTATTTTATCAGTGATGATTAACTTAATGAAGAAATATAAAATTAGTAATAATTTACAACGTAAAACTTTAATATAATAATCAAAACACAATTCAAATTTAAAATTTAAATATACTAATTGGCCTATTTTTGAGTCGTATGAATCATTTGCCAATAAACAAATGTGTGGACGTTGCCAAGTAATATGGCACATCCATAATATTACGAAATTTAACAGTTTTATAATATCCTGTATTCTAAAAACACCTTTTTTTATTATATGCAATGTCCCTGGCTACTGAACCTTGGGCGCACATTTTTTTTATATATAAAAAGATTAATAAAGTAAAAAGTACTGGCAAAATTTGTTGTAATATAATAGAGCCAGTATTTAATACTGGCTCTATTATATTACAACAATTTATTGTTGTACTAAGGTAGGATCACCGGTTTTAGCCACTGCACCGGTTTTAGCCAGTCAGAGTAGTTTTTTGGGTTTAGCTAAGAAATAGGAGACTTTAGATCAAAATTATCGTTTAAATCCGATTTGAATGATAAAAGTTGGGACAACAAATATGTTAAATAAGTTTTAACTGTAGCGAAACGAATACAGCGCCTATTTAAAAGTTTGATTTTGAAAAAAATGTAATTTCTTATGACTTTTTTTTATAAAGCCAGAAAAATAGTTTTAAATATCTAATTCAGGTAAAATTAAATTCGTAAAACATTTATATCAAATTAAAGGTAAGTCATTAAACAGTTACTTTATTAATATTTTAATACATATTTTGCAGAATTTATTTTTAAATTTGCATGGCGATAACTGGGACACTAATATGCTTCTCTTTCTAGCTATAGCCACAGAATTGTCTAAAACTGGAACCTAAGTACTACCAGTTATAGCCAATGTCAAAAAATATCAATATGTCAAAATTACTGTACAAATAATAAAGATTTTAGCGAAAACCACCTTTAAATATTAGCCAATAATATATTTAAATTAAAAAAGAGGAGTATTATACAAAATATAGTCGAGAACGGGCTATCAAAATGACTCAAATGATTCAAGACTGAAGCTGAAAACTAAACATGTCACAATGTGAAATTGTAACATACATGTAAAGTTTTTTGTAAAACTTATAGTGTCGAATATGGTATAAACTACCAGCTGGTTTAGATCCCAAAAAGACTCTAAACTAATAAATAAAAAATAATAAAATTAATAAATATTTATAATTATCGGATAATTATCCAAGAAAAGATGTATGTAAGAAAAAATGTAATAAAAAACGAAATCATTTTAAATATTGATTAAGAAGTATATATTTTTAAAAAACTATAAATTTTAAATGTTCTATATCTGGTGAATTTTTATGGCTAAAACCGGTGCTTGGGTGGCTAAAACTAGAGAATTAGTATTATTTTGTTTGTTTTTTATTTTATAACATATCAGCTGAAGTTATATTGTTTAAACATTTATTTTATAGTAGAGATATATTATAAGTTTCAGAAAAACCAAAACTTGCAACCTTAACATTATAATGGAACATAATAAAAAGAAATAAAAACAGAATTTTTCTTAAGGTGGCTATAACTGGGGTATCTACCCTATGGTCTGTTATTTAATAATATTTTTACAACAGGTTTGAATAGCATATTTTTGTGTATAGAATATAGTTATGTTCTTTTAAATAAGCTACGCAGTATATTCGCACATCCAATATTCGAATTTGTTTTGAAAATATTCACTGTGCTATTTTTAATTTACTATCTTACTTGATGAAACAGACCATACTACGAATATATGGGTCATATAAAAAAAAGGTATGCTGCAGGGCCCTGGGATGGTTGGTAAAAGATATGTAATTTTCTAGAAGAAATCACTAACTATAGTTCATGAGCAGCGTATTTATATATGAGATCCCCACGAGACGCGATGTCACGCGAAAATATGTTTCTTTATATTAGCTTACGCCTAGTAATACTAGACGTCGCCCAAACACGTTTTACATTATTTTTTTTTAATGGACTATATTTGGACTTACGGTAATTTAAATAGTTTCGGTTTCACCATTTGTTTTTTTGCCCAAATTGTAATCCACAAAACTATGACCATTTATTAAAGCTTCCACCACAATTCTTATCACTTTCAATTATCTGGTATTCTGTGCAAGCTATGCATTATTTTTAATTTACAATGACACTAATTGGGAGTAATCAAGTGTAATAAAAATGTCTTAAACAAAACAAATTTTCTAAATTAGACTCAATCAGTTTGTATTTTAAATCACGTACATAATACATAGTACTTAACAAGATAATGAAGTCTAACTCTCAATAAAATTTCCATTTTTGTCTAATTGACGACTTCAGCGCGCCAGCGGCCATATTGAAAGTTCACTTAATATTTTTTTAGAAGTCACATTTTTTAATGAATAAAAATTTTTTACTGGTTTTGTCAACAATGGATAATAAAAAAGTTCGCTCTTTACCTCGAAAAAAATTACCTCGTAAGCAATTACCTCGAAAAAATACGTCGAAAAATTTTAGCTCGAAAGGACATTACCTTGTACGTCATTACATCGCATGGACATAACCTCGAAAAGACCTTTATCCAATACATACAGATAATAAGACAATTTCATACAACAAATACACTATTTATTTGGTTGGCCGGAAAGTGTAGCGGCACGAAAGAACATAGCTAATGTGAATCTGTAGAATAAGATAATTCTACTAAAATTTAGATGGCGCCACTAATTTTTTTAATAGAAATAATATAAATACAATTTTCGCCCGGCCAAGTAAATATTGTAATTGTTCAACAAAGAACAAATACAGAATTTGTCTTCTATCCTTTTTGGGTAGAACTTTTGTCCCTGTCTAATCTAACGGGAGAAATCGCCATTACCAGCTTTATTTTAAACAGATAAACTTAATCATAACCCCCGCGTTACTTTTACTTTATTAAATGGATAATTATTTATTTTACCCACTCAACTGTCAATTGTCAAATTATTTTCTTAAATGTCATTAAAATTTTTAATAAAAATATGAACTCCTAAGCTATTTATTGGATAAAACCTTGTATGGCACTCATGGGTAAACCGATATTGCCCTCTCAAAAATTAACCTGCTTGGCTGACTCCTCGCAGGTTAATTTTCTCATGGGCAATATCTTACTTTACCCACTAGTACCATAAATAACTATTCCTCAAAGGTTTTACCTCAAACGGCTTTTACCTCCAAATAGTCATTTTCCTAACAAGTATGGAAAGAGGCTCTTTTCCGCACTAGATTGCATTTGCCTGAACGACGCGTAGTTCAGGCAAGCAATTGAGTGCGGAAAAGCCTCTTTACGCATGCGTTAGGAACAATATTTTTTCTACGAACAGAGTTAAAAAAAATATGCTTTTATACTTCATTAGATAAACTTTATATTTATAATTTTTTCAAATAAATTAATAATTAAGAAATTTAAACATTTTTATAATTTTATGAATAAATATAACAAGAATAACACGACGCAATTAAGAAATTAAACATTTTTAACAATTTATTGAATTATTACCAATGGCGATTTCTCCCGTTAGATTAGACAGGGACAAAAGTTCTACCCAAAAAGGATAGAAGACATACATACACTCCCACTTCCACCCAACCAAACAAATTCTGTATTTGTTCTTTGTTGAACAAATACAATATTTACTTGGCCGGGCGAAAAGTGTAATTATATTATTTTTGTTAAAGAAATTACTGGCGCCATCTAAATTTTAGTAGAATTATCTTATTCTACAGATTCACATTAGCTATGTTCGTTCGTGCCGCTCAGTGCTACACTTTCCGACCAACCAAATAAATACTGTATTTGTTGTATGAAAAACAAATACAGTATTTATTTGGTTGGCTGGAAAGTGTTGCACAAATGAGATAGAAATAGGGTAGACGTCTTTTGTTTCATAATTCTAGTTGTAGAGAGCTCCATTCTATTTTGGTTAAACATTAATGATAAATTTGTTGCAGTTTTCATTTGCATTTGCCATTTCTATTATTTCTTCAGGTAACATTTCACCTTCTTTAAGGTTCATCATTTTCTTTTAGAATAACTTTACTAAGAAATTGACAACACAGTAATTGACACAAGCAAACTAGCTTAGGACGCTATCATGTTGATCGATCGCCATGGAAACAAGTGCCTTAGCCAACAATTCTAAATAATTATGCGTGCGGAAAAGACCTTCTTTTCACACGCATATGCATGCGGAAAGAGACATCTTTCCGCACGCTCGTAGATAAATTGTATTTTTTAATTTGTTATCTGTTTCTTTTAAATAATTGTATATTGTAGTTTTTGTTCATATTTGTTCATTTATTGATCAAAATTAATACGGGAAAAGATTTGCTTGTAGTTTTAGTACATATTTCAAAATAAATCAGTTAAAATAAATTGAAAGTTCGCGAAAGAAAAAATTAGCAGTTTATTTAAACTTTTTTATTATAATTATAAAAATCGTGGTTTTGGAAATGTGTAAAATATGATAAAATTCCTTGCAAAGGAAAATTTCATTTTGTGAATGATGATGATGTTTTGGATTGATTGGTAGTTTTTTTTTTGTTTAAAAAAATTATGTAATTTTTTATGCGAGAAAATGCCCGTACACTCAGAAAATGTCATTGTAATTTTAATAATAAATTTTATTTGTAAATATATATTATTTATATCGCCACCATTGGTATTTAATACTTTAATTGTTATATTAAATACTACAATGTGTGTATTATATACAATATGTTGTTATACTACCACACCACAACGTGCTGGTACATTTTGATGCCCACGCAACATGTTTATTAATCCTAGCATGTTATAGTAAAAATTACTGTAACATTTGGTAAAGCATATCACACTTATAGGATGGTATACTTTGAGTTGTTGTTAAGTTGTATTACTGATCTAGTTTAAAGTATGTTACAGTATTTAGAAAAATTAACAATCGGTAAATAATACCAAAATTTTGATTAGTAATAATATAAAGATTGCAACCACACACAATTACACACTGACAAAATAATCGATGCTTTTTTTACTTTTCTCTGTATTATTACTAATCAAAATTTTGGTATTATTTACCGATTGTTATTTTACTTAGTACTGTAACATAATTTAAACTAGATCAACAACACAACAACTAAAACTTAAAGTATACCAAACTATAACTGTGATATAATTTGCAACGGTAAATTTAGATTAAGAGTTAGAAGTAGTGGTTGTTATATATAAGTGGTTATAGATACTATGGATAGGTTACTGGTTTTTATTATCAACAAAAACGAACATACACAAATTACTTTAGGACCGCTAAATAATAATGGTGCCAGCTACCGCTCCAAAATGCGCGACTAAGCTCAGCGGGTGCGGGTTCTGTGAAGAGTTTACTAGCACCATAAGATGGTTTATTTATCGACCCTAAAGGTTTAAGGGCGCCAAGCAATTGTTTATAACAATGGTAAAGACAATTGCTAAACAATTTACCATGTAATTTATTGAAGCTATTAAATTAAAGAAACGCATTTATTTAGACAATAAACCTATAATTTGTCAAACTGTTATTTTAACTAAAAAGCATTCATATGCAAATATTCATAAAGAATAATCAAGTGTTTTATAATATAAAAAAAAGTGCTACACGTTTAAGGCCCCAATGTGATCACATTAGTTTACAACTAACGTTTAATTTAGTTTAAATGCGAATATATAATTTATGCGAATGCAAATGAAAAATGTTATTATTATTTTATTTAAATCGAGTATTTTATTATGTTGAGTTTAAGAAATGTAAGCTTGGTTCAATACGGCCTAATACGGTTTCCAAAGCAGCGTAGATATAATATATTATATATACATATATATTATATGAGTAGGAAAATAATGGACAGATCTCACCTCCTAAAATCCGGTACTACTTCTTCTTAGCTATATTTTCCTCATGGAAAAGTTCCAACAAAGAACTCCCAATGATGTAAGTCCTAGATGAGTCCAACGTAAGTCCAGTAACGACCAAGAATATATGATAATATTCAAATGCAGAGAAGTGAAGATTAATGTCAAAGAAAAAGAACTACTATATGTAGACGTAGAAGTAGAAGTACTATACGTAGAAGTAGAAGTACTAGTAGAAGTAGAAGTACTAGTAGAAGGAGAAGTACTAGTAGAAGGAGAAGTACTAGTAGAAGGAGAAGGCCCTAAATAAAGAGAACACTCATTAGAACTCTGAATATTGTAAAAGCGTACCATAAAAATAAAGAAAATATAAGATATCGTATTTTTACCTTGATAAAATGCGGCCTCTTTGTAAGTTATCCTATTTATACTATTTTTCAGAATAACATTCAGTTTCCTAAAAATAATACGTGCGTATAAGAATACAGGAAAAATAAAATGATATAGATAAGAAAAGAAATGAAGTAAGAAAAGTATGGCTTACCGGTCTTTAAAGTCAGCTTTTAATCCCCGAAGGTAGTAAATTTACCAAAATCCAATCGATCTCACAACGGTACAATTTACGTAATTAATATTATTAGAGTGCGAGTCCTCACAATGAGAAAGATACCATATCTTTTTCACTCGTAAAATATTTTAACCAAACTTAAAGATGGCTACGCCTTCCTCTTCAAAACCTCTGTCGAATTCTCAATATACGGAAAAATTGTATTTAGAAAAAAGAGCTAATCGGATTTACTTCGATAAAATTCCAAAATAGTGTCTAAAGATACGGAGTTAACCTAACCAATATGTTACAAAATATTAACAACAAAATACCAATAAAATAAAATCGAAACTATATAATATACAATTCATAGATCGATAAAACACTATTTCCCCAAATAATTATTAAAATAAGAAAGAAATAAAAGTATTTAAATCATACTAATTAACCTCTTGACGGGATTATAAGAACGTACCAATGGCGTACTATTAAAGTGCTTAACCACCAAAAATGTAAAACAGCTATAAGATATTATAAAAATAATATTCACTAGCCCAAATGTAAAAAATTATTTATTATTGCAACTCATAATAAATAAACCTAATTTTAAGTGCGTAATTGTTTTTAAACGTTTTTATATCGAAATCAAAATACTATCTAGATAACGCTACTGCTGAAAATCACGCGTGTTCGGCTTTCAGCCGAACCGCAAGGTTCCCGCTTTGCGCCTACCAATCATCAGCGCCCGTGCCAGGCTAATATTTGAAATTACGCGTGCACTGCAGTATCCTGTAGCAATATTTATTTATTATTTGCAGTTAAAAATATGGTGAATGCGTAAAACTAAACGTAAATTAAATAATAAATGCTAGTGCGAATTTAGCACGTTACAAATTTAACAAATGTTACAGTATTAATAAACGCATGTTGCGTGGGGATCCAAATGTACCAGCACGCTCTCTATGTATGACAACATATTGCATACAATACAAACATTGTAGTATTTAATATCACAAGTAAAGTATTAAATACCAATGGTGGCAATATAAATAAAAAAATATGTATTAACAAATAACATTCAGTATTAAAATTGCAACGAAATTATCTGAGTGTACTGTTAAAATTTTACTAACTGGCACCCTGGGTCTGAGGCGCGGGGAAGAGAAGAGGAAAAATATTGTGTGTGCTGTATAGATGACCGTACATTTCACGCATTCCGCTCAGGTGACGATTCGAGAAAATCAGTCAGTATTTTCTTGCGAGGTATCGACCTATCGAGGTCATTTTTAAGCGAGGTCATTCGAGGTAAATTTTTTCGAGGTAACGGTTTGCGAGTTAATTTTTTTCGATGTAAAATTTTCGAGGCAAAGACCCTTATCCCTTCCATACGGGCCTGTTTGTGCGCTTAACAAAAATCCCCAAATTACATTCTAATTAATCTACGACATATTTAGAATTAAAACGTCGTCTTATCGAATAAACTTATTCATTGAAATTCACTTGCAATAAAAGAGTGTTGTCTAATAAATGATGGTTATATGCTGATCAGTCTTAGAAATGAGTCCCTTTTTTAAAAGAATAGAAAACGCCCCATGTATACACGCTGACATGTTAAAAACAATGGGGCGCTAATTTTAAGCCCTTCTTTAGTATCATTAATTAAAATATTCGGGGTTGTAATGATCCATTGTTTTTCTAAAACATACTAAAAGGATAAAGTTGGCAAGAAAATTAAACGTTATCTACAGGATTCCAGAGTTTTTCAGAGGTAGTTTATTTTACTTTTATCTATCTTAAGTTAAGATTCTTAATAGACAATATAATAGTATATTAACAGATAAAGATTGAAATTAAATTTTGTTACGTTTTTCAACTTTTTTTATGCAAAAAAACATGATTTCTACGAAAACTTGATAAAGCTTTAAGTTTAAGAGTTCAAATTTGGATATAGGTTCTTCCTCAAAACTATAATTTATTTATGAGTTTTATTCTACTTGGGGAACGCACTTTATCCATGAGACAGCTGTTCTTAGAGAAAAGTTGCAAATGTCCAGTTTTTGGAAAGTTTTTTGATGTTCGTGGAACGTATAAAGTCCAGAGGCTTTATTTTGGAAATGACAAATTTTCGTATTTGAGAAATAGTATACATGTCCAGAATCTTTAATATAGGGCAAAACACTCGTTAGGGAACGTTCAAGTATTACGTAACGAAAATTGTACCAAAATTCATACACTTCATACTCCGTTTCTCGCGTTATTAATGGCTGTAGAGATTTCATATTTTGGCTACCCCCCTAACATCCCCTCTACTTGGGGGGGGGTAGCCAAAATATGAAATCCACTGGTCGGATCGAAGGAGCCATTTACCGGGGGCATGCAAAAATTAGAATTAAAAAAAACTCTTTTCAAGTAAATAGTTAGACACCTTAAACTATTGTTCACCAAGCGGAATGTCATGTCGACGCTGTTAATGCTCAGTGAGTCCCTTAGTCATGGTCCATGACTCATAGATAACTGATTCCCTTTTCAAAAAACGAATAATTAATTAAAAAAAAAAACATTTTTTTTAAAAAGAGAAACAATTTTCAAAAAAAAAAAATAAGTCCTTCTCCATGAGTCATGGACCATGACCAAGTCACTCACTGAGTATTAACAGCGTCGACATTCCGCTTGGTGAACAATAGTTTAAAGTGTCTAACTATTTACTTGAAAACAGAGTTTTTTAAAATTCTAATTTTTGCATGCGTGGATTTCATATTTTGGCTACCCCCCAAATAGGGGGGAGTTAGGGGGGTCGCCAAAATATGAAATCTCTACAGCATTTAATAACGCGAGAAAAGGAGCATGAAGTGTATGAATTTTGGTACAATTTGCGTAACGTAATACTTGAGGAACGTTCAAGTATTACGTAACGCTCCTTGGGGGGGGGGTCGTTTTGTAATGTTACACCCATGTTAATGGTATAGGAAAATAGCGTTACAGGGGGGGGGGTCCAAAATGATCAAAATTTGCGTTACGTAATACTTGAACGTTCCCTTAAGAGAAAATAAAATAATTATTTTGTAAATTTAGGATACATATATTTGATATTTTCGAAAAACTGTTGTACATGCAGAGTTTTTCTTATGACGGCAGAGTAAAAATGTATCTATCGGTCTCATCTCCTAGGAGATGCTGGATGCTGGGCTCCGGAGGCCAGGACGTCCGCCAGTCTGGCGCCGGCAGTATCGCTTCCTCCCACAAAAGGAGTGCAAGACGGTCCCTAGAAAGCCCTCGGATTCTGAGGGCCACGCTCCTCCCATTGACTTATACAAAACTTCTTTATATGGAGCACTGATTTTGTATGTGAAAAAAAAAGTGAATTGGATGTAAGCAATTTGAGATGAGACTCAATTATATAGTCTAGGTCACATAAATATAATATTTTATGTACCTACATTTTGTTTTTCAATTCACTACAAAAAAAAACTACACATTTTCTTCACGAAAGAAAAGAAAATAGTACAATTTCTGGCCTTAGCAAAATGTTTAAGTAACTACTTACATATAAGTAGTGGATTTTTAGTATTATTTTTGCTTTAAAAAAACTGACGAATTTTTTCATTCATCACTTTTCAAATGTATTTTAAAACTGTACAGCTACAGCATCAGCTTCAGTTTAGTTTGTTTCGAGGTTTGTTTTTAACACTTTTTAACAATTTTTAACCACTTCAAAAAGAGTTAGTGTGGTGCTAAAGGGGGCTAAGCCCCCTCTGGAAAAATTTCAGCATTCAGAATATATACAGGGTTATTCCGAAATAGGTTTGAGAAATTTAAGAGGTGATTCTACGTTAAAAAATATGAAAAAAAGTTTCTACAGTTGGTCCGGAAATGAGCCCTAAGGGAGCTGCGGCCTTTCGAAGATGGACATATTGAATGGGGAACAAAAAAAGCACCAATAAAATTTTAATGCTGCAGGGCGATTCTTCATTTAAAACTAAGCAAAAAATTATTCTTCACCAAAACACCTAAATTTAATATTAATGGAGTAATAGCCGTTTAAAAAGTAACAATTTTAGTGGCACAAAATGTTACTTCCTTTTAATTGCATTTTTTTTAACGGTTGCTCCTACAGTGTTACACTATATGACATTTTTTATGTAATTTTACTGAATAAATCTATATTTTTTACCAAAAACCAAAAAAAAAATATACATAAAAAAGTTTGGGGCAAAAATGTGTTAAGCCTCACATATTTTGTACGCCTAGGCACGCCTCTGGATAAATTCAAAAAAATAAATTAACATAAACTTATTGCCCTTATTAATACTAGTATACATGCAAAAGCTCGTCGCTCTAGCTTAAAGGCTACAAAAGTTATTAATTAAAAACATTATTTTTATTGCAATTTTAAAGAGCCGTAACTCCCTTAGGACTCATTTCCGTACCAACCTTTATAGGAACATTTTTTCATATTTTTTAACGTAGAATCTTTTAAATTTCTCGCTCTGAATAACCCTGTATAGAAATGGGATAAAATATGATGAATTTCTTTCTTTGTGGGCTACAGACCTGATTCTAACGGAGTCGTTGAGAGCCTAAACTCCAAATATTATTATTCCACGTTAAAATAGACGGATTATTAAACTCAGACTGTAATCCAAACAATCAAATCCATTTGATCTGGCATAGGTTTTTCCCAAACTTCTATTTAACTGGCTCAAGTTTTAAAATGGATATTGTGGAATTTCTGGCGATTAACGTAATGGACTGCCGCCTATTTAGATTAGATAAAGAGAGAAGTTCTACAGAAAGACATAACAGTATAATTATTATCGTTTTAAAATAAAATTATGCATATTTTAGGTAAAAATAACATTTTAGATTATATTTTATTCATGTATTTTAAGATATTTCTTTTTTTTTAAGTAAAAAACTATATATTTTTTTTTAATTTTTATAACACAGCTATGTGTACAGTAGGTCTAAAGTTTCCTAGGGAACTTATGACCTACTCCTTTGATAGTCATTGATAATACTCCGTTGTGGCTGAAGATTTTATACTTGTTTTTGTGTTTAATAAGCTGTTTTGTGTATTCTTTAATAATTTTGCATGGAATTTTATTTTTGGGTTGGTATTGAAGACCTAAATTTATGTTGCCTAACGTATTGGACTGCTGTCCATTATCCTTAATCCTTTATATTTCGATTATTCCGGGATCGATTTATTATACTATTCAGAGCGCCCGCACTAGAATAGTATTGCGTTGGCAAGTCAATTAAAGTTAAATTTCGTTTAGGAGCAGCGTGTTGTATAGTTATTTGCTAAACGCCAATATCATATTGTTATATATTATATTATATAATATTATATACATGTAAAAAAAACAAAAAAGCTTATATAAATCAGTTTACGTCACGACACGGCATATGTGTTAAAACCATCAATATGGTTTTCTACGCGTAATCTTTTGTCTTGATTTCATTTGTTTTGTCTTTTTTGTCTCCTAAGACTACCAGGATCAATTTTTACACGTTAATTAGCAAATAATAGCCCTCCCTGTTTCATGAACTTGCCAATTAAAAGACGTATAACAACATATTATATTTCTCTCTAATGGAATCTGTGCTGAAAAATGTACTTGTCCACCAGATAATGTGCGTGTTTTTCGGTTATTGTCAAATGTGTTGCATATTTTCCAAATTTCCAGAATCGGTATTTTAAATGAATTAATTAAAATACTTCTGAAAATTGCGTGGGGAGGGGGGCAAGACATCGAATTTAGCCAAGGGGCAAAAAAAAAATCTACTGGGCAGTAAAAATATGCAGGGGCGTTATGAAAATTTATTAAAATGTTTAAAATTTTGTCAACTCGGATCTAAATTTGCCAACTCGGAAAATTATTGAGGGGCAGGCTGTCTCTCCTTGCCCCGGGTAGGGGTCTTTACAGCACAGTACATTACAGCGACACCGTTACCGCGCATTGACTTTACCGCGAAGAAAATTACCGCGAGGGGTTCAATAACGCGAAAACCATTACCGCGCATAATTATATTAATTTTTTTGTAGAAAAAAAAAGATTAAAAAAAAACTTAAATATTTTGCAGAAAAAATTTCCGTCCGAATTATGCAATCGTAATTTCCGCACTTCCAAAAAATTGTATTTTTAACAGTCTTTTCCTTCCTCTATATGAAATGTTTATATACAGCGAGGTCTTTGCCTCTAGCACTTTTAATTATTTCGATCTACATGACGATTAGTACTAAACTGATTATTAATCAGCGATTTATACAAATCGATCGATATTAATTTAAAAAAAAACACATAAAAAACCCAAACACAGATATATGGGTACATTTAGTAAAAGTTACACTTTATCAATAAAAATACAAACCAAAACTAACCAAACCAAACTGCCATCAATCCCACGGAAAACCCCTTACATAAAATAAAAATAATGTATAAAAAATGGCGCGGTAAACGATTTTCGCCGTAAAAGTCAGTGGTAAATACCGTTAGCGGTAATGGACTGCGCGATAATGGCCTTCGCGGTAAAGGGCATGCGCGGTAATGGCTTGTCGCGGTAATGGACTGCGCGGTAATGATGTGAAGTCCGGCGCCCCTTGCCCCCCGCCCCTCTAGGCCTGTCCCTGCAGGAACGTAGGACAATAGTCAATTTTTTGTGGTAACGCCGGTTAACCAGTATGTTACTCTTTCTCTGTTTAATTGATGAGTTAAAAAGAGAGAGAAATACATATTCCCCTAACTTGGTTAGTATCCGCTACTCCACAAAAAATCGGCAAATGTATTCCAATATTTTATTTACGAAGACTACATTTAAAAATCAATTTTTTCAGCGGGAATCGTTTTGACTTAAAAAAATATATTTTTAGTCAATCTTTACTGAGACATAAAATGGTCCTTTTTTCATGAACGCGCAGAAATATGTATTTATATAAGACCGACAGTGATTTTTACCCTTGAGAAAAATTATATTGATTATATTTTAGTCGAGAATTAAATAAAGAGATTTTAAATAAACAAACAGAGGGGGAGGCACGTCCCCCTATAGGCCTAGGTATCAATTTTAGGTATTAAGAGTTCAAAAATCAATTATATCAATATTAGGGTTTGTTACAAATCGTTAGAGGTTCTTTAGGGGAGATTTTTTAGATAGTAGATAAGTGTTTTTACTTAGATTTAGGTCTATCCGCTACGGTTTTATCTAAATATATTGTTTCTATTTGTTACCTTTTAATTTCTTTTTCATTGTCCCTTTAGTTCACTTTATTACCACTGCATTGTCTCCATCCAGTATCATATTCTGTATGTCGAACAAGACCTAAACATTTGTAAATGTTAGTCACATTTTGTGCTATACTTTTTCTGTACCTACATGAAATTTTCAATTTATTGGTACTGTGGATATACAAATAATTTTTTCTGGTTGTTTTTTTCAAGAAAAAAAATTATCGTGTCTTTAAATCGTCCTCATACGATATGGACTCCATTGGATACTTTCCAGTGTGAATATTACCCACACTTGTTATAAAATGCACTGTAATAAATACTTTTTTATTTGACTTGTTTCTCGAGACCGCAGGTCGAGAGCTTTTTTATGAATTATTAAAAAGTTAAAAACATTTGATTAAAATCAAAATTACTAAAAATACAGCTGCTTGTAGTGGTTTAAATCATTAGGTGGAGGGGTATATTTTAAGATTATTTCCCAAAAAATATGATTTAAACTACCTAAACTACAACCAGCTGTATTTTTGGTAATTTGAGCTATCGGCAGAATAGTCACTTATCTAAATAGCGAGATGCTATTTAATCGCTCCTAAATAACGACATGCTATTTAATCGCTCTTAAATTAACAGGATTGGTCAATTATGACATTTTCTTGAAATTTAATAATACAGTCTGATAATATCACATTATATAAATGGTATTGCCCCTGAAATACATGCCAAGTTCAGCCCTGTTTCGCCTTTCATACATAAAAACATCGTAAATCTCACCAACTTGAACAGATATGACGAAGTGGCTCGGAAAAAAATGTTACAGAATTGAAAAATAGGAAAAACAATTCTCAATTTAGAAAACTACAATTCATTTTCAACGGGGTATTTTTCGATTCGATATCGTGAAAATTTTGCATTCCTGATAAATTTTTTCCCATTAAGGGGGTACAAAAAATCTTTAAAAGATAGTTTAGGTTCTTAGTCAATAAAATAATATACACATTTTAGTGTAGAACTTTTACGCCTCTAAGTAAGTAAGTAAGTAAAAGTTTAAGCAGTTGGGGTTTTCACAATAAGTCAGTTTTACAAGGTCAAAAGTAATGCGTTTAATAATTTTGAAATATATTTTTTAAGGACAGAGAGTGTCTAGGGTACTACCCATACAACAATTTGGAACAGTTAGAACTCAAAACAAACTAATATTTCATATTGATTTAAGAAAACATGAATCAAAGTTTGGTAAAAATATTTAAAGTAAATTCTATGTAAAAAAAGAATGTAACACTTTAACAGCTATTTTTTTGTTATAAAATAAAATAAAATTATAGGTTTATTGATATTAGTAGGTAATAGTGATAAAAACAGTTATTTTCATCATTTGTTATTTTTAATGGCAATTTTTTATTTTTGTGACAGGGTTGGGTGAAAGAAGCCAGTGTGGTTTAAACCGAGTGGTTTAAACCGGTTTAAACGGGCCTGGTCGAAATCAAAATAATTTAAATAAAAATAAATTAAAATATAAAAAAATAATGCTGCCAACAAAATAATACTTTCCCATGTAGGAATAAAAATAAATAAATAAATACCACTGTAAAAGCAATCGCGGGTTACAATTATTTTTTAACCTTAGGTAAAATTTTATCTACGGTGAAAATCTTTTTTTTTCTGAATTAATTTTTAGTCGCCTAAAGATTTACGATTCCCCGTAAGACCAATCAGCATCTGAGGTTTACTGAAGATTCCTAAAAAGTGTTTTCTTACATTGTAAGGGACTAGTACCCCCTTAAAATCTTGAATATTATACATTTTCCAAGTCTCGACGATTTGGCGCCACAGTTCCTATTGGATGAAAACCAACAACTCCCTCCAATGGAAAATGCATCCCCTCTCGCGGGGGATAGAGCCAATAGGGTGGCTTATAGGGCTTTATAGTAGATCTAAGGGTATCAAAAATAGTCATATTGTAGTGTCGGGATGCGTTTGAGTCATTCTATGCCTAGAATCCATCCTGTTCAGTGCTCCCGAGTCCTTTAACCCACCAAGTATTATCCTATTTTTGTATCAATCAAAATTCCTGTATTTGCAATTACAAATACCTTGTGCTATCTCGATTCAGTTATCCCTTGTTTAAATTTTGTTAAGTTTTAAGAAAACATCAAGGAATTATGTAAGTAGTTTTTAATTGTGGTTTGGCATGATCTAGTTTAAAAAGTGTTTGGTTAAGAAATTTAACCAAGAAAGAACTGGGACAACTCTAGATTGTGGATTTTGTTTCCGATTAAATAAATCAGAATGTGCATATTTAAAGTGATTTTTCTCATAAAAGATAAAAGTATCTTTTAAAGAGAGTACTGTTAAAATTTTACTAACTGGCATCTGTAAGCTGAGGCAAGGGGAAAAGAAGAGGTAAAATATTGTGTAGGCGACTTTGCATTCCAACCAGGTGCCAGTTAGTAAAACTTTAACACTAGGTATATTTTATATTTATTTTTATTGTATTTGTGTCTACCTACATCAAGGTATAAAACTAAAAAAAAATCTTTACAATAACTTTCGAACGCTATGTTATAAACAGTGAGCTTAGGAATATTTAAAGAATATTTAAAGTTGTATATTTGAATCGTTTATTTCAAAAACATCATAAATTCACCTACAGAAACTTTGAAAAGAATAGAAACAAAATTAGTTTAAATAATTTAGTTTAGATTTTATAATTGCGTACCCAAACCACCGTATAGTTCGTGTAAAGATGCAAGTCGCTTGCAAAACAACTTTACAGTACGATATTTCAATAACGCTTTGACATAGAGACTTGAAATTTAATACAAAATTTTTCCCACTTCTTAAAAAATCTTTGTTCCAAATTTCAAGTCTCTGGGTCAAAGCGTTTTTGAAATATCGTAGTGTAAAATTGTTTCGCATGCGACTTGCATCGGTACACGAACTATAGCCAATGCTGGTCTTTGTGTTCACAATAAATATAAACTCTAAAATAAATTCTTTAAACTAACATTGTTTATTTTTTCCAAAGTTTTTGTAGATGGGCTTGTGGTTTTTTTGAAATAAACGATTTTTTTAACATTGTAAAATTTATCGCGGTTTTAATGTATCATAGCTATTAGTCTACCTATAGGTGTATAAACTAATTCCCTGATAATACAAATGTTCCAAGAATGTTCTTCTTTCTTTTTTTAGCATTTAAGGAAGTATTATAACATATCTTTTTACCATTTTGCAACGAAATGTATTTACCATGTGGTTGTAAAACAAAATTAAGAAAATTATTTTAGAAATTTATTTTTGTTGACTTTAAAGCCCCACAATAATGAGAAGAGATCTTATAGTATCTATACTATATTTGTGGGAACCAGTGTTTTGTTTTAATCTGCAAAACCACTTAAAAACATAGACATATGATAGACACGTGTATTTCTGGTTTTGACAGGTTTAATATACTTGGGGTGAATTTAACCAGTTTTAATTTTTAAGAGATTTACCTGTCATGATCATCATCAGATATTATTTATTTTTAATAAATATCTATTGCTTAAAGATTGCTTAGAAAACGCCTTAAAAATAAAACTCGGTAAATGAGCTATATAAATTCCCCCAAATAAACCTACTGTTTTATCCACTTGGCAACAGTGTTTGACCTAAACTGACTTCATTTAAACTGGGATTAACTGGCTGTATTTTTATGATATTTGAAAGCTTTTATATACACTACAATTATAAATTTTACTATGTTATGGTATTTATAAAAAAAAAAGTTTGGGAGCTTATTTTCACATAATATGACTTTTTTTTAGTTTTTACGTAAATACTAAACTTCTAAAAATTAAGGTTTGGATGTCAGTCATTTTTTGGCACAATTTACATTTTGTTTGGCCATTTGAACATATATGCATAAATAACTATATTACAGGCATCCTACTATGTCGAAAACAGTTGATTTGATAGTCAGTCTTTAATTTACTAGAAAATTATGCATAAACATAATATAATACGATGTTATACATAATTATACAGCATGTCTAATTCAGACTAGGTATTAACTAAAAACGCAAAATGTACAGTTATGTAGTGGCTTAGGCTTAGCCTTAGCTAAGACTGGTGAGATTTATAATGTGAGAAAACTCGAAGTTGGGAAAATATAATAATTTTTGTCCCAAAAAGTGCTGACTAAAAAAAACCGTGACCTCCAGATTTAAGACTTGGTTCATAAACAAACAAAATCAGGGACCCAATGTATTAGGGGTCTCCGAAAGTTAATTTTTTCACTCTTACCTTTTCCAGTCCGACACTGTAGTGGATAAACAAACCTTATACTTCTAAATATTTAACACCCTGTATAAAATTGTGATAAAACTAAATCAAACACGATATTTTTAATTAATTTTAGCACTTATTTATTTATTAAATTAATATTTTACGAGGGTACGTATGTATTTACAACACAAACAAATAAAAGTTATTACATTTCATTTAGTATAATAATCATAAAATATACAGTGTATATTGTACACATAAGTCATAAAATCTATACCAGGGGGACAAATTTACTTTAACGAAGTCACATAGAAGAGCGCTTGTTAAAGAAAGCGGTAATATATCACTAAAATCATGACAATTTTCTATTATTCTTGAATTTATTTCGATACCGTACATTTTGTGTTGTATATTTTAAGAGTAATGTAAGGGGACGCCCATAATGTCGCGGTTATTTTTAATTTTTGACCCCTCTTGTCGCAAAGTGTCACAACGGCAACGACCTCCCTTCGCCCTGTCATGTCACATTAACTTATAATATAAAAAACAACAGTTTTAAACTTTATTTTTATTACATTTAAAAAATCATCTCATTTTAGTATAAATAATATTTATTAAATATACAAATAATATTTATTAAATATAATAAATAAAAATATACATATATTTACTATAGGTAGTGAAAAATAAGCAGAAGCCTTAAAAAGATATGTTAGTACTTTAATTTGTTTGTAACATCACATGGCTCTAGACACCCCTTCCCCGTCACAAAGTTTCACAACAAACTCTTGGGCCCCCGTCCCCCATAGGCGAGATATTTTATAGCCTTCCCCTAATATCGAAAACTACTGAACTGATTTTGATGGGACTTTTGCTCTTATATGATCCGTAAGTTTAAAAATTATCAATAATACAAATTTAATTATACAAGTATTTAATTTTTTAATAAACGGTATTATTAAATCATTTTATTGAGCCGCAATAAATCTTTCAAATTAAATTCTTAAGAGAATTCACCAGACATTTTATAGTACAATAAAAAATAGAGTATGTACTAATATAAAATTATTAATAGGTATATTATCTTATTTATGTGTATGGTTTCACTATTAAAATGGTCCTAAGCGACATTAAGTTCGCACTTGTAGGGGAGCAACTCGTAAACTGCGTTTTCAATAAAACTCAAATTTGCATTTTTAGAATTTTCCACATGTTAATTTTCTAAATTCTCTTCACCCCTAAAAACAGTAAAATTTAATAATACAAATTATTTACATACAGGGCGGTTTTAATTTTACACCCTTTTTTATAGGAAATAATATTCAAAAACGTGTATCTTCCAGATTTTCTAGAAATAACTTTAAATTTGTTTTTTGTAATTGGGGCAATACCTTAAGGGTATTATGTATACTTTAGAACCAGCAGGTGGGCATACAACTCTTAAAAAGCAAGTTTAATTGAACCGCTAAGGTGGAATTTTATCATATTATTCCATCAGTAATGATATAAAGTAAAATATTTTTCAGTTATAGCCGAGCGGTTGATCATTATAACTTACTCAGTTAGGTTAGCCATCCAATCTTCTATTGTATAGTTAAAGTATACCCGAACGGAGAATATACTTAACCACCAGTTACCATTTTATTCGGAAGTCGTAAGTTCTAGTGAGACGGAGCTTCGGAAACATTAAAACAATGACTTTTTAAATTAGGAATAATATATTAAATAAATTTGATTAAATTCTTCAAGTACATGTACAGATAAATAAGTTAAGAATTGACAGGCTATAAAATATATATATATATATATATATATATATTATATTTATATACTGCACGTTTGTCGGTTAATAACCGAAAATAAATATTTTAGAAAGTTATCTATATGTCGTTAAAATCAAATGGACAGGAAACAGTGAATAGTACCATTTCATCCTTTTTGGGAATCATCTGCACTTTGCTTAACTGGCTAAAGGTTCATAAAATGGTTTAGGTCCGTGTCATTTTTAACGCACGTTACTGTACACCCTAAATTGTGGCGATTTGCATTCTGGGAACAAGTGAACAGATAACAGTGACCACATCAATAGATGGCACCAGAGTCTCATTCTCAGAATAAGTGGATGTTAATAATCGGACACTATTTCTATCATGCTTAGCGATAGGCGTAACTAGGGGGCTTGGGGAGCTTAAGGCCTATTATCACGGGTCTGTAAAAAAAACATTTAAACTTTTAAACGGCCGTGGATAATAGTATATTATTCAATGAGCGTATAATAGATGCTATTAATCAATGAGGGTGAATTTTGGGACACGAGCCGAAAGGCAAGTGACCTATTCACCCGAATGCTTAATAGCTATTATACGCGAGTAGAATTCTATGCGCGTGTGCTAAAAAATCAATTTTATTGCATTTTCGATTTTAGAATGTCATAAAACTTCCACAAGATGTGAAAAGGAGTCGGTCTGTCTGTCCGTCTGTTAGTAAACCTTAGAGGTAACTTTTTATTATTATTATTATATGTGGTTAACATTGGCGTAAGGTAAGGGGGCAAAAACTATTTTTTTTACTGCTAATTATAACAGAAGGATAAAGTCGGATAAAGTCTATGTTGGCATTGAATAAACCAATCATGGATCGCAACTTTGACGGATAATGCTATTAGATTTAACCTGTTGAACAGGATATTAAAATTTTGGGCCGGGTTCTTCAAGGAAAAAAATATCTGACAAATTAAGTGTGGGTGACTTTAAAATTCTAATTTTAATTGGTATTAAAAACAAAATCTTTATATACAAACTATCTAGCAGGTTTAACCATGGATTGTAAGACCGGCGCTAAGATGTGTAAATTTTAAAATAGGTATACAAAGTTCCCACTGATATGACCAGTTTTTTGGGTGTTTTTGAAACACCTTTTTTTTTCACTAAATGAGGGGGAGTGATTCTGTTTACTGATTAAATTGTTTTTGTATGTTAATCCCGTTGCGCCCCCTGTTGGTGCAGAGTGGCAGCCGTACTAATGTTAGCACTTTACGAAACAATATATTGGCCACCCCTTAGGCAGCAACCCCAAAAACCGCCACTAAACGTGAAAGTCAATCGATACGCGTGAACACGTGCTTGATAGCGGCGTTGCCACTTCTTAGGATGGGCCAAGATAACACTTAAGGGGCTGTCCATATATTACGTAACGCGCCTAAGGGTCAGAGAAATTGTTACAGTTTGTGACAGGGGGGAGGGGGGTCTAGGTAAACGTTACGTAACGGAATTTAATAAATTTAATGTTTATTTCCTAAGCTTGGCAGATGTATTTTTATTTCAACATAAATTACTATTTAGTGGCCCATAATTCCCTTTTTCACACAAAAATTGACGAAACTATGCATATTTAATTAATATTTTAATCAGTAAAAATCTTACGGCCCTGTTCTTGCGTGATCTTGCCGATGAATCAGCGGCGATGATACATTTTCGCGCGGAATGTGTACTCACAGAACACCAATGTGTGTACTATTTTAAGTACCTGTGCATAAACAATATACGTGTTATATGTGACACTCAGTTTAAAAAGAGGTACCTAGTATTTTTTCCCTGAGTGATATTAATTATGAATATTTTTTTAAAGTTTGAGTGATTTTTTCGTGTAAATTTTTTTTAAGGTTGTTATACTATATTTTAGGTTCATGTTTGTTTTGTCGATAAAAACGAATCAATGGTGAGAATACAGTTAAATTTATTACGAAACAAAAAATTTATATTGTTACGCGTTACACAGGGGGGGGGTCATTTTTTTTTGAAAATTTGCGTTACGTAATATATGGACTTTTGAGACTCCTTTCGAATAAAAAAAAATATACAAAGTTTTTCTTGTCCATGATGGAAATAAAAATAACGTTTCTATGTGTGGGTGAGTTAGACCGGGTTCCGATTGGTTAAAATGCATTTTTTGCATTTGATTTTAAAATTCTCGGTTATCGATATGGGGTTTTCACCATTGTTTAATTAAAAAGTGGCTAAGCTTAGTCACTTAGCTTAGGTCACCCTATTTCGATTTTATTTTTTTAAATATAATATATTTTACTTTAAATATTAGGAAATTCTACGTAATATCAATCATAAAAAACTAAGTCCTTAAAACAAAAATAAAGACGACGTTAGCCAGTAGCTAATAGCCACTGAAGCAACTCTTTAACTGTACAAACCCTATCTTAATATCTTTCATAATAACTGATAATTTTCGGATAAAAGTTTGGTCTGCAAGAGCGAAAAATGTGACTCATAATAACATTTTTTTTTATTCGAAAAGACCCTTAATTGAAATAAATTTTTCTCGTAGACTTTAGTACAATAAAGAGCTTATTTTTTATATTTTATATATTTTAATCAAATATTTTTGTATGGGAAACGACTTTTTTAATGTATACCGGTGCCAGCTATGGCTAACGTCGGAATCGAACTGTTGACCTCTGTTTTCACATGAGCCCTTAAACCATCGTTTGTTACTCTATCTGACCATTTTACCGTTTTTCACATTTTTAGGGCCTTTAACTATTATTTAAGTAATGTAGAGTTGACTAAAAATGTATTATTTTATCTATTATATCTACTGTACTACAAGCAAAGAATTTGTTAAAAAAATGGAAGTGGATAACTTTCAAATTTGGGTTATTGTTTAAAAGTTTTATGAGCAGAATAAGTGAATTAAAAGCTAATGCTTCTTGTACTATTCTTTACTATAACCCTTACACATTTAGAATTAAAGGTAGAAAAAAAAAGGTCAAGGGACTGATAATAATATTGATGACACCTATATATACCAATTATCCGATATCCGGTTTCTAGTGTTAAAATGTCCCTTTCAACAAAAGAATAATAAACACATACATCCCTCTTAATAATGGTGCTTACGTGTTTCTGAAGCTACACTGCAGGGGTTCTTTCCTATACGTATTATTTTAAATAATCTGACAAAAGGGACCTTTTAAAACCCCTCAAAACACACCAAAATACCGTAAAAATCCCCGCAAGGACAAAACAACTTGTAGCTTCTGAATTTTATTAAAAATACATGATGTTCCAATTTTCCCTTAGGGAGCTTCACCTACATTTGCACACTGACTCTCTTTGCAGTAAATGAAACTAATTTTGCTCCACCCCGTAGTTGACAGAATCGAGGGTTATATTTGAGATAGGTTATTTTTTTAACAATACTCTTTTTCCTACGATCTTTAGCAAATTACTTCGAATATATTGAACCGTTAGTTTGTAAAAAGAAAAAAATTATCACTCTAAATCGATTAATATTTTAAGTCGCAGTGATTTAAACCAAATATTTTTTGCCAAGCAGTCATAAATAAGGCAAGTTTCATACTATGCAAGAATAAATCAGCCAATAAAATCGTTCGAATTTAAATTAAGAAGATTCTATGAAGTGATATCTGATCTAATCGGCGCGCCGCACAGTGGAATTTTTGAGACTAACGTTGGCCATTTGGAAAAAAACGTTTTTTTGAATTTTGGTATAAACTATACACCATTGCATTGCTAAAAGGTTTTATATACATTTTTGCATAAATAATTTTTGTTTGTTAGTGACAGAGCCTTAAACTTGAACTTTTTTAATTTTAGCGTTTTCACAAAAAGAGAAGCCCAATTTTTAAAGTGGTGTATACCCATAGGAGTAACTAGGGGGGGACTTGGGGGCTTATCCCCTCAAATAACAGTCGAATTATCCAAAGATATTTACTAATTAAATAAAAAAAAAACGCTTTAAATATTTTTTTCTTTATACCTATGTTGTAAAAAAATATTTTATTTATTTTATAACGTAATTAAATAAATTTAAAGAAAACTCAATTGGAAATACTTAATAATATAAAGTTTTTGTCTAAAAAATAGGCTACTCTTGGATTTGTTATGTAATAAGGAACGCTACTGTAATTATTTATTTATAATTATTTAAGTAATCTCTTCATTAAATATCTGGGAAAATTCTGTGAAATTATCATAAAAAATATTAACTATTAAAAAGTTATAAGGCCGTGACCACTTTTTGGTCCGAAAATACCACTGTGCGCCGGTGACCGCCAACTTTAGACAGTCTAATTAGTCCAACTTAATCGCGTCACCGGTGATGATATCACATCACATCCACATGAAATGTGAATCGCCCTTCTAATTTTTATTGCAAATCATGAAACTTTCCCAATGTATGAGCAGTCAAAGGTACTGGAAATAAAAATCAGAGATTCCACTGGTATATAATTTTATTATATTAAATACCTATTTATCTTATACTGTGCATTTCAGATTATACAAAACAGGGAAAACGAAGATCAGATCAAGGCTGACGTGGGGAGACGGACCGCCCGACGCTCTGTATTTTATTAAAAAAAAAACATATGTCAGCCTTTAACTTTTTTTCATACGTTTTGTTTACTTTCAAACGGGCGGTATAGCTTGATGCGCACAACACAAATAAAACAAATTAAAGCCGGTCCAGTAAATATTTATTGCTACAATTGCCTTGTGGTTGTGGCTAAATCCTTTGTGATATATGATTGGATAGGGTCGAACGTTAACTGGCTAAATTCAGTCAACGTGGACTCTATAAAAATACTTTAATTTAAATGAGTCTAAAATTATGCAACCTCCCTATTGGGCGAACAGTTTGACACGCGCCAGATAAAAATAACTCTGGCAGCGACTATATAATAGTAAGGATTAATATTTCATTGTCATTTCAAAAAAAAATACCAATTCAATCGGGTGTATTTAACATTTTTACGGCTTGAGTTCATCCAATTTGGCCGAGTTTTTGGTATGTTATTGTACTCGACTTTTTGATCAAAAGTGTCCAAGGGCACAACTCCCAAAAATCAATAGTTTAGGTGCTAGAGAACTTTGTAAATCTCGAACTAGCTCGCTCAATGTCCTTTTTTGCAGTTTTTTGAAAAAAATTGGGGATCAGCGGGCATTTTCACATTTGTTTTTAACGCACAGAAAAATATAGTTTAGAGTAATTGACGTTTGTTTTTTTTTTGTCTGTTTACTAATCAGTAAACTTCAAAATATAGAAAGAAGTGCGGGCCTTTTCGGGTTGAATCCATTTTCAGAACACCTCGGCGCACCGTGGCTCTCTGTACCCCTCGATTCCTGTAAAGTCCTGAATGTGAAATTGTCGACGCCGGTCGTCCGAGCGTCGCGACGCTGAAGAGTTGGCTCGGCGTCGTTGCCCTGGCAACTCAGCCTCCCTACTTTTCTTAGTGACGAACAGCCACACTAAATCAGAGCTTTCTTTGTACGGATTTTCATAGTAAATGAATCCGGGTTTATATAGCATGAAATTTCAAATAAGAAAGCCTTTATGGATTGTTCAATAATTATGTCACCTATACAGAGAGTGTCAAAAGTCTGGCACCCCCTCCCTTTTGCTTTTGAATGGCTTAAGATATCAACTTGAAATTTAAAACACTTAAATAACATAACTTAAGTAATTTTTTGGTGTATATTTGATATGCTTAGGGGGCAAAATGGAGAAAGGGGCAAGGGGGACTTTTTTTAATCGAAAGGGGGCCGTGTGATACATCATTTTAAATTCTCTATTCGACCATATAATTTTTATTTTTTAAAAGCCTTTTTTAAGGTTTCCATTTTTCAATTGTTTTGCTAAAAAATGCGATTCTTTAAGATTTTTTTTGTAAAATTTTATTTATATCGTTTAAAATTTTGACGGAAATTACCATTTTTAACCCTATTTTAAACTCCGAATAAATTTAAAAAAATATGTGGGCAAGTAGAGAATTTTTGAAAGCTTTAAAATGATGATCACATGACCGTTCTATTAAAAAAATCCCCCTTGTCTTTGTGCCCTCTAAGCATACCAATTATATACATTCCAAAAAAACATTTGGGTTATCTAACTTATTCATTCCAAAGTTGATTTCTTAAGCCGTTCAAAAGTTTAAGGGGGGGGAGACTTTTGACACGCTGTGTATAGTCAGTGGCGGACCAAGGCGATTTAAGGGTCCCGGATTTATGCTGCAGTGACCACATTTTTGAAAAATCAGGAAAAAGTTATATATTTTTTAAAAAATCAGGGTTTTTTTCAAAAAATCTGGAATTTTTGTGAGTAGATCTGCAGGAGTAACACAATTTTAAAATCAAAATTTTTAAAAATATAGGCGAAAAAATATGACCGCCGGTGTACCTTTTTTGAAAAATTTTAGAGGACGCGATTAATAAAAATGCAAAAAAAGTACCGAAAAAAATTTTAATATCAGGGAAATATCGGGAAAATATCAGGGAAATTAAACAGAAAAAAGGTACGGCCACCCTGTGTAGGAGCCTTTGGACGACTCAAGACTTAAATGGGAAAACCATAATGGTTTTTATAAATCTCTTTTGAAGTAGCTGACTCCGTTCAGCTGTCACATTTCAAACCAGCTGAACAGTTCCAAGCACTTTGTCAAAACATCGGCACTAGGCACTAATTTGAAACGTTATGAAATACAGGCAACCAATAATACACCTGCATAATTTATTAAAGTTTGAAAGTCTGTATCTCCAAAACGTTATATTCTAGCAAAAAACTTTATATACCATTTTCATTTAAAATATAATTTTTTGAAATCGGGTTATAAATGAGATATGCTAAAAAACGTTTTACTGCTTGAAACGCCAATATCTCGAAAACAATGCATTTTAGGAAAATATAGTTTGTAACATTTTGTAAGCAATTTAAAATGATCTTTCATATAAGTGCTAAATTACTAAAATACAATAATAATTGCCTTAATTATAACCAAAAAAAAACGCTAAAATAGGAGTTTTACCTCATTTTTACCCCCTTACTCCCAATCGTCTACCCCCAAAATCTAATCAGCTATTCGAAATACGATAAGAAGCAATATGCAAAAAAAAAAACCGTTTGTCGATATCTTATTTCGAAATGGAGTTATCCAGTTTACAGACAGATAGACGGACGAATTTTTCTCTTCGTTTATATAGGTTTAAACTATTCTACTTTCCACTACAGTCGTATTGAGTTGGACGGTATGAAAATATGGCTCTAGAAGGCCATTACGCAGTTGTGCTGCATACTGGAAAAGCTGAAAACTCACCCCCTATAGGATGGCTGCATGATTCAATTATTTGACATGTTTCAGTTCAAACTGAGATATCGACTCTGGCTGTTTCTTATTAGCTTCTTTTCAAAACTAAAGAGGTGTGAGTGAGTGTGTATTAAAAGGCGAAAATTGATTTTCCCAGTGTAATGCAGATGTGCGGTGAAAGTTGGCAGGCAGGCCCTGTTCCGGAGATCTTTTGTTCTCCGGGGAATAACCTCAAATTTAGTTAGAACTACTCCAAGTGAATCTTAAACGGTCTGTAATTGATTTTATTCGACTACCGAAGTGTTTTTTCATTGAAGACGTATTTTTTAAGGAAAATTTTCCAGTATTAAATTACTTTAGTGGAAAAATCAATATGTACAGAATAAGAGGGTAAGAAACATATTGTATCTACATTTTTTTCAGTTTATATTTAATTAATTTAATGGTACAATTAGAGGGATTTTAACGTGCAGCTAGACAAAAAATGTGCAGTGGTAAATTTAAATGTGCAGCGGAACATTTTGATTTGTGCATTATAAAATAAAATCATTTATTAAAAATATTACAAATAGTAAAAAAAAAATATTTTTTTTTGCCTGATATGCACTTTCGTGTTTTTGGCCTTTTTTTCAACGATTTAAAAAATTTTGGACCTTAAAAAACGCAAGAATGTTTTTGTGTTGGGCATTATTGTAGGTGCCTTCTGTTAAATGCATATTTGAACAAAAATCAACAAGAATTTCTGATTTTGAATTTTAAAGTGTTTGGCCTTGAACAGCGCAAAATCGTTGCCTGCGGTACATTTTCATTTATTTCTACTAAATCCCGATTTAAAAAAAAAACACAATCGTAGATATCTGTTCTTTGAATGGTCAAATTTTTGTATTTGAACTAGAAAAACTCAAAAATTATGCCTGTGGTACATTTCATTTGTATGATTTGACATTTTGCAAAAAGGAAAAATAAAAATTTATTTTGGACTAAATAATTTACAATTTTATGTTGAATTGTGCAGTGGGAAAAAAGCTTTAAATGGAAATAATTTATTGCTTATTAAATATTATCACCATACGTCGGGGATAAGCGAGCTGTTTTTCGTTCATGACCGGAGCATCAATTAAACATTGATTAGAAGTACCGCTGTGCACTGCAAGACGGTTGTCCCCGTCTAGGACAGAGCAACGCCAGTGTATCTATAAAAAAAGCTAAAAAACATGACAAAAGATGACTAACAGCTCTCAATCGCCCGGGCTCTGATTATCACCTTTTGCTTGTATGACCCGTTGCCATTTTTATACTGGGGTACAAAATTATCCACTATTTTTTTTTTTTTTAATTTGCCAGGAAGGATTGGGTTAATCCCGGATAAGGATTAGCGTCAATGTTCCCTAATGTATTAATGGGTATATAATTTAAAATCGATATAGATATCCTGATATAGCTGCATACCAAATAAAAACCTTAAAGTAAACACGTTTTAAAGTAAAATTACCAAGGTAATAATTTATATAATTTTAAACCAATTATCTGTTTTAATTTTTGCACTTTAGGAAAGGATGATTTTAATCTCGAGAGATTATAATTTAAGATCAACAGGGTGTATTTGAAATAGCGTAGGAAAATTTAACAGGTGATTCTACATGATAAAATATGACAAAAAGTTCCTATAAACCTATGTCTAAAAATGCGTCATAAGGGAGCTACGCCCCTTTGAAAGTGGCTAAAAAGATCGGTTTTTATTTAATAACTCAGGAACCCTTTGAGATATATTAACGAGGTTTTGCACGTGAATTAATCCTAATAAGGCCCATCTTTGTATGTCATTTTCACGTACTTATTTAAACCAGGGGTGTGCGAAACGGGGGGCCTTATCAGTTTTTTGTCCCATACTTTTTTCTGTGTAACTTTTTTGCAATTTTATTTTTGAAATATGATTCCTCAGGTCAAAATACATAAAAAAGGTACTCTTGTTGTAATACTGTAGGATTAACCGTTTTCGAGAAAAGTTCATTTGAAGGTGAAATTTCACGGTTCGAGGACGAAAAATTAAATACTAAAATGTCGAAACCAAAATTTTAATGATGCAATGTTATTCTACATCAAAAACTAAGAAAAAAAGTTTCCATACGTGTAGGTCGAAAAAACGCTTTTAAAGCTACCATAGCCCTTTAAAAATGGTGCATATTTAGGAGACCATAGCTCCATTAGGATTGATTTTTGGAAGTACCTGTATATGAGGTTTTTTTCTTAGTTTTTAATGTACATTTGCCCTGCATCATTAAAATTTTGGTTTTCAACATTTTAGTATTTAATTTTTCGTCCGTCCTCGAACCGTGGAATTTCACCTTTAAATGAATTTTTCTCGAAAACGGTTAATCCTACAGTATTACAACAAGAGTACCTTTTTTATGTATTTTGACCTCCTGAGGAATCATATTTCAAAAATAAAATTGCAAAAAGTTACACAGAAAAAAGTTTGGGACAAAAAACTGATAAGCCCCCCCCCCCCCGTTTCGCACACCCCTGGTGGAAATAAGTACATGAAAATAACACATAAAAACGGGCCTTGGTAGGATTAGTTGACGTACAAAACCTCGTTGATATATCTCAAAGGGTTCCTGAGTTATTAAATAAAAACCGATTTTTTTTAGCCACTGTTAAAGGGGCGTAGCTCCCTTATGACGCATTTTTAGACATATATTTATAGGAACTTTTTGTCATATTTTATCAAGTAGTTAAAATTTCCTACGCTATTTCAAATACACCGTTTATGTCCTTATTATTGAGGACTTCTTAACTTTATTTAATCGCGTAAAATCACAAAGAGTCACTCTTTTTTTGTGCCTTTTTTAACAAAAACAATCCCATATCCCCAGTTGTACTGCTTGAAATATACATTTTAAATATTTTATTTTATTTTTATTTTCTGGAAAAAAAAACCACAGAATAGATTCTATAGAAAAACCACTTATGAAAAATTAGACTATTTAGATAAACATGTTATTTTTCCTACGACATAGTAGTTAGTGCCTATTTCCCATCCGTTGCCTATGACAACAGTTGGTAAGTGACAATCAGTTGATTTTACATATCTGCTGTCAGAAAATTGGTAAGCGTCAAACACATAACCTCAAATTGACAAACTAATTGTAACATAATTTTTGATTTTTTTGGATGTTTAGGTGTTGGGTCGTAGGAAAAATAGTGTACGCACCTCAACGCACACCATTTCAGTGCACATCGAATGCTTTTTTTCCTCGGCTGCGCCCTGTAAAAAAAGCACTCCGTGCACTAAAAACTAGGTTCGCGTACTCGGTGCGTAATATACTATTAAAACAACACAACTCCACTTAGGATCTACCTTTTCGTTTTCCTGATTTGGTATTGTTAAAATATTTTGAAAATTTAAAATTATTAAAAATAACTTGAGTGATCACTTATCGATAATAAATGTTGGTATCTAATTAAATCTTCTATAAAAAATTAATGATGTTTCTTGACTTAAGAAACGATTGTATTTAGTTTCAGCGACCCCAAATAACCCTTAATATTAAAAAATCGGGGGGCGAATTACTATAAAAAGTCCCTGTACAAATTTTTCGAAGTTTTCAATAATATTTCATAAATCGCAACAAAAACTGGAAATCTCGCTAAGATTTTTCAGAACTCTTATTAAAAAGCTCAAAAATCTTGGTGTTGAACATCTCAGAAATCCTACACAATACGGACAAAAGTCCGTATACAAATCTCAAAAACCTGGATAATTTTCTACAAGATGTCAGAGTAGTAGTGGTAAACCTCTCGGAAAATATTTAAATTTTGTAAATTTTTAAAGTTTATAAACGTCTGTTGAAATTGACCAAAAAGTTTATAAACGACTGTTGAAATTGGCAAAGTTTTCATGAATTTTTCTCCTATTGTTTCAGGATAAACTCAAAAAATAAACAACAAAAATGTCTCTATCACTTCGAATCAACATTATCGACAACAACGTTACAAAAACGATCGTTTTTGACCCAACGACCAGTGTTCACGATGCTTGCAAAATCATCCGTGAAAAGCACAACGAAGTCACCGGCCAATCGAAAGACTATGGCCTTTTCCTTACCGACGACAACAAAACTGGAGTTTGGCTAGAGCCAGGCAGGCATTTGGAGTACTACCTCCTCAGAAACGGTGACGTATTGGAGTACAGGAAAAAATTACGTACTTTAAGAGTGAAAATGTTGGATGGGTCTGTGAAAACTATGTTGGTGGATGACTCTCAGATAATAGCCAATATGATGGTGGTTATTTGTACGAAACTAGGTATAACGAATCATGACGAATACTCTCTCGTGATAGAAGATTTAGAAAACCAAGAAAACATAAACGACAACAAAAACTACGGAACTTTAACGCTTAAACGAAACAAAGAAAGAAACGAAAGAGAACGCGATACGAAGATGGAGACTTTAAGACGAAAAATTAAGACAGAAGACGAGGTCAATTGGCTGGACCCATCGAAAACTTTAAGAGAGCAGGGCATAGACGAAAACGAAACAGTACTCTTGAAAAGAAAGTATTTCTTTTCGGACCAAAATATTGATTCTAGAGACCCGGTGCAGCTGAATTTGTTGTATGTTCAAGCTAGGGACACGATCTTAAATGGAACGCATCCTATTACTCAAGATAAAGCCTGCGAATTTGCGGGGATACAGTGCCAGATACAATTTGGGGATTATCAGGAGTCTAAGCATAAGACTGGATTTTTGGAGTAAGTAAATAAAATCAGTCTACAGGACGATTCCTAAATAACTACATTCCTTGTCTAAAACCGGCTTGTAATGGAGGGACTCGAAAAATTCTGTTTTATGTAATAACAGGAACTCTTTGAGCTATAGCATCGTGGTTTTGCATGTGTTCTTATCTAAATATTTCTTTAAAAGCTATTTGAGAAGTATTACGTAACGCGAATTGTACCAAAATTCATACACTTCATATCCCGGTTCCCGCGTTATTAAAGGTTGTTGAGATTTTGTATTTTTTTTGGTTGGTACCATTTAGTATTTAACATTAATAGCTCATAATTTTTTTTAGATATCTGTACCATGTCCATTTTTAGATTCAATGCTGTAAAAATCGAAAATTCTCTCCTAAAAAATTACGTTTTTGTGACATGGTGTCGTTTACCTCCGCGATACAGATATATTCTTAAGATAAAATTTAAAATACACCAAAACGCCTCGTTTTTGTTAAATTATAACAAAACTTTTATACCTTATCAATATTTTTACAGTTTAAAAGAATTCTTGCCCCAGTCCTATATGAAAATCAAGGGAATCGAAAAGAAAGTTTTCGCAGAGCATAGAAAAAACATGGGTCTTAACGAATTGGACGCAAAAGTAAAATACACGAAAAACGCTAGATCTCTAACGACGTACGGAGTCACATTTTTCCTAGTCAAAGAAAAGATGAAGGGCAAAAATAAACTAGTCCCCCGACTTTTGGGAGTAACGAAAGATTCAGTTTTGAGATTGGACGAAAGAACAAAAGAAATTTTACAAACTTGGCCATTGACAACTGTGAGAAGATGGGGTGCCAGTCCAAACACATTCACGTTGGATTTTGGTGATTATTCCGATCAATATTACTCGGTTCAAACGACTGAAGCTGAACAAATTCAACAGATCATAGCTGGTTATATCGACATCATTTTAAAGAAGGTATTATTAATTTTTAAGAAAACATATTACTATTTGGACTTTTTTACTTACATGATTAGATGTTAATTTATTCTAGTGTACAAAATAAGATTTTGCACGCTATTATAAAGAAGCGCAAAGTCTACTTTATCGCACTAATGCGTTAGTTCTATAAGTCTACGAATATGAATGTGTGTTTGCTATTAAATATAAGTAAAAACAACATAATATATTATATTATGATGAAAATAACCTCCATTTATTTATCTTTATGTTATATTACTACAGCAGTTAAAAGTGTATTTTTAACCCTTTGAGACCCAGTGGGACATATATGTCGCATCCTGTTTTAAGTGATCGCTTGTGCACTGCATATCCCATTTTACGTGGTAAAATTATTTAAGGGTTTTTTTAGTTACTTGGAGCGTATTTCAACCAAATTTTATTAACAGTGGCAAAGCTACTTTCGTATTTTTTGTCCTAATAAAAATTTCATTTCATAATAACAATTATGTTGTAACGATATAAATCGTCACTTTGTAATATAGCAAGGGTTAATTAAACTATTCGTTTACTTACGTTATAATTTATGTTTATTTTGTATATAAATAGTTACGTACGTACAGAACTATTTTGTATCTGGGACTATTTTGTAGCAGGAACTGAATTCTAACCATATAAGTCTCTATTCCATAGTTCTACCTGAAAATAACATAAAGAAAACATAATTAGAATATGATTTTTAATAATAAAGAATCATATGACTTATTTCTCTATAATACATTTGTCTATGGACTTACCTGGTTTTTATATGTTTCAGAGTCTATTGAGGGTTGGATTTCACTGGCTTTCATCTGTAGCTTGTCTCTCCTGGAAAGTTTCGTATGCTTATTCCTTCGGGATAATCTAGAATTTGTTGAAAATAGTTTGCTGGAACTGCTCACTTAGATTCAGTATTTTGTTTATACTTAGTTCACAGGGCACTTAGTATTCTGTTCGTATTTTTATTAGTTTTGCTGATAAACAATAAGTATTGTTTATATTTGTTTCTTAGAGTAATATTTTGAGGTTAGATATCACTAATACGGATTTATTAGGAAATATTCTTTTTAGTTATTATTTTTGGTGTAGTTTCCGTTACCTTTATTAGGAATCCTATACGGTAAAACTGTAGTTGATAATGACTTGCATAGATGTCGCTAATAGTTCAGAAATAGGATTTTATTTACCTGAAGGGTTCATACTAGTGAATAAGGTCGATTTTCGTTCTTCTTGAAGCAACTCTGTTACAATGGTGGTGTCATATTGACGAGTGTTTATTTTCTGTAATCATCGAAGTAATCCTTCATGTATTTTTATTTAAAGTTAGTGAAAATGAATATTTAAACAATGCGGAAGATATTGTAACTGTTATTTTCTACAATTACGCATTTATAACGTTTCGATGGACATCGAAGACTTAGTATGACATGTAAGTTACGTTTTTCTGTTTCTTAGAATATTTCTGAGATATAATTATTGTTTTAGCACCATTAATTAATTAATTAATTACCATTAACCACCATTAATTAATTACCATTTCTATACCATTAATATGGAATTATATTAATTTAAGTTGAAGTTTATTTTGGTATATTTGATATACAAGTTCTCCGCATGGAGTGATGTTCTGTTGGAACATGGTTCTGTAATTTTCGGCATAGATAAATTCTATATGACCGTCTAGCAGACAATTTTACATTGGACATAATTTTCAAAAGTATATTTTATCCCGGACAACATTTTCAATAATACATTTTATCCTGGAAGATGATTTTTCCAAAGTAGATGGGACAGCCTATATTTTTTTCTTTCATTTGAGAAATGAATTCATCAGCATAGGGGAGACTTGCACAGATGGAGACGATGGAATTCATACCTCATGGATTTTGCAGAAACCAGCTAAGTACTCATTCTGAAAACTTTTGAAAGCAATATTTCATATTTTTAAATTCTTTTATTTCAATATTCTTATAACTGTAAACTTTATCAGATCTGATATAGTATTGTTTAATACTATATGCCCTTCTGGCTTTTGTTCATTTTTAGGTACTTATTTTTTTAAAACATTTAATCTCATTTATTAATTATTAAATATCATATTTTTGATTAAATGATTTCTAATTTAAGCATGACTTTTATACACTGCAAGAAATGATTGCTGTTTACATACATTTCTTGGTGCTTGCTGAACTTCATGTTTTCTTTATACATTTAAGTCGAATGATTTCTGAATTTAGTAATTTTTATTAAGATTTCTTTAATTATATCTTAATATAATTACACATATTTTTTTAGATATATTAATACATTACTTGATGTGCTTTCATTAAGTTTATTTATAATAAATTTCTCAAATGAATTATCTTATTTTATTTAAGGGTTATATTTTCTCAAACTGAAAAGCTTAAGTATTTACACTAGGTTGTTACTTACCTAAAGGAGTAAAAGCTAAAGTAACTGGCGCCCCTAACAACATTAATCAATTCTTTCTATTTTTCCCTTGCCCATACCCATTGCTCCGCTGTCAAAACTAGCCGTTGGCAGTGAACGTATTAATTACGGTACAATGTTATACTATACTCAGTGGAACATATACATATAATCCGACTAAGATGCCTACTGGGTCATATATGTTTTTATTTTCTATGTAAAATATTTGTTTTATAGAACAAAAAAAAACACTTTGTAATTGCCAATGACCAGTTAGAACTCAAAAAAGTTGATACAAGAAAAAATTAAAATTGGGTCTCAAAGGCTAAAGTCAAAAATTATTAAATTAGTAGGAGTATTTTCTGTAATTGAAATGTTGCATTTTTGTATTTAGAAACAGGCAAAGGATCATTTGGGTATAGAAGGTGACGAGGGGTCTACAATGTTTGAAGAAACCGTCAATCCTCACAAGTAAGTTAGACCTTTTCTTTAATACATAAAAAAGTATTAAATAAAATAAATAATATTAATACATTAGGGGTCGTCCATATAATACGGCACGCAAATTGACCAAAATTTATACACTTCATACCCCGTTTCTCGCGTTATTAAAGGCTGTAGAGATTTTATATTTTGGCTACCCCCTTAACACCCCCCTGTTGATATTTTACTGCCCCCCTAACACCCCCCCTGTTGGGGGAGGGGGGGTAGCCAAAATATGAAATCTCTACATCCTTTAATAACGCTAGAAACGGGGTATGAAGTGTATGAACTTTGGTCAATTTTATGGAAGACCCCTTATACTAATAACACAGGTCCACAAAAAAAATATTTCGTGTTCAGCATCCCAAAATACATAAGAATAGATGGGTCTCAACCCCAGCAACTTAATTTTTTGTGGGCCTGTGTAATTATAAATTTATAATATTAAAAATTTAATATTAAATATTTTTTGGTTATTTTTAGGGCGACGATTTTACAACATGAGTCCGGTAAACCTGGATGGAAAATTAACACTGAAAGCGTTGCAAAACCGGCCATTATGCGCGCTGGAAATGACGGTAAGATTTTAATTATATTACACAATACATACACATACTACCCACACATGTTTTATTTTATTTAATACGAAAAACACATTTTTCGTTATTTTTTATCCATTTTCTGTTTTCATTTTGTTTTGTCAGGCGAGAAAACATTTACAATGGGTGTAATGGGGGGAGCACAACAAACTACAGTTAGTGGTTCAGTTAATTTAGGCCATGCCCCACCCACGGTAAGACTTTTTTTTTAATAATTAGTATTTTGCTTTATTAATAAAAACTGACATGGCAATTTCTAACAAATTCGTACAATAATAATATAAAGTTCCTTACAAAAGTCACTCTCACAACCTGCGAGACGCAAGATTTTTTTGTGGAAATTTTAAAATTACTATTAAAGTTCTATAGTTCTATAACTTTTTTCGCTTTATTATATTATTCACAGCGCCTGTGCTAGAATAATATACGGTAGTTTCGAATTTTCAAAAAAAATTCAAAAATTGTCGTAGACAGAAAATTCTTGGATATAAGTTTGTTTCATGGAAAAAATAAGAAATTTTTTTTTAAGTCTGTCCGGTGTCACGATTTTTGTAGACACGATAACTCAAGAACTAATAATCCGATCGACTTAAAATTCTCAGGAAAAATCAAGTTCTATGAGCGTAAGATCCCTATTGTTAAAAGTAATGCCTCTAAAAACAAAAAAGTTAAGTTAAAATCGAAAAAATCTGAAAGAAATGTTCGATTACCGTAACTTTTTCAGGAAAAACTACTTTTATTATAAGGATCAACTCAACTAATTTTGAAAGTAACCCACCCAAAAACGAAAAAAGTTATGGGAAGTTTTTAAAAAATCGAAAAAGCTGAAAGAAATTTCAGATTAACGTAACTTTTTCAGAAAATAATTACTTTTATTATAGGGATCAATTCAACCAATTTCGAAAGTAATTCCCCTAAAAACATAAAAGTTATGGGGATTAAACTTTTTAAAAAAATTTAAAAAAAATATTTTCAATTTTTTTTTAAGTTTTTTTTAATTTTTCTTTTAATTTTATGTTTTTCGCAAAAAGAAAATTAAAAAAAAAAAGAGAATTGAAAAATTTTGAATTTTTTTTTAACTTTTTTTTATTGTTCGTTTTTCGCAAAAACAAAATTAAAAAAAATGAATTTTTTTTTTATAATTTTGTTTTTCGTTTTTCAAAAAAAAAGATTTAAAAAAATGTAATTTTTTTATTTTTTTTATTATCATTTTTTTAAGAATTTGGGAAAATAAAATATACCATTTACTGTGAATATAATAATTCATATACCTAACAATTTTAATAAATCATAATTCTTTAAAAAAATCCGAACGAATTAGATTGAAAAAGCGTTAAAAAGCTATAGCTAACTGGAAATTATTTATACTTTCCATATAAAAATCCTTGTTTAAAAAAAAAACAAACAGCAGGATGTACTACAATAAAATTTGGATGAAAATGGCATATCTGTTTTGTATATTTTATCTTTAATTTTAAATATAAAATATTGTATACCATTTTCCTAATTTGTCAATATCGCTTGCTTATGGGTGACTTAAGTAAAACGCGCTACATATATTAACACAAAACTAACATAATGTGATGGGATTCTAACATAATATACATAAACATAAACCAGAAGTTGCAAAATTGTTTCATTAAATAAAGTTTTTTTTCCATGACTTTACTTGGAAATGCGATAGGCAGTGTAGGTACCAGAACTAAAAACAAAATGTAAATATTAAAAATACATATTATTAGATATTTTAAGCTTTATTCCATTGACTTATTTTTATCTTTTTGTACACTGCCTTTAAAATTAAACCATAAACAATAATTTCGTGCTTATTTGTATATAATTTTTACACACATAAAACCATGCTTTTTTTATTTAAACATTCATTTCACGGCACCATAAGAAATTCACAATATTATTTAAGACCTTCGCATCATAAAAAATTACGCTACACATCGTCCAAAAATGTTACTAATCTTCTCTAAAATTTATGTCACTGTAATATCAATTTTTTTCTATAATATAGAAAAAAATAGATATTACATATTAATATATTATGCAAAATATTTGTTGGGTTATAATTTATAACTCTTATTTTGATAATTTTAATTTTTTTTTCTCTTTTGCTTCAATTTTGTTATACAGATCATCCATCCATGCGTGTTGTATACACTCTGAAGTAAAAATTTTATTCTCTTGTGGCCGTGCTGGACTAGTCTTGGACGAAATCGGTGTCAGTTATTCTATCAGTCGAGACTTATAATTTATTTGAGAAAAAAGGTATACAGGGGATACAATTTATACTTACAAGTGTATTGAAAATCGATGGATAACCTGTATGATTGTTCACTATTAATTGAGTAGCAAACAATGGGTATATTTCATTTTGTTTAAGTGCTCCACAATTTATAGAAATAGCAATTGCTTAAATACATGTTTATATAAAACGCGTTATATCTTTTTTGCAAATTACTGAATTTTTCTATGTGGTAATAAAAACAAATAAAACTTCTTAATTTTTTAATTTATGTAATATTCCTTTTAAACTATTACAATGGCATATTTTATATAGGCAATGTATGTAAAATTTGGATTAGCAATGCTTTCACATGGAGTTATTCTTTGTTATTAGCGTATGAATGTATTCTACTTACATTGTGTATAACAGATACGGCTGATAGAATGGTATAAAATACAGCGCTTGTTTTAGGTGTGGGCACATATGCAGTCCTGCCATTCTTATAAAATCTTATATAATTCTCGTAGGATTCCATATGTTGTTTTTTTATAGGAACAGGCTATTTACGCCCGACATACACGAAGCCAAGTGTACGTCCTGTACTTTTATTGGTTGATTTTTAGGGTTTTTAAGGCTTTCAAGGTATATTTTTATTCATAATTGTATTCTCCCTGTTTAAATGAGGGACTACGCCCCCCATTAGCATAAAAAAAATAAACCGCCGCAAAAACCGAACTAAACCAAAGAGTTAGGTTATGTTACGTCGGACGTATAAATAGCCAGTTCGTTTTTTATATCCGTTTACATCGAACAGGCTATTTGTACGTCCGACGTACACGAAGCTAAGTGTACGACGTACAATGTACGTCCTGTATTGTTCTTGGCTAGTTTTTAAGGAATATTTTTCGTCAGAATTGTATTCTCCCCATTTAAATGGGGGGGGGGCATGAGTATCAAAAACACCAAACAGGCGAAAAAACGACCCAAACCAAAGAGTTAGGTTATGTTACGTCGGACGTTTAAATAGCCAGTTCGTTTTTTATATCCGCTATTATATATCTGCACTATATTTTGTATACTAACCACCGTATTTTTTTATACATACTGTATATAGTATAGTAACGTCAAAGGTATAAATTATTATTTCCCCATTAATATTTGTAGCTTCAACAAACCAAAGTCACATCAGTTCTCACAGAACCTCAACGAGCTTTACTATCAACTATTACCGCTACACATAAACGTATTACCGAATCCGAATACGAACTTTCGCATCGTACGGAAATACCCGAACTGGGAACCGATGCAGCTGCCATAAAATGGAAGCAAGTTACGTTAAACACACGTAAACAAAACATAAACCACTCCATAGCTGCTATGAATGCAGCTACCGCCCAGGTTGTAACCCTTACCAGCGGGCAGTATGAAGAAATTGACCATAAAGCTGTTGGTGCAGCTATTACTACGATTGGTAGTAACTTACCTGAAGTTACTAAAGATGTGAAGATGATAGCTACTTTGATGGACGATGGTAATATGGGAGATAAATTGATTGAAGCTACCAGGAAGTTGTGTAATGCGTTCAGTGATTTGCTTAAAGCTGCAGAACCTGAATCTAGAGAGGTAATAATACATAATTTTTAATGTATCTAACATTTTTCTGCGACGAATTTGAGTCGGCCTTTTTCCAGCTCTACTTTAAAAGTTTAGAATCGATCTGAACGTTTTTTAAGACTTTAGGTGAAAAATTGAGAAATTTTTATACATTCGAGTGGTTTTTAAACTGGTTGTAAAAATATGTAATTTTCACTATATTTGAATGTGTATAATATATAATTTTTTTATATTTCCAGCCTCGACAGAACTTGCTTAGCGCAGCTTCACGTGTTGGTGAAGCTAGTACTCAAGTTTTGGCCACCATTGGCGAAGAAACCGTGGAGAGCAAAGAACTACAAGATATGTTGTTATCCCTTGCTAAAGCTGTAGCTAATACTACAGCTGCTTTGGTTCTAAAAGCCAAAAACATAGCTTCAACTTGTGAAGATCAGCAAATGCAGAATAGAGTGATTGGAGCTGCAACCCAGTGCGCATTGGCAACGTCGCAACTTGTAGCTTGTGCAAAGGTAAGATTTGAAGCTGTTTGGTATAGATGTTTTAAGTCTAATTTTTAAATTTTTTGTTTAAAGTATATTCTACATAAATGGAAAATTTTAAAGGTAAAATAAAGCAGTCCAAGTTTATAATGGGCGTCGTGCATGCAACGCCATCACCACTACATTTGGCATTTTTTTACGAATTAGAGACTGTCTTTCGCCATTGCGTTTTAAATATTTTTGTCTTTAGAACAAATACATAACATTAAAAAATTGCCTTCTTCTCAGGAGCGCACCCAGCAAAATTTTATCAATATTTTAGCACTATTTGTACCATAGCAAAACTGAAAACTGATTTTTTGCACTCACTGTTTATAAATCAACACTACTTTTCTTAAACTACACGTCACGTCACATTTTTATACGAAAATTAACACATCCGCAATTTTTTAACTTTATATTTTTAAATGGGCAATGTTTCTACCAGACAACAAATTTAATTATTTTAGTTAATACTAAAAAGTTAGGTTATAGTAGATTAAAAAATATATAGTTATTTTTCCCTACACCCTACAGGGTACAAAAGAGAAACAGATTATATATATATATTGTACCTTCCAAAATAAAAGATTATAATTACCTATAGGTAATATAGATATTTTAAATATTTTTACAAAAATCTTATGCTCAGAACATTGTTCATTGGACAAAGTCCAAGTATTTTATTCTTGTGCTTGACTTGTTGCACTTGTTGTATTTTAAATAATATTTTCTTAACAGGTAGTTGCACCTACACTGCAGTCTCCAGCTTGCCAGGAGCAGCTGACAGCTGCAGTTCGTGAAGTTGCTAGAGCTGTAGAAAACCTCGCCGCCACTTGTAATGAAGCTACACCCAACCAAGAGCTAAATAACCAGCTAAAAGCTGCAGCTGCCGAGGTTACGCGTACTCTAAACGACTTGCTAAATCATATTAAACTTGGAACTAGAGAAAAGGCTAAAGAAACGGTTCAGGAAGATAGTGTAGAGGAAATCTTTATAGCTACAGACAAACTAAGTGCTACAAATGATTCCAATGAAATGATTAAGCAGGCTAGAAGGCTCGGTCAAGCTACAGCCCAATTAATACAAAGCATAAAAGGTGAAGCTGAGAGATTACCCGATAGTGATATCCAACGTCGTTTATTAGCTGCAGCAAAAACGTTAGCTGATGCTACTGCTAAAATGGTCGAAGCTGCCCGACAATGCGCGACTCATCCGCAAAATCTTGCTTATCAGAATAAACTACGCAAAACTGCGGAAGATTTGCGTGACGTAACAACATACGCTGCTACAACTCCAAGTTTAAGAACTAAATTAGTTGAAAAGGTTCATTCCTGCGCTAAGAAAGCTGTAATATCAGCTGGAGAAGCTATAAGAGCTGCACAAATCAGTTACAATCATAATACGAACCTTGTAACACGCCAGGCTTTATTAGAAGACAGTAAAGAGCTCGAAGAACAAATGCCTTATCTTGTAGAAACTCTACAAGATGACCTGCAAGATAATAACGTACAGTCAGAACTTATGTATGTAGCTGAGGTATTTTTACACCCGGCTCAACATTTCGTACAAAGCTCACGTAACGTGCTACCTACATTAAGTGAACATACAGTAACAGAAACGTTATCTATGACAAGTCATCAACTTCACAATGACCTGAGCGAATTACGAGGCGCTTTGAGTCGAGCTAAACCTGCTTGTCAAAGCTTAGGCCTTAACGCAGCTGAAGAAGCTATAAAAGATCTACAAAAGGAGCTTGGTCAGATGGAACGAGGCACGTTACGTCCTCTACCGGGTGATTCTCAAGAGAAAGGCGTTGAAAAAATGATAAACAGTTCGAAAATTATTAATCAAAATGTTTCTCATCTCTTAAGTGCAACAGCTCAAGGTAATGAGATGTATACTTCTCAAGGAGCTAGAGATACTGTACAGTCATTGAAAAATTTGGTTAATTCAGTCAGAGCAATAGCTTCGACAACGGATAACCCAGAATTGAAGCGAAGATTAATACACTCTGCTCAAGAAGTACTCAGATGCGCATCAGAATTAGTCCAAGAGGCCCAGAAAAGTTTGCAGAGCGTTAATATTACACCAGGCATGGAAAAAGCTGCTAAAAATATCAGCAAATCACTTGAAAGCACTGTTAACTGTTTACCTGGCCAAAAAGATGTTGATAATGCGATTACAGATATTATAACCTGGACTTCTGCAGTAGACTCTAGGTCCTATCCCAACGAAAGTTATAAACATAAAAGTTATGTCGAATTACAACAAGAACTTAACACTGTAGCATTTAACTTAAACGAAGCTGGCGCTGGTGTTATAAGCTCAGTCAGAAATCCTGTACAACTAGCTTCGTCGAGCAAAGACTTTTCAAGTGCCTTTAACGAGTTACTAACAGTAACTACTGAAATTTCCCAACGTCAAACCGACCAGCTCGTCAAAGGAGAAATGTTGCAATGCTTGAAAAACGTTTCAACTAACTCAACCGCTCTTTTAACCACTGCTAAATCGGTTTCGAACGATCCTAACTTACCTAACGGCAAAAATCAACTGATTGCTGTTGCTAGGCAATTAACTGAGAGCCTAAGTTACTTGGTTAACGTATGTACCTCGTCTGCTCCAGGTCAAAGCGAATGCGAGAGTGCTGTAGGCAAGATAAAGGCTACGAGATATTTGCTTGATAATCCTTCCGAACCCGTTAATGGTTTAAGTTATTATGAAACATTGGATGAAATTATCGAGAAAAGTAAGGTTCTAGGAGAAAGTTTGACGGGAATAACTTCGAGCGCGAAAACTTCAGACATTGAGCGATTTAATGACAATGTTAAACAATTTTCTGGTGCCATCTGTAACCTGGTAGAATCTAGCGCTCAAACAGCATACCTTGTGGGTATTTCTGACCCGTCAAGTTTCGCGGGACGACCTGGTTTAGTGGACCAAAATCAATTTGCAAGAGCAAAACAAGCAATTCAGCAAGGATGCGCAGTTTTATCATCATCTGGCTCACAGAATTATCCTGATAACTCAAAACATGTGCTTGAAGCCGCTACATTAATAGCTAAGCATACCAGTGCTTTATGCAACAGCTGCAGAACAGCTAGCAACAAAACAAACAATCCCGTTGCTAAAAGGCAGTTTGTGCAGAGTGCTAAAGCAGTGGCTAATAGCACGGCTGCTTTGGTTACAGAAATTAAAGAATTGGATAGGGAATATACTGATGAAAACAGAAGAAGATGTACTAATGCTACCAAGCCTTTGCTAGGTGGGTTATTTTTTATTTTATCTAGTTTTCTTAATAAAAAAAATAGTGTACACAAGCTACGTAACTTGGCTTAAATTAATTTGCCTATTAATGTAATTTAATATCTTTTTCTATCCTTTCAGATGCCGTGGATAATCTTTGCATATACGCATCTAGCTCCGAATTCACTACAATCCCCGCACGAATTTCTGCCCAAGCCCGTATAGCTCAACAACCCATAATTGAAGCTGGTAGAAGACTCATAGACACGTCTTCAAATGTCATTGATGCGACAAAAAGTTTAATCGTCATGAACAAAGACCCATCGACTTGGCAAAACTTTGCCAGCACCTCCAAAAATGTGTCTGATTCCATAAAAACACTCGTTGGAAACATCAGAAATAGTGCACCAGGTCAAAAAGAATGTGACGAAGCTTCAAACATCCTCAGTAACCATTTAAGAACATTAGATGCAGCTTATATGGATGCTGTCTCTCAGGGTCTATCTCCTAGACGTAATGCGACGTTGCCAGTGTACAGTCAACAAGTAGAAAGAGCAGCAGGCGGTCTATTAGACACGATAGAGCCTTTACGACAAGCTGCAAAGTTCGAAGCTGAAAGTATCGGCCATTCTGTTAATCAGTTAATTCAATACTTTGAGCCACTTGTAACAAATACTATTGGTGCTGCATCAAACATGTCAAACTCAAATCAACAAACTTTGCTCCTGGATCAAGCTAAAACTGTAACTGAGTCAGCTTTGCAGCTGATTTACGTAACGAAAGATTGTGGCGGAAACCCTAAAGCTGCTAGCATGCACCCAGATGTTGATGAAACAGCAAATTCCACTAGAGATACTTTGCAAGATATTATAAATACTCTTGAAAGTATTTCAACTCAGAATGGAATAGTTTCAGGAGTCATTGAAACTTTAACCAGAGCTATGAGTAAATTAGCTGATAACAGAGCTAGTTTAATTATGTCTGATGATAGCCTCAGTTATGTTGATTACCAGACAAGAATGGTAAACTGTGCAAAAGATATAGCAAGAATATCAAGCGAAATATGCACAAGCGCTGTTACAAATAACACAGATAAGCTAGCACCATTAAGCGCTGAGCTTTCCCATAAATACTCCCAGCTCTCTAACGATACTTTTGGTGCTTGTGCATCAGTTGCCAACTGTGAAGTATCCATGAAACTAAAAGAGGCAGTCCAATCTCTAGGAACCAGCTGCGTGGAGTTAGTCCAGTTTGCAGGTGATTGCTTAATTACAAAGGACGAAGCTATCCTGAGAGATTTAGGAGAAAGTTCTAGAACTGTCTCAGAAAAGGTTTCCAGGGTATTGGCAACGTTGCAAAACGGTAGCAGAGGTACCCAGGCCTGCATAAACGCAGCTTCTACGGTATCTGGAATTATTGGTGATCTGGAAACAACCATAATGTTTGCAACTGCGGGTAATTTGAATCCTGAAAATGAATCTGAAAACTTTGGGGATCACAGAGAAAACATACTAAAAACTGCTAAAGCTTTGGTGGAAGATACTAAGACATTAGTTGCTGGCGCTGCTAGTACGCAAGAGCAACTGGCTGTGGCTGCTCAAAATTCAGTTGCTACTATTGGTGAGCAATATTTTTTTACACGTCTCTTTTTTTACATTTTTAAACGACTTTTGAAAATTAAAAAAAAAAATAAGGTCATTAATTTTAAGGGTGATTCTGCATTGGAAAATATAAAAAAGTTACTATAAATATATGTCAAAAAATGCGTCCTTTGAAAGTGGCTAAAAAATTATGTTTTTATTTAATAACCTTAAAACCCTTTAAGATATAGCAAAGATTTTGCACGTGAACTAATCTTAATGAGGCTCATTTTAATATGTTATTTTTATTTACTTATTTTAACCAGGGGTGCGAAAAGGGAGGCCTTATCTGTTTTGTGTCCCTAACTTTTTTCTGTTCATCTGTGTAATTTTATTTTTGTAATATGATTACTCAGGTCAAAATACATAAAAATGGTACTCTTATTGTAATACTGTAGGATTAACCATTTTCAAGAAAAATTAATTTGAATCGCTTTTAAGCTACTATGTTCCTTTAAAAATGGTGCATTTTTAGGAGACCATAGCTCCCTTGGGATTGATTTTTGGAAGTACCTGTATATGAGGTTTTTTTCTTAGTTTTTGATGTACATAACCTTGCATCATTGAAATTTCTGTTTTCAACATTTTAGTATTTCTTTTTTCGTCCTCGAACCATGAAATTTCACATTCAAATTAATTTTTCTCGAAAACGGTTAATCCTACAGTATTAAAACAAGAGTACCTTTTTTATGTATTTTGACCTGAGGAATCATATTCCAAAAATAAAATTACAAAAAAGTTAAACAGAAAAAAGTTTGGGACAAAAATGTTTAGGACAAAAAACTTATAAGTATCCCCCCCCCCGTTTCGCACACCCCTGGTTAAAATAAGTACATGAAGATAAGATATGAAGATGGGCCTTATTAAGATTAGTTTACATGCAAAACTTCGTTACTGTATCTCAAAGAGTTTCCAAGTTATTAAATAAAAACGTAATTTTTTAGCAACTTTCGAAGGGGCTTAGCTCCCTTACGACGCATTTTTAGACATGTGTTTATAGGAACTTTTTTTCATATTTTCCAATGTAGAATTACCCCCTTAAAATTAATGACCCTATTTCTGAAAAACCCTGTATACAATATTTTTTATTTTTCAGTTCAACTGGCCGAAGTGGTAAAACTAGGGGCCGCTAGTTTGGGGTCTGACAACCCAGACTCGCAAGTGATGTTAATAAACGCCGTACGCGATGTTGCTACAGCCCTAGGAGACTTAATTCATGCGACCAAAGCTGCCAGTGGTAAAACAGATCCGAACGATCCAGCGATGGCCCACCTTAAAGACAGTGCTAAGGTAGGATTTTGTTCAGTTTACTCATAGCTTATACGTTTAAACTATTGTTTTTTGTTATAAATCCATTTAGCAAAAATAAACCCAAACAATTTATTCTTAGTGGACAAAGGATATCAGAAAAACATATATTTTATTAAGGGGTTACATACCTTTTAAAGGGCAAAAAAGGCGCATTTTTTGAACACAATAAACGAATTATTATATTTTGGCTTTTGGTATATAAAAGTACAATATCTCAGGAAGTTGTAAAAAAAATTATCAAAAAATATTAAAAATTAAGCCGTAGACAGCTGGTTTTCGGAAACCACCTCGAAAAAAAGTATCCTCGCGGTAGGCAGGATATCTCGCGATCTATTTATCTGAAATCAAAAAACTAAATATTTTCTTTTAGTATATGCTTATAGCTCGTGATTGAACGAAGGATTTGAAAAAAAAGTTTAATGGAAATATTTGACAGAGTTTTAAAGATGATATGATTTCCGGTAAAATTTGGTAATTTTTCGGTCACATACTGGCTTGTAAAATGGGTTATAATTGAATAAATAAAAAATCCTTTGTTCAATCACGAGTTAATATTATTTAGAAGGAGTGTGCAAAATTTCAGCAAGATCGATTCAGTAGTTTTTGAGAAATCGTGCCTACCGACTTTAAAAACATGGTTTTGAGAAAAACTCAACGGCTTAATTTTTAATATTTTTTGTGAAAATTTTTTTACAACTTCTTGAGATAGTCTACTTGTATATGCCAAAAGTCAAAATATAATAATTTTATTGTATTAAAAAAAAATAGAAAAATGTGCTTTTTGCCCTTTAAAAGGTATGTAAGGGAAGGTTCAAGTATTACGTAACGCTCCTAGGGGGGGTGGGGGTCAATTTGGAGTGTTACGCCTATGTTAATGGTATAGACAAATAGCGTTACGGGGGGGGGGATCCCAAATGATTAAAATTTGCGTTACGTAATACTTGAACGTTCCCTAACCCCTTAAGCATACTTTTTTAAGGGCCCCTAAATAAGTAACATGTTTCGAGTTCAAATCTATTTTGAGGAAGAAAGTTTGTTTCCCTTATTCTTGCTATGAGGATTTTGCTTTTTTATTAAAACATGTTTATTTTTAGTTTTTCCTTTTTTTTAATAATCGATTTTTTATTATTTTATTTGTAAATACACAAAGATTTTATTTTAATATTTATTTTTTATATTTGTTTTTTTATATATTTTTGTTGGTATGGATATTTAAAATAAACATATATTTAACAAACCACCTTATTTTTATAACATAAGATATTAAATAAAAACTATAAATGCATATATTAATATCTAGGTAAGTAGGGATCAAAAAAAGAAGCTTAACTCTTCTTCAATATGTTTTATTACCTAAATATCAAAGGTTAGTGCACTTTTTTAATTAAAACCTTTGGGATAGCAGGCTAATGTTGTAAACAGAACTCTAATAATACGAGAATTATTTAATGCTTTTATATTTAATATTTTGCCATGTTATAACATCTAACAATACTACAGCAAAAATTTAACATTTTTATGATAATTTAAAATATTTTCATTATCACTGATATCATGATACTGAAAACCAAAATTAATATTTGGCGCCCCGCTCAGAAAAATCATATTATGATAAAATTAACATAAAATAAAACGAACTTGTTAATTTTTTGTTGTAAAATACAGGGTGTTTTACAAATCTGCAGTTTTTTTAATGAAACATTATTTTTTAGAAGTCCACAAATTGTAAGGCTCACTGTATACATGTAATACCTAACATACTAAAACTTTATTATAATATGGTGGACTTTAAATAATTATGCAGTAACATATACCGGATGTAACAAGACAAAGGTACACCCCCTTTCTTTATTTTAAAAGTTAGAGATTTCCAATTTGAAAATGGAATTTGGAAATACCATAAAACCTCAACTTTTAACATAAAAATACACTTAAGTCACTTTCGGTTTAACCGGAAATGACACTAACTTTCGATTTTTAAATGGGACACCCTATACAGAGCGGTCCAAAAGTCACCCCCCCCCCCTCTTAACTTTTGAACGAGTTTAGATATCGACTTCAAATTTAGAACTCTTAAATAAGACAACTTAAACTATCTTTAAGCATATATTTGATACTTTTAGCTCTTAAAATGTGGGCAGGGGGACATGGGGCGACATTTTTTTTAAATGGAAAGGTGGGTCGTGTGATACATCATTTTAAAGCTTATAAAATTCTCCATTTAAGTGTATATTTTTTATTTTTTTAAAACATTTTTTTTTTTTTTGGTTTAAAATAGGGTTGAAAATGCGTATTTTTGTCAAAAAAATCCAAACAATTTTTTAAAAATGCCTAATTTCATAATGAAAAAATGTAAATTATACTTTTAAAGTAATTTTAGTTGACATAAATAAAAATTTATAAAAAAAAAACTTAAAAAATCGAATGTTTTAGCACAAAAAATTGAAAAATCAAAACCTTAAAAAACATTTAAAAAAAAAATAAAAATGTTAGTTTAAATAGAGAATTTTATAAGCTTTAAAATGATGTTTCACACGACCCCACTTTCCATTTAAAAAAATGTCCCCACATGCCCCCCTGCCCACATTTTAAGAGATGAAAATATCAAATATATGCTTAAAGATAGTTTAAGTTGTCTTATTTAGCAGTTCTAAATTTGAAATCGATATCTCAACTCGTTCAAAAGTTAAGAGAGGGGGGGTGACTTTTGGACCGTACTGTATATTTTTATATATTTCAATTCTACGCGTCATTCACAAAAAATACCAAAAAAGTTATATTGTAAATATTAAAGTTTTTTTTAATATGATATAATTTTTAGTTTTTTCATAGGGAGGCCATGATCACTTAAAATTGCTCAAAATGACCTAAGTAACCCTAAAAACATACATTTACGCTGAAAACTCCATTAATAACTCAGTTTCACCATTTTAACAGTTGTAAAAATGTTTTTTTATCAAAAACTCAATTTTTTAAATGGCAACATATTGGTATTGGTGTCATTAAAAAGTACCATTATTAAAGAATCTAAAAATATCTTTTATTTTTTTATGATCAATACATTCTTTTTTATAAATTAAAAAAAATTGTAAAAATGGCAGACTAACATCTCTACTCTAAATTTCTCTACTCCCTAACATCCCTACTCCTTAACATCCCTACTCCACAACAACTCTACTCCGTAACATCTCTACTCCATAACATCTCTACTCCGTAACAACTCTACTCCACACTATAAGGACTTTATTAGCCACTTAATAATAAATGAGCAGTTCAAAGAACAAAGAATCTTCTTCTTCTAGATTATTTTATTTATTTCGTAGAAAACGTTTATCTTTAAATTCAAATCTAGAACAATTATAAATGAATTATTCTAAAAGCCACAATGACCGCGTACTCTTAATATGCACTAATAAGTAAGTAATTAATAAATTAAATTCATATTTGACAGTGACTTAGCATGAAAAATATTCATTTGAGTTAAGACAAGTGGCTAATCGAGTGCATATAGTGCGGAGTAGAGTTGTTACGGAGTAGAGATGTTATGGAGTAGAGATGTTACGGAGTAGAGTTGTTGTGGAGTAGGGATGTTATGGAGTAGAGATGTTAGGGAGTAGAGAAATTTAGAGTAGAGATGTTAGTCTGCCGTAAAAATCATATTTTTTTAAAGCGTGATTTTAGTAACAAAGTTGGCTTTGAAAATTAAAAAGGACAGGATTTTTATCTGTCAAATTTAATTTTATAAAGAATGTTTTCAGCATAGATTAATTTTTCTAGGGTTACTTAGATTATATTGAGTAATTTTAAATAATCATGGCCTACCTATGATAAAAACTAAAAATTAAATTGAAAACCTTTGACATTTAAAAGGTCACTTTTTTGGTTTTACTGTACTCAAAATGGAGCGTAGAGTTGAAATATGTAAAAATATATGGGTGTCCTATTTAAAAATCGGAAGTTGGTGTCATTTCCGGTTAAACCGGAAGTGACTTAGATGTATTTTTTATGTTAAAAGTTGACGTGTTATGGCAATAAGTGATGTTCCAAATTTTAAATGTCTAACTTTTAAAGTAAAGAAAAAAAAAGGGTGTACCTTGGTCTTGTTACAGCCGGTATAATATGTTGTGTACATACTTAAACATTAAATAATTAAAAATTAATATTTTTTGTTATTAAAACCGCAAATAACAAATCAAAACATGTGTAATTTTTAGGGTCCATCAAAAATATATCGTTATTTAATTTCTCAAACGTTATCCGCATAACATCTTTTTTGCGTAGCTACGATATTTTTTACGTTTCTTTTAAGCGCTTATAATGGAAAAAAAATTACGATTTTTGAATTAAACTCACAAAACTAAATCGACTGTTGGTAGTACCCAATTTTGTTTTGTTTAGTTTGACCTTCATGTGACAGTCAGCAAATTAACCATCTTACGAAAACATGTTTTCAATAGTTTTTTTTTATTTTAATGTAATAAGGTGTTTAACTTGTAATTATAGTTACTTATGATGCAAAGACGAAAAATGCTGTTTGCCAACCGAGTATGGAGAGCGAGGTTGGCAACCGCAATCGCCGTAAAAACAGTTTTCGTCCGTGTATCATACCCTATTTTTATTTGATTGTAATATCCTAATACATTTTTATTTATGAAAAAAAAAACTAGTTCAAACGTCAACCAATTAACGTCGACTATTTTACTTTTCGTATTAGTGCAAAAAATCAAACTTTTTGTTCATACGTATTATACAAAAACTAAGTAGTTCTTTTAAATACAGTCGAATAAATAAAATCTTGTTTTATAAAACTCAGATAGCGTGGATGACGGTTGAGGGTGATGGGTTGTTTTAACACATGTTTTGATCAAAACAGGTAACCGATTCAGACACAGATTGGTGGATTTCTGACCAAGAGGAAGAGCTAATCCGTTTGCAAAGTGAAAGCAAAGAAAATGTCAATTCAGAGATATTACAGACTGATATTGTTCAGTGTCTAATAAGTACCCCATCTGCTTGACCAAAAAAAAAAAGAATTTACGAAAAAAAACCATTAGTTTTTTATTATTTATCCGTTTTTTGTCATTTACCCTACGCTCTTTTATACTGCTTTTATTATTGTGACCATATAATAATGTCGAACTAGTCTACTGGGAGTAGACTGAGGCATGTAGGTTCAACATTTTTTATATCTACATTCGAAGAACTATAAAAGAAGGTCAAAGTATTTTTTAAAACCATAAAAATCGATGTTTGATACCCCACACGGCGGATTTTTTTGATTGTTATCTTTTTCGCACAAACAAAATGGCATCCATATTTCACCATTTTGATTTTTATCACTTACGATTCTAGCGACACCTCGTTTGTCAAAATCAGTTAAGTCGTTTTAGATTTACGATGTAATGAAGACTTCTAAGAACAAAAACGAACACGCGTATACAACTTTACCTGGCTGGCCTGCGCAGTCGGGTAAAAACCTATGCCATTTATGATAATTACTTCTTAATATGTTGTTAGTACTTCATTATATGAAAATATTAGACAATTCTGACCGTTTAAATTTTTGCAATCAAGAAAAATTAAAAATATTTAAAAATTAATTTTTTTATTTTTGTACTTTTGTAGATAATGGCTCGTGGTTACACAACAAAACACTTTGTGTATACTAGTTTCATAAATTCAAGTTAAGTAAACCTTTAGCTTAATCTTTTGTAACGAAAGTTTTTTTTCTACGGTTAACAGAATAAGCGATAGAGCACAAAATACTGACCAACGCATAAGTTCATAAAATCATAAAATTCACTTTTTGCAGTTCATTATCTCGGAAACTAGGGGCCGTAGCAATTTGGCGCAATGATCAGGAGGTCATTAACTAAAAGATATCAAAAATTCAGCCAATTTAACTGAAAGGGAACGTTCAAGTATTACGTAACGCAAATTTTGATCATTTTGGACCCCCCCCAGTAACTCTATTTTCCTATACATGGGCGTAACACTCCAAAATGATGTCCCCCCCCCCCCTCCCCCACTTAGTTTACGCCGACTACTGTTAATAACAGTTTTTTGCGGTTTACCAAAAGTTAGCTTATCACATTTTGATCCTACATGCCTCAAGTAACCATTAACGTATATTTTATGGATTACTCAAAATTTTGATATCATAAAATACAACATTAGAGAATAGCATTTCAGCAAAATTAAAACGTGAAAATTTTTTTGTTATACTTATTTTTAAAGTTTAAAACTGGACTAATTTACTTGGTCACATATTTACGTAAAAAGTCGCTTCATGTGTGATTTTCTATATTATATTTTAATATTTGTCACATATATTATATTTATTTAATAAATGTGTGTTTAAAAATAAATTAAATTGTTTTTTCCGGGCCCCTATTATCAAAGAGAAATTTTACAATTTGCACTTATATAATATTTTGGTATGTATTTTTTTAGTTTTATACCTTTTTTGTGTATTTCTTACTTGGTTTCAATTGGTGGCCTATTTTTTATTTATCTATACCTTATTTTTATTATTTTTAATTTCATAAAAGAAATACTAACTTAAATGGGTTATTCTCAAAAAATAACATAAACATTATTCAGGGCCGGTCCAGAAATCAGTTTTGATGAGGACAGTTAGCTGTTTTTGGAAAAATAATCCTAATTTTAGCTATTTCCTTAAAAACACAACAATATGAGGCGACCCAGGATATCCTTGTGGATCCGCTTTGTTGTGTACCTATTATATACACCGTTTTATGAGAGAATACGAATCTGACGTTACAGTGCGTAAACTAAATAGCACTCTGTATGGATATTGGAATTTATGTCTTAAGACCTGATAAATGATTTTTTTAGATATACATTTTCTATATAAAAATAATGTATTAAGAAATAGATGCCAGTTACCCTACAGAGTGCTATTTAGTTTGGGCACTGTGACGTCAGATTCGTATTTTCTCATAAAACGGTGTATAGTTCATTTTCTTATTGGATCCTATTTTATTCCGCATTTTTTTTAAAAAACGGTTACCGAAAAATTACTTCAATTCCTGAAAATGTAAAAAATTCTTAAGCTTACGTTTTCAATGTTATAACATAAATAAATTGAGTTATTTTTGAGAATAATTCAAAATTTATTCATTTTGATCTATTTTCAGCTTCTTTTTATGGATTTTTTTTGAAATCTAAAAGCATGTTTGTTCAGTTAAAAGTAGGTGAAAAAACTTTTCTTATAGGAGCTTTCTTTTTCAGGTAATGGTTACAAATGTAACTTCCTTGTTAAAAACCGTTAAAGCTGTCGAAGATGAACATACTAGAGGTACAAGGGCTTTGGAATCTACAATTGAAGCAATTGGACAAGAAATGAGGGTAAGTAAAAACTAAAATAACTTTTACATCATAGTTCTCCGCATGAAAGAAAGGGGAAGGAATCATTCGCGTTATAAAGCGTGCATGTCTACAACAGGCCTCCCGCTTGCACACACATTTCAAACATTTCCCGTAGCCACAGATCCGTGCGTCAAACTATATGTGCGTTAAAATAGCGTTGAACTGAATAAGAAAGCCTTTTTGAAATTCGTTAAATACTTTGGAAAATTTAATCTATCAATCAGGCCATTTCACACAAATATAATACATATTTATAATACTTTTTGTTTATTTCTAGACTCTTTTATCGAGCGACGGATGCAAGCCAGGAGTCACTGCTGAAGATTTAGTGCGTTGCACTAAGCCTATAACAAATGCTACAGCAAAATCTGTTGCTGCAGGAATTAGCAACAAGCAAGATGACATCATTGCTGCAGCAAATCATTCTAGAAAGTCCATTTCTGATATGCTGATACTTTGTAAGGTAAATATATATTTTTCAAACCCTTTACTCTTATATAAATACAGTGCTTGTCTAAAAAAATCCCCCTTGCCTCCATTGTACCCCATGTATACAAAAAAAATATTTGGGTCATGTTATTTACGTGTTCCATATTTGAAGTAGATATCTTAAGCCTTTCAAAAGTTAAGGCATTGTATATTTGTACTCAAATCTGCCAATGACCTGTTATTATTTTTTTTTTAATGTTTGTTTTTTTACAGAGTGCTGCATACAACCTGGCTGAGACAGCGGATTTACGGGAAGAAACCCTTAACGCTGGTCACGACGTTGCTCAGCAATTCAGGGAGCTATTGCTAGCAATTTTGCAAAGCGGTGGAAGCTCCGACGTCAAACATACGTTGCCCTTGATCTCTAGAAGAATTGCTCAATCTGTCACTGAGCTAGTGAGCGCGGCCAAAAGATTAAAGGGCTCCGATTGGGTGGATCCGGACGACCCGACAGTCATAGCGGAGAATGAGCTATTGGGAGCTGCTGCTTCAATCGATGCAGCTGCTAAAAAGCTGGCTAGTTTGAGACCAAGACAAAATATAAAGGTATGTCCATAGAAATCTAAGCAGTTTTGCTTTCTAATTAAAAAACAGCGTCAAGAAAATATTTTATTTAAAAACACTTTTTGTGTAATACGATTTTATAAGAAGCGTTGTCGAATTGCTATAAGATATGTTTGATATTCTTGGTTGTCATTTTAAAAAGCACCCAGGAGTCAAACATATTATTATAGCGGTTTGTCCTATCAACAAAAAAAGGATACATTTGTAAGTATGGTCAGTTGTAAGTTAAATATATTTAAGGGGCTCAGGAAAATTTAGGGTTTTTATTAATTTATTTCAGGTATGTAATCACAACTTTATTCTAACGACCTGCAAAATATGAAATAGTCTATAGATATAACATAACATAGATGTTTTGAATTGTTTGTGAAATTTTTTTTATTGCAAATTTCGGAAAAATGTGAAAACCATGGATCTTGTCCCAAAACGCCTTTTTTTCTATCGTTTGCCGTGCCCACGATTTATCAAAAACCAATTTACCGATATATCTGAAATTTTTAGGTGTTTTTCCTAATTACAATAGCTAGCTACTTCGTGAACGAGGGGGTTTGCAAAAAAATACGAAAATGGCAATGATTTTCCCAAAAAATCGATTTTCGATGTTCCGAAAATTGAGTTTACCGGCCAGAAAAAGTAGAAATTTTCGTTCAAATTAAAATCCCTTCGTTCACGAACTAGTTATTGTAATTAGGAACAACACCTAAAAATTTCAGATTGTACGGTAAATTGGTTTTCGAGAAATCGTGGGCACCGCATAAAAAAGGCGTTTCGGGGCAAGGGCCATAGTTTTTACAATTTTCCGAATTTTACAATAAAAAAAAATTTACAAACACATCAAAACATATACTATCTGATATTTTGTAGGCCGTTCAAATAAAGTTGTGATAACATACCTGAAAAAGATCAATAAAAACCCTTAATTTTCCCTCTTAACTTTTGAATGAGTTGAGATATCGACTTTAAATTTAGAACTCTTAAATAAGACAACATAAACTAGCTTTTAGCATATATTTGATACTTTCAGCTCTTAAAATGTGGGCAGGGGGCATGGGGGTACATGTTTTTAAATGGAAAGGGGGTCGCCATTTAACTATATATATTTTAATCTTTTTAAACATTTTTTTTGGGGGGGAGTTGTCAAAATTTCTCTAATAAAATCAATTTTTTAAAAATGACTAATTTCGTGATGAAAAAACGTAAATTATACTTTTAAACTAATTTTAAACATAAATAAAAATTAACAAAAAAAAACTTAAAAATCCCATTTTTTAGCAAAAAAAATTGAAAAATCAAAAGTTAAAAAAATTGTTTCAAAAATTAAAAAATATAAAGTCCAATGGACAATTTTATTTTCTGATCATACGACACCCCTTTCCGTTTCAAAAGTGTCCCCCCATTTCCCCCTGCGCACATTTTAAGCGCTGAAAGTATCAAATATAGATAAAAGATAGATTAAGTTGCCTTATTTAAGAGTTCTAAATTTGAAGTCGATATCTCAACTCGTTTAAAAGTTAAGAGGGGGGTGACTTTTGGATCGCTATGTATGACCCCTTAAGGTTTGTAGTATAAAATATTTTTTTATAGGATCCCGACGAATCGATGAATTTCGACGAAATGATCCTTGAAGCTGCCAAATCTATTGCTGCAGCTACATCGGCTCTTGTTAAAGCAGCAAGTGCCGCCCAAAGAGAACTGATAGACAGCGGGAAAGTTTCCAGATCTACAAAGTCATCCACTGAAGAAGGCCAATGGAGTGAAGGACTTATTTCTGCAGCTAGATTGGTAGCTGCAGCTACGCATAGTTTGGTGGAAAGCGCGAATGCATTAGTACAAGGTAAGATGATTTATTTTTCTTCTATTATTCACAGCGCCTGCGCTAGAATAATATACGGTAGTTTCGAATTTTCAAAAATCGTCCTAGACAGAAAATTCTTGGATATAAATTTGTTTCATGAAAAAATAAGCAACTTTTTTTTTGAAATGTCCGTCTGTCTGATGTCACGATTTTTGTGAACAAGATAACCAGTAGTCGGCGTAAACTCAGTTATGACTTATCAACGTTGAACATAAACACAAGAACATAGGCTTACGGAATAATTTTGCCGAATTATGAGGAAAATTTTTATAAAGGTCACTAAATCGAAACATTTGACGACTAATTTGTTACACACAACAATATTGACTATACATATTAACTATAGATATGTATATACATGTATCGGTGTTTTTCAAAGAAAAAAACGATATTCGATTTTTATGTTTTAAGAATACGAAAGTTTTTAATTTTTATTTATCGATAACTTTTTTCCCACCTTACTCATTTAAATGGAATCATTAAAAAAAATCAAGATGAAAAGAAATAAAAATGTAAATATTTAAAACCTCGCGTCAACGCTAGAGTCGATGCGAGTACTAGAAATTCGCCGAGTACTGACGATAACTCAAGAACGAATAATCCGATCAACTTGAAAATTTTAGGAAAAATCCATTTCTACGAGGAGGAAGATCCCTATTGTTTTTGAAAGTAATTCCCCCAAAAACAAAAAAGTTATGGGGGAACTTTTAAGAAAATCGAAAAAACTGAAAGAAAATTCCGATTAATGTAACTTTTTCAGGAAAAATTACTTTTATTATAAGGATCAATTCTACCAATTTTAAAAGTAATCCTCCCAAAAACAAAAAAAGGTATAGGGTGTTACTTAAAAAAAAAACTTATTTTCATAAAATAAAATAAATAAAAGTTTCGTTTGTCGCAAAAAGAAAATTAAAAAAATAAAAATTTTGTGATTTTTTCTTAATCTTAAAAAAAGATATTTTTTAAAGTATTTGGGAAAATGCAATAGGTACACCATTTACTATAAACAGTATATAATTGAATGCGTAGCATTACATATTTTCAGGGCTTGTTTAAAATATGGATTTGCATAACACAGATGTAGTTAGTTTTTTAATGACAAGGTAAAAGATATTTTAGTCATGTGGTAATGTTTTTAACAAAACTCAAAATATTTATTAAATTAATTTTGGCAAAAAAATGCAATCATTGGTTTGTTTTTTTTTTTATTTAGAAAACATGTTTCATATTTAACCTCAACTTTGAATGCTACTCTAATTTAAACTTAAAAATCAAACCTGGCACAAGTTTTATGAATCTTTGAACTATTCAGAGTTGCTAAAAATGTTTTTGTAAGTTCATCGTCAACCGTTTCTAAGCATGTTCTTGAATAGACTTTGGAAACTTGACAAATTGGTATGCTACTGCCTATACAAGCATCTGATTCATGGATTGACCCATTATTTTGGTACATCCAAAAGGAAATTCTGTCGTAACATGGACATTTCCAGGGGTTTCCTTGCACGCACAATTTTTTCACTTTTATTTTTTTGAGAACTTCGTAAGGTATGAAATTTAGGAAGTTTGCCTGTATAAATAATGCTTTGACGGTCAGTTTATTGGGAAAGTTTTCTTCATTTATGGTTTTTAAACGGTTTGATCCCAATCCCAAAAATTCTAACATTTTTAGACCTAAAAATGAGAACAGTTTTAGCAACATCTTAAAAAAATGGATAAGAGATTTTGACGTGTTATTTGTACAAAAGAATACTAATAGGATATGCTTTCTTGTATTTTTTTTCTATTTCTGTATTGTAATAATTGCATTACGACACCCAAATCTGGTTTCGTAATGTAAATATTATCAACTCTTTTTTTTTGCGCATTTTGAATCAAAAATTTTAAATACATTAAATTAAAAAAAAAAAATTGAGCAAAAATTGTTTGTTGTTTCATAAGACTTCATTAACAAACTCCTCTCTTTGCGAGACGTTTTTAAAATCTGGAAGCGTGCTTAATATTAATATTATAATATCGCATCATAAAACTAGTATTTTACTATACTATTTTAAAACCTTGTAAACAAGTGTAAATAAGATATTACCTTTAAATGCATCAGCATGAATAGTACTTATATCGTTTGAGCTAAAATTGATTACTTTTAATTTAGGAAGTCCACAAAATGCACACTTTGGTATAGATTTTATTTTATTGCTACCGAAAGTCATTTGTTCCAAGGAAGTAGTATTTGTAAACCATTCGCGGTTCCAATAAACCAAATTATTATAACTAAAAGTGACTTTTTTCAAAGATTTTAAATTCGAAAAAGCTTGGTCTTGAATATAATCTATTATGTGATTTGAAAGTGTTAGGTCTTGCAATTTTGGTATAGTGTTGAATACATCTCTCTGTATTTCTCTCAAGGATCCCAACCTTAAAAAAAAAACGATAGGTACAATAACCATAATATAAATTATATATACATTTAGTATTATTATCATTTCGTTGGCTTACAAGCAAAAGGCACAAAGTGAATTTAGTTAAATCAAACTACTTAACTTTTTTTAATTAACAAATGGGACATCATTATGTCCAAACATAATTGCGTTTTGCAGATTTTTTTTTTCAAAAATATTTAAAAATTAAAGTTAAATTTGTCAATATCTCAAAACCATGGTTTATGACTTAGTGCTCTTTGCTTGTAAGCTCACGATTTATTTATTTTATTAAAACAAAAAGGTATAGTCGCTGCCAGAGTTATAAGATATTTTTTTTTAACAGCTATTATTTTTATCGCCCAATCGGAACGTTACATAATTTTAGACTCATTTAAACTAATGTATTTTTATCCAGTCCACGTGGACTGACCTATGCAGTTAACGTTCGACCCTGTTCAATCATATTTCACAAAAGATTTAGCCACACCCACAAGGCATTTGTAGCAATAAATATTTCCTGGAGCTATGTAAGATAAATATGTTTTTAATATAATAAAATTAAATTACGTCCCTGTCTCACATAAATCTGTTTTAAATGTAAACATTCTGCTATAAATGTGACCGACTATATTATAAAATATCTACCTGATGGATACAATTTGTAAGTTTGGTACGTTGTTAAAAGTATATGGTTCAAGTTCTTCAATATCCCGACTAAAAGATGAAAAAAGCTTTAACGTTGCCAAATCACTAACAGCATTTTTTCCCAGCAAGGGTAAAGAGTCATCAAAATATATTGCAGTCACATTTTTTGTTTTAAGATTTTTATCACTAATGCATCCCGTTATTTTTTCACTTATTAAATTACTATGATCGTCTCCCTTAACTACTTGTATTGCTATATTCTCCAAATATTCGCAATTTTCAGCAAAAATTAATCTAAAACTAAGGTATAATACAAAAATTAACTTTAACATTTTAAATTATCTAAATATATATTTATCTGGTACAGTTAAACAAGAGTATTATCTCTTGCTGGAAATTCCGAACGAGATTCGTCAACAAAAAAAGAATGCGCGTATAATAAGGTTAAGGTTAATAAAACCAGCGGATCTATATGCATTTTAAATTAAATTATCTTACAATTTATTTACTGGAAATAATGTATTAATAATAAACATTATTCGTTCCATAACTGTGGGTATACAATTTTCAGAGCCTAAACTGAAACTAATGAGCCAATCCTAATAATCCTTTATTCTAATTATGAAATGGGGGTGAAGCGGATCAATTACTTGTTTAGCAAAAAAACGTACTTGAAGACTAATGGAAAACTAATAAAAAAACTGCATGTAGGCCTAAAGAGCGTGTTAAAATCAACAATAAAAACTCTAAATAGGAGAATTTTTATTTAAACAATTAAATTGTCTATATAAAAAATTTAAACAAACATCATTCCAGTATATAAATAAAAACCATATTCTCAAAGTTTAGAACTAGAAACAAAAATATATTCAATAAATAAAAAAATTACATTCTTTGTACTTTGGCAAACAAAATAATACATAGAGTAGGTAAGAATTATTTTTCCAATTATTTTTTAGCTTAGACAATTATTCTAGAGTATAGTAGAAATATTTCTGAAAATATATTTTCCTCTTCTGTATAATTTTTCTACAACTTTTCGGACATTTGGTCCTTCTTGAACATCCGCGACATCTGGATATACGAAAAACACTTCTTTTGATATAGGTTTCTTCCGTAGAATGTTCCCTGTACATTTACTATCCAGCTGATATGACCTGGTATGTTCATCGTCTATCTTGGCAATACCTATTTTAATACATACACGGATCCGCTTCACCCCACGAAATGTACTTTTGTCATAAAAAAAATCCCAGAGAAACACGAACCGTATATTAAAAATTTAAGTGTATGCATGTTGTTAAAAGACAGTTTTAAATATATATGCTAACTACCCCAATGTAAATTATTCCACTTTTGTTGTACCACAGTTTGTTTTCGATCTTTGTGAATTATCGGTATTTTACTTTAAAACTCACGAGAAAGTTATCTAACCGAACACAAAAAAAAAATTCCCCCCATGCCCCCTGCCCACATTTTAAGAGATAAAAGTATCAAATATATGCTTAAAGATAGTTTAAGTTCTCTTATTTAGGAGTTCTAAATTTGAAATCGATATCTCAACTCGTTCAAAAGTTAAGAGGGGGGGGTGACTTTTGGACCGCACTGTATATATCCCTACAGGAGCGAAACCGTTAAAATATAGCGCAATAGGATATAACCTATTGGGAAATATGACTGAAAATTTGCACATGTAACCTGGGGAGGACAAAATATTTAACATGCTACATATTTTAACATATTATGTTAACATGAAATTGGATTAAATTAAAAAAAGAATCACAAGGCACTGCCAGAAGCCTTCAAGTTGATGACTGTTAAAGTTTAAGAAGTAAATTCAAAATATTTATATTAAAACTCATTTTCCTATCCCACTCCATTTTAATGTTTTTTGTTTTCAGGTCTTGGCAGTGAGGACAAGTTAATCGCTGCAGCGAAACAGGTCGCCAGTTCCACTGCTCAGCTACTTGTAGCTTGCAAGGTGAAGGCAGAGAGCGACACTGACGCTACAAGACGTCTGCACGCAGCTGGCAACGCTGTAATTCGCAGCACTGACAACCTGGTGCGGGCCGCGCAGCGCTCGAAGAGCGTCGAAGAAGAAAGGTGCTTGGTGGTCAGCACAAAAATGGTCGGAGGTAAGTTATTTGACCTTATTTTCCTTATTTTGTTTGTATTATTACTTTTCTCGCCAATACTCTTAATCATGATAAATATAAAAATTCAGTGTCCAACGTTTTGGAGTACTGGGGGAATTTTCAAGTTTTTGAAATTTCATACTTTTTTCTACCACATAATGGTCCTCATAATTTGTAAAAGCTGTCAAAATTTTACGAAAATACCATAGTATTTGTCTAAGTTAGACAGTCTAAACCTAATGATGTTTTATTAAAAAAATGGAAGCCTCATAATATGAAGGGTGGGTCTCTAGTTAAACACATAGCCCAATCATTTTAGATTTTTTCATGAGAATAATTTTACAAGTAAAAACTTTTGACGCAGTTAAAAGTCCCCCGTGGAGTAGATGAAGAAATCACATTCTTTCTCATTAGTTAATTATGGGAACTGTCCGCCATATTGGATTAAAGGGGTGAGTGTAGGGACACTAGATCTAGGTCTTAAGTTAGCAAGGCGACAGACAATAACATGAATATTTCAAATTTTGACCATATTTTTGACAAATAAGTCAAAAGTAAGGTTAATCAATCACAAAGCCCCGATGCCAAATTAAATTTCCGAGTTTGAATACTATATTTATGAATAAATTGTTAATTTCATCAAAAATTTGATTGATTTGTTTTCTAAAATAAAATAGTATACCATACATTCCATTTACTTTAAGTTTTATTGGTTCTACACCACATACTACTGATAAAATCGATCATATGATAAAATTTTAGTTCAGAATATAGATAAAATCATGCAATATTGTATTTACCTTGTTAATTCGTGAAAATAAAGAAGAAATTTCAACCTGGATGTCCAGAAATAACTCATATTAAGCAAAAATGGTCCATTATCTCATCTGTTTAAAATAAGATGAAAAACATATTTTGTAGCGATTGAATTTTCTTCGTTACACGTTATTATGCGTAACACTCTTTAGAAACGTAAGTTTATTAATGATTAACACTGTTTTGCTGCGATTAAACACTATTTTAAAACACAAATGATAAGTTTACGTCAAAAAATTAGGTTATCTATTGACATTTTCGACGATGCAATTTAGCAAAAAATTAACTTCAAAACGGCTCGAATTGATTAATTTCTAAGTTTAGGATGGGCAGTAAAATCCGTGAAGAAACTCTCTATGGCAACCGATTTTCAGATGTTTTCTGGCAGTTCCCGTTGTCTGTCACCTTGCTAACTTAAGACCTAGATCTAGTGTCCCTAGGTGAGTGCGGTTATCTCGCTAAATATGCATCTTACGATAAAAATGCATATTACCAATTTTGTTAAGAAGGATATGTCATCATTTTTTTTAATATATTAATAACAATCGAGTTATAAATATTCAAAAATGGCCATGTTGTGGGTGAAATTGGTTTTTTCGATTTTTCAGCCAAATTATTCGTCGGAGGATAAAAGTTATTAGCAAACTTGCAGCTCTTGAAATTCTCTATAAGTTTTATACAGGGTGATCAATAACTGGCATGCCAGTATTTAGGAGGTGATTCTACATACAAAAATATGAAAAAAAGTTCCTATAACGATTGGTCCGGAAATGAGCCTTAAGCTCAATTTTAAAAAGTCGTATCTCCGACCCTTTAAAATTGTACTAAAAATAAGGTTTTTATTAATTTCCATCTACAAAGGGCCGTATCTCCCTTAGGGCTCATTTTTGGACCACCCTTTATAAAAAAAAAATATGAAAAAAGTTCCTATAAAGGTTGGTCCGGAAATGAGCCTTAAGCTCAATTTTTGACAGTCGTATCTCTCTGGTTTTTAGTACTATCAATATGTCCATCTTCGAAGGGCCGTATCTCCCAATTTCTCATTTTCGGACTACACTTTATGAATACTTTTTTTTATATTTTTGGATGTAGAATCACCTCTTTAATTTTGGCATGCCAGTTACTGCTCACCCTCCGATAAATAATTTGGCTGCAAAATCAATAAAAAACGTTTCACCTCCAACATGGCTATTTTTAAATATAACTTTATTGTTATTAATATAATAAAAAAATGATCTTTACAAAAATGGTTGGAAATTAGCTCCATAACAAAATTGGTAATAGGCATTTTTATCGTAAGATGCATATTTATCGAGATAACTGCACTCACCCCTTTAATCCAAGATGGCGCACGGTTCGATTTTTTGGGTCGATAACCAAAAAAAATGGCCCAACGCGAAACTAGGCATAAACCATTCCTTATGTGCCTGGCTTTTATTTCAGACTAAATTTAATATAATCCATCAAGAAAAAAATTTATTAAACTTTTTATTTTTTCAGTGTATTTTTTTGGATCAAATTTATTAAATTAGCCATTAACACTAAACTTTTGTTATAAAACTTGGATATTTTAACTGTTTTTAACTAATTTAGGTCGCTGATTTCAAAAATATTTATACAATGTATAATAATAACCTACTTAAGCAAAATATGCAGATTATCATAGTTTGCCATGGTTTATATTTCTTGAACAAAAACTTTTACAGCAAAACTGATATTATTTTTAAAATCAGAGACACAAAATTAATTAAAAACAGTAAAAATAACTAAAAATTTTAATAAACTTGGTTCTAACACTACACTGAAAAAAATAAAAAATTGAAAAAAAATTTTTTTTTCGTCGATGGATTATTTTAAATCTGGTATGAAATAAAAGCTAGACTTATAAGGAATAGTTTAAGACCAATTTCGGTTTGGGCATTTTTTTTTGTTATCGACCTAAAAAATCGAACTCTGTGCCCCATAAAGTCCCCATAATTAATTAATGGGCAAGCATGTGATTTCTTCATTCACTCCGCGGGGTACACTTAACTGAGTCAAAAGTAAATTGTTTTCTTTCTTATACCGAAATTAATCTAAAGTCATTGGGCTAACAAATAATTTTATTTGCAGGCATCGCTCAAGAAATCGACGCCAGGTCAGAGGTTCTTAGGATAGAAAGAGAACTAGAAGAGGCGAAAAACAAACTGATAGCGATCCGACATTTAAAATACAAGATGAAGGGGTACGACACGACAAGTGGCGACGAGACGGACGGTAGCGTCCAAGAGGCAGGATCAAGGTGAGTCGCAAAAGGTGTGTGCTTGTAGTCTTGTGATCTTATACTTTATTTTAGCTTTGGTTGAATTTTGTTCTCTGTGCATTGGATCATTTTCGTACGTAGTTCAGAAATACCATTAGTATCATGAGGAATTATTATGGTATATGGCATGGTGAATGATTTTATTTTAAGATTTAGGTGTACCACACGGCAAAACACAGATTTTAGATCATTAAGGGAACTTCTCGTTTCTAAATTGGAAAAAAAATAAACTTATTATTTTATTTTGTGAAAAGAATATTTTATTTATTTTGGACATATTTATAAAATATTAAGAATATTTTTTTTTTGCATTTTTACTACATCTTGACCACTTCAGAGGGCGTCTTCCAAAAGACGGTTTCACCGCTTTTGAGCTTTCTGTAACACATAGAGTAAAAATTCCAACGAGATTCTATTCATAAGACTAAATACTAGTAAATAAACCTAAAAAATATTTTATTTTTCATATGTTTATCATTTTATAAACATTTTTCTAAAAAAATATTAAAAAAAACTGTGGAGCTGTTTAAAAAGTGTCTTTTGGAAGATGCCCTCTGAAGTGGTCAAGATGTACTAAAAATGCAAAAAAAATTATATTCTTAATATGTTTTATAAATATGTCCAAAAGAAATCAGTTCAATATATTCTTTTCACAAAAAAAAAATAGTTTATTTTTTTCTAATTATGAAACGAAAAAGTCCCCTTAATGACGCGTCGACTGAACTGGGAATACTTTGCAACTAACGCTACCTTTAAACAAGCCGTGAAGATATGTAATGCTACGCATTCCATTATATACTGTTCACAGTAAATGGTATATTGCATTTTCGTTTGGACTTTTTCGTTTCCCAAATACATACTTGAAAAAAATTAAAAAAAAACAAACAAAAATGATTTTTTATTATTTTCTTTTGGCGAAAAACAAAAAAATAAAAAAAAATAAAAAAAAATGATTTTTTTTAATAGTTTTTACACTTTTAAAAAAAGTTTAACCCCTGATAACTTTTTGTTTTTGGGGGGATTACTTTCAAAATTGGTGGAATTGATCCATAATAATAAAAAGTAATTTAACATGAAAATTTTGCGTAATCGGAATTTTCTTTCAGCTCTTTTTGATTTTTTTGGAAGTTTAACCCCCCGTGACTTTTTTGTGTTTGGAGGGATTACTTTTAAAAACAATAGGGATCTTCCCCTTATAGAACTTGATTTTTCCTAAAAATTTCTTATTGATTATTCTTTCTTGAGTTATAGTGCCTACAAAAATCGTCACATCGGACAGACGGACAAAATAAACGAAAATTTCTTATTAAACAAATTTATATGCAAGAATTTTTTGTCTGATGATTTTTGAAAATTTTGGAAAATTCGAAACTACCGTATAATATTGTTCTAGGCGCTGTGAATAATACATATAATAATGACAAAGCTTGACAGGCTCGCATAACCATAAACATAACGTTATAAGCCTGTAAATAAAATACATGACGACACATCATGCCAATCACGAAGTTAAATGTTATGTATTATGGTTAGTTATGCGGGCCTCTGGACGGAGTTTTAGCTGTTAAGTATTCCCACATACTTCACTTCTTTTCCGAACTTAAAGTATTAAAAGCATATATTCAAAAATTCGAGAATAGTTTGCTTATTTTTCTTTAATAACCGATTTTTTTATGACGGGAAAGCCTTTTTTATGCTGTACCTTGAATTTTAAAACAAAATATGTCGTAATGCTTCAGACCATTTAGAACTACCGCAGGGCTATAAAAATTGGCATTCTTTTATTTACTATGCCTTAATATATAAGTCTTGCGCCTCCCTGGTGGAAAATAACGTTAGAATAACTTGACATAATGTTAGATGAATGTGATTTTAATGTTAGATGTCTAACGTTTATCTAACGTTAGAGGTTTTGCCAAACGTTAGATAACCGTTAATCTAACGTTAGGCAACAAATGTTAGGAATTCTAACGTTAAAAAACGGGGCATTTATACTCTAAATACGCGTTAAAAAAACGTTTATCTAACGTTAAATTTCTACTAGGGCTGGCAATAAAAACTTCACCCTTGGCCTAGGCGTACTTATATGAATGGGAGAATGTTACATTTTTATGCGTATTTGCAAGTTAGAATATTGTTTAGCTGGCGTCATGGTGTTTGTCAAGCATTTTTCACACATCAAAAACTGCATTGCACGTAGCCCTTAGAAGAAAAATATTTGTCGTAACTTTATTTAATTTTTTTCGTAATTGTTCTACTAACACAAAGGGTTTGATTTAGCATGCACACGGTATGAAGTTAGATTTAAAGTAGACGCATTGATTTGGTAAGTTTAGTGTACTTTCTGTATTAGTTGGACCACGTTATGCAAAAAGCTACAATCCTGTACCTAATTATAATTTTACTCATAATCACAAACAAATAACAAGCTGAACAGTTGCAAGTACCTTGTCAAAACATCGGCACTAGGCACTAATTTGAAACGTTATGAAAAGGAAAGTTGTGTGGTCACGTGACTAGGCAACCATTAAACCTGCATAGTTTATTAAAGTTTGAAAGTCTGTATCTCCAAAACGTTATATTCTAGCAAAAAAACTGTATACAACATTTTTTGAAGGGCTTAAAAACAGCTTTTATTTTAAATATAATTTTTTGAAGTCGAGTTATAAATGCTAAAAAAAAAAACATTTTACTGCCTGAAAAGTCCAAACCAATATCTTGAAAACAATGCATTTTAAGAAAAAATAGTTTGTAACATTTTTTGACCAGTTTAATATTATCTTTTATATAAGTGCTAAATTAATAAAATACAATAATAATTGCCTTAAATATAACAAAAAAACGCTAAAAATTCTACCCCCAATCGTTTACCCCCAAAATCTAATCAGCTCTTCGAAATACGATAAGAAACAATATGCAAAAAACCGCTTGTCGATATCTTATTTAGAAATGGAGTTATCAAGTTTACAGACTTTTTCTAAAACGTCGAGAAATGTGAAAAAAAACATGGTCAAAGATTTTGACTTTTCGGCGAAGATTTCAATACATCGGCACTCTTAGTAGCATTAAGTGCCGATGTAATAAAATTAAATAGACCATTCTTTATTCAGAATGCGTAGCTTTTTGCATTACAGGGCCCAGATTTTTATTTCAAAGGACGGAAATGTTTATAACTATCCAAAATGTTAAGGATTTTTACAAATTTTGAATAAAACTTTGTACAAACAATAAATAGGTTAACTAGCATTTTTTAGGTTGGGGATAGTTATACAGGGTGATCAGTAACTGGCATGCTAAAATTTAAGAGTTGATTCTACAACTAAAAATATGAAAAAAATTGCCTTTAAAGGTTGGTCCTAAAATAAGCCCTAGCTCGTACAGCCCTTCAAAGATGGACATGTTAAATGGGGAACAAAAAAAGCACCAATAAAATTTTAATGCTGCGATTCTTCATTTAAAACTAATCAAAAAAGTATTCTTCACCAAAACACCTAAATTTAATATTAAAGGAGTAATAGCCTTTTAAAAAGTAACATTTTTGGTGGCACAAAATGTTACTTCCTCTTAATTGCATTTTTTGAAAACGGTTGCTTCTATAGTGTTACACCATATGACTTTTTTTGTATTTTTACTCAAGGAATCTATATTTTTTACAATTTTTTTTTAAAAAATATGCATAAAATAGTTTGGGACAAAAATGTGTTAAGCTTTACACATTTTTCCCGTCTAGGCACGCCTCTAGCTTAAAGGGTACCAGAGTTATTAATTAAAAACCTTTTTTAGTATAATTTTAAAGGGTTGTAGCTCCCTTAGGGCTCATTTCCGGACCAACCTTCATAGGGGCTTTTTCTTTTGGTATTTTTGGATGTAGAATCACCTCTTTAATTTTGGCATGCCAGTTACTGATCACCCAGTTTACAAATTATATTTTGGATATGTATTTAAACGTTTCATCAAATAAACTTTGATTTTTATTTTTTAGTGTGTTATATGCAGGGTGATTATTAATAAATCCATATAGTGTTTTATTCATCTGGAATTTCTTTATTCTTTGTTTTTTAATCTGTTTTTGCTTTGGTTTCTCGTGGAAAGACGCTGTTAAAACCAAAGAAAAAACAAATCAAGATTGACAAGAAGAAAGAAAAAGTTCAGATGAAGTGGATAAATCTTTTTTTAAAAACGCGATAAAATAAAAATCCTTCGACATTTTATATACACTAGTATATTAAATAAAATACTCTATTAATTTACAGTTTTTAGAATTTTTTGATCACCCTGCACATCAAAAATATTACTGAAAAACATATTTATATTCCTCATAAATTTATCAATATTAAAAAAAATATAGGTATTCGTTACAGTTTATCTGAGTGTATTTGTTTAAAAGGTTGATAATTGCTTAACCCAGAGTCTGGGTCTGAAGCACATAATTTTTAACCTTATTAGCAAATTAAATTAGCTAGTTTTGCAAGTGGACTACTTAAATTTGTTTTTGTGGCCTCTTTTACAGTACACTTGATAATGTCTACTTATATTATTATTATTATTATTATTCAATTGCTCTAAACACGTACGGTGTGTTTTTACCGCGTGTATCCTTCTTTTCGCACGAAAATCACACAATCAAAGCTATGAACTTTCTCTAAATATATAGTCAAACTGCTCACCACAAATGCTATCGCGCGCACTAGGATAAAGGTGTATCTTCTAGAGAAGAAATACTAAACCAAACGTAAAATTGGGGGTTAAATGCGAAAAGAATTGAACTGTAATTAAGGACCAGCGCTAGATAAAGGATATATTAACTTGTTCCTTTGTAGATTTTCTTCCGACTAGATCTAGTGACTTCTTTGGAATGCAGTAGATTTACACCTTTTGTCATATAGGCGCGCGATAGCTTCGTGGGAGCGGTTTGGCTATATATTCATAAGAAATTCATAGATTTGATTGTGTGATTTTCGTGCGAGAGTACAATACACGCGGAAACGCACCGTAAGTGAATGCTTAATAGTGACAACAAGTTATATTTATTTAAATTCGATTTTCGGTAATAATTTTGGTACTCATGTTAATATTTTCGCTACAAAATTTATAACAGAAATGATATATTTACAGGCACCATCCAGGATATGATAGCTCCACTAGTTATTCGTATTCTTCACCCACAAAACAGTATCATGGCTCCTATTCCAGTCTTGAAAGCCCAAACAAACTCAACTCATTAGAACGCAACAAATCTGGTCAACACAACATCATCCAGTCCCACATAAACGACCTGGACTCAAATGTATATGGGGGCACAGGTTCATACGGTCAAAACCAGCCCTATAGTCAAAATTATGGAGGTAGTTCATTTAATTATCCTCAAAGCATATATGGTCAGACGCAAAAAGTTCCACAAAGTTATTCCAAAACGCCTCAAGGACCACAAAGCTACACTCAGGCGCCTCAGAGTTACAGTCAATCACCTCAAAGTTACAGTCAGGCTCAAACAACTTACGGTCAGACAACCCCACAACCAATTTATGGTCAAACAGCCCCACAGCCAACTTATGGTCAAATAGCCCCACAACCAACTTATGGTCAGGCAGCTCAAACTGTTAAAGCTCCTCAACCAACGACTTATGGCCAAAGCAGCTTTTCAACGTTTACTCAACCCGCGCCAACTTATGGTACTACTAGTTATTCAACTAAACCTAGCCAAATGTTTGAAAAACCAAGTAAGCCTTACGAACAAAAATCAAAAGTGTATGAAACAAGCCCCAATATTACTACTAAAACGACTTACAGTAGTTCAAACGTGTCCCCAAGACCTTTTGGACAAGAGAAAAAGTTTGAATATACACCAATGAGTACGAACTTAAGCACATTTGCTCCTCCTCCAATGGAGTCTTTTGTTAAAGATGTTTCTGATGGTTACAAGACCTCGGAATTCGCTTCAAACACTTACAAAACTCCCGGGGGATATAGAACCGATACATACAAATACGAATCGTATAAATCAACTCCTCAGCCTATGTACTCGACTAGTTCTGAGAAATTTTATACGAGCACACCCGCTGGTAGAGTTCCTCCAAGTCCGATCGAAAAACAGCCGTTTGAAACATTTAAAAATGGCGCTAGTAACACCGAAGTTCAAAGTTCTTTCAGTAGTAATGTTGAGTACATAAATGAACCTCCTGTTTTAAAAGATAACGATAGTTTGGAGCAAAAAATGTTGAAAAAATCGGTTACTCAACAGATTATTGAAAAGAAAACTACTACTACGACGAAGTCTAGCAAACAGGAGAGTTCAACTAAAAGCTTTAAGCTTGAATAATCGAATTAAAAAACGATAAACGACCACTACAATCAATTTGTTTCGATTAACTGATATGATGGCACATGTAAGTTTTATGATTGCTGCTGTATCTTGCTTAATCAATATTATTGATTATAGGGTCTATCCTGATTTTTGTTGTTATTTTAAAGTGTCCTTAAAAAAGTCATTAATAATATGGTGCTTGTTGTTTGTTCTAATATGTACTTCAATTTTATTTCTTAAAAATTAACCAAATATTTTGTAACTTAAATTGTGCCAATAATAATTTTTAAGCTTTTTTAATTAATAAGTTGAAATTTAGTCCTTTATATTATATAGAATTGTTTTTAATTGTATAATTCAGTATTTATATAAATTATGTTTTATTGTAATTTGTTCTTAAATGACTATTATAAAATATAAATAAACTGCCCCTTTGCCTTATGAAAAATAATGCTAAAATTGTAAATTTTAGAATTAATTTTATTGTTAACAAGACTACACACTAGTGCCTATAGTATACTTAATATATAAAAATTATGCATTTTAATATTATATAAACATGTATTTACAAATTTATCCACTAGAGAAGGAATGTTTTTTATGAAAATAATTATATATTATACTTTTTAATTATATATTTTAATAATTGTTTTAAAGTGTCTTAAATAAAAGAAATTTTAACAATATTTGCGTTTTAATTATTTGTCTTCTGATATCATTTTGTCTTTATTACCTTTATTAGCGGGCTTTAACAGTGTCGGACTGGGAAGCCCAAGGCTAGTGAGATTTGTACCCTAGTATAAATATTTTCCCCTCTCAAAAATTTTGATGACTAAAAAAATAGCTAATCACCACCAAAAAAGTCCAAATAAAGGGTGTCACCCTCAAAATGATTGTTTGCGCTTCTAGTAGAGGTAAGTGAATTTTTCTGTGTGAGGTCGTATTTTGTGGACCGAAGCGGATCTGAGGTCCATAACCACGACTGAAGACAGAAAAAAACTTACCTACGAGTAGCGCATTACGATTTTCTCGCTACCAAGGAGCTAAAATCGTATTTTATTAATAATATTTTTGACATTTATATGTATGAAAATTTAAAAAATCATTTTTTTATGGAATCACTCATCACCTGGACAAAAACTTTGTGAAATTCTGGAAAGCCTGCGGCAGAATAAGCAAGACTTCAATTTCGCTGTCGCTGTCGATCAGGCCTCTGGTGAATCTGACATTGCAGAACTTTGGGCAAAGAAATTCGAAAAGCTTAGTAATCTGTTTGATGACGAGACTTCTGAAGCTTTTGAAGCTGAGAACTTTGAAGCCTGTATGGTCCCCTCAAACGATGTTAAACTTGCCATATCTCAGCTTAAGCGTGGAAAGGCTGCTGGTTGGGATGGCATTTCTCCGGAATATATTATATATGCGCATGAAGCTTTATATCCTATTCTATCCATGTGTTTTTCGGGCATGTTATCCCATGGCATAACTCCCCCGTCACTAACGAAGAGCATTATCATACCGATTGTCAAAAACAAAAGCGGCGACATATCTGACTCTTCTAACTATCGCCCTATCGCCATATCAACGTCTCTTTCTAAAGTCCTTGAACTTGTTATTCTTAGCAGATGTAAGAATTGCCTAAAAACCTCTGATAACCAGTTCGGGTTTAAAAGCAATGTGGGGACTGCTGAAGCTATCTACCTTCTGAAAGAAACTGTCAGCCACAATATAAGGAAAAACACTCCAGTGTATGCTTTATTCTTGGATTTGAGTAAGGCTTTTGACAGAGTTCATCACCCTACCTTAATAAAAGCTCTCTTGAAACGGAAAGTACCCTGCTACATATGCCGACTGATTCAGAACTTCAATGCGACTGCCTTCATCCTGTGGGGTTCTACCAAATCTTCTAGCTTCTTACTGCGAAATGGTGTACGCCAAGGAAGCCTTCTAGCTCCTGATTTTTTCAATGCGTATATTGACGAACTTCACTATATCCTGTTGGCAGTTGCCGCTGGTTGTTTCTGTGGTAGTATCAAAGTTAACTGTATTTCATATGCGGATGACATGGTGCTACTATGTCCTTCTTTAGAAGGCCTCCGGTTACTTCTTCGTAGGTGTGAAGAATTCGCGTTAAAAACATTTCTTAAATACAACACAGACAAAAGTAAACTAATGGTTTTTAAACCCCCAGTGTATAGGCATCTGATTGTTCCCTCAATTTCCCTTAATAATACCCCTATCGAGCAGGTATCTAAACTTAAATATCTCGGTCATATAATAGACAATACACTGTGTGATAACTCTGAAATTCAACGTCACTATAAAAACTTGTGTGTTCGTGCTAATATGATCGCAAGAAAATTCAGCAAGTGTTCTGTAGAAGTTAAAAACCTTTTGTTCAAGACTTTCTGTTACGACCTGTACTCAGGAGAACTCTGGTGCAACCACACTGTGGCTTCTTGGCGTACGTTACGCGTTTGCTATAATAATGCCTATCGCATTATTCACAGACTTCCGCGGTATAATAGTGCCTCTGAAATGTTTGCTACAGCCCGAATTAACACCTTGGACGCTCTTCGGAGAAAAAAGCTTGCCAGCTTTGTAGAGCGCCTTTCCTGCACCCAGAACAATCTGTTAAGAGCTGTAGTGTCATCAGATGTTTTCTGGACCTCTACTATTTTTGGAAGTTGGCGACGTCTTTGTTTTTTGTTATAATGACTGTAAACCCAACCTTTTTTTTATGTATATATTTTTGTGTATGTTTTATTTTTATTTTTCTAATATTCCTATGTGATATGGCTTATATTCCGGAATAAATGCTTTATTATAAAATTAAGAATAGTAGACTTGTGTGTAGGTGTCCCTTAAGTAAGTGTCGGATACTTCGTATCGCACAGTGAATATTTTTAAAACAGATTCGAATATTGAATGTGCAAATATACTACGTAGTTTATTTTATAATACAACTATACTATGTAATAGCTATTTTCCTAACAAAGTTTGACTTTTTTCAATCATTTTATAGAATAAGTAAACCAGTGACTATAAATCGGTTTGGAATATTGAATATAGTTTCTCCATTCAGCGGCGGTTCTGAGGAATCAACGCCCTGTGATACCAAATGCTACAAAACCTTTAAAGAACTTAATAATTATTAACATAACACAATTATAACACCTTCATGTCCTAGCACCCTTAAGGGTGCCAGGACATGAAGGTGTTGAAGGCAATGAGGCTGCAGACTCTCTTGCAAGAAAAAAAAACTATGCTGGCTACACATATTTTAAATCATTACTTAAAACAAAGATGGGGTTATCGGAAACTTATATAATAAAAACTTAACTTGTTAAGCACCACTGTTTTAAAAAAAGGAGACTACCCAACAGACCGTTATTTCACCAGTGTGAATCTGTAAAAATAACAGTTTATTTTTCAGGTTCTTAAGTTCAGAAAAAAATAATATTTTAAGTTGTTATTAGCGTATTTATTTAGTTGAAAACATAAATTTTATTTGGGTTTAGTCAAAAGTGCTATATTTGCTAAAATTAAATAAATAAAAAGGCTTACAAGTACCCTTAATTTAAGTTTTCCATTTTTTTATGTACGTTTTTCCCTGTAACAAAAAATGATAGGTTAATTTTATAAATATATTTGGAATCTACGTCAAAAGTACTAAAGAAATACACTCAAAAAGTTTTCCCTTAGTGGATGGTGTTAAGGATTATCCTCTTCAAAGAAGAGTTACCATTTTCTGCTAAAAGCGAATTTTCTGGATTTGGCTGTTGGTGGATAAATTATCTCCAAACCGATTACTAAAAGGATCGAGCCTTAGTTTTTGGTTCGAATTTTTTTAACCCAAGCGTACTCGGGAACAACCGCGAGCACTAAGAGGGTAGAAAAAATTGTAAATTTTTGTAGTTTGGCTCCTTTATGGATAACTTCATCCTTTTAATTTTGTTATAGTTTAACATGGACCCTTAAATGTTTATTTAAATATCTTGTCACTCTAAATCTGGCTCCACATATCTTGCACTGCTTTGGTCTTTCGCCTGAATGTAAAAGCTTATGATCCTTCAATTCGGCCGCCCGTCTAAATTTTTTACCGCACACCAAGCATTCGTGCGCAAAACTATCACTATGATATATTTTATGTATACCCAAGGCGGCTTTTTGCCGAAAGGATTTACCACACTGGTCACAGGTGTAGGGTCTATTCTCAAAATGCAAATTCGTGTGTTCGGAGAGAGCAATTTTGGTCGCAAATTTGGCACCGCAATGGGCGCATTCAAAATTTTTTTCGTTGTTATGAACCACTTTGACATGTCTGGTTAAGGCCGACTGGTGCCTGAAGTTTTTTGCACATAGATGACAAACATAGTTTTTTTCACCTGTGTGTAATAATCTGTGACGTAAAAAGTTGTAACTTTTAGCAAATTTAGCCTCACAATGATCGCACTTAAATATATACGGACCTTTTTCGTTAATTCGACATTTCATTAAAATGTCTTTTCTTTCTTTTTCCTCTCTTGGTTTATGTGTTTTAATTTTATGTTGTTTTAAAATATGGCGCTGCATGTCAAACTTTCTTAAATAACTTTTATCACAAAACTGGCAACAAAATTTACATTGGATCTCAGATTTTTGTCGTCTGCTTTTCTTAGATTTAAAACTTGTCAAACATTCCGTGGCTTCTTCACAGTCTTCAGTTTTAACTTCATCTTCAGAGAGCGAACCAATTTTTTTCCTGAAATTAAATTAGTTTTTTTAAGTTAATATTTAAAGACCCAATAGTGCTAGAACTTTCAAAGTTGTCTTATTGATACATTTTTACTGTGAGTATAAAAAGTAGACATCAAACATTTAGCACATAGTTAACCAAGAAAATTTAGATGAACAAAATAGACAAAAGAAACGGACGATGGATCCTTGTAACGGACGGTCTGGACATTATAGAACCACTCACAGTGAAATCCTAAAGGTTCATATTTGGAAGATAATGGCTTAACATGTCTTCAGAATGAACCAGATTTAAACCAATTGCTGATCCTCAACAATTAAATATTGATCTTAATATTATTTTTCACCTTGATTTCAAATCCGTTTGTAAAATTGAGCTATCCATTTGCATTACAAAGAAAAACACATTTTTATAAATTTCAAAAAACCGTTAAACCCTAAATAGGTTTTTTATGTCGGTGCAGTGGAAATGTTTTAGATCCTATCATGACTTAAAACGGCGCAAAATATATTTATATTCTTCCACTTTTAAAATATTGAAGAGTAAAACACGAAACACTTAATATTAGTTCTTAAGAACCTTAAATAATTCAACGATTTTTTTTATACAAACTCAGAATTTTACTTTGTTGGCCATTTGATCTGCAAACTCACTGTTTGTCAAATTAAATACAAAATCAAATAAACGGTCGTTAAAGTTTAAAGTTATAAAATAAATCTAATGTTGCTATACTTAATATTGATATATTATAAGAATTAAATAGATAAATTAAAAGCAAAAATAATTGTGTAAAAATAATGTAAAATTTGAGTAACCAAAAACAACCAACAAAGTAAAATTCTAGATCTGCAATGATTTCACAAAAATGTGTTTTTCTTCGTAGCTTAATTGTACAAAGGGGTTTGAAATCTAGGTAAAAAATAGTATTAAAATCAATATTTAATTGTGAAGGATCAGCGATTGTCTGGTTGATCCCGAAGAAATGGTAAGCCGTTATCTCCCAAATATATTAACCTTTGAGATTTTACGGCGAGTGGTTCATTAATGTCCAGACCGACCGCTACAAGGATCCATCATCTGTTTCTTTCGAAAATTTTGTTCATCTAAATTTTCCTGGGGTACTATGTAGCAAGTCCTAAATTAAAAACAATTGGATACAATATACTTAAAGCATTTATTGTCTATAAGGAATGTGACAATAACATAAAACATATATACATATATTATCAATAGTTTAACGTAAAATATAACCAAATAAATAATTTTGTATTGATTTTATAATACATATTTACAAAATATCAGACTTTTAATATGAATTGTGAAATTTAGCAAACTCATGCAAAGTGCTAGGCCGAAAAATCTACTTCCAAGCCTATGAAGGATCAAAACATCCGCATACTTGAGTCTTGCAATTTAAGATATCAAATAGAGTTACTTTATCTGGCTAAAATCGCCGTTAGATAGAGTGAATCTAGTCCCTAGTAGAAATTTAACTTTCGACAAACCTTATTTCTAACGTTTTTTAAGTATGAATGTCCCGATTTCTAACGGTTGGTAAAACCCTAACGTTAGATTAACGTTATTCTAACGTTAGACACTAACGTTAGGCATCTAACATTCCAGTCACATTTATCTAACGTTAGGTCAAGGCGTTCTAAATTTATTTTCCACAATCAACCGATATCGCAGTTTTATTTTATTAATAGAAATTGGTAAGGTATAGAAAACAATTTAAAAACGAGACGTTTCATATAAAGATTCTAACTAAACTAAGAGAAATCAGATTGAATAAAACATAATTAACAAAACAGATTATACAGTTTATAAAGTGATGTTAAAATATAAATCGTCTTGAAATATAATAATAGTTTTTCAATACATGTTTTATATAAAACGATAATACTGAAATAAATATGTAATTTTTAATTATAAATTTAGTTTCAACATATGTCCATAAAACTTTTGTGTCATGCCATTTGGGATATCAACTGCTGTAACAGGTCCACTCGATAAAAACGAAGGAGAATGGGCACTTTTATAAGGGTTTTGGGCCCACCCAGCAATAAATTATGTCATTAGTAAGTCATTTTTACGTAGATTAATAATTTTAATTTAAAAACATACCTTAGGAGCCGGAGTTCCGAGTTATAGGCATTTGAATTTAATATTTTTTGTAATACCTCCATATATTTTTTTGTGTAACCAAATGATGTCACGCTAATATAGGCATTTTTACACCCCTCTAGTCATTCTATGTCAGGATAATAACCACTGAATCCGTTTAAAATGCCGTCAGTTTTATAATATATTTTAAAACGAGGGCGCGTACTAGCCTAGTACTACTAGGTCTGTTAGTGTATGATGCGCTCTCAGGCAGTCGTTTTTAAAAATACCATTATCCAATACATACAGATAATAAGACAATTACCAGCTTTATTTTAAATAGATAAACTCAATAATAACCCCCACGTGGCTTTTACTTTATTGAGTCGATAATTATTTATTTTACCCACTCAACTATCACTTGTCAAATTATTTTCTTGTAAATGTCATTAAAATATGAATTCCTAAGCTATTTATTGGATAAAACCTTGTATGGCACTCATGGGTAAACCGATATTGCCCTCTCGAAAATTAACCTGGTTGGCTAACGCCGCGCAGATTAATTTTCTCATGGGCAATATCTTACTTTACCCACTAGTACCATAAATAACTATTAAACCATTAGTTTTATTATTGTGACTAATTAAGACTTAGTACAGTTGCGAACTACACCCAAAAATTGTACCATTTAAATCTAACTTGTGACTCAAGTCAATTGATGACTTAACTAAGTCAGAGATACATAAAACTAAGTATAACAGTCGTCTTGTTTGAAACATAATTTTTTCAAGTGTCAAATGTGTCAACATTTTTCTCTTAAGCCAGCAACAAAAATAAATTTTAATAATATATTTTGGGGCTAATACAAGGGAAATGGCTGAGAAATTAAATAATTCTACAAGCCAGAACCAAATATATAGGAATGAAGGTTCGGATCCTTTAAAAGTTTCAACCGCTATTAAATAAGGTACCGAGTAAGGTACCTTATTGTTTTTCTTTATTTTATCAATGTTATTTTTTTATTTCTATTATTATTTTTTTAATTTTATATATTTCTGCAACTTTTACAAATATAAATATATATTTTCGAGAAATGAATGTTGTTTTATACCGTTTTTAAATCCCCTGACATTGTACATAACCCTAAAAATTTTATTGCAAACAAAAGCACTTAAAACCGCTAAAATTTTAAAAATTTGGAGTACCTCAAGGTTCAATGCTGTAGTACTTTTTTTTATTCCAACTGTACGCGCACTCGTTTTTAAAAATGTTTTTAAATTAAAATTATTAATCTACATAAAAATACCTTTCTAACGACATATAATTCGTTGCTGTTGAGGGACCCAACATGTCCATTGTCCTTTAGTTAAGTAAGATCCAAATGCCATTTGGGATATCAACTCAGCTGAACTGCTGTAGCAGGTCCACTCAATAAAAACAAATTTAATAACGAAACGTTTCATATAAAGACTCAATCTAATAGAGTGACTCTACTGCAAAAATTAATTAAAAAACGGAACGAAAACTAAAAATTTTATAAAGATATGTTTATATTGGGATGGTTTGCCTTATTGTGGTTTCTCAAATAACGTTTTTGTCGAAAACTGATCCCGCAAATCTGACAATGCCAAGGCTTATTGTCACTGTGTATTAGCTTGTGTCGTTTTAACTCATACTTTATTCTAAATCTCCGACCACACGTTTCGCACGGATAGGGTTTATCCCCAGTATGCCTTGTCATGTGAATCAACATAGGCGGTTTTGTTCTGAATCCTTGCATACAGTATTTACATTTGAAAGGAAAGTTATCGTTATGGGACCTGTTGTGGACGAATAACGACGCTTTTTGCTTGAACGATTTTCCGCATAAATCGCAGACATACGGCCGTTCGTTCGTATGAATTCGCCTGTGCTCTTCGACGTTTCGTTTCGTCGCGAACATCCTTCCGCATAAATCGCACGCGAATTTTTTTATTTTAGCGTGCGTTTCTTTCAAATGGCGCACTAACCCTTGCGAAACTCGAAATTGTTTACCGCATAGATCGCAAACGTAAGGCCGCTCGCCTGAATGGATGCGCGTGTGCCAAACGTACGTGTAGGGCGAATGCAAATTTTTTCCGCAAACCGTGCAATTATAGTATATCTTCCCGTTTACAGTGACCTTAGCCTTACTGACCAACTCCTGGTCTAATTTCTTTTGTTTTCGTTTTTCTTTCTTCATTTTTTCCTTTATTTCTTCCGTTATTTCGAACTCTCTCTTCGTATTTTCTAATTTTGCTAACCCCGCCACCTTTACACACTCCTTGTGCTTTAATAGATCATCCGCAGTTGAATACCCGATTTGGCAGTATTTACATTCATATTCAAATATTTCTTTCTTCGTGGGTTTTTCAACTCTTTCACATTCCTTGCTGTGTTTCGTTACCTCATCCGCGGTGGAAAACACATCCTGACAGTACTGACATTGGTACTGGAACATGTCCTCCGTGTCTGAATCGTTTAAAAAATTGTCTGTAAATTTGTCGGCGTCATTCGAATGTTCCGATTTGCACAAATCAGGTAATATCGGCTCTTCGATCGGTTCGGGGGTTTCCTGGATCGGAACCAGATGCAACCCGTCGGGGGATACGAATTCGGTATGGCAGTACGCGTCAAGTTGTGCCGCAGGGTTTGTTACGGGTATTATCAGATGTGCTTCCCTGCAAAACAAAGTAATTTTTAATTATCGAATGAATGCTCGAGTAAATAACGCAAAAAGTATATAAACTTTTACGGATTTGGATTTTATTGCTAAACAAGCCACTAAGCATTACATAGTAATGTCACAGTGGATAGTATATTTTTAAGGGTCAACAAATCTGCCTTCTAAGAAAGGGGCGCCTCTCAAAAGACTTCATGGGTAATTTTTAGATCATTACATGAAATATTTTAAATTTGATTGTACGCCTTTTCTGAAGTGAATCCATTATATTATGTCCGATTGGGGACTTGGGGGGGTTAGCTTAAAATTTTAGACAACAGTTCCCTAGTAAAGGTGCAGGTGCAACATATTTTTCAGGTGTTATATGTTTTACGGGCAAAGACGATATTGGGCATTGACGACAATGGCCGTTCAATGATGAGAATTATAATTATTGTGGTTTGGTTTTTGGCTGGTTTGGGTTTTTTTTTTACTGGTGGGTCGTTTACATGAAAGTTGGTTTTGCGCCTGTTTGGTTAGTTTTTTAACCTAACTTCAAATTTATTGTCGATAATGCTTATTTATTATTCTCATCATTGGCCGGCCATTGACCGAATTATCGTCTGTGCCCGTAAGATATGCATAAAAAAATTAAACTCAGAGATTATTCATAAATCATGCTATAGCGCTATGGATCTTGTTAACATTTCCTGATATTATCCCGCACTTTTAAATAAAGTTTAGAATGTAACAAAGGATTTTGAAAAACGTGTATAACCCTATTGGTATTATAAAAATTTGTTCATAAATATAGGCAAAGACGCGTACCACCATACAAATATATAATGTACTTTTTTTTTTCAGTCAATGTTTTCGGAAAAACTGTTGCTCAATATGCGACTTTTATACAAAAAGTAGCCGTTAAGCCTGTGTTTCAACCGGAAAGGTCATATTAAGTCCGCAAGCAATTTTCAATAACGTTAAAACGACTTGACCTAACGTTGGATGAATGTGATTTGTACGTTAGATGCCTAACGTTAGAATAAGTTATTCTAACGTTATCAACGTTTATCTAACGTTAGAATAAGTTATTCTAACGTTATTAACGTTTATCCAACATTAAATACGCGTTAGAGAAAATGTTTATCTAACATTAAGTTTCTACTAGGGTGGGCGACTTGGACCTCAAAATTCTTACTTTAGGTCGGAATTTAAATAAAATTCTAATTCTAAAAGTCACCCTATAAAAAAATTCGGATACAAAATCAATCAGTAATTGAAACAAAACGGATAGATATTGGATACGTCAATCAGTTCTATCTGCGTATATATTTTTAATCCGTATATACGGATTAACACACTGAATCCGTTCTATCTAAAAAAACAGATTGAATTGCTTCTCACCGATGTTTGAAGCAAAAAAAAATCGATATAAGATTATTGATAAGATGATGTTTATAAAGTAAATTATTAAAAGGAAATTGTATACACATTATACGATGTTCAATGAATAGGATGCTCTGCCGGGTTTCTTAAGACCACGGACACGGATTAGGTATTATTATTATTATTATTTATTTATAAAACTACAGAGATTGAAAGGATATATTTTTTTCTATCCATTTAACCTGCAATTTCGTATTCAGAATCTATCTGTTTCAATCTGCGAATGTGTACTGATTGATTTTGAATCCGAAATTTTGTATAGGGCAGAATTTATATAAAATTCTACACACTGAATCCGTTCTATCTAAAAAAAACAGATTGAATTGCTTCTCACCGATGTTTGAAGCAAAAAAAAATCGATATAAGATTATTGATAAGATGATGTTTATAAAGTAAATTATTAAAAGGAAATTGTATACACATTATACGATTTTCAATGAATAGGATGCTCTGCCGGGTTTCTTAAGACCACGGACACGGATTAGGTATTATTATTATTATTATTTATTTATAAAACTACAGAGATTGAAAGGATATATTTTTTTCTATCCATTTAATCTGCAATTTCGTATTCAGAATCTATCTGTTTCAATCTGCGAATGTGTACTGATTGATTTTGAATCCGAAATTTTGTATAGGGCAGAATTTATATAAAATTCTAACTTAAAGTCGGAATTTAATGGACAGTCTACCCAGTCATTAAACTCACTACTCACTACGAATTTAACCATTGTTAATGACTGGGTAAGCCATCAACCTTAATTAAAATTTTAACTTAAGAGATTTTCGATTTAAGTGAGATTATTCTCATGAGCTCAGTTAACTGTCAGTTAACGGTCGTTTTGCCGCTAGTCATATTTTCCCCCCTCCTTTCTATATTTCAGCTGCAAATTCATCCCACTTTTACAAGTTTTAATTTTTATTTTCAGTTGCTTTTCATCCGTGAAACGAGTAAGATGTACTTTCGGCAGGAATTAGTAATACGTTAAGCGCGTTTAATTTTCTAGCACCAAGTCTTTTAGTATTAGTTATTTATTTATTTATTTGCTATCTTAGATATGCCCCAGAATCGATTTTATATATTTTATAGTGATTGTATGGAAGATGTGCAGTAAAATGACGAACATGTGATTATATTGGAGTAAGAAGGGAATTTTATGTTTTTTAATCATTTATAATGCTGATAAATTTTGATTTGGAAGCAACTAACACTTGAAGAAGTTTTTATACGTACAAAATTTTTTATATACTAGCGCATGCGCAAATATATTTACAAATTAGAAAAAACTGCCTTGGCAACAGCTAACACAACCAACAGTAAACACGAAAAGGAAAGAAGAAAAAGAAAAAGAAAAGGTCTTACAGAAGACTGGAAATTTTATATATTTAAAACAGGAGTGGGCATGGCGAAAAGCCAGACAAGAACCACTCTTGGTGAATTGAGTAACTAAGAGGGATCTGGCTAATTATCTCACTGAGAAAAGGCCAAAATAAAGGAAGAAGAATTTTTATTTTTTTTACATTTTTTTTGTGTTCCATGTGACTTACTAGCAGCGTTAACATGGAAGTCTAGTTAGTAAAATTTAGTTAAAAGTGTCTATTTACTTTAAAAATTAGTTTTAAAATTTTTTGGAGTGTTACGCCCATGTTAATTGTATAGGAAAAGAGCGTTACAGGGGCGGGGGTGGTGGTCCAAAATGATCAAAATTTGCGTTACGTAATACTTGAACGTTCCCTTAAGTGAAATTCTTACTTTAAATAAACTTCTTAATTTAATTAAGGGAATGTTCAAATATTACGTAACGCTTCTAGGGAGGGGTGGGGGTCATTTTGGAGTGTTACGCCCATATTAATGGTATAGGAAAATAGCTTTACGGGGGGGGTGGGTGGGGGTCCAAAATGATCAAAATTTGTGTTATGTAATACTTAAATGTTCCCTAACTCGTTGACAGTCCCAGCAATTTAATATGTTTGGTTGTTTTGGTGTTTTTTTTTTGTTTTGCAAAATACCAAACCAGCAACAAATCAACCAACGTTAACTTAGTCTAAATAAACCTAATATAAATACAACTGATGTACATTAATCGACATACTCCTGGTCTATGTCTATAGACCATATATGGTCTGTTTTTTCAAGCAAGATAGTAAATTAAAAATTGCACAGTAAATATTTTTACAACAGGTTTGAATAGTATATGATTGTGTATAGAATATAGTTATGTTTTATAAAATAAACTATGCAGTATATTCGCACATCCAATATTTAAATCTGTTTTGAAAATATTTATTGTGCAATTTTTAATTTACTATCTTGCTTGAAGAAACAGACCAGTCACTTTAATAGTTTAAATACTTAAGTAAACTTTAGTTTAAATACTTACTGCTCAATAACATCCTCATTCTTAGAACCTCCAGTATCATAGATATTTGTAATAATTTGCTTTTCAGTAATAAACTGATAACTTCGTAATTTTTGGTCAACCTCAACGCTTGTGACAAAAAGTTCATGCCATGCCAGAATGGTGGATGCGCACTGATAGCAACAATTTAAGGGCAATTCATCAGTCTCACAAACTTTAAATGGAAGATAAAGGTTTAATTTACTAGCTAAATCATTACAATACCCTTCCGATGAGAATATACCAACTAATTTTTCGTTGTGAGTAGCACAAAGTCTGCATATTTCGTTTATACTGATCATTTGAGAGATTTCCGCCGGAATTTCTTGTATTTCGATTTGAGATGAATCTCTTGTAACACACACAGATTCTGCATCATCCTCAACATTCATGTTTAGACTGCAAAAAAACATTTTAACGTGTATTTGGGAGTGTCACACAGATTTTCAAATTTTACCTTGTTTATTTTCCTTTTCATTTATTTTTGTTTTGATATTTCCCCGCCACTTGATTTATTTTATCGTGTAAATTTGTCCCAAAATACACAATCACATCACTAAATACAAGATGGCGTAAATTTTTCATTTAACGTTAAGTTAGCAATATATCATTTAACAAAAAAATCAAATTTTAGTATTATCAGTATTGAGTTATTCATCAGTTATTCGAATTTAGCAAGATTTAGCAAAAAACTTTTATATTCAGAAAATAAAAGCTATACAGGTAAAGAATAGAAAAAGATCAAGCTGGCCACCTATGATTGATTTTTAGAACTAACTTTCAGTATGAAGTTAGTTACATGAAAGTAAAAAGCACGTACGGAAAAATTTTCTTTCATTTCTTTTTCGTTCTTTGCAGGGGTAAGTCATATTTTTTTTAATTTAAAGCGTTTTAATTAATTTATTTTGTTTTCTATATGATGAAACGATGACGAGACTGAAAGATTGTGTGGTAAATTAATTGTATTATAAAACAAGTTTTTTGTTTTTTAATCAGTTTTTTTTTTGCAGCACGATCTGAAAAGAGTGATTTTCGGCTTCTGATAATATATTTTCTTCATTAATTTTCTTGCGTTTTACATAAAGAAGGCTAATTATTATTTCTTTTGTTTTCAGGTTAATTTTTGCACGTGGTCTAGATATAGCCTTAGTCGGCCGTTTTATCCAAGTATATATAGTAATTAAATTTATTATGAATTTGTTATACCTAGTTAGGACTGATCAATAAATAATTGTTTAATATTTTGTTTCTTAGTTTTTTTATAAAAATATTTTAATTTTTCTGTTTTTCTCTAATGGGAATTATAACCAGTGAGAAAATTGAATCCGAGCTGTCAAATGTGTCAAACATTTGATTTTATGCTAATAAAGTAGAAAAATAGTAAAAATATGGCGTTAACGAACGTGTTATTGCTTAGTCAGATAGCAGGACATGTAATAGCATTTATTTTAGCAATATGCATAGTTGTACCTATGAGTTTACATCAAGATGATTTCAAGTAAGTAAACTTGGATGTAAAAGCTACAAATTCTTGATTTTTAATCTAATGCAACGTACATTGAAAGGCATCCTCTAAATTATGTCTGCTCTTTTTAGAGGCCACTGTTTATTATTTTCAAGTGGACAATGGCAAGAAGCTGATGGCCAACTTAACGTAACATGGGCATCACAATGTTACTGCAATTACACTATTTTTGTAGGAGTTATGTTAGCTTTGGTATCGATTTTTCAAATATACAGGTAAATGTTCAATTTATTCAAATAAAAAATTGTCTTACACCCCCATTAAAAGCACTAGAGATACACAAAACTACTTTACGAGCTGTTTTAATTATTCACAAAAAATATTAAAAAAATCTTATAAAGATTGGCCCATAAATGAGCCCTAAGGAAGCTACAGTCCTAAGATTATATCTGGAACAGTTTTTTGTATCTCAGGAACTCTACAAGTTACAGCAAAACAAAATTTTACATGTCCTAGCATTGACACTATCGATTTGCCTTCAAAAGGCAATTAACTAATTAAATTTTTATTTGGTAATTTTAACCAGGCGTGTGCAAAATGAGAGGGCATTGTCAATTTTTTTCCCCCAAACCTTTTTGTCTATACTTTCTATGACATTTTCTCAATAAAATATGATTCCTTATATATATATAATAAAATTATATAAAAAACAAGTTTCTAAAGTTAAAATTCTTCTATTAATTACATGGTACCATGTACCATACACGTGTATAACTAAAAAGTAAAGAACAAGATATTTAAACAAATTTTTAAATTATAGCAATCATAATATTTTTCCTTCACTTTTTAAGGCTTTCAATATTCGTTTATAAAGGAATAGATAGTAGCTTTTTATCCGCTTTTATTGATGTTGTTTCAAGCATAATACTATCTGGAATGACTGTATTAGCTGCTCTTATGATTACCCTGGGTTTTATGTCATGGTGTAAAAGTATGACTGAAAGATTTCCTTCGTAAGTATTTTTAGAAACAGAAAAAAACATATTTTTACATTCTTGAAAAAATAATATTTTGAATAAAAAGACAGATTTCTGAAATACATTTTAATTTATTAAGAATTAGAATTCTATTTGTTGTTCACTTATATTTGATATTTTAGTTGTGAAATAGTGGCTGGACAAGACATTGATCACAAAGATGGCATTAAAACAGATAATTTCTACATTGAAATAGGAGCAGCACAATTTGGTGTTTGGGGCTCTTTTACAACCTGGGTAGGACTTTCAGTTTGTGCTCTGTTAAAACTAATACGATATCATCAATTGGAAAATATAAGAGTTTCCATGTATATTGAAAGACAAAGACTTATAAATGAAAACTCACCAGGTAGTTCTTTGGGTAGAGAGTCTACCTGCCAGGAGGGGTCAAATAACAGTCAAAATTCTAATATAACACAAACTACTGCAACCATAGAGTGATTAAATATTATTTTAAAGTATCCGTATATCATAGTTTGTGCTGTTATTCATTTATCTTTTTTAATTCAGCATGCTTTTTATAGCTTGATACAAAATTAGCCAAAATAACAAAAAAAAACGTTAATTGTAAGTAAAATTCTGTGGCTTGGTTCTAAAAGGGCCAATGTCAATTTGTTGTCCAAACCTAGCATCGTCTTTACGTTAACTCTCCCTAGTAACATTGATCTTGGACAAGTTTCTTGACCAGAGTACTTGACAAAGTTCTTTGTAAAGAATTGGACAATTCTTGAGCAAGATTTTGATTTGATCATGATAGAGATCACTTTTTATGAACCAATAATTTTTTTTCAAGTTTAATTATTAATGAAAATAATGATAAAAAAAATCGTTTCTTTTCAATGTTTCTTGCTACATTCTTGCTCAAGACTTGTCCAAGAATCTTAACTAAGTATCTGTAGCAATTCTTGTGCAAGAATCTGTCGACAGTATCTTGTGCCAGAATTGTCAAAATCTGAATGCAGTTACTTGATCAAGAATCTGGAGCCAGACTTGCTCAAGACTTGGCAAAAATTGTTACTAGGGCTGATGTAATATTTTGAAAACGCTGCTATTGATAAACTGACATTGGTCCTTTTGGAACCAAGCCACAGAATTATATGTAATTATAAGGGGCCATACTTAAAATACATAACGCACTTAGAGGGAGTGGGGGGGAGGTAATGCTTAGCATTACAATAGGGGAGGAGGGACTGATTTCCCAAGCAACGAAACAGGTAAAAAAGTGGATAAAAAGTCTTATAATCAATTCATAATAGACTTTTTGACCACTTTTTTACCTGTTTTGTTGCTTGGGTTAGCATTATGTTATGCTCTAAATTATTTTTAAAGTAATAAGACTGCCCTGTTGAAAATGACGGGTATGCGCGGGTATAAATGGTGCACAAACCGGACTTGAACTGATGAAATTCATTTTTAATAGGGTGGTTTGTTTTTTTACCCAATTTTTTTTGGGCGGGAGTCTTGGCTGCTAGCATTACGTATTTATAGAGGGTGATTACCCTTAAGTTTCTGAGTTTCTAATCGTTGCATGGGGAGGGGGGTCAAAATTTGCAAAATTCTGAATTACATATTTTAATTATGACCCCTAACTAGTAACTTAGGACATATTCTGTGATAAATTTTAAAATTAATAACATAAAATATTATTTTCTGGTCCACCAGAACAGAAGCTATGGCTTCTGTTTCTACTGGACTTTGTAGTTATATAATATATTATATATTGTATAATACAAGTATGTAATTTATATCACATCCAATTATTTTAATCTTTTGATTTTATTTTTTTTTTTTAATTTTCTATTTTTAGATTATAAATAATTTTGTTGTAACGTTTTATGTTTCTATTCAAAATATAGTATACATATTATTTAATACGTATTTTACTGATTTGATAATTTAAACTTATGATTAGATCAAATTTTATATGTCAGTGAGGCTAATAAATTTTATTTTAAACCTGCTCATGAGCAGGCTGCAGCCCAGACATTTTAAATAAAACGTTTGAAAAAATATATCTTTAAATATTTAGGGACTTACCAGTCACTGGTAAATATTGTTTTAAATCGGCTTATGAGCAGATAAAATATATGTATGGCTTCATAAAAAATCAGCTAGTTATCCCAAGCTGGATTTCTTAAACTCCCAAACTCAAATTCGCGCTATTCGTTTCTGGTAGTTGTAATGTACCACAGTAAGCGGGTGGGGGAATCCCTAGAAAGGGTAAGCGTTGCGTGGGTGTTCTTTGGTTACAACGCGTTGGTGTTCTTTGGTAACTTTTTTTATTTTTTAGCTTAAAGTGCATTATTTTAGTGAGAGAAAAGAGTTTGGTCGTTAAAAGTATGTAAAATAAAGTGTTAAGTCATTAACAGTAAGTAGACACGTTATTTACAGGGATTTTTCGTGGGTGTTCTGTGTTTTTCGTTTTAAATTAATTGAAACAAAACCGATTAAAACAAAATTGGTATTCGAGTACACATTAGCTTCTTTTTACACCAGAGCCATTCATTCTGGGGTGTTTACTGTTTTAGATAGAATACCGGTTTATTTTTATAGTAAGTTAATAATTTAGGTTATGTTGAATAAAAGGTCCTCTAAGAGCGTGTTGCGACAAGCAAATGCATTCTAAACTGTTTTTAATAGCACATACGACTTGGGAAAAATCTCAAGTCGGTGTTTCTATAGGTACACTATTCTGCCCTTCGAAAGAGGAACGCGGCATATACACCTGACATACGGTTTTCGAGGTTAGCATTATTTTACTACGGAGAAAACGGTATGTACCAATCCTAAGGAAATCTGCGGTAAGTGCATCGAAGATGTTACTTGCCGCGTTCTTTCTATGTAAAATTTTATTTTAAAAAGAGAAACAGGATAAAGCAAATATAAAAGAAAGCAAAATTATTGGTCTAGGGGCTGACCGTGAGAAACTCTTTTGTACAAGCCAAAGGAACTCAGGAGGAACTCTCGAGGAACTCCGGAGGAACTCTTTGCAAACCCACAGGAACTCTGAGGAACTCTTTGCAAAAAGGAACTTTTTTGTACAAATTTCAGATGCGGTCAGAAACAATTATTATTTATTACCCATGCGGAATAAATTATTATTATTATTAACGTTTTTATTTTCAATCTAGATTATCAAATTATCCTACCTTAGGGCGCCAAGTTTGGTAGAAACCGGCAGGGACAAAGCATTTTTTCTTGAAGGTAATTTTGGGGCGACAACTTTTGTTTCGAAGGGGCGCCAAGTTTGGTAGAAACCGTCAGGGACAAAGCTTTTTTTTCTTGAAGGTAATTTTGGGGCGTCATTTTTTATTTTAAGGGGCGCCAAGTTTTGTAGAAACCGTCAGGGACAAAGCTTTTTTTCATGAAGGTATTTTTTGGGCGCCAACTTCTTTTTTTTTTGTAGGGGCACCCAGTTTGGTTGAAACCGCCAGGGACAAAGCTTTTTTTTGAGGGGCCTTATTGGCAGTAGTGCTTGCATAGCGCGGTAATTTCTACGGCTTATTTGCCAAAAATTACCCCTTCCAGAGAGGAACTCTTAAGGAACACAGGAGGAACTCCGAAGGAACTCTGAGGAACTCTTTGCAAAAAGGAACTCTTTTGTACAAATTTCAGACGCGGTCAGCCCCTCGGTGTACAATGAATTCCAGGAAAGTTTTTCCGTCAAAAAAAGTTTTTACAGGCATTATCATAACTATTACTTATGTTTCAAAAAGTATTTATTAAAAGTTTATCACATCATTTATAACAGGTACATAACTTTGATTACTATTGGTTATATTAGTATAGGTAAATTTATTAAATAAATGATTCCTCAGGATTTTCTATCAAGACTTCTTTGTCATCATTAATAACACTTAAAAGACTGGATGTTTGACTAGATTTAATCCAAAACAGCAACATTATAACCCTAAAAATATAAACAGTGTTCCAATAACAGTTGCAGTCACTAGCCAAATGGGTGAAGGTGTCTAATTACACAGTCTGACACAGGCTTGCAAAACAAAAGTTGTCTGTGCTGGGGTTAAGACCCACTTATTTTTATGTATTTTGGAATTATGTATTTTGGAATGACGAATCTGTCATAAAAAAGGCACTTCACGGGCTCATTTTCGGTTCTATTAATTTTTGGGAATCCGATCCAGTTAAACAAGGATCCCAAGTATGAACAGAATCAAAAATCGTTTTTCTTTTATATACGACGGCAGTTTACAGGGTGGCCCAACTCTATTTACCCATGCGATTTTCTCGAAAACTGAAAGAGATAATCAAGTTCTGTAAAAACCACCTTAAGTGGGACAAAAATATCTATAAAAAGTAGCCAAAAACAAAATCTACCCCTTAAACCTTCCCCCTAAAAATAAAAATAGATCATCAAGTTTTTAAAAATTTTCGCCTGTTGCGCTAAAGGGTATTTTTTGATATACGATTGTAGAACTTAAGCGCGAAATTCGTAAAAAAGTTTCGCCTGCGGTGCTAGAGCTTTCTGGAATTTTTGTAAAATTTAGAATAATAAAACTGTTTAAAAATTAAAATAGACCATCAAGTTTGTAATTTTTTTTTTCCAGGGTTTTCTTACGTTTTATTTTTTATTTAACACTGTAGAACTTGAGCGTAAAAATAGAGCCTTCTTTTCTGAAATTTTCATTAATAAAACTTTGTAGACTAAAAAAAAATCGCCTGTGCCACTAGTGTTTTCTTACATTTTTGTAGAAATTAAGAGTAACATTCGTAAAAAATTTCGCCTGCGGCGCTAGAATGTCTTGTATTTTTGGGAAGTTTTAAATTAAATTTACTTTAAAAGAATGATTTAAAATTAAATGAACCATGGAATTTGTAAAAATCTTCGCCTGCGGTGCTAGGGCTTTCTTGCCTTTTTTATTAATTTAAGAATATACAATTTTATAAAATATATCTAACACTATAGTTTTTGAATAGCAAGTATATTCATTGTATTAAAAAACTCAGGGTCTATCCAAAATAATGCAAAAATAATAGGGGTGCCATTTAAAAAGATAAAGTGGAGGGTGAATTGGGGAGGAGGGTTGCGGGGTGGATTTTAGATTTTTAGATATTATTGTCCCATTTCAGAACTTGATTATCTCTTTTAGTTTTCGAGAGAATAGCTGGGTAAATAGAGTTGGGACACCCTGTAGATAAATGTACTTACATTGTTAATAATATTTCAATAACAAAAAGTCCCACAGTGACAAACATAAATGCTGCTGGCTGGGTATTTATAGTGTTATTATAAATTCCTACATAAACTGGCGATCCCATCATTCCAATGATGGATTCAGCTATCACAATTAAAGAGAAAACTTTACCAATATCTTCAATTGGCACTAATTTCGAGACAATTGATCTGGTCATTGGACTCATCACGCCTCCTAACAATTTAATAATACACCCTAAAAATATATAAATATATAAAATGATGATATTGAACTCCAATTAGAATTCAAATTCAAATCTTTAATTAATAATTATTAACTGAAGATTTCTATAGAGGAGTCGAAGCGTATGGATCCGGTGTGTAAAATTTTTGCACTTACCTAAATAAATATGTGCATTGTTTGTAGCCAGTGCTTGTACCAAATGCCCACTCATTAAAGACATGTAGCCCAGCAAAATCATAACAATTTCTGTTACTTTTAATAATTTGTGTAAAATATAAATACCAAAAATTGTCCCCACAAAAAATATTATGTTACCAGCGCTTGAGTATAATGTATAATGTTCTAAAGACCATTGAAATTTGTTTCTTAGATACAGAAATACTACAGACATATCCCCGTTTATCACCGTAATATATAAACTAAGTTGTAATAGTGATGTTAAAATAATAGCTCTGTTATAGTGTTCTCGTTTTTTGAATGAGCATTTTACCATGTCTATCAAATTGGAGATTTGGAAGAATTCGCGTACGTGTCCCTAAAAACATAAACGTTCAAAATTTATACTTAATTCATTTGGTTTAAACTAAATGTTATAGTGCGGGATCCCTGGACCCATTTTTAGCCTTTATTACTATCAAACTAATTTTCCGTGAGTAGCTTCATTTTGAACGACCAACTTTTTCTCTTACAAAAATTCTTGATTGTGGTAGTACAGATCCCTGATGTAGAAATAATTACTATCAAGTTGAATTTTCGTGAATAGCTTCGTTTCCATGAGACGCCCAAGAATTTCCTATACGAAAATTCTCGATTGTGGTAGCTAACAGGGGTAGCAGGGATAAAATATTTCGATTTGACGATTCTCAAAAATTTATTACTAACTGTGGGTTTTTTTATTAAATCTTAAGAAAATTATTAACATTATTGAAAAAAATATTTGTCCTACAAAATGTATGGTTTGATCAAAGAGTCCCCTCCTTCCAACATGTATCGATAACGAGGTCATAAAAAATGATTACTAACTAGCTGATTTTTTTATTGTTGCTTAGTTAATATTTATATAATTTAACAGCCACATTGTCCTACGAATTGCGTGGTACGTTATCACGGTCCTACGCTCAGAAATTGTTAATACCACAACTTGTGGTCTTGTGGTCCACAAGACCATTTTTCTTATTACTAACTGTAGGACAAAAATATTACATAATAGGTTAGTGTGTTCTCTGTCCAAATGAAACAATGGAACAATGTCCTACAAAAAAAAGTTATTTAAATTTCGAAAAATATTTCACTTTATGTTTTGTTACAAATAGAAAAATAAAAATGACAATTCTTGTCGGACTAGTGATACATACCTGTTTTCTTGTAGGACATTGTTTCATTTGGACAGAGAACACACTAACCTATTATGTAATATTTTTTGGGCGTCTCATCAAAATGAAGCTACTCACGGAAAATTAGTTTGATAGTAATAAAGGCTAAAAATGGATCCAGGGATCCAGGACTATTAATATTATAAATGGACGGTGTTTTGCAATAATATGTTAACCCACATTGTGAAATGGCAATTGGATGCTGGACATTTTACTTAATCTATAGATTATAATCTTTTAAATTGAATTGAAGATATCATGTTGTGATACACGAACCAGTGAAGCAAATGTTTAATTTTAATTGAAATTTTTAAGTATTTTAGTCAGAACGTCTGAAATATATTAAAGAAAAAGTTCAACTACTTTAAGTTAACTGTGTTAAAATATTATTGCATAAAACAATTAAAATGTCCAAATGACTCACTTCCGTTTTCCTGTTTTCTAGAGATTCTGGCAAAAATATTTGTACCAGTATTGCTAAAATAATTAAAGTTCCAGCCGATATTAAAAATATGGTGTGATAACTAGTTGCATAAAACACATAGGAACTTGATATGTTTCCTAAAAATACGCCCAAACCTAAAACTGCCTCAAAAACACCAATCCTAAAAAATGATAAAATATTTAAAATTTATAAAACTGGAAATGCAAATAATTAACAGTTTGAAATGCGAGATTGTTAACTAATTAAAAACACAGGACCAGAAAAAAAAATAAAGTTAGTTTTTTATAAACCAAACTATATTTTGCCTTCCCATTTTGAAAATTTTCAAAATTTCGGAAAGCCTTGTATTCGAGCAAAAAATTTTAAAATTTTTGTTTGCGTATTTTTTCGTTTTATGACGTTTTATGTCGATATAAATCAATTTCGAGCAAAAAAAAAATGGTCAGTGGATCACTAGATCGGTCTGAAAGCTAACATTTTCAAGGGAGGTTCGTCGCTCCCTTAAAATTACGGTATTAAATTCGCAAAATTTTACAATTTTACAAATTTTAAAATTCTGGTACGGTTAGCCGGTAATTAAATTGCAGAAAATATTTTTTACAGTGTAGACTACAATTACACAAGTCTACAAAAATAAATTCTCTGTTCTACTATACAATACTATACAATATAAGTGGGGTTGTGAGGCATGGTACTGCCTTTCAAATCACTGCGACCAATGAGATCTATTATGAATCCCCTTTTCAATTTTCTCTCCTAAGGTTCTAACCCATTATTTCCTATGTTTTTTGATGCGCTGAAACCGATTTTACCATAAAAAAAAGATTCATCGCGCAGTTTTTTCACAAATCGTAGGGCAGACTGTTGTACACTGGATCACAATTTACTTTTATATTTTTCTAAAAGCCATTTGAAATGATGATGATGAAATTCACCCGCTCAAGTCCGGTCTATGCAACATTTATACCCGCGCAGACCCGTCATTTTCAATAGGGTCTCAACATTCTAGGTTATATATAAAACTGAAATATGGCATAACAAATTACCAATGAGCAGTGATTCAGAGAATGTGATTTAAAACACAAAATACAATCGTCTACTTGTAAAAAAATAAACAGTGAAACCAAAAGTTGTTACTTTTTGGGCTAAAAGATTGTATTTCTATTTTACTCGAAAACAATAGCACGTGGACAACCACTCTCCCGCTTGCTTCCACTCTACTGAGTAAACATTGTGTTAGTACAGTTTTGTCACGTAGATAGCAGCATATGTCAAGAAACTGTAGGGTGATCCAAGGTACACTATTATCAAGGTACAACAGTCCCCCCTATATAAAATGTATAAATTTCAAAAATTATAAACTTTATGTAAGATTTGTGAACAAACTGCGCCATTAATTTTTTTTTATGGTAAAATCGATTTCAGCGCATCAAAAAACATAGGAAATTATGGGTTAGAACCTTAAGACAAATAATTTTTTTGTGAAACTGTACACCTGTGCACAGGATCACAAAAAAAATCTCTTTCCTAAAGTAACCCATCATTTCCTATGATTTTTGATGCACTGAAACCGATTTCACTATAAAAAAAGATTTGTCGCGCAGGTTTTGCACAAATCGTATAAAAAGTGTATAAATTTCAGTAAATATTAAATGTATACACTTTATATTCGATTTGTGAAAAACTGCGTGATTCATCTTTTTTTTAGGGTGAAATAGGTTTCAGCGCACCAAATAACATAGGAAATGATGAACTTTTCTGCCTCCTTAGTTAAAACGTCCTAACTAACATTTTTGCCATTTTCGGCTTATCTGCATATAACGGTGATTCTATGCCATATTTATCTATTCTCCAGGATTCCCACCAGTCAGGGAAAACAGGCCAGTCGGGGAAATTGAAATTGAAAACTGGAAGTCAGGGAATTTGGCCATTTATTCGAAAAGTTTAGGGAAAATAGCAATGTTAGTTAGGACCTTTTAAGTAAAGGGGGCAGTTTTTCTTTGTAGACCTGTGTTATTATTACCTTATTCCTCTGGTTTCTTCTGTGGTAATATCTGTGATATATGATAGAGTTCCGGTAAGAAAAGTTGCCAAACCTCCACTTAAAATAACAGGAATTGTACATAATATTGTATACCATGGAGACAAGTTTGGTAATAAGCTGTATATAGCAACACCAGCCAATGAAATAGAAAACCCTAAAAAAAAATTTTTTCTTCTGTATAAAATCACTGCATTTCAGCAAAAAAAAAAATTCTAAAACATAGAAAAAAATACTAAAATAAGCAGTTTTTAAGAAAAATGAAAAAAAAAACAGATAAACAGATTCATTACAGGCTAAGTCCAAACCCTAGGCACCGGGAACCGCGAGAAGACAAATGATGCTCGCTTTGCCCTGGTGTTGTTGCTTCTGAATATTACTAGGTTTTAAAAACCGCGGGTACCCAAGCATTTTTTTATTTCACAAATTTTACTCTAGTACTAACAAACAAATCCTTAAATTTAGTATCCATATTTATACCTATTATCGGAAACAAAATCAGCGGTTTTCTTCCAAACTTATCTGACCATGGTCCAATAAACGAGCATATTAGAGCTGTACATAATCCTTCAGTAATGGATCTTGCCATAGATATCACAGATGCATGGGGCTCTACAAGTTTTTCCAATTTTGCTGTTTGATTGTCTTTGACTTGTGAGCCCAATAAGGCACATTCCGATTGGTTGTAGCCCAAAATTATATAGCAAGTTCGGTAGATTATAAGATTTGTATATACTGAATCTAAAAATATATTTTAATAAAAATTAAACAGTGTTTAGAAAGTATATATGTACCTATAGATGAAAGTATACAGGGTGTCCGTTTTTCTACCTCAAGCATGGGCATCTCGGTTATTACAAGAGATACAAGATCGGTTAAATTAGAAAAAAGTTTCGCATTTTTATGCTGATTAATAAGTCCAAACCAAAAAAATAAAAACGGAACTTTAATTTTTTGCGACAATTAAAAAACAATTAAAAAACAAAAAAGTCCAAACGGGCACCCTGTATACAGATGACATTTTCAGAAAAAACTTGCGAGTATAGTAAAATTTAGTGCGATAATATCTATATCCATAATATGGATGATAGATTCCATATGTATGATTATAATTTATGAGATAATTTTACTTAACTATGATAACAAAAAGCAGACCAAATATATTTTTTCTGTATTAATATGATACATTTGTTGCTTTTATCGCGTTTTAGAAAATTTTTGCGAATAAATTATATTTGTTGGTCCGGAAAGTTGTGACCACAATAAATAAAATTTGCAAATTTGATCAAAGGGGGTAAAAATTATTATTTTACGTATAAAATGCTCACCAAACCCATTAGGGACTGACCCATGAACTTATTTAATAATATATGAAATATTTATCAGATATTACTATTATAAGTCCAAATAAGTCATCAATACTAAAAAAAATATTTCTTTTACGTTTTTGCTTCTTAAACGAGATCAGGGGCGCCCGCACGATTTCTGATAGGGGTTATTCGGCTTTACCACTTTATTAACAAAAAGTTATCGTTAAATTCTCGAAGAGACCCAATCTTTTTTTAGGGGGGGGGGTTCATATGAAACAGATTGAGTGGCATCACCATGTTCAATATAACATGTTATATTAAATGTTAACATTTAGCGCCGCAGGATTTTTTTTTTAATTTCTTTTCTAATATACAGGTATGCAATTTTTTATTAATTAAAATTATTGTACCACCTTTTCGTTAACCAGTTTAGCGCCGCAGGCATAGGGATTTAATCCCCCCCCCCAAATTTTGTTAAGTACCCCCCAAAACAAACTATAAAAGTTAAATTACGCATATATTTTTTACATATACATATATGTAGGGGGTAGCTCCCCCCCCCAAAATTTGGACCTGGTTACGACCCGGTTAATACTGAATGAATTAAAATTCCTATTTTATTTAATATATTCTGTAAAAAATGAAAACCTTCAAAGATTTTTAAATGTTTTTTCTTCATGTCTTTTTTATTTTTTTTTAGATTTTTTTCCTTTTTTTAATTTTTTGTAAATAGAACCATACTGCCGTCCTTGACTAGAAAGCAGTAACTCAATTTGTCGCATAGCAACGTTTTCACGATAACTCTCATGTAATATTTTGAAAAAGCTGCTATAGCAGCAATATATTGACAAATGGAGTTAGTAGTGTCTACCGAAGCGGGCAGCAATTTTTTTTTAAATATACGCCTTAAAAAACAAAAATATTGACTTACCTATTAATAGCACACTAAAAAATGTAAAAACAACAACAGTTTCCACTCGCAGTTTTCCATTTTCACAAATCATTGTTGGTTTTAACATTTAATTTAATCATTTATTCGATATATACAGTTTTAAACATTTGTTTAATTATAATATTGTTGATAAATTATATAACTGTTGATAAAAGAAGATAACTTATGTTTCCGTATATCTAACATTTAAAACCTAATGAAAATAACGTTTCAGATAAGATGGGTACATTTTAATTTAATCCTTTGTCCGCAAACAATTATTACTGCATGACTATATCAAGGTTATTTTGAAACACAATACAATAATTAGCTCATTATTTATTATTTTATACAAGGTGTTAAAAAAAAATTATAGAATCGTAATTTTTCAAAAAATGCATTTAAAATTATCAGAAAACATTATTTTTAATTGAATTGTTTATACCAATTAAATATATACACGGTGTATTTGAAATGGATTCCGAAACTTTAAGGGGTGATTCTACATCAGAAAATATGACAAAAAGTTCCTATAAACATGTCTAAAAATGCGTCGTAAGGGAGCTACGCCTCTTTGAAAGTGGCTAATAAAATCGGTTTTTATTTAATAACTCAGGAACCCTTTGAGATATGGCAACGAGGTTTTGCACGTGAATTAATCCTAATAAGGCCCATCTTTGTATGTCATTTTCACGTACTTATTTAAACCAGGCGTTTTCGATATAGAATAACCCTGCCTCATTAAAATGTTGGTTTTCAACGTATTAGTATTTAATTTTTCATCCACGAACTGTGAATTTTTACCTTCAAATTAGTTTTTCTCGAAAACGGTTAGTCCTACAGTGTTACAACAGGAGTAACTTTTTTATGTATTTTGAACTGAGGAATCATAAACTTAAAATAAAATTACAAAAAAGTTTCACAGAAAAAAGTTTGGGACAAAAAACTGATAAGGCCCCCTGTTTCGACGCCCCTGGTTAAAATAAGTACAAGACAATAACATACGAAGATGGGCCTTATTAAGATTAGTTCATGTGCAAAACCTCGTTGATATCCATTTAATCCAGTGTTAAATTATTTTATTATTATTTTTGCGCCCTATTTAAGAGACCTACGTTCAATAGGCCGTAAGTCCATTATGACCTATTTGCGGCCCTATGTTTATGACTTTTTTTTTCATATTTTTTGATATATTATTTGTCCCTTTAAGGATGGTCGCGAGTTCTGGGACACCCTGTATACACGGTGTATTTGACCTATTTCAAATACACCGTGTATACATACAGTTATATGGCGCTAATTAAAAAAAAAAAAAATATGAAATAAAAATTAAGTTTAAAAAATATATATATTTATTTATTTATACTCGTTACAGAAACCTTTGAAAAAATGTAGTTTATACCTCAGAGTGTTTAATTTTACATAAAATTTTAAAATTGATAAACAAAATACTTGCAACTTCTACCTTCTATCAAATTAAAAAAAAAACTATTTCAGTTACCTATAAAATTATTTTAAAAAATTACTTATTCAAAAAAAAATTATTTATTCAAAAAGAAAAAAAAGATTAAATAGGCGATTTTACGCGAAAAATAAAAAAGTAGGTAACTTACCTAAGGTAAGTTATAAATCAAAGTTTTTATATAAACCAACAAACTTTAATTTATAATTTACCTAACGTATAATTTAGCTAACGTTACCTTACGTTTTAATTAGAAGTATTTTTCCGCGACGATTTTGCGCGCCAATCGGCGCTTTGCATTTTTTTAAACACCCTGTACGTATGATATCAGTTTAACTGATTCAGTTAATTAATAATTTTACGCACCTGCTTTATCGAATATTTTTTTAATCGTAAAGTTTATTGTTTTATATTTTTATTATTGCTCATGAATATAAAAAATTATACATACATATAAAAAAAATTCAGATGAAAAATGAATACTACACGAAAACTGCAGATATTAACATTTTATACACAATTTATTTTAGGTTAGGATATTACATGGCATTTTATCTAAGCACAGAAATAAAACGTAGATCTACGCGAATCGCGTAACGCGATATATTCCACTGAAATTGAGAACACCGATTCTACCAACATAATTTAATTAAGTAACTAAAAACTAATCACGGTTCGCTGTTTATTACCAGGGTTCGTAGAAAATATAACTATGTTATATTTTCTACGAACCCTGGTTTATCACTTTTATAGTCCGTCCAATTATGCAAGATGGTAGTTTAAAATTCCCGCGATTGCATAAAAGAAGAGAAAGTTACATAAAAAATGGCTATATTTAATGTTATTTTGTATGGTACTTTTTTGGTTTATTCTTCATTCTTCAAAAGTCCAAACGTAAATTATATTGAACAAGGAAAACGTCAAATTTTTAGGTTACAATTACAACTTAAGACCTAACCAGAGGCTCGCATAACAACTATTACAAGATACATGACGACACATCAAGCCAATCCTGGAATCGCATTCTTATGTACTATGCTTGTTTTGTGAGTCTTTGGATAGGCCCTTTCCAGGAAAACAGTACCGATATCTGTTAAACTTTTGATAAATATACACTACGATTTATGCATAATTATGCTATTTATGCGCTCTGTGGTGTAAAACGGGCCGCGTCCCTTATTATCTTGCATAACTGGAAGTCCATTATAAAACAAGAAAATGCAATGTTTGTTCAAATTAACCTATTTATAAAAAGTTACAAAGTATTACGTAACGCAAATTTTGATCATTTTGGACCCCCCCCTTGTAACGCTATTTCCCTATACCATTAACATGGGCGTAACACTCCTATGATTATAATCCTAAATTCTAATTTATGTATTCTATTTATTATTATTATTATTATTATTTTATTATACAATGGTCGTGTAATTAGTTGATGATATAACTTCAGTGCTATTGATTTTTTTATCACCACCATTATCAAATTGAACCATAATGACTAAATATGTCGTAGCTGTTCCAGCAAGCTAAAAATAAAATCAATATTAAAGCGTACAGAAGTTATGGCAATTTCTCTGTAATACATGCAATTGTGTTAAAATTCTATAAAGACATCACTTAAAAGTTTTAAGTTAAAACATTTAATGACAATGCAACCCTGTAGGGATCAGCTTAGCGTCTTGTACCATCGTTTTCATAATAAACGCTTACACCTAAAAATGTTACAGATTATATTGAACTTTATCAAGGTCTCTTTGACATTTATTTGTCAAATATTATTATGACATTGCTTGTCAAAATAATTCACATTAGTTATGCCGCAGCTTACAAATTATCAAAAATGTTTTAGATTTTAAGCTTTCACGGCCATTAAGATATAAAGAACTTTCACTTTCGGGTTTAGACCGTGTTAATGGATTTTCACTTTCCGACGTTTCGTCTCTTACTACTAGAGACATCTTCAGGGATTAATCTGAAACTAAGTTTCGAATCAACTTGTGTCACTATTTATGACGAGTTGTGGTTATTCACCCGTGACGAGGTTTTTCCTATCAAAGACTTCCATATTGCAGGTAAGTGGTAACCAGTGTCCCGATTGATATTGTTAGGATGCTTGATGATTTCTATCGATTCCCGTATCTTCCTTGGCATTTTTCTGTTTTCTGTTAATATTTGTTTTGTTTCAGACAAATTGATTTTATGACCTGTTTCATGTACATGTTCGGCTACTGCCGATAAGGAAATTTGTTTCTTTCTTATATTGCGCTCATGCTCTTGAAGTCTTGTAGAAATTTTTCTCTTAGTTTCACCTATGTAAACCGTACCACAGGAGCAGGGTATTTTATATACGCCTTCTGAACTCAGGGGTATTTTGTCTTTTGTTGAAGTCAAACATTGACCTAATTTTTGGTTGGACCGAAATATAGGCTTAATATTTGACTTCTTCAAAAGTTTACCTATTTTATCCGTGATGCCGCTTACATAGGGAAGTACAACTTGTGTCTGTCTGTCATTGTCACTATTGTCCTGTTGTTTGGGTCTGGGATTTCTGTATTTGTATATGGTCTTATTAATGTCTTTTTTGGTATAACCGTTCATGGTCAAGGCTTTGGTTAGTTTAAAGAGTTCTGTGTCTAGGGAATTCTTGTCTGAAATCATGATCACGATGTTATAAGAAAGAACAGTCAAACTTTTATATAACAAACGGTTATCTAGATCCATTTAAACTTAACTCCAGCATTAAGCGCATCCGGAAACATAGCAGCTGCATTTAAATTTTGCTAAATGTAAATTTATATAGAAATGGGATGCCATATGGCATATGCCTCAGCATTCATATATATATATATTTTTAAGTATAAATACTCACAGAATATAATAATGCGTAGTCAATATCAAAAAATCCCATTGCTGTAAACTTTAGTTGTTGATGAAGCATTTGTAAAGAATACATTTGTACCTAAAACAAAAAAAAACTTTAATTTTGGAACAAAAAAAACCCATTAAAAGGAAATTCTGTGTATTAAAAGGCAATTCTGTGTATTGCCTGTTAAAATTTAATAGTTACATGATTTTCCAGTTCTTCATCAATGTTATCATTTCCTAATTCGTGCAGTAGAAGTGATGTCAAATTGGCCTAAAAAAATAACAGCAATTAATTATTTTTGTAAATTTACCTAAGCAATATTAATTTTGGAATATATGTCATCAAAAATAGTGAAGAGCCCATAAAATAAAGCTTATTTAAGGCTTCCACGTCTCTGTAATAAGAACTAACAGATAGATAAAACAACATATACTTTTTTTATATATAATTTCTTAATTAAAATTCTGTGTAAATATTGTTAAAAAATTGGAAAGAAGATTGGTAACCATGGTAACTATCTTCTTTCCAAATTGCATGTATGCATGGTATTTGAGGAATGAGGAATCTCTGAAAATGGAGGAAGATTTAAATTGTTTATAACGTTATGCCTGTCTGCAGACAGGCATATATTATAAGGAAACGAAAAGGTTTATTGTATTATTAGTTTGTTGTAGAACGAACTCTCATCGGCTATATCGCTTGCTATATGTAGCAATAATAATAATAATTTTAATAGTTCCACTTTGGTAGGTAGCAATTTTTCTACAGCCGTACGGATACGTCTAGAATAGATAGTCACAACTTTGATATCGTCTGTTTCATCAAGCAAGAGAGTAAATTGAAAATCGCACAGTGAATATTTTCAAAACAGATTCGAATATTGGATGTGCGAATATACTGCGTAGTTTATTTTATAAAACATAACTATGTTCTATACACAAACATATAGTATTCAAACCTGTTGTAAAAATATTTACTGTGCGATTTTTAATTTACTCTCTTGCTTGATGAAACAGACCATAGTACAACATAAAGTTGTAAATGGAATATTCTAGCCAAAAATAATAATACCTATGCAAAGAAATATATATATATTTAATCGGCTCATGGGAGATTTTAACTTACGTTTTCACACAAATCTACAGACGAATAAACTATTAAATATAGCTGCAATGCTTCATCTAAAAGCCAAGACAGTGAAGTAGGAATTTGTAAATTCATCCAGTTTGAATTGTCTCTAAATGCTACATACAAATAAAATGAATGGAACAGCACGGTCGCCAAAGCTATTGAAATAGTTACCAGAAGATGAAATGCGTAAACCGAATTCAAATATCTCGCTCCTTTACAAAGATTGTAATGCAGTCTGCACAAGGTGTACAGTTTGTCAGTGTATATGGTATCTTTTTGAAAAAAAAATATAAACTTGCCTTTGCTTAAATTTTTAATTTCACTGTTTATCTTATTAAATCTTAGAGTTAGTTGAATCAGAAACGATAGATAAGTACAATACATCAACGCTTTTACAAGACAAGTTATAACTAAAGTAAGTTGTTGCAAAAAGTCCATATTTAATAGAAGCATCAATAGTCCTGTTTTCAAGGCAATAGGACTAAGTAATACTAATAATAAACTTATATTGTTTTTATAAAGGATTTTATAATCTACAAATAGTTGATGTTTTTGAAAATTCTCGTCATTTTCTTTGATAATGCTGAGAAATTTAATGGTATAGTTTCTTAGTATGTATGTTACAAAAACAACAAGCGGTGTTTGCATTAATTGAACTCCTATTTCACCCAGTGCCAAAATTGAATTTATCCTGAAGCTATCGTGGTTTTCTATAAGTTTTTCCATACATCCGTATGATATAAGAAAATATAGAGTTGTGTACGTAAAACAGTATATGAAGTCCATATTTCTTTGACTTTTGATCGAATAATAACCATTTGTGAGAACGAAGGTGTATGGTGCTAAACCCAGGAATTTGCTAAGACAGTATATGGGTTTTATTGTTTTAAAAATTGAACCTAATGTGTCGGGTACTTTGCTTAATTTTGGTGCGACTGCATTTGACAAAATCATTTTTATAATGAGGGTGATCAGTGTTGAAAATTAAATATTTATGTTCATGAATAATGGATTTAATATATTAAAGATAAGAATCTTATTATTTTAAGTGCATTTGTATTTACACAGCTAAAATTTAGAGAAAACTCCCTAAACTGTTAAACAGTTACTGTTTTAAATATTTCTGACGATCACGCTGCAGCGATCATTTTATCTTTTTTTTTTCTTTTAATGTTAAGCACCGGCAACCGGGAAATGGTAACCCAGAAGCTATGCTCTCCAATGCAAATCTAGTAAACAGCCTAGTAAGCCTGATAAAGAAAACGAAGCTGTTTGACTAGCAAGAGACCCAAGAATAACACAATAGGCCCGCAGGTGGCCGCAGTGTTTGAGGTACGAATCCTCATCTTGTTTCTCTTCATCAATCAAACAATAACCACTAAACCAGAACTGATTCTATAAAACGCTATAGCTAGTGCCATAATGTGACGTTTTCTGTCAAGGAAACAAAAAAGTCACATGTGTGTTACAGTAGGAGTATATTCTCCTACAGATGGTGGTTTTGCCATACTACAGTTCCAAGGCCCATTATTGGCCCAGTATGATACTGGGAGTAACTGCCTGAACTTGTAAAGCTACGTTTTGTTTAATCTACGTATGAAATGTTCCTACAAACACAAGGTGTTGTATTACCCTCTGTTTAAATTGAAAACGTCGTTAAAAGAGTATAGACTATATTTGTGATTATTTTTTAAACAATTTAGGAAACGTTTAAGTATTACATAGAAAAAACGGATTCCTTGAACCAAGGACACGTGTCTTTGTATATGTTCAAAGCCATATTCTCTTGTTTCAAGAAAATGCCAGCCTTGAAACAAGAGAATATGGCTTTGAACATATCCAAAGACACGTGTCCTTGGTTCAAGGAATCCGTTTTTTCTATGTACGTAACGCAAATTGTACCAAAATTCATACACTTCATACCCCAGTTCTCGCGTTACTATAGATTATAGAGATTTCATATTTTGGCTACCCCCCCCCCCCCCCCTATTAGGGAGTGTGTTAGGGGGGGAAGCCAAAATATGAAATCTCTACAGCCTTAAATAACGCGAAAACCGAGCTGTGAAGTGTATGAATTTTGGTACATTTTGCGTTACTTAATACTTGAACGTTCCCTTAGCGAGTGATCTGATCTGATGGGGTTCACCCCACAAAAAGAGGTCCGTGCACAGAGAGATTTTTCAATTTCATTTTTAATGAGATTTTTGAAAAACTCGAAAATGTGTTATTTTTGACAAGATTTCTAAGATTGTCCAGAAATCGTATCTTTATAAAAGCTAAAAAATGTTTGTGTAGATATTTTGTAGTGCTTCCCCTCGGAATATAGTGTATTTTTTCCCAACAAAATAAGGTCCATGTAAAGTATTTTGATTCGGATAAGCCTAAAATTTGGCAAAGACTGCTAATATGCAAAAAAAACGAACTTGTAACAACGGTGAGTAAAATGACAATTTGTTTTAATGAGAAGTAGTTCAAACTAAACGTTGTTCTAACGAAAAGTAACATAACCTTTAATTTCAAATGTTTGTTTTTTGTACTTTTTGAGATGTTTACAACAAAAAGTAAAGTAGCAATATATTATAAATATTTTTTTACAAGATACTATAGTGAATTTCAAACGAAAACTCAGATCTTTACAGATTATTTTGGTAAAACATCGAATATTTTATGGAAAAGTTTCTTTCTAAAAATGTTTTAAATTTTTAGGTTTATCACACGATAGTGCTGAGAACTATATTAAAATAAATCGGTTAAAACGAGATGCAGAATATATTATGGAAGCAGTATCCTACTGTAAGGAACTAGGATTTTCAAATGATCAAATTTTAGCAAATCCGATGATACTTAGATGTCATCATGTCCAATTAAGACAAACATATTTAACATTGGAAGAAGGCGGTTTTGAAATAACACCATATACACTTACCAGGTATGTTTAGAACAGTAGTACAAAAGCATTTATTATACTTTTACATTAAAATCAATGGGTGTATAAAATTTGTTGTTGGTGAATGTTTTTCTTTGTTCATAGTCTAACCAGAGATTTAGTTTAGTTGAAAATGTGTACAATTAATTTTGGAATTCCATTGAATTCTATAGTAGTAACAGGTATAGAAATATTGTTCTGTCTGCAAGAGTTTTGCTGAATTTTACTTTGAATAAATTCCAGAATCAAGATTTAGAATAAATAATAATAATGTTTATTGGAAATCCAGGCTAACGACCGAGGTCTTTCTGCCTAAATTTACATATTTTACATTTATAATAACTATATAAATATTTAAGTTTACAATAAATTTGAATTCTAAAAAATAAAAGAAAAATAAATTTTAATTGTATGACAATATGTAAAAAAAAAGTTTTAATTATATTAATTATTTAGAAATAATATTATTTTTGTTATTTGTTTATAAATTATACTTAAGTCCATAGTTCTGGGCCCTATATAAGGTATTTTATACTATATTAGACTAATTACATTAATTAAAATAATATTTAAAAATCCACTCATTACCAAAAAGATAATATTTCAGTGTTCTGTGTTGTGCTAACCAATATGACTACAGTTATCTTGGTACTGACATTCTGTACATTCTTTCCAAAAAATATTTTTCTACGATCTAATAGAAATGTTAACATTTCTACAAAAACAAATGAAGTTTTCTGACTGAAAAATAACCTATTTCTTAGTATTTTACTTTTCTGCCTGTTACCATGACAGCAAGCACAAAATTGAATTTTTCGCGCTAGAGTGTAGGCAACTGGCAAGTCATTTGTAAAACAGCTTTCAACTTGACAATGTCAAGTATATGCTATGGGACTTTTGTGTTTTGTCATTTTTTTAATATAAAATTATTTATCTTTAATCAACATTAATCGGAATAAATTCAGTTATGACTCATAAACGTTGAAAATAAACACAGAAACATAGGCTTACGGAATAATTTTGCCGAATTATGAGGGAAATTTTTATAAAGGTCACTAAATCGAAACATTTGACGACTAATTTGTTACACACAACAATATTGAATATACATATTAACTATAAATATGTAAATATATCGGTGATTTTCGAAGAAAATAAAAATGTAAATATTTAAAACCTCGCGTCAACGATAGAATCGACGCGGCGCCTATGCGAGCACTGGAAATTCGCCGACGACTGTTAATCAAATCTCAATTTTGTGTGCTAAATATTTATGTGTTAAATATTTGTTGTTAAGGAATTATGGAGAGTTACTGTGATAAGGGTTTTTCTTCTAAACCCCCAGATTTGCAAAAAATTGTAAGTGCTGCGACCTTGTAAGGTTATAAATTTATAGCCTGAAATTTATTTATTTATTTTAGATCGTGGAAAAAACGTTGTTTGTATTACGAGCGCAAAATGCGATTTCTGCTTTCGCATTATTGCTGATCTCGGAAAATTCCACACTCAAGCAGAAATCAGTTATTTTGCACTCTTAATACAAAAATAACGATTTTAGATAGAAACCTTGATAGAAACCATTATTATCCTATTCCTTGTGAAGTAATTACCATATTTAAGTATTCTTTTTTAAAAAGGGGGCATTTTAAATTTAAAAAATAGTAAAAAATGTACTACTACTAGCCCCTTGGTTTGCAGCTCTTAATAAATATTGTGTTTAACCCTGAAACCGGACTGTTGTGTTTTAAAAACCTCACTACTGCTTCTATTACAGTAAGCAGGCGTTGGTTAGAGCACTGGATAGGCAGGTTTGTTAGGGTATACCCTATAGGTAGGTAGTTTACACACTACACAACTGCAGAACCACTCAAACTACCCACCTACCTCAAAAACAAACAAACCTACCTATCTATGAAAAACCAAAACAACAAACAAAAAGTCCAAACCAAAGAATTAGGTCATGTGACGTCGGACGTCAAAATTGCCACTTCGTAAAAAATAATTAATAAAAATTGCATGACATTTTTTTTATTGTTTTAACTTTTTAATTTATGCATTTTAAAAGGATTTATTTAGATTCATGTACTGTACTGCAGTACAGTAGTGTGTTACATGTTCCAAATTTCCAAAATTGATATTTTAAGCCATTCAAAAGATAAGACTTTTGACATACATGGTATATATTACTACTACTACTTAGTTTTTGCTCAAGCACTTTTTAAATCAAACTAACACTAGATCACTATGGTCTGTTTTATCAAGCAAGAGAGTAAATTAAAAATCGCACAGTGAATATTTTCAAAACAGATTCGAATATTGGATGTGCGTTTTATAAAACATAACTATATTCTATACACAAACATACTATTCAAACCTGTTGTAAAAATATTTACTGGGCGATTTTTAATTTACTCTCTTGCTTGATGAAACAGACCATAGTGCTCTAGTGTTGGTTTGATTTGAAAGGTTCTTGAGCAAAAACTAAGTAGTAGTAGTAGTAATATATACCATTTATATTTAATATTTTAAAAATTATAACTTTAATTGATAAATGAAATGAGTTAAAATGCTTGCTAGATACTTGTATCAAAAATACCTAGTATATTTTTTATTTTAGATTTAGACATTTAATACGTAAAAAAATACATAACCTGAAAGAAGATAAGTATATCAAACGTGGTACAAATGTTCAACAAAAATTTCTAAGTTACATTGATCCCTTGCCAGCTAATTTTACACTCAGGAAACATAGGGAAGGTCATGTAACCTGGGCTTCTGTACATAATGGACTTTTAAGAGAATATATAAGTAAGTAGAAGCAGGGCGGCAAAATTTAATATATTTTAAAACAATTTTATGGCATCAACTTTTTTGTTTCTGGTTGGATATTTTTTTATACAATTTGATTTTCCCTGCAACTATTTTTTTTTATGGAAGTTGATTTTTTCTGCAGCTGCATCCCATATAGCACCAAATAACCCCCGGATATCCTCTCAATGTCGCATGTCCGGGACATTAGTCTTCTATCCCAAGGATAATCTGAAAAGTATGTCCTAAGCATATACTGCCCGTATATCCCAAGGATATACAGTTTGTCCTTTGAACATCCCAGGGAAACTATTAGCTTAAATTTAAGTAACTTGCACCTAGGTACAAGCTCTTAATAGCAATATTTCACAAAAAAAATAAATAAAAGTAATAGTATTTGATAGCCACTTTTGTCGCTGTCAGGTGTACATAATTAGTAACTATCTTTAGGACAGACGCACAGTATATCCTCAGGACATATCTTCGGGATATCCTTGGGATATACGGTTCGGAAGTCGCTTGGCTTCCCGTTTAGTAACAAAGTATATCCTGAGGATGTCCTACGGATATCTATAGAGATTTTTTTTTTAGTCGTCAAAATTTTACGGTGGGTAATTATTTAGTTGTCAAAATTATTAGGGGAGTAAATCTTTTTTTTTAGTCATCAAATTTTTCAGGGGGGTAAATATATATATTTTTTTATTTTTTATATTTTTTTCTGTCAGGGGCGCCAAGTCCAACGCTTGCTTCAGGGCGCCAAAATGCGAAGGCCGGCCCTGTTCACAGCAGAGGAGTATTATAGCCTATAATTTATAGGTTTGCTATGGAGTCTGAAAAAAGACAAA